>CM077078.1:113503432-114143123 GCA_039513925.1 Platanthera zijinensis
TTAATTTGCACTAGCGTAGATAGATGGAGTATGTTGCGGACTATGAAGTCAATATACTTGATGAGTCCATATTATATACCTATTTTCGGACTCATTTGGGCTAGTTTTCATACGCAAGCACTTCACTTTTAGTTCGTTATCGTTTATATTTCATCTTGTCTTCATTTCCATAGGAAGTGCACTTTTACGCCTTTGGTTGTGCAACTCTTTTTCTTTTAGTAATTGTATCTAGTATCATTGAATGCCATCTTCGACAACGCAATTGGTTTTCCTGCAGGTTCGGGGATCGTGTGGGCGTCCGGGATAGTGTTTGGCATATTTTTATGCAAAGGAGTCAATGGTCGTGCATTTTAACCCACACACGACAAGAAACCCCGTTAGCGCACGATCATCGATCGTGCGTGGTCATGCCATATTTTCACCATCCCTGTCTTGGGCTATCGCACGATCACCAGCTTTGACTCGCACGATCATCGATCGTGCGCTGCCGATCATGCACATTCACGACCCTTTCTATGCCATCCCTATCTCCGCCATCGCACGAGATCTGACCATGCCTCACACGATCACCGATCGTGCGCCTTTGCTCGTGCGCAAGCTTTTATTTTTAACTGCAGGTTTCCAGGTGTGTTGCGCACGATTATCGACCGAATAACATACACGACTAGCAGTCGTGCGCCACTGATCGTGCGCGCTCAATTCTGTTTCGTGCCTATAAATACCGCTCGCAATTTTAGGTCGGGTGAACTATTTTGGAGCGCCGTTTTCTGCGATTTTCAGCAGGGCTCGCCTCCTTCTCCACCGCCCACTATAGGGAGCATCTCCAGGCAATCTTATAATTCCAAATCAACACCGGAGCATCCTCTCGGCCTCCTCCTTCATCCACGAGCTTCAAGAAGATCTCGACCTAGCTTTCACCAAGCTTGGAGCAGTTTGTGCCATTCTCCACCAGGTTGTGAAACGAAGAAGACGGGCCATTGGAAGGTGGTGATAACCCTTCTCTACCGCGGACGCAGTTGAGGACCGAGCTTGGATGCGGATTGATAACCCGGTGACTCCAACCGTGAATACTCAATAAGACTTTGGAGCCGGTCTATTTTGCACACTCATCTCCTCTTGTATTGATAGCATAGTAGATTTCTTTATATTGATGAAGTGTATTTTGACTATTAGCATGTTTAGTTAATCATGTCTATGTGATTTAGTATTCCTGCTTATCTGTTTGAGGTGTGCTTTTGTGGTTTGGATTTGTTTTGTGCCGCACTAGAAATTTCTAGTGGCGTGCTTCGTGAAGAGGTGCTTTCGACCCTCATTTCACCATTCTCTCCACCTCATCTTCTAGCCTACTCTTCCATCTGCCAAGCGATCTGGTGCATAGCGGCCCGTGTAGTCTTCCTTCCCGCCTGACGAAGCAGTGCATAGCGGCCTGCATAGTAGGATTTCCGCCGTTCTCTCCACCTCATCCACTAGCCTACTCGCCCATCCGCCTAGCGATTTGGTGCATAGCGGCCTGACTTGTCTTCCATCCCGCCTGGCAAAGCATCGCATAGCGACGTTGTATAGGAGTAGTTAGAGTTTTACTTCCTTTTATCCCAACCATCAAAACCCCCCTTAGTTAGCGCCGACCTAAGGACTTTAATCTCAAGTCCTCCTCGAATTTAACTCCACCTTACTGTGTTCTTTGTGAGATCGATACTTGGGAAAACTCGCCAATTTTATATTACTTGTGCGATCGGTTCACTACCGTGATCTTTAGCATCAATACTTTACCATCCAGGTAAGGCTAATGTGGTTGCTGTATATGTCTTAAACCTCTCTGTGCAGTCCTTGGTTGAGGAGTTTTTATTGATGGACATTACTATTAAGGATAGTAGGGTGCCATCTAGCTTAGAAGTGGGAGAGACTTCATGGATAATACTTACAAGATTTCATCAGAAGGATGATCCTGATTTGCAGCACCTTCGGAGTAGAACAGAAAGAGGATGTTGGGTCTATTGATCCCAATGTCCCAGATTTGTAAGAAGTCAAACTGGTCAATGACATACACATATATTTATATTTAATGTGTGCTTACGTTTATGCCTGCATGTTGTCCTTGATTGGATAGGTGAAAAAAAAAGAGTAAGCTGGAAGTCAGATAATTTGACTACGGCAAAAGCATCAAGACAGCTGAGATGGATGAGAAGAAAGTCTTAGTATAACCGCTGAGATTGCTGAGAAGCTCCATGCCAAGCATTGAGAGAAGTTTTGGTCTCAGCCCAACTGCTGAGATAGGAGATAGTCTCAACTGGGAAGGAGAAAGCGTTGAGACAGTTGAGAAGAAATCGCTGAGATAATTGAGAAGGAACCGCTGAGACAAAGCCAGTAGAAATTCTCTAAGTCCAGAAGTGTTGAGTGAAGCAGGTTCACTCAATGCTTCTAATGAAGAGCCAAGTCAGTGTGCGTTGAGTGACTTAACATCACTCAACGCATAATAGGCTCTGGAATTTCTCTAAGTCAAGAAAGTGATGACCACTGCTGACGTCACCAGAAGTCAACACGTCAAAGTATTTCATGTCGTTGAGGGAAAGCTACAACAACACCGGATGACCACTGCTGACGTTACCAGAAGTCAACAAAGTCAAAGTATTTCATGTCGTTGAGGGAAATCTATAGCAGCGTCGGAAGCTATTGTTTGTCCTTTTCTGAGGGAGGTGGCGCTCACAATCCTTGGCTGGGCCCCCATTCAAATAGTATCGTTGATTCAAATCAACAAATATAAAAAGCAAAGAGAAAAGGGAATTAGGGCTACAAAAAATAGAGGTGGTTGGACTTCATCTTCTCTGACGAGCTTGAAAGCCAAGTCCAGTAGAGCAAGCCTTCAAGCAAGAAAAGATAGCTGAAGTTTTTCCAGTTCAGCAAGGTTGTTCTGTGGAGCACAAGGTGGCTGATTCATCTAATCAGCAAGAAGAGATAACTGTGTGAAGGGCCGTCAACCTTCAAAAGCAGATAGCTGTTATTCAGTGCAACAGAGAAGTAGTTAGCTGTAGAGGAAGACTAATTCCTTCTACAATAAGGGGGCTGGACTAATATCTGCTCAGTCCAGCAAGGTAGACTCAGAGATTTATCTTTGAGTCAGTGTTTTAAGTTATTTAAATTTCTTGATTAAATTCCTGTAGGATTCAGGCTATCTGAATCTGAGCTGTAAGGCCTTCTATGCCTGAGTTGTAGGTGACTAGTTAGTAACTGAGCTGTAGGTGCCCTGCTAGGGTACTGAGGTAGGATCTAAGTGTAGATCTGAGAGTAGGGCTATCCTTCCAGCCTGAGTAGTAGGGCTTAGTACCAGAGTTAGGTGACTGTTGACTCACTGAGCTGTAGGTGACAAGTGTGTCACTGAGTTGTAGATCTTAGAGGAGACTGAGTTTAGGGCCTTTTAGCCTGAGGAAGGTGACAAGTTTATCACTGAACTATAGGTTCCTAGAAGGGCACTAAGGTAGGTACCTGGAAGGGTACTGAGCTGTAGGAGTTCTGTAACACTTTGAGAGTAGGTCCCTGTACCTGAACTTATAGGGCTGAAAAGCCTGAGTTGTAGGCCTTAGAGATAAGGATGAGGTAGGTAGTTTGATGACCACTGAGCTGTAGGAGCACTACACGGCTCTGAGGTAGGAACCTATGTGGTTCTGAGGTAGGGTTCTGAAGAAAACCCGAGTGTTTGGCTGAGGGCCTGAGGTGTAAGCTCTGGGGAAGCATTTTGGAGGAGTATGTGCCTTGTCTAACATAAGTTAGAAAGGCGGGAGGGAAATTGGTTGTACCCAGTTGGGGAACCACTATAAATATCTGTGTGGTTTGCTGTGTTGCTTGTTCTTCTTTTATACTGCAGGTACTATGGACAAGCTCTAGATCACTTAATAAAAAAATCAGTAAAAAGACTTAAGAAATTTCAAAGACCTATTCACCCCCCCCCTCTAGGTGACTAACTAACCTTAAGATAATAACTTTCAAGTGGTATCAAAGGGAGGTTTATCATTAAGGATTTAACAATCTAAGTATACTTCCAAGGTTAGCTATAAGACTTAAGCATAGGGTCTGGTGTAAACTACAAGGAACTGGGGGCCATGAAGCTTCCAATCTATAGAAATGAAGGCTTTGGCCTCTAGATGGAAAGGGCTAGTTTATTCATGGAAGCTGCTGACTCTAGGATATACATCACAATCCAAGAGGGACCCTTCATCCCTATGAAGACCTCAGTTTTGGATGCCAATGTCCAAAAACCTAAATCTTTTGATGAAATGAACAAAGGTGAGCTCCTACTTGCCTCCATGGACAAGAAAGCTCAAAACATTATTGTAAGTGAAATAGATGATTCAACCTTCCAAAATCTGGTGCACTGTAAGACCTCTAAGGAGATGTAGGACACCCTAGTTATGTTTATGGAAGGCTCAGAGGAGGTGAGGGATGACAGAAAATCCATGCTTGGCCCAGGAGTATGATGCCTTCAAACAAGAAATGTCTGATGGATTTGCATAGAGCTTTAAGAGATTTTTCAAAATAGTGAATGAACTGAGAACATATGGAAGGGTATTCAGTACCTATGAGCTGAATGACTAATTTCTCAGGTCCCTCACAAAGGATTGGGACACAAAGATTTGTGCCATTAGGGAAATGACCAAGTTAGCTGACACTCCTCCTCCAACCCTGTTTGGAAAGATGTTGTTATATGAGATGTAACTTACTGCAAGAAAGGAAGAAGAGAAGAGCAGTAAGTCACAAGCTAAGGATAAGTCTGTGGCCTTCAAAGCTGATGCCCCAACCAGGAGCAGAAGGAAGAACTCTCCACTCAGGAGAATTGTTGAGTCAGATTCGTAGAGCTCAAAGAACAGCACCTCAGACAACCATATGTCTGATGTGGACTTTGCTGACTTCTCCAGGAAGTTCCAGAAATTCATGAAGAAGGAGCATTGGAAGAACAGCAGGCCTTCCACTTCCTCATAACACAGAAGGAAATCCTTGAAGGAGGATAGGTATGATCCTAACTCTAGTAAACAAACTTCTTCTAATGTTATTTATTTCTGTTGCAGCAAACCTCGGCATATAGTTGATAACTGCCCAGTGAAGAGGAAAGAGTGGAGAACTTCTTGAAGCATTCAAGAAGTGCAAGCTCCTTGCCAAGAGACAGACAAAAGAGCTTCTCATTCTTAGGAGCAAGTATGAGGGCGAAGAAAAGGGTTTCAATGATATGGCTGCACAATTAGCCAAACTCAAGGGGATCATTGATATGCAGCCTGTGGTAAGAATCTCAAATGAGAAATTTATCCAAAAACTTAAAGATGATCTCCTAAATAAGAAATTACTAGTGTCCAAGTTTTTTAAGCCAAGCACTGTGCTTCCCTTAATTGACACCCTCCTTACCCAAGTGGATAAGATAGGGTTAGGATTTAAGGGACCTGGTAGACCTCCCAATCCAAAAGGAAAGGGAAAGGGGAAGGCACCAGTAGTGCCTCTAGCCTCATTTCCTTCAATTTATTTTCAGAAAGTCTTATTGCCTTCTAAAAGGTATGACCATGAAATCTGTTATTTTCACTGGGAGAATGGAAAATCCACTAGTTTTGAGCAATGCGGCCATAACCAAGATGGAAGATAAAACCATGTGAGGGCCCTTAAGGCTGCCCATGAGGAAATTCAAATAACCCATCCTGGACCATTTGTTTTTGGTGCCCCAGCCACAAAACTCAAGGATAATACTTCTGCAAGAAATCTGAGTCATCCAGAAAAAGTAGTGACTCAAGGTTAGTCTTCTAGCAAGGCTGGAATGGAAGTTTCTAATGCTATCAGATGCATGTTAGCTTAAAAGAGACATGCAACTGCTGGCTCTTAGATAAGACCAAAACAGTCAGCTAAAAGACTTGCCTTCAGTCAAATGGCTGCTAAAAGAAATCATAGATATACAACAGTACATCTTCCCACTGTTCAGGGAGCAGTCCAACCAAATGTTGGTCCTAAACAGAAAAGGAGATATAATGTCCATGAGTGTTGGTGTTGTGGCAACGTGGGCCACTATGCTGCAGATTGTTGGCACAATTCTTCAGTGTCCAGAGGTAGCCAACCTATTAGGACTACTGTAGGAAAGCAAGCTTATTTTCAGGCTAATATTAACCTATGACCCAATAGAAATTGTGGTTCTAAGGTGAGATGAATTGTTTTTTTAAAGTTAGTTCAAGTACCAATTCTCCTAAATGGTACTTGGACAGTGGATGTTCCAAGAACATAACTGGAATAAAGGAGCTGTTGAAGGAGTTCACTCCAGTAAAGAATGGACCTAAGGTCATCTTTGGAGGCTCTGACAAGGGAATAACTAGAGGTTATGATATGATCTCAAATGGCATAATCACCATCAAAAAGGTAGCTTATGTAGAGGGGTTGCAACACAACCTCATAAGCATAAGCCAACTATGTGACCTTGGTTATGACATTTCCTTCCACAAGGATAAGTGCCACATCAAGAGGTTAATTGACCAAAGTGTGATCTTAACTGGCACTAGGAGTGAGAATATTTTTTTGTTTAAACTTTTCTTGCTTAGATAGTAGTTCCTCTATATGTCTAGTTGTAAATGACAAAGTCTCATATTGTGTCCAATGACACAAGAGACTGGTTCATTTGAATTATAAGACCATTGGTCAGCTCTTCAGTGATGAGCTAGTTAATAATGGTCCCAAAATAATATGCTCCAAGGAGGGTATCTGTGCTGCATGCCAAAAGGGTAAGCAGACTAAGACCTCCTTTAAGAGCTTTGGGACCAAGGAATCAGTGAGATGCTTATATCTCCTGCATATGGACTTGTTTGGTCCTATGCATGTTCACAGTCTAGGTAGGAAGGTCCACACCCATATTGTGGTATATTACTATTCCAGGTTTGCTTGGGTGTTCTTCCTTAGAAAAAAGGATGAAACCCTTTATGTCTTCTTGAATTTTATCAGGCAGATTCAGAATGAACTTGCAAGCTCAGTGGTCAAAATAAGAAGTGACCATGGAATTTAATTTCAGTCTGCTACAATGACTACATTTTGTGAAGAGTAAGGGATTCATCAAGAATTCCCCTCTCCAAGAACACCCTAGCAAAATGGGTTAGCTCAGAGGAAAAACATGACTCTCATAGAAGCTGGGAGAACATTATTGAGTGACACTTCTCTCCCTGAATATTTCTTGGCAGAGGAAGTTAACACTGTATGTCATGTTCTTAATAGAGCTTCTATCACCAAAGGCCACAAGAAGACTCCCTATGAGATCTTGAAGGGAAGAAAACCAAACATATGTTATTTCAGGATCTTTGGTTGCAAGTGTTTCATCTTGAACAATGGTAAGTCAAAAGTGACTAAGTTTGCTGCCAAATTCCATGAAAGTATCTTTGTTGGGTATAACAATAATAGTAAGGCATATAGAGTCTATAACTTGACAAATCAAGTTATAGAAGAATCTATCCATGTAGTGTTTAATAAGTCAAGCATGATTGACAGTGATCTGTCAAGCTCTTTGCCTAGTTCTACAGGTACAGAAGTCATGATGGAAAAGCTCTCCATAAAAAATAAAGACCTAGCTATGCAAGAAGAAAATGGAGAGGGATGCTGTCTAGAGGAAGTACAGGACAGTCTAGCTTGAGTTGAAGACCAACCAGCTAAAGAAAACGGTGCTCAGCAAGAAGCAGTCAGGCTGCCCCAGCAGTTATATATCTGAGAGATCATCCTCCAAATCAAATAATAGGTGAGGCTAGCCAAGATGTACAGAATAGAAGCAGGAGTTTCAACACAACTCTCTATTTTAGTTTCCTATCACAAGAAGAGCCCAAGAAATTTGAAGAGGCAAATCAAGACCAATTCTGGATTAGTGCAATGTAAGAAGAAGTGAACAAGTTCAAAAGGTACAAGGTCTAGAAGCTAGTTCCCAGATCAAATGGACATAATGTCATTGGAGTCAAGTGGATTTTCAGAAATAAACTAGATGAAAATGGCATTATAATAAAGAATAAAGCTAGACTAGTGGCCAAGGGGTGCATACAGGAAGAGGTGGTTGATTATGATAAGAATTTTGCCCCAGTTGTAAGGTTGGAAGCCATCAAACTATTACTTTCATTTGCAGCCTCAAGGGATTTAAAGTCTTCCAGATGGATGTGAAGTCAGGCTACCTGAATGGTGACATGAAATAAGAGGTCTATGTAGAGCAGCCTCAAGGTTTTATAGATTCTAACTTTCCTACTACTGTGTATAGAATTAGGAAAGCTCTATATGGGCTAAAGCAAGCCCCTAGAGCATGGTATGAGACATTGTCTACCTTCCTCATTGAGAACAAATTCTCAAGGGGGAAGATAGACAAGACCCTATTCCTAAGGGAATTTAAGGGCAAGATCATCCTAGTCCAGATTTATGTTGATGACATAATATTTGTCTCTACTGATGACAACCTCTGTAGGAAGTTTGCAAAACTTATGCAGGGAAAGTTTGAGATGAGCAGTATGGGTGAACTGAAGTTCTTCTTGGGACTCCAAGTAAGACAGACTGATGATGGTCTATCCATATCCCATTCAAAGTTCACCAAGGAGTTAGTCAAGAAATATGGTATGGAGAATACTTCCACCATAAGAAATCCCATGAGATCAAGTATGGCCATAGGCAAAGATGATCCAGGGAAACCTGTTGATCCAACTTTGTATAGAGGTATAGTTGGCTCCCTTCTCTACATCACTGCAAGTTGGCCTGCCATTATGTATGCAACATGTGTTTGTACTAGGTATCAGGCCTGCCCTAAAGAGTCTCACTATACTGCTGTGAAAAAAAATCTTGAGATATCTTAAGGGAACCCCAGATCTTGGCCTATGGTACCCTAGGAATGGGGAGTTTGAACTAACAGGCTATTAAGATGTAGATTTTGCAGGCTACAAGGAAGACAGGAACAACACTTCTGGCTCCTGTCAGTTTCTAGGTGGAAGGCTTATCTTTTGGAGCAGCAAGAAACAAACAAGTGTTGCAATCTCAATTGTAGAGTAAGAGTATATTTTAGGTGGGAGCTGTTGTACTCAGTTGCTATGGATCCAACATCAACTTTAGGACTACAATATTCAAATAAGTAGAACTCAACTCTTTTGTGATTCTGCTAGTGCAATTTCTATAGCTAGGAATCCTGTCTCCCATAATAGGACTAAGCATATAGAAATTAGGTATCATTTCATTAGAGAACATGTGTAAAGGGAAGACATCATCCTTAAGTTTGTCTCCACAGACAAGCAAGTGGTTGATATCTTCACTGAGCCACTAGTTGAAGCCAAGTTCAACACCTTCAAATTTGAATTGGGTATGATGAATCTTGTGTAGCTTCAATTCTCTCATCTACCATATGCAGTACTATCTATTTTGCAGGTAGTAGAAGTCCTTCCTCAAGATAATGAAGCTAGTGTGCAACTATTGAGGGGGATCAAGCCCAACAGCTGCAATGCGATTGAGTTAAAGTTGGGAGAATAACCCTAGACAGATAGGGGGAGAAAAACTCCACAAAAATCTCCCTATTGTAGAAGTCAAAAAGGTGGAGAGAAGTTAGGAAGAAAGAAGAATAGACTTGACCAAATCTTGAATAAGCCAAGATGCAAAAAGATGTGAGACTGGCAGTTTGCCAGGGGGTGTAAGTAATTCTCCAAAGGCTGGAGAAATATGGTAACATTTACAAACTCTAATGATGTTACATAAGTTTTAGTTTTTATGTTGAATATACTATGTTTATCAATGAATTGTATTATTTATCAAGCAAAATTTTTAATTTTTCAAATAGGGGGAGATTGTTGGGTCTATTGATCCCAATATCCAAGATTTGTAAGAAGTCAAACTGGTCAATTACATACACACATAGTTGTATTTAATGTGTGCTTAAGTTTATGCAGGCAGGTTGTCCTTGATTGGACAGGTGAAATAAAAAGAGTAAGTTGGAAGCCAGAAAATTTGACTAAGGCAAAAGCGTCAAGAAAGCTTAGACGGCTGAGAAGAAAGTCTCAGCATAACCGCTGAGATAGCTCTAAAGCTCAATGCAAAGCATTGAAAGAAGTGTTGGTCTAAGCCCAACCGCTGAGACAGGAGATAGTGTCAACTATAAAGAAGAAAGCGTTGAGACAATTGAGAAGAAACCAATGAGACAGTTGATAAGGAACCACATAGACAAAGCCAGTAGAAATTCTCTAAGTCCATGAGCATTGAGTGAAGCAGGTTCACTCAATGCTTCTTATAAAGATCCAAGTCAGCATGCATTTAGTGACTTAACATCACTCAACGCTTAATGGGTTCTGGAATTTCTCTAAGTCCAAAAAGTGATGACCACTGCCTATGTAACCAGAAGTAAACAAGTCAAAGTATTTCATGATATTGCGGGAAAGCTACAGCAACACCAGATAACCACTGCTGACGTCACCAGAAGTCAACAAAGTCAAAGTATTTAATGCCGTTGTGGGAAAGCTACGGCAGCGCTGGAAGCTACTGTTTATCCTTTTCCGAGGGAGATGACGCTCACCATCCTTGGATGGGCCCACATTCAAATAGTGTCGTTGATTGAAATCAACAAATATAAAAAGCAAAGGGAAAAGGGGATTAGGGCTACAGAAAATAGAGGCGGCTAAACTTCATCTTCTCCGACGAGCTTGAAAGCCAAGTCTAGTAGAGCAAGCCTGCAGGAAAGAAAAGATAGCTGAAGTTTTTCCAGTTCAGCAAGGTTGTTCTGTGGAGCACAAGATGGTTGATTAATCTAATCAACAAGAAGAGATAGCTGTGTGAAGGGTCGTTAGACTTCAATAGCATATATCTATTCTTTAGTGTAGCAGAGAAGCATTTAGCTGTAGAAGAAGACTAATTCCATCTACAGCAAGAGGGCTGGACTGATATCTACTCAGTCCAGTAAGGTAGACTCAGAGATTTATCTCTGTGTCAGTGTTTTAAGTTATTTCAATTTCTTGATTAAATTCCTATGGGATTCAGGCTGTCTGAATCTAAGCTGTAGGGCCTTCTGTGCCTGAGTTGTAAATGACTAGTTAGTCACTAAGTTGTAGGTGCCCTGCTGGGGTACTGAGGTAGGATCCAAGTGTTGATTTGAGAGTAGGGTTGTCCTCCCAGCCTGAGTATTAGAGCCTAGTGCCTGAGGTAGGTGACTGTTGAGTCACTAATCTATAAAAGACAAGTGTGTCACTGAGTTGTTGGTTTTGGAGGAGACTGAGTGTAGTGCCTTTTGGCCTAAGGTATGTGACAAGTTTATCACTGAGCTGTAGGTTCCTGGAAGGGCATTGAGGTAGGTACCTGGAAGGGTACTGAGCGGTAGGAGTGCTGCATTACTCTGAGAGTAGGGCCTTGTGCCTCAAGTTGTAGGGATGAAAATCCTGAGCTACAGGTCTTTGAGATAAGGCTAAGGTAGGTGGTTTGAGGACCATAGAGCTATAGAAGCTCTATAGGGTTTGAGGTAGGAACCTTTGTGGTTCTGAGGTAGTGTTCTGAAGAGAAACTGAGTGTAGGGCTGAGGGACTGAGGTGTAAGCTCTAAGGAGCATTTTGGAGGAGTTTGTGGCATGACTAACATAAGTTAGAAAGGTGGGAGGGAAAGTGGATGTACCTAGTTGGGGAACCACTATAAATATCTGTGTGCTTTACTGTGTTGCTTGTTCTTCTTTTATATTACAGGTACTAAGGACAAGCTTTAGATCACTTAGTAAAAAATCAGCAAAAAGATTTAAGAAATTTCAAAGACCTATTTACGCCCCCTCTAGGTGACTAGCTAACCTTAAGCTAATAAATTTCTGAGGAGAACTATCGGATTTTTTGTTTGACAAAGCTAGTACCTTGAGGTATCGTGGTAGGTACTATATCCTTGCTTTTGAGAATAATAGAACAATGATTTGTGCTGAAGCGCATGGCTCAAGTATTGTCTACCATCCTAGGGCAACAAATATGTAATGAGATCTAAAGCAAATCGTTTAGTAGTCTTGTATGAAGAGTGATATAACTAAGTTTGTGTCTGAGTGTTACACTTGCCAGCGTGCTAAGGCATATTATAGAAGGCCTGTAGGTAAGTTAACACATTTGGATATTCCCAACTAGAAGTGGGAGAGTATTTTAATTACCAGTTTGCCGAGGTATACCCGAGGGCATGATGTAGTATGGGTCAATGTTGACAAATTAACAAAGTGTGCTCACTTTGGGCTTTTTAAAATTGGGTATTCCAAGGAAAATATAGTGTAAAGTGTTTGTTTAGGATAGAGAGTGACCTAAAGGGGGTGGGGGTAAATAGGTCCAATTTAAATCTTAGCTACTTTTAAATCATAGAAATTTCCTAGTGTGTTTATTAATACAACCACAATATTCAAGAACACTGTTTATCTACAAAATACAACACAAATCTAAACTTACCAATCACATCACAAAACTAATTTTAATAATCACAGCACACATAAGATCACAACACAACACAGTAGTTTTATAGTGTTTCCCCAATTTATGGGTACATCCACTTTCCCCCTTCACCTATCTAGCAATGAGACATATTTTGCCAAACTTATTCTTTCTTTTCCTCAAATCCTCAGATCTTACACCTCAAAGCCTAGATGGCTCCTAAAACTCAAACAAAATAATGTCCTACCTCAGATACTCAAGATCTTACAACTCAGGTTCCTATTCAAGAACCTTACCTTAGAATGATCCTCCACTCCTACTCCTCAAGAAAACCCTTGTCCTACAACCTCAAAACCTTCCAGTTCTTACAGCTCAGAGAAATACCCCTTCTCCTATCTCAGTCTCACATCCCTACCTCAGTCTTTATAATTTAGTCTTATAACTAAGATATATAAATCTCCTACACCTCAGATCTATTAATAGATCTTACAAAATTAATATAACTGAAGTAATTTGTGTTTTGAAATGTAACCCAGGAAGAAAGAGACTGGTGAATTCTTCTTGATCAGATCTTGATGTGAAATCTTCTTCCTTAATCTTGGCTATAAAGAAATAAGTCTAACCCTTCTTAGCTTTTTCAAAACTTCTTGAAGGAGAAGGTAGGGTTGAACTTGGCTTGAATAAAAATAAAGTTGATCCACGATCTGCCTCCTTTCCACCTTCAGAGTTTTATTGAAATTTTCCTACAGACTTAGGTGAGAAGAATGATTATTGTTATCTCTGCTTCTTTTGTGTTGGTCCCCTTATATAGGCTTTGCAAAGAGTGACCGGCTGCCACGGTTAATCCACTGACATCTGACAGCTCTGATAGTTGTCAGAACTTCAGGCTTTGAATTCTGGACTTAGAAGAATTTGTCTGAGAGCTTCTGCATGAAGGTGTTGACATCAGTTCTGAGTGCTGACACTTCTATACTTAGATTGTGTCGACACCAGTCCTGGGTGTCGACACTTCAGTTATATGGATGTTTACAACAATCAAATGTGTCGACATTGCTAGCTTCTTGTGTCAACATAACTTGTATCAAATGTGTCAGCACTAGTCCTGAGTGTCAACACAGTTGGTTTCTAGTCTCGACATAACTTCTGTAAAATGTGTTGACACCAGTCCTGAATGTCAACACAACTTGCTTTCAGTCTAGACATAACTTGTGTAAAATGTGTCGACACTAATCCTGAGTGTCGACACAGCTTTCTCTTTGACTAACGGTGTCGACCCAAGTCCTGGGTGTCGACACAGCTTTCTTCCTGTCTCAACACAACTTGAATAAGGGTGTCAAAACTAGTCCTGAGTGTCAACACAACTTGATTCCTTATCTCAGCACTGCTTTTACAAAGGTGTCGACACTTGTAAAGTGTCTCGAAACTTTTGTACTTAGTTTATTTTTCCTGCACATGTAAACTCAACATACATCAAATACAAATTTGTGTATATCATTGAGTTGAAAGGGCTTCTCCAAATCAGGTACACAATTCCCAATGTACCCAACAATCTCCTCCTATTTTGAGAAGTCATAACCCCTATTCAATGATATACAGCATGATACAAAACTATGATGATAAAGATATAAATTCAATAGTGTTGAACAAAATATGAAGTAACACAATTGATAAAACAGATAGAATACAGTGCAACCCAACTTTTTCATTATATCATGTCAAAAGATTACATTTTTCAGATTTGTTATACTGTTCGTTTAAAGCAAAAATTACATAGTGTTCAAAAAAAATAATCTAGGAAAGATCTGGCTCTCTGATGACAATCACTTTTCCTGATTGTATCTTGGCTTTAACTTCAGGCTCTTTATCATCAGCTATCATTTTGCCTTTGTCATTCTTGGCATTAGAGATCCTTTCCTCCTTAAGCCTCTGTCTTTCAAAATAGTGATATGGTTTGGGAAAGCATTTGTTAGGCTCAACAAAATTAGCTGGGATCTTCCCTGTCTTCAGATCATTTCTGAATTTGTAGATTACCTCCTGATTCTTTAAGTACTTAGCCCACTTTTGCTCTGTATACCATTTTACCCTATCAGCTGCATTAGTATTGACTGCTTTCCATGCAGTGAGTATAATTAATCTTGAAGTTGGACTCCATTATTCAAAATCAGGCCTAGCTTCTGCTTATTCCCTGAACCTTTTCTTTGATATTTGATCTTCTTTTTCTTTTAATATAATAGAATCAGACATTTAAACCTCCTCACATATTATATTTTGAATTTGACTTGGAGGACTATACATAGATTGGATAGCAGTTTGGATGTCCTCAAAGTGAGCTGGTCTGTATATGAATTGGACATCTGGTTGAATGGCCTCATAATGAGCTGGTTGGCAGCTAGACTCAACATTTTGGTCTCCATCATACCATAGGGGAGGATGGCCTAAAGTGTTTCTGATGCTATTTGAGAGCCAAGTGGCATGCTCAGAGCTATACTTTATCATTACGCTCTCCCCCTTTATGACTTCTCTTTCCATATGATCCCTCAAATCATTTTTGTGAAATCTTACTTGACCATCTAGATAATGGATTCCTGAGTTTAAAGAATTCTTGGCTTTCAGTAAATTGTCATCCAAATCCTTGTCAGAAGCTTTGATATCCTTAATCAATGAGGCTGAATGAGTTTTTAGCTGAGTTTCCATGTCCTTTGTGTCAAAAGTTATCTTGATTTCTAGATTAGTAGTTTGTTTCATTATTTCTTCCAAAATAGTATCATGCATAATTATCATATTCTCATTCATTCTTATTTGATTCTCCAAGACATAACCTTTTTTTATACCTATTTCATCTTCAATTTTCTTTGATTCTTGCTGCTGTTTAGCAATATAAATCACAACATTTGCTCTCCTTTCAAAAAAGTCTTTCATATCCTTCTTTAGTAGTTTTACTTCAAATCTTATGGATTTAATGTCCTGAGCTAGCTGAAATTACAACTCCTTGTTACTTTCATCCACATACTTCTCAAGTTGAGTTCTTTTCTTACAAGCATGATTTGTAGTTGAACTAGCAATGAACTTGAATCTATAGTAGGAGCTAGAGTTGATTCAGACTGAATAATCCTTTTATAACTTGTACTTCTCTTTTTTAGTTCAGATAATTTCCTTTTCTTCAACAGAGTGGTTTCTTCCTACTCAGATTCAGAAGAACTTACCACCTCAATAGATTATGGCTCTTTATCTGTGTCAGTAGTTGGGGGATGATCTTCATACTCCCCCACAACCATAATACCTTCTTCATTGATGTTTTCAAAGTGTGTCTCTTCTTGTAGTACTTCAGTATCAGGAATATGGTCCTCTGGAGTAGTAATTGTCTCCCCTGGACATCTAAATCAGTATTCAGAAGTATTTCTTCTTCAGTCACCTTGGGGATTGTATCTTCAACCTCTCTTTAAGACATATCAGTTTCAAGAACCTTTTTTTGTTCCAACTCTTGTACAACTTCCATGATTATTATATTTACTATGTCTATTTCAAGTTCTGGAAGATCATTGATGTTCTCCCCCTCAATTGGATCCTTATCTTATATATTCTCCCCCTGCACCTGATCACCAGTTCCAAGCGAGGGTATTGGAGAATTCTCTTGTTCTCCATCATCATTTTTATCTGAACTGAAACTAACTTGTGCTTCAGAATTACTGTAAGAATCTTCTTCCTCAACTACTACTTCCTTCTTCTTTTTTTTCCTTCTTCTTCTTTGGTTTTGGTGCTTCCCTTATCAAAACTCTATCCCATCTTGCTAAAATCCTCATGTCCATCCTTGTCATGTGATTTATCTTTTATCCAAGCTTAAGATTGAGACTTTCAGGAATGGCATGAACTAAGTATAGACTCAGAATTTTGCCCATGTTAGGCTTCTTGATACTTTCTGTTATTTTATCAAAGACCACTATGCTCCAATTAGTCTTGATTTTGAAAATTATTCTGGTCATCAGCTCAAACATTGAAGTAGATATTCTATCATGTGCACCTGTTTTGTAGAGCAACACTTTACCTATTACTTTTGATAGAAATTTACCTTAGATATTCATCCCTTTCCTTGCTAGAGTGCTTCCTATCTTTGTGGTTGGGGCATATCCACACCACATCAATGCCTCTGCAATCTTGGCAGATTCAAGGCAGTCTTCTTGATCAAATTTTGACAAGTGAAATACTTTGACTAGTCTGCGGGTGGTGATCTTGACCTTTGTTCTGTTTACCTTACACTTAATCTTCTTAGCATTAAAATCCAGATGGGCATTGGAGAAGAATTCTTAAAATTCTCATTTCAAAATATTTGATGGTTCTAAGAGCAGGAATTCCAATCCAGCTTCTGTGATTAGGGATATTACCTCTTTAATTTCTTTAGTCACTATGAGGAATCCATTGCGAACAATATTGTATCCTTCAAAGATGTTAACGTCAGCCTTGGGAGCCATTGGAGTGAAGAAATTTAGAAAGAGATTTGTCGACTAAACTAATTATAGGTCTCGACACTCAGGGATCAAAAGTTCAAGAGATTAAGAAAGCGTAGTCGATTTCTACTCTCACATCCTTTTTATAGTGAAATCTTCCCTCAAGTCAAAAGGGCGCGCTGCATTTAGACTTTTCAAAATTTTTGGGTGAATACTTAGTGTCGACATAAGGAAAGTTGTCTGTTGAGATGTGTCGACTCAATTCGACACATGGATTATGTCACTCGACACATACCTTAGGGTCTCGAAACCCTTATTTCTCGACACTTATTTTAGTGTCTCGACACTTTGATTATGTAGTGTCGACACACATTCTGGTGCCTCAACACATTACTATCTATAGTATCGACACACTTTCTGGCATCTCGACACTTATTCAACTGTCTCGACACACACTCTAGTGTCTTGACACAATTTTTTTGACTTAGTCAAAATTTTGTTTTCTGAAATATAAATACTTGACATTTATGATATCTTACTTGTTTATTTAGGATGGTAGACTTTGTTACTTAACTTATACAAGTTAAACATGGATTTTTTTTAGGTACCAATGAAAAAGGTTATTCTATATTTAACATTCCTAGTTCAAACTTACAGAAATTGAAATTGTTTTCATCTAAGGGTTTTGTGAATATGTCAGCAATTTGATTTTTAGTTGGAGTATAATGTAAACAAATATTGCCTTTTTCAACATGTTCTCAAAGAAAGTGATATCTGATTTCTATGTGTTTGGTTCTACTGTGAGAAACAAGATTATTAGAAATTAAGATTGCACTAGTAGAACCACAATACATAACAGATTTACTTAGCTGTACACTGTAGTTTAGGAGTTGATGTTGAATCCATAGTAACTGTGTACAATAGCTCCCAACTGATATATACTCAGAATCAGCTGTTGAAATAACTACACTTATTTGCTTCTTTTTGCTCCAATTGATGAGTCTTCTCCCCAGAAATTAACAAGTTCCTGATGTACTCTTTCTATGCTCTTTACATCATGTAAAATTTTCATTTCTGTATCCAGTTAGATCAAAATCACCATTCCTAGGTTACCAAATCCCAAGATTGGGTGTGCCCTTTAGATATCTCAGTATTCTTTTAGCAACTATATAATGAGACTCTTTAGGGCATGCTTGGTACCTAGCATAGACACATGTTGAAATCATGATATTTGGTCTACTAGCTATCAAGTAAAGGAGTGATCCAATGATGCCTCTATACAAGGATTCATCCACTGGTTTCCTAGATTCATCCTTGTGTAGTGAAACTGAGGAACCCATTGGGGTTCTCATGGTAGAAGAATTTTCCAAACTATATTTCTTAATCAAATCCTTTGTTAACTTAGACTGAGAGATGGATATACCATCTTCAGATTGTCTAACTTGGAATCCCAAGAAGAACTTCAGCTCACCCATACTACTCATTTAAAACTTGCCATGCATAAGCTTGGCAAAGTTTCTATACATCAGCTCATTAGAAGAACCAAAAATGATGTCATCTACATAAATCTGAACTAGGATGCTTGAACCTTTGATGTCCCTTTGGAATAGTATCTTATCTATCTTCCCCCTAGAGAACTTATTCTCTATGAGAAAGGTAGACATGGTCTCATATCAGGCTCTAGGTGCCTGTTTTAACCTATAAAATGCTTTATGTAATCTAAGACATAAGAGCTAAGTTTAGGATTTACAAAACTTGGTGGTTGTTGTACATAGACCTCTTCCTTCAATGTACCATTTAGGAAAGCATATTTAACATCCATCTGGTAGACTTTATATCCCTCATAAGCTGCATGTGCTAAAAACAATCTAATGACTTCTAGCCTAGCTACAGGTGCAAAGGTTTGGTCAAAGTCTATTCCTTCCTCTTATCTATACCCCTTAGCCACAAGTCTTGCCTTATTTTTTACTATTACTCCATTATCATTTAATTTATTCCTATATATCCACTTTGTTCCTATGATTTTGTGATTTTAAGGTCTAGGAACTAGACTCCAGACTTTACATCTCTCAAATTGATTAAGCTCTTCTTGCATTGCCATAATCCAGTTGGGGTCTGAATTGGCTTCTTCATACTTCTTAGGTTCCATCTGAGAGAGAAAGCTAGAGAACAGAACCTCATTATGATGTCTACTCCTAGTAGTCACTCCTAGCCTAACATCACCTATTATTTGATCAATAGGATAATCTCTAAGGTGTCTAACAACTACAGGCAGATTCCTACCATCACTTAGTTTTTCAAGTTAAGAAGGATGAATCTCTTCCTCCCCCTGTGCAGTGACTATACCTTTTATAAGAACTACATCATTGTTTCAAGACTCTAATTCTATATTAGATGAATCTCCTATTTCTCATTTTTATATTTTAGAGTCAACATCTCTTAGACTAGAATTGTTAGATAGTTTATTATGTAAGACTGAAGTTTCATCAAAAACAACATTAATTAATTCTTCTATCACTTGATGTTTCAAGTTGTAGATCCTATATGCCTTGTTATGATTACTATAGCCTACACAAACACCTTCATATGACTTCTCTGAAAACTTAGTTAGATAAGTCTTCCCATTGTCAAAGACATAACACTTACTTCCAAAGATTTTAAAATAGGACAGACTTGGTTTTCCGCCATTTATTAGTTTATAGGGAGTCTTGTTGTGACTTTTGTTGATCAAGGCCCTATTTTGAACATAATATGCAGTGTTTACAGCCACAACCCAGAAATATTTTGGTGGAGATGTGTAACTTAGCATAGTTCTACCAGCCTCAATGAGAGTTCTATTTTTCCTCTCAGTAACCCCATTTTGCTGGGGAGTTCTAGGAGAGGAGAATTCCTGAACGTTCGCTAGTTCTTTACAGAAATTTGTCATTTTTTCAGATTGAAATTCTGTGCCATGGTCACTTCTAAACTTGACCACAGAACAACCCTTTTCATTTTGAATTTGTTTGACAAAATCAGCAAGAATGTCTAGGGTTTCAGAGTTTCTCCTTAAGAAGAATACCCAAGCAAATCTAGAGTGATAATCTATAATCACATAAGTATAAGAGTTCCTACCTAAACTAAGAATTTGCATAGGACCAAATAGGTCTATATGAAGTAAGTATAGACACCTCTCAGTGTCTTTGGGCTGAATGCTCTTAAAGGAGAATTTTGTCTGTTTGTATCTTTGACATACAGAACACATGCCTTCTTTGGAGCATTTTAGCTGGGGTCTATTTCTAACTAAGTCCATAGAAAACAACTTGCTCATAGCTCTATAATTTAAGTGAGCTAGCCTCTTGTGCCATTGCACACACAAAGAGTCTTTCTCACTTGTTACTAAGCATACAGGAGAATCCTCATTTATACTTAAGAAATTTGGACAATAAATGTTTCCACTCCTAGTGCCTGACAAGATGATCTCTTGATCACTTGCATTTCTTATCAGACACTTATCATTGTGGAATATGATTTCAAAACCTATATCACAAAGATGACTTTTGCTTATCAGATTTTGGTTCAACCCTTCCACATAAGCCATTTTTGTGATTATTACTAGACAATTAGAAATGTTACCATATCCCTTGTTGAGTCCTTTTCCTAAACCTCCAAAGATTACTTTTGGTCCATCCTTTACTGAGGCATAGTCCCTTAGCAGACTTCTTGCTCTAGTCATGTGCCTTGAACAGCCACCGTCCAAGTACCATATTGGCATTTCTATGGTACTTTGAAGGATCAAGCGCATACCCAACTGCACCAAAAGCCCGGACTGTTGGAGAGGGCGCTACTTAATTTTTTATATAAGTAGCAGAGCGCCACGGGTCAAGTGAAGGATTGCCGGACCCAACAATCCCCCCCGGCGTCCAGCACAACCCGTCGGCTCAGAGGTGGGGTTACCACATGGAACACACGGCTCAGAGGTGGGGTTACCACATGTCAACGGTTACCTGACCCACCGGACCCACACAGGTAGAAGGGAAAAATCAGGATTTAATAGCTCCCCCCCCCGGTCTTGAACCCGTGACCTACTACTCAAGAGGGGGGGTGAATAGAGTAATCAAAAATTGCACTAGCAAAGTTGACTGTCTACTCAACTCCCTTGGAGTTAATTGCGGAATGAAGGTTATAGATATTTGAGATTAAACCCTAAAGCCTAACACAAGTGTTGTACACAAAGGCAACCAACTGTAATTACAGTTAAGGCTTATAATCCTAAACAGCAACTAGCAAACCAATTTAAAATCTAATCACAGCCACAATGCAAGTAATTAATTAAAGCAATCCAGACGACACAAGGAATTTATAGTGGTTCACCAAACAACTTGGCTACGTCCACTCTTCTACCAACAAGGTAGGAATCCACTCAGGTTTTTGATCAGGTGCCCTGCCACCAACAAGATCTACTGCATGTAGATCTAGAGAATCTTTAGACTTTTGATCAGGTGTCTAAAAACCAACACAGGTTTTTGATCAGGTGCCCTGCCACCAAGGGATACTTTTGAAGGGAGTAATAACCCTTTACAGGAGGGGGAAAGGGGGTTAAGGTGTCTTCTCTATTTTACAATAGATTAGAGAAGCACAATAACTTGCACTGAGCTAGAAAGTTCTAAAGAATCAAGGCTCCCCCTGGCTAAAAGAATGTCCAGGTGAAGTCTTGCTTCAGTGCAGAAACTCTTCAGAAAATCTGAAGGGAAAAGCTACAAGGAGATAAATAATATGAAATAAAATTTCTTCTTTAGGCAGCTATCTTCTTCTTCTTCTTCTTCGAAAAGGACTGAGTACAAATCTTCCTGGAGGCAGGAGAACTCAAGTTGAAGAAGAGTGAAGAACTAAAACTTCTTCTCAGTTGAATGTGAATGAGCTGAGAGCAGTTGAGAACTGTAAGCTTTTAGTTTGAATGCTGCAGTTAGCTTTTGAATATGAGAACTTGAACTAGTTGATTTCTTTCTTCAAAGAAGTCTTTATATAGCAGCAGCATCAACGGCTCTCAAAAGAGTTTGAATCTTGTCTTCTATTGAAATCTGCAAGCTGGGCTGCAAAAAACATAAAACAAAACAAAATACTGCAGGCAGATATCCTATAAAAGGATAAAGCTTTCTAAGAAGCTGCAAATAACTCTGATTAAATAATATAAGAGAAAGTCACATCAGAAGAGACACTTTACGGCCAACGAAGACTTTTTGAGTCTAACGGCTATAAAGGACAGCCTGGCAGATCAAGCAGAAATCATATCTCAGCTAATAAGACAAACAACTTTGTCAGAAAAGATTAGCTCAGGCATAAGAAATGGAATAGATATTACATGGAAATATTATCACAATTTATTCAAATAATCTTTTATAAAATATGCTGAAATAAATCACATCATAGAAGACGACAAAATTATTCAAAGCAACCAGCAAAACGTCGAACGACCCTCGGAGATCATCGACCGAAGCATGGAGATCGTCGACCTATCAGACAGATAGTCGAACGACCCAGATAGTCGATCTATCAGAGAAGATAGTCGAACTACCTCAGCAGATAGTCGAACTATCAGGACAGATAGTCGAGCTATCAGATAGTCGATCTATCAGGACAGATAGTCGAACTACCAAAGCAAAACAGATAGTCGACCTATCAACAGATAGTCGAACTATCACAGAAAACCGATAGTCGAGCTATCAACAGATAGTCGAGCTATAAAAACAAAACAGATAGTCGACCTATCAACAGATAGTCGAACTACCAGATAGTTGAACTATCCAAGCAGATAGTCGAACTATCAACCAAAACAGATAGTCGACCTATCAACAGATAGTCGAACTACCAGATAGTTGAACTATCCAAGCAGATAGTCGAACTATCAACCAAAACAGATAGTCGACCTATCAACAGATAGTCGAACTATCAAAGCAACACAGATAGTCGACCTATCAACAGATAGTAGAACTATCAGACGAAGACAGATAGTCGACCTATCAAACAGATAGTCGAACTATCAGATAGTTGAACTATCCAAGAAGATAGTCGAACTATCAAACAAAGCAGATAGTCGAACTATCAAACAAAGCAGATAGTCGAACTATCAACAGATAGTCGAACTACCAAAGACAACCGATAGTCGACCTATCAAGCAGATAGTCGAGCTATCAGGAAGACGATCGTCGAACGGCTGATCGACGTTAGTCGAGCGACATTCGACCATAGTCAAACCAAAAACTACTTAACCAAATATTCATCTAGAAAAGCAATTCTACACAACTAGAGAATCTAACCTATCAACTAACCTTTGACCATAGATAAATCTTGGGTCAATAGACAGAAAGAGAAAGACTGAACTCAAATCAAAACCTAGGGTTCCAACAATCTCCCCCTATTTGAGTTAAGTCTCTCAACAACTAAAACATACAAAACTAATTACAGAAAGTAAATGAAATGCATGAAAAGAAATAACTAAGCAGATAACATCAATCAAGCAGATAAGAAATTAACTGTCAATCAATGAAGAAATTAAGGTGCTTCAGGGTTAGATTTAAGATCAGAAGAGCTAGAAACAAAAGTAATCTTTCTTGAGGGATCTAGAGCTTCTTTTCTCGATAGCTTCAGGTCTTGTTCTCCAATGATTTTCAATTCTGTTGTTCTTGGGACAACTGCCTCAGGATTCTTTTCCATATACATTGAAGGATCAAATATCTCAGGTCTAACTAGGAACTTGTCGAGCTCCTTCATTCTAAATTTAGACATTGTGGTCAATTCTGTAGTGTCCTTTCCTTCTGCTTTTGCTTTCTTAATTTGCGCTGCTCCAACGAGTTCAAGAAAACGAGCCATCCTAAAATTAGGATCAAGCTCTGGGATTTCATAAACAATCTTAAAAGATATATCAGCTGATTTTTTATCCTGAATAACTAGATAAGAAAGGGGAGCAGACTTAGCAAATATCTTGCTAGAATTTTCAGTTAAAATAATTTGCTTACCTTTTGGAACATCCTTCACAAAAAGAACTGGCTTAGGAGAGGTTGAGCTTTTGATTTCTTTATACTGAGGAGGAGAGAATGTTGGTCTTTGATACACTACCTCCTTTACCTGTTCCTTAACAGCATCAGGTCTTTGATAGCCAGTTTTACTTTTACCTTGGTATCCTTGTGAACTTCTCCTTTGAGCTGACTGAGATGGATTTGATCTTTCGGACTGAGCAGCAGGTTTTGTAGATAAGTTTCCTGAGGCTCCTGCACTGGGAGATTGAGGAGGAGGACCTCTAGGATTCCATCTAGGGATAGGAGAGTCATACCTCTTTGACTTTTTCCTTTGCTTTTGCTGGTTCTTAGAAAATAACATCCAATGCTGGAAGTCTTTTGACTTAGGATCAATTCCTTTCAGTATATAATAAGGTGTATCATTATCTGGTTTAGCAGGAGGAGGAGCTACAGCTTTTCTTTTCTTTTTAGCAATTCTTTTTCTTTTAGACTCAGCAGACTCATCAGAATCGATTTCATCTTCAGAATTAGAAGAGATGGGCAGATCATAGGGATCAATTGCATCTTTCAAAGCTCTTTCCTTTTCCTTAAGAGCAGCGTTTTCTACTTCTTCTTCCATGGCATCCTGTGTCAGGAGAGTATCTAAATCCAAACCCGGGGAATCATCCCATACAGTAGATTTTTCAATTTGGGCATCTGCAGCTTTTTCTTGAAGATCAGAAACTGTCATGGTGACCAGTTCTGCTTGCACTTCTGGCTGAACAACCTCAGAAACTTGAGCAACTTGTTCTGGTTCATACTGAGCTTCTGTAGCTGGTAGGAGATCAGGCTCTTGAATATTTAAAACTTCTTCCATTTTATCTGTAGTATTATGAATAAAATTTTTCTAAATGACATCTAATCATCCCTTCCAGATATTCCCATACAAGCATATCAGTTATTAAGTCTAAAAAGTAAGTAAAGGGAATACCTTCAGAATCGACCACTGCGTGTCCTAACTCCCATAATTCATCTAGATAGGAAGTGATAATTCCTTCTAGGTACAGGGCGACCAAGGGAGTAGAACATTCTTCTAAGCAAGCTTTAACAATAAATTCAGACTTTAATAAAGCATCAGAAATTTCTGTTTCAGATAGAGAAGGAGGAGCTGAATCTTCTATTACTTTCTCTGCCACTGCATAATGATCTGCTGGAGGGGAGGCCAAAGGCTGATCAGGGACATCTTCATCAAGCATCTCCCCCTGCCTGATTTCAGTAGATACTGAAACCAGGCCCCTAGAAGAAGAGGGCTCAGCAGACTTTGAGAGTGCCTGAATAGCAGCAGTCAAAGAGGAGATAGAGGAAGCAAGGGGAGCAATCGCCTCTTCAATCATGATTTTGATTGAGGGGGTAATTAACTCCACAATGCTAGAGATAAATGTTGGAGTTATTTCAAAGGATGATGATGAAGATGGTGGGGGAATTTCAGAGGATGGAAGATCATCAGGGATGGTATATGCATGATGAACTGGAGAATGAGATGGAGATGGAACTGGAGATGTATGAGTGGATGCAGGGTGATCAATGTGATCAGACGAAGGAATTGGAGAATGAAGAGGAGTAGAAATCTCAGACACCAACAAATCAAAACTGGGATGAGAGATCCCAGCAAGATGAGTCGGGAGAGGAGATGCAGGAGGAGAAGCAGAATGTCGTACTTCAATTGAAGTTGAGGGAACTTCAACTGAAGTAGACGGCATAGCAGATGAAGAAGATGGAAGGGGTGGATTTGCTGAGCCAGCTGCTAGAAGGGGGGAGTGACTGCGACAGTCCTGGTGCTCTCAGAAGTAACTGGAGCAACCCCTGTGGGAGCGGGCTTCAGGAAGGTCCTTTTCCATTTTGCGAACAGGGATGGATCCATCTTCTTGCTTGCGTTTATGGAGGTGGCCGCAGACACTAACAGATGGGGGTATTTCTCCTTTAGAAAAATCCCAACTACCCTTCCCAGGGTAACTTCTTTCTTGCCATTCTTTTTCCTGATCAAATCAAACATAACACCTGCCCAATTAATCTGTTTCTTATTTACAATTGCACACATCAGTGCAAATTGCTGCCTTGTAATATTATCGTGGGCGGAGTGCTTTCCCAGTAGCACTTTTCCAACTATTTCAGCAAGAAACTTAATTTTAAACGGAAAAATCACTTTGAGCAGCTTAGAGGGAATGCCTTCTGCATGTCCTAGCTCTGTTAACATCCTTCCAAACTCAGGAGTATCTTGCTCATACTCTTCTTCCCCATTAATCAATCCAAAAATTTCAGTCAGAATAGCGGGAGTCAATGTTACCTCTTCTCCGCTAATGGTTCCAGTCATCGAATCATCAGTTGAAGATGAAGTGAAAGCCCACTCTTTGATCTTTTGAGTGTTAATCTTTATTCTGGATGACATGAGCTTCTCTAACCCTTGATCTTTGCACAGATTTAGAATTTCCACTATTCCTGGTTCGCAGCAGCTGAAGGCGTCGAAATCTACGCTGAATCCTGCATCAAACTTCACTACTGCAAGGAGCGCTGGAGCAATCACCATCGCAAGAGCTGGAGAAGACGAGAGACAGACGTCGAGGACGGAGCGGCAGAAAATGCAAGACAAAGAGCAAGCAGGAAGACGGAATGCGAAAAGACGCTCTCCGTCGGCGATAAAAGCAACTATCTCTTAACCTAGGTCGACCATCAGCTTTATATTAAAACAGCGATCGTCGATCTATTTAAAAGATACTGGAGACGATGGTCGAACGGTCGTTCGACGATCGGTCCTGAAGCAGAGTAGTCGATCAATCGTTCGACTATTTCTGTCTTCACAAACAGCACGCTGTCGTCAACCATAGATCGACGATGAGCTCGACCTGTTCGACGATCTTCGAACACCGGTCGACGATCTTCAAGCAGATCAACTATTATCAACCATAGGTCGATGATAGGCTTGATCTGATCGACTATCTTCGAACGTCATTCGACTATCTTCGAACAAGTTTCAACAAGGCAGACGTCACACTTATTCTCTTCCATTAATCATGCCTAGTTGAACCAAAAAGAACTGATGCTTCTGTTCATCTAATGGCTTGGTGAATATATCACCTCTCTGAAGGTCTGTGGATATGAACTCAAGGCTGATCTTATTCTTTTCCACACAATCTCTCAGGAAATGATGTCGGATCTCAATGTGCTTCGTTCTAGAGTGGTGCACGGGATTTTGTGCAATAGAGATAGCACTGGTACTATCACACATGATTTTTGTGTTCTTGTGTGAGTACCCATAATCCAAAAGTTGGTTTTGTATCCACAGGATCTGTGAACAACAACTAGCAGCTGCTATATATTCAGCTTCTACAGTTGAGGTTGATACAGAGGCCTGCTTCTTACAGAACCAAGAGACCAATCTCTCTCCCAGGAACTGGCAAGTTCCTGAGGTACTTTTCCTGTCAACTCGACAACCAGTATAATCAGAATCAGAATATCCAATTAATTCCAATTCTGACTCAGCTGGATACCAAAGTCCTAGATTTGGACATCCTTTCAGGTATCTCAAGATTCTCTTGAGAAGAATCAGATGAGATTCCTTGGGGTTGACCTGGAATCTAGCACAAAGGCATGTAGCAAACATTATGTCTGGCCTACTTGCAGTTAAATACAATAGGGAACCAACAATGGCCCTATAATTCTTTTGATCAATAGGCTTTCCCTGATCATCAGAATCAATAACTATATTAGTAGCCATAGGTGTATGCATTGCTGAAGCATCAGCCATCCCAAACTTCTTTACCAATTCCTTGGCATATTTGGATTGGGAGATGAAGATGCCATCAGCATCTTGCTTTACTTGGAGACCAAGAAAGTAAGACAGCTCACCCATACTACTTATCTCAAACTTGGAATGCATCAAGTTAGAGAACTTTTTGCACAGTTTGGGATCAGTGGAACCAAAAATAATGTCATCCACATACACTTGAACTAACAAGATTGTGTCCTTGTGGTGCTTGACGAAGAGGGTTCTATCAACTACTCCCCTAACAAAGTTATGCTCTAACAGGAAACTAGCTAAAGTCTCATACCAGGCTCTTGGTGCTTGTTTTAGTCCATACAGAGCTTTTTGCAACTTGAATACATGTGAGGGCTGAGTTGAAGAAACAAACCCAGGTGGCTTTTCAACAAATACCTCTTCCTTTAGCTCACCATTTAGAAAGGCACTTTTTACATCCATCTGAAAAACTTTAAATTTCATATAGGCTTCATAGGCTAAGAAGATCCTTATTGCCTCTAGCCTTGTAACAGGAGCAAAGGTTTGGTCATAATCTATACCTTCCTCCTGTCTGTAGCCCTGAGCTACAAGCCTAGCTTTGTTCCTTACAATGATTCCATTTGCATCCAACTTGTTTCTATACACCCACTTGGTGCCTATGATCAGTTGGCCTTTAGGTCTTGGAACCAAAGTCCACACTTTACATCTCTCAAACTGATTGAGTTCCTCTTGCATAGCAATGATCCAGTGGCGATCTAGCTCAGCATCTTTAATGGTGAGGGGCTCAATCTGTGAGAGGAAACAAGCGTGCATCACATCCTGTCTTAACTGATGTCTTGTTTGAACACCAGCTGATATGTATCCTATCACTTGAGATGTAGGATGATCTCTAAGTGTGACAATATCAGCAGGTGGGATGTGATCTTCAGCAATAGTTGGGATTAATTCCTCAGGAGGAATTTGATCTACTATTGGTGGTACAGCAACAACTTCTGCAATGTCTTCATCACTGTCTGATTCAGTGATATGAAGAGTTGAAAGATGAAGAATCTCTTAAGTGACATCTTTGGTAGATTCTTGTACCTGCAATGAACTTGAGGAAGGGGAAGTTTCCTTCTCCTTGTAAAACATTTGGGATTCATCAAAGGATACATGAACAGACTCTTCAATTTTAGAAGAGGATTTATTAAAAACCCTATAAGCTTTGCTTACTTGGGAATATCCAAGAAAAATTCCCATTGAAGCTTTTGCTTCAAATTTTCTAAGATATTCTTTATTATTATTATGTATATAAACTAAATAGCCAAAAACTCTAAAATAATTTATTTTAGGTTTCTTTCCTTTAAGCAACTCATAAGGAGTTTTACACTTAAGTTTGTGTATCAGACTTCTATTCAAGACATAGTTGGCTGTACTAACAGCTTCTGCCCAATAGGAAAGAGGCATATTAGCATCTGCCAACAATGTGCCAGCAGCTTCAATTAGGGTTCTGTTTTTCCTTTCAACTACCCCATTTTGTTGGGGAGTTGTAGGAGATGAGAAGCTATGTTTGATACCTTCTCTCTCACAGAATTTTTGCATGAGAAGAGAGTCAAACTCAGTACAATGATCACTTCTGATCAAGGCCACATGAGTAGAGTACTCAGTCTGCACACATAATAGAAAATCTGTAAGGGCTTTGAAGTTATCAGCCTTAGTTCTCAAAAAGAACACCCAAGTGAATCTAGAGAAGTCATCTACAATGACTAGGGTGTAATACTTCCCTCCTAAACTCTGTACATTTATTGGGCCAAATAGGTCCAAATGTAATAAATACAGGATTCTAGGAGAATCACTTTTATTTACTGATTTAAATGAATTCTTGGTTTGCTTGCCTAACTGACAAGCCTTGCATAGGCTCTCCTTCTTGTAGGGGCAAGAAGGTAAACCTCTAACAAGGTTGTGTTTAGATAACCTAGATATATTCTTGAGGTTAACATGGCTAAGCCTTTTATGCCACAAAGTATTGTTATTGGTTACTTCATTAAATAAGCAGATTTCAGAGTGAGTTGAGTTAAAATCTACTAAATAAATGTTACCTTGTCTAGTACCTACTAATACAACATTATTATTTAAAGTAATGTTACAAAGAGAGTTAGAGAATGATACATGGTATCCAGCATCACATAACTGACTTACTGAATTAGATTGTGCTTTAGTCCAGTTACATAAGCAACTCTCTTGAATGTAACAGCTCCATTTGTCATCCTGTCATAGCCTTCAGTTTGACCACAGCTTGAATCTCCAAAGATTACCTTTGGGCCAAGCTTTGCCTTGAACCTTGACAGATGTTCTTTATTTCCTGTCATATGCTTGGAGCAACCACTATCCAAATACCACTTATTTTGAGTGATAGGATAGGTCTTCACCTACAAATAAATCAATTAAACATTGTGCACCCAGGTAACCTTGGGTCCCTTATTTTTCACATAAGAAAAACTGGAAATAAATGAATAAGCGGGCTGAGGGTGATAACCTAATGGGTAAGATCTCCTAGGTGGGATTCTCCATGCTGATGATGGGTCAATGAACCTAGGGTTTCTATTTTCATTCTGGTTTCTAAAGTTCTGGGTGAAATTTTGAAATTCATTTTGAAAACGTCGATCGACGTTCGACGATTGGTACCCAGATCGTCGATCTCCGTTCGACCACTGGGCCTGCGATCGTCGAGCTGCGTTCGACGCTCTTTGTAATTCCTTAAATTTTTGCTTTCTTTTTTCTCTCTTAGCTTTATTTAAAGCTCTATTAACTTGATTAACTTGCTCAGTGTTTTTTATTCCACTAGATGAAATAAAATTCACTGGAGTTGAAAGTTGGTTTTTAAGAATGATTGGAGGCTCACTAGAAGATGCTCCTAAGCCTAATTTGTTATTGCCTGACCTAGTGTTAGACATGCTGGTTATTTCAAGCAACTTAAGGCTTCTACCATTCAGAGACTCTTCTAACCTTTTGGACTTAGCTAATTCATTCTTAAGGAATTTTATTTCTTCACTAGCATTAGTGAGTTCTGCTGTTAACCTAATGTTTTCATTAGCAATCAATTCAGATTCAGCTAGTTTAATTCTAAGCTCTTTTATTTCTTTTTCAGAACTAATTAAATCTAAACATAAAGATTTAAAATCTGATTTAAATTTAGCAGATGTAAAGTCATAAGAAGACAATACCTCATCTTAAGTTGGCATTTCTTCATCAGAATCTGAATTCTCTGCAGCTGAGTGATTGCTGCAGGCATCAATTGCCATTAGGCAAACTTCCTTTGCCTTCTTTTCTTCCTCATCCTCACTGGAGCTTGAGGAGGAAGATTCCTCATCAGAATCGCTCCAGGTTTCAGCAACAAAGCCTCTCTCCTTCTTTTTGTTCTTGTAGGAGGATGGCTTGGAATGCTTCCTGTGCTGATCCTTGTCTTTTCTTTTATCTTTATTCTTTTTCTCTGGACAATCTGGAAGAATATGTCCAGGCTTCCTGCAACCATAGCAGATTATTTCTTTAGAAGGAGTACGATCATACCTTGGTTTATCTTCATACTTTGAAGATTTCTTTCTGAATTCCTTCCTTCCCATCTTGAGAAACCTTTTGGCAAATAATGCCATCAGTTCCTCATTTGACTGGCTTCCTTCAGAAGCTTCAGCAGCTTTGAGAGAAAGGGTTTGCTCTTTTCTTGTAGGAGTTGGGGTCTTTGCTTCAGCCTCAGCTTCCCTGGACTTCAGCACTTGCTCAAAAGACTTGAGCTTGCCGAGAAGGGCTTTTGTTGAGATTTCTATTGTGCTTCTGGCCTCCTTGATAGGCCAGATCCTCAGATCCCATGTGCTAGGGAAGCACATAAGAATCTTATCATTGACCTCTGTCAATGAAATATCCTTATCAAGAGAACTCAGCTCATTGATGATTGAGCTGAGCCTTGTGTACATAGCTTCAACTGATTCAGCATCAGTTTTCTTGAAGTTATCATATTGTGAGATAAGGTTGGACCTCCTATCCTTCCTTTCATCAGCTGAACCAGCTACAATCTGGTTCAGTGTATCCCACATTGCTTTTGCTGAGGAGCAGTCAGCAACCTTCTGGAATACTTCATCAGACATTGTCTGAGCCAGAATGTTCATTGCCTTAGCATCTGCTATCTTTGCCTTCTTGTATTCATCATTATAATCTGGAGGAGGCACTGCACTCATATCAGATGATGATGAGGCAGTAGCTGCAGCAGGTACTCTTGGTGGTCCTGTCAAAATAGAAGCAAAAATACTTCCATCAATAGAGTTCATATATAGTTTAATCCTTGCCTTCCAGATGCCAAACTTAGCTAAGTTGCATGTTGGAGGTCTAGTTCTAGAGTAATCCTTGGACTGGGCCATGATAGTGAAAGTGAATATCTATAAACTTTGGTATCTATCAGGATCTTGTGACTTAGGTGTTAGCCTATTCAGTCAGTCAACCTCCCTCTGATACCAATTGAAGGATCAAGCGCATACCCAACTGCACCAAAAGCCCGGACTGTTGGAGAGGGCGCTACTTAATTTTTTATATAAGTAGCAGAGCGCCACGGGTCAAGTGAAGGAACGCCGGACCCAACATACTTGGATCAACCTGCAATCACAGAATTAATTAACCTTAGGCACCCATATAGTTATGGGGCCTTGGTTCTTGTTAGACTTAGCTATGTGAATTACATCAGACTTTCTGAACAGATGAGTTTGTGAGTTAAATGAGGGTGTTGTTGGACTGTACCAACAATCTAAGGAGAAATGCCCAACCTTCCTACAACACCAATATTCAAATCTATTATATCTTCTCTTAGGCTACACCTTTGAAGTTGTACTTATGGGCAACTTAGAGTTGATATTCAGATTCTATGGTAGAGGTGCAACATTGACACCCTTACCTTTCAGGTTAAAGTACTGTGCACTTAGACCAGATCCAAGAATTCCTTAGCTCCTTGGATTGATCACTCCTTGTGGTGGTCTGTGGGCCTTAGAGCCATTAGAATTTTGTCCTTTTCAGCTAGGCTCTTTATTGAACTTGTTGGTGGTTCACTCAGAATTTATGTATCCAGGAACACATGATCCCTTACATCTGTTAGTAGTAAGATGCTTAGATGGTTGCGTAGATGGACCAATTGGGGATTTACACTTAGGATCAGGTTTCTTATTCATCTTATTATCCTCAATATATCCTACAAAAATTCTAAATGGTGCAAAAAATATTTCAATAATAGGTAGCACCGACTTAGGTCTTGAGAACCAATTTAGGAGCTGCCTTTTTTTAAGAAGCTTTGCTTCCAAGTCCTTGATAGTCTTGGCTTGTTCTACAATAGTCTCAGTCTAATTATCTATTTTATTAGTTAAGTATATGAGCTTTAGTTTTTGAAGGTCCAACTTAAAGTTGGCCCTCTCCAACTGTAAAGGTACTGCTCTCAGAGACTCTAGTTCTTTGGCTTGTTCCTTGACCAGCTCTTTGCTTGTAATCAAAGCCTTCAATAACTTCCCATATCTATCGATGAGTGTGTTGAAATTTGCTTCAGAATCTGAACCATGTTCATTATTATTAGAAGAATGTGAACATGTTTCATTCTCTGATGCTGATCTAGAGCCTAAGGCAAGAAAAGTAGTAAGATATTTTACCTTAGTAGATTTTGAACATTCTAGATCTTCTTCTTCTACTAGGGTCATTAGACCTTGATCTATATAGTCTTCACAATCACTGGATGATAGTGTGGTTCTTCTTCTATTGCTGGCCTCCTCAATGGACATTAAACCCAAAACAGTCTCCTCCTCTTCTGATTTAGATGAATCTGTCTCACTATCTGAAAGAGTGGACTTCTTCTTGGCCAAGAGGCTTTTTTAAACCTTCTTGTGCTATCTAGTCTTCAGATTTTCAGACTTTTTCTCCTTCCTTTTTACTGGGCAGTCAGCAATGACATGCCCTTGCCTATTACAGCAATAACAAACAAGATTATTCTTAATGTGTTTATTTTGAGAAGAACCATACCTTTCCCCAGATTTCTCTTTCCTGGGTTTCTCTAAGTGATCTGTCTTCTTGTGAGAAGAACTTTTAACTGGAGCCTTCCAGCTACACTGCCTCCTTCTCCTCAACATCTTCTTGAATTGCCTTGAGAAGAGTGATAGTTCTTCTTTAGTCATGTCCCCTCCTGATGAGGAAGATTCTGTGCATTCTGAGACTGCATCCTATCTTTCTAAGGGAGATGATTTCTCCCTGACTTTCCTGGATGCCTCAGCCTTTAGGGACAAAGATTTCTCTCTATTGAGAGCTCTTGCTGAGTCTTTATCAGACTTCCTGAGATTCAACTGTAGCTCATGAGACAGCATCTTGCCAAATAGTACCTGGGGGTCTATATTTGCGAAGTTGCCCATTTCTCTAATATCACAAATCTTGATGTCCCATTCCTTATTCAGGGACCTCAAGAACTTGTCATTGAGTTCATAATTAGTGAACTTCCTGCCATATGTTCTTAGGTTGTTCATTATTTTGAAAAATTTCTCAAAGCTCTCTACCACAGACTTTCTTGTCTTTCCTGAAGGCTTCATACTGCTAGTTTAATAGAGATTTTCTGTCATCTCTAACCTCATGAGTGCCTTCCATATACATAATCAATGATTACCACATTTCTTTGGATGTTTTGCAATGAATCAAGTTTTGGAATGTGGAGTCATCTATAGCACTGACAATTATGTTCTGAGCCCTCTTGTCCATAGAGTCAAAAATTATCTTATCCTTGTCCATTTCCATGTAGGTCTTGGGTGTCCTAATGTTTGCATCAAGAACTAACACTTTCATAGGTATGAAATGTCCTTCCAATATTATGATGTATATTCTTGGATCTGCAGCCTCCATGAAGAGTCTAACCCTTTCCTTCCAAATGTAAAAGTTTTATTTAGAGCAGACTTGAAGTATGATGGAATTATTTTCCCTTTGAGGAATGATTTGATCTCAGTTAAACCTTAGAATTCTCACTAGACTGTTATGCCTTTATAGTGAACCTCCCTCTAATACTAATTATAAAGTGTTTGTTTAGGATAGAGAGTGACCTAGAGTGGGGGGGGGGTGAATAGGTCCAATTTAAATCTTGGCTACTTTTAAATCATAGAAATTTCCTAGTGGGTTTATTAATACAGCCACAATATTCAAGAACATTATTGATCTACCAAATACAACACAAATCTAAACTTACCAATCACAGCACAAAACTAATTTTAATAATCACAGCACACATTAGAGCACAACATAGCACAAAACATCAGTTTTATAGTGGTTCCCCAATTTATGGGAACATCCACTTTCCCCCTTCACCTATCTAGCAATGAGCCAGATTCGGCCAAACTTCTTTCTTTTCCTCAAATCCTCAGATCTTACACCTCAGAGCCTAGCTGGCTCCTACAACTCAGAGAGAACAATATCCTACCTCAGATCCTCAAGATCTCACAACTCAGGTTCCTCTTCAAGAACCCTATCTCAGAATGATCCTCCACTCTTACTCCTCAGGCAAACCCTTGCCCTAGAACCTCAGAACCTTCTAGTTCTTACAGATCAGAGAAATACTCCTTCTCCTAAATCAGGCTCACAACTTTACCTCAACCTTTATAATTTAGGCTTACAACTTAGAGATATCAATTTCCTACACCTTAGATCTATAATAAATCTTATAAAATTAATTGAACAGAAGGAATTTGTGTTTTTAAATATCACCCATGAAATAAAGAGACTGGAGACTTCTTCTTGATCAGATCTTGATGTGAAATCTTCTTCCTTAATCTTAGCTGTGAAGAAATAAGTCCAACCCTTCTTATCTTTTTCAAAGCTTCTTGAAGGAGTAGGTAGGGTTGAACTTGGCTTGAGAAAATTGAAGTTGATCCACGATCTACCTCCTCTCCACCTTCAAAATTCATTTGAAATTTTATGACAGAATTAGATGAGAAGAAGGATTATTGTTATCTCTGTTTCTATTGTGTTGGTCTCCTTATATAGGCTTTGGCAAGAGTGACTGGCTGCCCCGGTTAATCCACTAACATCTGACAGTTCTCACAATTGTCAGAACTTCAGGCTTTGAATTCTTGACTTAGAAGAATTTCCATCTGAGAGCTTCTGTATTAAGGTGTTGACACCAGTTCTGAGTGCATACACCTCTATACTTAGATTGTGTCGACACTAGTCCTTGGTGTCGACACTTACCTTATATGTATGTCGACAACAATCTAATATGTTGACACTGCTAGCTTCTTGTCTCAACAAAACTTGTATCAAATGTATCGACACTAGTCCTAAGTGTCGACACAACTAGTTTCCAGTCTCGACATAACTTCTGTAAAATGCGTCGACACTAGGCCTGAGTGTCGACACAACTTGCTTCCAGTCTCGACATAACTTGTGTAGAATTTTTTGATACTAGTCCTGAGTGTCAACACAACTTGCTCTTTAACTAACGTTGTCGACCCAAGTCCTGGGTGCCGACACAGCTTGCTTCCTGTCTCGACACTACTTGAATAAGGGTGTCAACACTAATCCTAAGTGTGGACACAACTTGATTCCTTATCTCAGCACTGCTTTTACAAAGGTGTCGACGCTTGTCTAGTGTCTATACACTTTTGTACTTAGTTTATTTTTCCTTTACAAGTAAACTCAACATACATCAAATATTAATTTGTGTATATCATTGAGTTGAAAGAGCTTCTCCAAATCAGGTACACAATTCCCAATGTACCCAATCGATAGTAGAGCTTTATTTGGATGAGGTCATTAGAATGCATGGTGTGCCAGTGAGTATTGTGTCAGATCGAGATTCCAGATATATGTCCTATTTCTAAAAAAACTTGCAGGGAGCTTTGGGCACAGACCTCAAATATTCCACTACTTATCATCTACAGACAAATGCTCAAACGGAAAGAATAAATTAATATTTGGAAGATATGATTAGATGTTATATCGTGGAGCATGGTGGGTCCTGGGACGAGCGACTTTCACCTATAGAGTTTGCCTATAACAATAGTTATCAGGAAAGCTTGCAGATGGCAATGCCATTTAAAGCCTTATATGCGAGGCATTGTCGAACTCCTCTATTTTGGGCTGAAGTTGGTGAGAGGCCGTTTTTAGATCCAGAGGCCTTGGAGGAGATGAGTATTATGGTAACTCATATCCGTGAGAAGCTTCATTTGGCTCAAAAGCATTATGAGAAGAGCATTAATTGGCGTAGGGTTGAATTGGAGTTTGCAGTTGGGGACATGGTTTTTTTGAAGGTTTCTCGGATGACAGGTGCTAGGAGATTTGGGGGGAATCATAAGTTGGATCCCAGGTATTTGGGGATTTCCAGATCGTTGAGCGCATCAGAGTGTCGGCTTATAGGTTGGAGTTGTCTTCTACATTCTATGGTGTTCACGATGTGTATCATGTGAGCAAGTTGAGTAAGTGTTTGTGAAGTGAGCATCATGTACTTAACTCGATCCCCTTGTTGCAGACCAATCTTTCTTATATTTAAGAACATATTCGTATCTTGGAGATGCAGGATCGAGTGTTGGGAAGAAATACAATCCCTATGGTGAAAGTTCTTTGACAGAATCATGATGTCAGGAGTGTAACCTGGGAATTAGACTCTGCTATGAAAGAATCTCATCCTCATCTGAACTCTTAGTTTCCTCTGGTAAGGGTTTTATCCTGCGAAGTTAGTTGTCTTTATCTTTCCTGAAGAGTCGAGTTGTGTCATAAGTTTTGGAAAGGAAATTCTTTTAGGAGGCTAACTGTAATGCCCCTGGATTTCTGATAATTAATCAGTCATGTAATCGAAATGTAAGGGCATTACGTTAGTTCATGAGTTTTTGTGCGTCGACAATTTATTTTGTAAACATCGATTATGTAAAGTAATAATAAAATTTTCAATATATTTAATTAAAATCTCTCCTCCTATAAAAGTCGAATCCTTAGAATTAGGTTTTTACGAAACTTCTTCTTCCACCAAAGCCGACCACGTGATAGACGAGAAGTCAGCCTTTTTGAAAGTATACCTCATGCCGTCACCTGAGCTAGAGTGAGGAAATCATCATCGGAGTAGAGATTCAGACTGCTCTCGCCGAGAACATTGTGTGTGCGGTGAGTTTTTCAGGTTTCGTGGATTTTTTGAGTTGGAGCGAGTAGTCCTAACCTTCATTTTCACCCCAAAACTCTCAGATTCTCTTCATTGGACATTTCTCTCAACCAATCCATGGTGTAGGGTGCTGTAGAGGAGATTTTGTCGAGATTTGAGGCAAGTGGTGATCTACCCCTCTTGCTTTGTACCATTATTCTTGTCTATTTCTTCCCTTTCTTTATAGGACTAAGAAATATAGCTAGTTTTGGAAATAATCGCATTGGTTGAATTCGATGATGTAAAAAATCTGTCTTAAGTATAATTTGTCGAGTGAACTCGTGAGACTAAGTAGAATTCATCGAGTGAACAGTGGATTTGTCGAGTGTACTCGTAAAGTCTAGTAGAATTCATTAAGTGAACTCGTGAGACCGAGTAGAATTTGTCGATTGAACAATGGATTCGTCGAGTGTACACGTGAAGTCTAATAGAATTCATCGAGTGAACTCATGAGGTCGATTTGAATTCGTAGAGTGAATAGTGGATTCATCGAGTGTTCTAGCGTAGTCTCGCCGAATTTGTTGAGTGAACTGTAGATTCACTGAGTATACCCTTAGAAATTTTTTGATTTTCTTTCCTTGCATCACTATGAAAATCTAATGCTAAGTCTTTGGTATTTAATTCCCATTTATTATAGTATTTGGATTTATTGTTGGAACTTGGGTTGGCAGTGGATAAAGGACCACCACCTTGGTGTCCGTGTGAATCATCATGCCTGGTGAATTTATAATGTCTGCCCACTTTATGATTTTGGACTTGGGTTGGCATAGGATAAAGGACCACCACCTTAGTGTCCGTGTGAATCATCATGTCAGCCCACTTTATGATTTTGGACTTGGGTTGGTAGTGGATAAGGGACCACCACCTTAGTGCTAACTGTGAATCATCATGCCTGACAACTTTATGATTTTGGACTTGGTCTGGCAGTAGATAAAGGATTACCACCATAGTGCCTACTGTGAATCGTTACGCCTGGTGACTTTATTTTTTGGTACTTTTGGTTGGTAGTGGATAAATGAGCACAACCTCAGTGCTTATTTCTTTGGTTGTGTTGGTCTTATGGTTTGTGCTGGAAAGATAGCCGCCACCTCAGTACCATTTTATGTCCAGTGCTGATGATTCACACTTTAAGCTAATCAATGCTTTTTCTACGATTGTATACACTTATGATTAGAACATCACTAAGAGTCCTTTCCGCACTTAGTGCAAATCTTCTTCTTATATGACCGTTTTGTGCAAAGCTAATTTTTCTCCTTACTCTTATGTTGTTGATTTATGTGGTTTTACGGTTTTTTAGTTGAGTTGGTAACCCACTTACCTTATTAGACCTTTTGATTTATGTTTAAGTCGCCTTTTGCATTCTTGCGCTGATCCTTTCTTTCATTTGAATGCCTTAGGTTCATGCAGGTAATAGGTGGAGCCGACCAAGTTGTTGGACCAGTCTTCTATGACTTTTTCCCCCTCCCTCTTCTAACAGAGGAGTGGTTGGTGCCTTTTTCTTTCTTCGTGTTAGAAGTTCAGACTTTTGTTGCACGTGCTAGTGGTTCGTGTCAGCTAGTTAGTGCCCATACCATAGTTTTCTTATATTTTAGGTTGTTGTTCTGCTGTCTCTCCTACTACTGGTATTTTCTTCAATGAAGAATTTCCTCTGGGGATATTTTATGTTAGGTCGCATGTTAGTTATTTTTCAACTAAATAAATCTGCATTTTAGCTTAGATTCATCGCATCTCTTTCAACTTTATACCAACCTACTTTAAGGGATCTAAAACCCTTTTCTTTTTACTTATACTAAATTTAGAAACTGCACAAATTATCATATTTGTTGGGTTTTTACGTTCATATATGATAAATGAATGTAGTAAAATAGAGGTTTTTCACAGCAAATGTATTTTTCTTATTTGTGGACTAGTTGATCAATTAAAACGAGGGACATGGACTTGAACTTTAAACTCATATAGCGTTTTCAACCATAAAAATAGATGTATTTTATAAAGTTGATCAGAAGTTTGTCCAGGCTTGAGCGTTTGAAGTTTTCCCTTGCATGACATGGCATCACGACACATATTTTCTCTTACTCTTATAATACTTTAAACCTCAAGAAAATACGGGTTGTGATAGGATGAAAACTCCTAGGTGGCAATCTGATGGTCGACCGCCACTGTCACTCAACAAAAAAAGTCTATAATTACTTTCTCGTGGCATGACCACTTGGGAACATTTAATCTAGCAACAACAACCACCTTAAAGTCCCATAGGAGGATGAGGGAGTCTTCCTCTCCACTGTGGTGCCTTCTAGGGAATCTCAAAGAGATCTAGAGTGCTTCCATAAATCATGTTGTGGTTCAAGGATCGGGTGGCCGGGAAATGGTGCTCCGGTAGCTGAAGACTAATGATAAAGCAATATTTATAGTTATTTTAATGTAGTTTTTATTTAACTAATATTTACTTTTTGTTTAGTTTTAAAATAATTTTTACCTAAATTACTTTCTTTTCTTGTTTCAGGTTAATCTAGGCTAAAATTATCAAATTGAAGCTGACAAGACTGATCAGGTGATGAAGCTGAGAAAATCTTGAAAAATAACAAGTACATGCCCATGTCACGAGTGTGACCTTCAGGTCAAGGGCATGACAAGTGGGCGTGACCCTCCTAATGGCCATATTTCATATCCACGTTATTTAAAGTTGTACGCCCCAAAGTTACGGGGGTGACATTGGGCGTGATATCCGTCATGGGCATGGTCGACCGAAGGAGCTCCAGATTTCATTGCCACGGTAGATTAAAGTTACATGTCCATATCATGGGCATGGTCATTAAGACACGGGCGCGACCCGTAGGCATGACAGCTAGCTCTGGGCATGACACAACATTAAGAAGAAATTTTTCCGATCCATGCCATTCCAGCTTACAACGCCCTAGGTCGCAGGTGTGACCTAAGGGCATGACCTCATCTGCAACTGCCAAATTAACTCCCGCCATTTCGAGTTCCCACCGTTTCTAGAAATAGTCGTGACACGCCCTAGGTCACGGGCATGAATTAGTGGCATGACCCGCAAAATAACAAATTTTGGCAGTTCTTCTCCAACGTTCCCAGGCTTTCAAGATGACGGTTTCGTAACTCACATGCCCCCTAGTCACGGGAGTGACCTAGGGGCATGACTTTCTAGAAAAATTACTATAAATTCCAAACATTGCTAGGAGCTGAGGAGGATTTTAGGAAGATTTTGGTAGTTTAGTTCTTATTATTTTAGCATTTCTTTATGTATTTTTAATTTTATAGTGTAGTTTTGCTTTCATAATTTTAATTCAAGCACTTTTATTTTAAGAAATCATGTTCTTCTGTTTTGTCATTTGTATTTCCTTTATTATGTTATGTAGCTAAATTTCATTAGCACTTGATCATGATAAACTCTTGAATAGAATAAATTTCTTTTATTTGCCAAGCTCAATAATTATCACTTCAATTTATCTTTGATTTTAGTTGTGTCAAATTCACTTTTCATGAATATGTTTTCAACTCTAAATCAGTATCCTAGATTTACCAAGAGTTAGTGGATATGAGTAGATCACTCAAAGGTAAAAGGAGTTGCATGTACTCCTCGAGAGAGGACGACATAAATCTTCTGGATTTGAGTCAAATCTAATAGCAGGGTTCACTATATAAAGCATGCTTAGGGGTTTCGACTAACCGAGGGGTCTTAATCTATCAACCTAAGTTTAGTCGAGAGCATATTCTCGAGAGAGGCGCTTTTGTATTTTGGGAACCTCCACGGTCGAAGTAGATAATTTAGAAGCTTTCATTTCATGAAAGTTTATTTTAATCCAAAGGGATTCTATATCAAGTGTTATATTTTTTTTCTATAGCTTTAGTTAACCTATTTCTATATTCGATAAAATAATATTAATTTGTGTGAGTAGAAGTAGTCAACAACTGGCTTGGAAGAATATGACACTTTATATTTTTTAAATATCATATACTATGAATGATAGTTTCTCTAGCCTATAGTTCGTAGAATTTTGGAGATATTTTCAATCCGAAATTTTAACCATCAAGTTTTTGGTGCCGTTGCCGGAGAGTTATTATTGTTGATATTTTTAAAAAGCGAATTTTATCTTCTCTTTCTCTACCTCCATTTCTCTTTTTCTTTTTCAAATTCATTTCTACTAAGTAAAGGTTATTTTCTTTCTTAAAAAATCTTATTTGTTTTGCTCGCTAAGGTGGCCGAGTTTCAAACTAAAGTACTTTTTTTGGAAGTCACAGGAAAGCACCAAATTATTTGTTTTTATTGTGGTGCTTCTCATCGGAGTGAGGAGTGTTATCTTTATTATTATTCCCAAAAACTTTCTTATGAAAATAATTTTGATAATAATTATTCCCACTTTAATGATAATTTTCCTGAATTTTTTTTTTCAAATTTTCATGAATTTTTTTTTCGAGTTTTGACGAGAATAATTTTTTGATTTAAATAATTTTTCTTCTAACTCGAATGTTAATTTTTCTTATTGACAAGATCAACCAGAAGGATTTCTGAGTAATGAAAATAATTATTTAGATCCAAATTTTTGTTCTTCTTCTTCCGCACCGCAAGCTTCTTCTTCTAATTTTGGGGAAGCTTCACAATTTCAATTTGATTCACCTCCCCAAAATTAGATGTAAATTTTACGAGTTCTAATGATTTTTCTCCATCTTAGAATATTTCTCCTTTGGAGGTACATGAAGTTTCATGTACCCCCTTAATTTCTTATTCCAAATATGAAAAAAAATTATTATTTCAAGAATTTATTTATTATTTGGGCACACCGAGTGAAATAGAAGAAGAGCAAGTTTCTTCTCCTTCTTCTCTGAATTTTTCTCTTTCTCTTCATGAATTTTCAAGTCCAACCTATAAATACTTAGGAATTTAAATTCATGAAAATATTGTGCCTAATGATTTAAATGAATTTTTGGATAATAATTTTATTTTAGAAAATAAACAAACAGAGGTTATACAAATAGTTTTGGAAGAGCGTCCTCCTCGCAAATTTTTTTCTGAAATGCTTACTTTTGATTTTTCTTATACTAACAAATTTTAGAAAGAAGATGAGTCATTGTAATCAAACGTCATCCCCGATCCATTTGCCACTCATCTACAAAGATTCAAATCACCTTAGGTACGTATAGGTGATTGAATTTACATTCTCAAGCCAACCGTTCAAAGAAAAAAAATCAAGAATTAAGCGGAGGAGTAGTCGGGCGTCCGACTTCAGCATATTCGCCGAATCATGAATTAAGGGAGTTGCCCGTTCACTTAAATTTTACTTTCCTTTTTCCTAACCATAACCGTCTAGCTTAAAGAAGGGAAAAAGAAAAGCGCTCTTGGTAGACTCCTCTTGCTTATCTTTAATTTCTTGTAATTTAATTTTCAATGCATTTTTTTTCTTTCCCCCCTCACTTGGCCTATAAACATAGGGGAAAATATTTATTTTTAAGTATGGGTGTGAGATCCCATTTGTTGTATTTATTTAAAAATAAAAAAAAGTGTTGAAAAAAACTTTTAAAATACATAAAAACTTGTTTTATTTTTATATTTATCAAAAATACAAAAAAAATAGAAAATCAAAAATTAAATTTCTTGTAAAGGGCCGTGTTGGGCTTTCATCCCACATAACTTCCTAGTACCTTGCAAACCTGTCACTGGGTAGCCCTCGGGAAGTCCAAGAAATAACAAAAATATTAGGATTATAATTTATGTTTTTTAGTATTTATATCTAAAAAAATAAAAAATATATATTAAACCCATGCTTAATTTTTTTATCAATCTATTTTGAGTTTATTTATGAGAATTTTTTATAATTTTTTATTTGCTAATCTTTCATTTCATCATTGTTAGTTAGATTTAATTTGTAGGTGATTTAATTTTAAGGAATATCTTATGAATTAAATTTATTTAGAGTAATTTATTTAGCTCTTTTTCACTTTTTATTCTAACTAGTTTCAATTTTGTTGTACCGAGCTTAATAATTTTAGATTTCAATTTTAGTAACTTTATACTTTAAGATTCTTATGAAAGATTAATTTACTATAGTTGCTCTCTAAGTCTTTAATTTAATCTAAAAGTTTGTCTAGCCTTTCCCTTATTCTTTTTATTTTCTTGTTAGATCATATGTCACGGTAATAAGAGGATAAATTTCAGTATCCCTTGATAAACATATGCAATTTTCTTACATTTTGGTTAGATCATATGTCATGGGAATCAAGAATTCCTTGGTACACATATGCACCCCCAAAAATGAATGATCGAGTAAGAGGATAAAATTTATTACTCCCAATAAATTTTGTTTTTATATGAAGAGAGAAAAAAATATATTTGTTCATATGTCATAGAAAATAAGAGGATAAAATTCATCATTTTCTTGGTAAACATATGCAAATATCAAAAAAATTTGTGTGGGGTCAGAATAAAATTCATCACCTCCAATCAGAAAACCACTTCATTTTCTTTGTTCCGAAAACACATTAGCCAATATAATTTCTTTAGAATAATTAAAATACTAAGAGAGCATAAGTAATAGTTTAAATTTTTCCTTCAAATTTATTTTTGGTTAAGGGTGTTAATAATTCTAAGCTAATTTTATTTGCATAACTACTCAATTTTGAATTCTAATTAATTATTTGAGAATTTTTTTCAAAATATCTTTCTCTTCACATGTTAATTTCATATTTTAGGACATAATTTTTGAATCCTTAATTTTTTTTAGCTTTCTTTTGAATTAATAATTTTTTAGTTTAATTAAAAATTATATTAATTTCTTATAAGTACTTCTCATAGTTTTGCTCTGGAATAACAAAAGCTTAAGTATGAGGGTATTTAATAAAACAATATTTATAATTATTTAATGTAGTTTTTATTTAATTAATATTTAATTAATATTTAGTTTTATAATAATATTTACCTAAATTACTTTCTTTTCTTAATTCAGGTTAATCTTGGCTGAAATTATCAAATTGAAGCTGATAGGACTGATCCGGAGACGAAGCTGAAAAAATCGGGAAAACTCACAAGTACACGCCCATGTCACGGGCATGACCTTCAGGTCACGGGCATAGCCTTCAGGTCATGGGCATTGTTGAAGCCAGAAACCCGACTTCACTTAGTGTTCAGATCTAAAGTTGCTGCTCACACCTACTCTTCCCGAATTCTTTCCTTGACATGAGTCTCAGGATCTAGAAACAGATCGTGGGCTTTAGCTTGGAGGTCCCACCTCTTACCCGGAAGAATTAGAAGTTCTTCCCCTCCCTAGCTAGTGCTGAGCTAGGTGCCTTAGAGGAAGAAGAAGAAAGGGGTCAACAACATCTTCAAGCCACCTTATCGGTCTATTTATAGGCCTCTGTGTTTGACCTGCCAATAACCAAACTGAACTGACATAAAATTACCAAAATACCCTTGGTTGGGTCTTCCAACAACCAAACTCCGATATTCTGAGTTGTTATATGTAGACCCCAAAGGGAAAAAGGGTAAAATTACCTGGGGTAAAAGTTTAAAATCCCCCCTTGGGGGTGAGATTAGAAAACATCTTTTCTCATATGGCGAGTGAGAAAGTAACTGACGGGCGAGGGGAGCCTATCTGCTCGTGTCGCGAGTCCCCCACCTTACGAGATGCATCTCACCACAAAAGGCCATCACGCGCCGTGGGAGCCGTCTCACCTGCTACGTTGTTCCTGTCTCACCCATTATGTTTTTCCTCTTTAAAGTACCGGTGAGTTGACCCTATGGGCCTACCCGCCCCTGTAATCTTCTAACCCCTCTCGCCCCTAACTCAGCACTCTTACTTGAGTTGCCTCCGGCGAGCCCAAGGTTGTACACAATTGCTTCTATTTTAGAGGTTGCCTCAAGCTCGGAAAGAAAGTCCAACCGAGGCTCGCAGTGTTAAAATTCATTTATGAGAGAATATTTTGTGCGGCCCTCCCCTGGGCCTATAAATATGTAACACTTATCCCAGCATGGAGAGTGCCCCCCTCTCTCATCTCTTCCTTTATTTCTTCCACCATCGCCATGTCTCATAGTCAGAGTTTTCGCGAATGCCTCGCGATGGTCCGTAAACAAAATAAGGCTAATGTGGCTGCTCTGGCCCCCATTTTGGTTCGCACCCCCGCTTCTTTACCTTCGTCATCCCGCCTAAAGAAGGTGAAAACCACTAGCCCCCCTTCTCAGTCGAGGGGACCACTCCGACACCCTTGGAAATCCGTGCTCCTCACCGCGTGTCCCTCGAGGAGAGACATGTAAATTTTTGCTCCTGCCCCTCCTCTCTTTCCCTTTTTCCATATTTTTGTCCAACTTCTCGCCTACTTAGTTCATGCTTCTTCAGGGGGATCTCGTCCATCACCCCCAACCTACAAATCTACATGATACTACCGACATCCATCATCAAGAATCCGACTCGCCTCAGCAATCCACCCCTCCAACTATGAAGAATGACGATCCCTTGCAACTCGCTGGGACCACACGCAACCCGGGTAAATGAACTAGACTTTCCCTCTCACTTCATATAGACTTTCCCTCCCTTACCTGGGGTATTTGAGGCCATTGGACTAAACTTTACATCCGATCCCCGACTTGTTCCTGCGTAAGTACCCAGGTTGACTCAGCAGTGGAGGACTCCTCTAAGCCGCCCGCCTTCTTGCCACCTCCTCGCACAAATGAGATAGTAGACTATCTGGGCGATCCTATGGATCCGGTGGAGATGAAGCATAGGACAACTGAGATGCTTCGAAAGAACATATGTATCATTTGCGAGATGGAACTAGATAAGCATGGTGTAGACAGGCGTATTGACTCGCTGGAAATTAAATGCGCTCGTCTCTCTTCCGAGGTCGATGCTGGCATCGAGATAGATGAGACTGACTCCCAAGCCATCATAAACAAGGTCGACCAACAACTCCGTCTCAAGCGCCACGGTCTTGATGCCGTTCGCTCCTTTCAAGTTACCGGTCGGCCCTCGTGTATGAGGTCTCGTGAGGGAGGGCGTTGGAAATGGCACAAGAACTGAAGACCCTCCATCTCTCTCGCCTGTTCAATAGTCTCACTTATTTAATTATACTTTGTGATCCTGTTGTTTTTATTAATATGCCATCTGGCCTGTTTAATTATAACTTGTTATTTATGACTTGTGGACATGACGTCCGCCTCGTGTAGAATGAAACCATTAAAAATGCTATCTTGTTGACTTCTTTCACGATGGGCTCTCATTATAGCTGTATTTAATTGATTTTTTATTTATTTTGGCCCATTGGAAAAACCCCGCGGGGCGCTGTGCTTCGAGGTAAGGAGAGAGAGAAAAAAAACCGTCGGCCAACCTCTTCAACTTCCCCCTTCTTATTTTTCCCGCTCACTTTTCCACTTTCATTATCCTCTATAAATACCTCCCCTAGACCGAAATGACTTACACCTGTGCTACCCCTCCTGTTGCGTCTTAGATTAAGACCCCTCGCCTCCTTTCTCTTGTGGCTAACTCTCGTCACTCCTTTTCCACCCCCTTTTGCTTTTATCATCTCACATATCATGGGAAAGAAAAGCCTGAGGAAGGTGAGGGGCGTAGCCGGTGCGGCAAGAGATTTGCTAACAATGATTTTCCTCCCGACAAGATCTCTGAGGAGGACTACGACCTATTCACCCATGATTTTCTGGTTGAGGGGTTCGAGTCGCGGCCTCCGAAGGTCGACGAGTCAATAAACACATTCTAACCCCCCCTCCCGAACTCATCTTCCCTGTATCGCACTTTGATTCGGGGCTGAGTTTTCCCCTTTGGCTAGAGGTTAAACAGGTCTTGAAATATTTTGGAGCCATCCCTACACAACTAAACCCGAACACCATCTCGGTTTTGGTTGCCTTTGCCAATTATATGCGCCGCGATTTCATAGAGTTAAGTTTGAACGTCTTTCGCAAGATATTTTGTCTACCACGCCAACCATAACAGAGTCTCGTACTTCACGGGAAAGGGCACGAAGGTGTGCGAGACACCCAACAAGAATCACAATTGGCTTACTCGTTTCGTCTTCATCCGTAGGAACCTGCGAGGCGTTCCACTTGCGCCCGTGTCGCCTGCCGAAATGTTCTACGTGACTCCCCAGGTCGGCAGCGTGGATAAGGTCCTCTGCGTCTTCTTCATAGGAAAGAACTTTGAGGTCAACTTCTTGAGGCGGGACCTCGACTCGCTCCTTCTTATGCTTCAAGGCGAAGGTACACTCACATTTCTTTAGTCCATGTTTGTTATCCCTTCGTCTCGCTATCTTTAATAATCGATTTGTTTGTTTATGGGAGAAGAATATCCCAACCCATCCTCCATATTTAAGTAGCGCTAGGTCGTCAAAACTCGCACTCTCCAGCAAGGCGGCCGAGGCGGCAAAAGAATCGCTGGCCCCTACTTCTAAGAAGAGACCTGGAGACGATGTTACTGCCCCTCGGCACAGCCCCAAGAAGAAAGTCAAGAAGGTTGTAACATTCCCGAAAGGGAAGAAAGAGACATCCCGGAAAGAGAGGAAAGAGATGTCGGGATCCCTGAGTCCCATCTCTGTAGGAGACTCGCAATCGCCTCGCCTACAAGCTGTCTCGCCATTTTGCGAGGCGACACTATTCGACCAGCCTGCCAACACTTCGGTCAAATCCGATGAGCTTCCATTTCGCGAAGCCGGTTCCTCCAGCCGCCTAGTCCCCTCCTCACATCATAATTATAATATGGGGCCCGTGGTACATGATGTTGTCGGTGACCCAGTCCTCTTTTGTAAAAAGGATTCGAACAAGATATCAGTATCCACCCTCCTTCCCTTATGGAAGGAGCATGATCCTCCCACAAGCCACACCTTCTCCCTTGGCTACGGCCTTTACGGTGGTCCTGGGACAGATCCTTTTGACAAGGACTCTTCGTGAGACCTTGTCTTGAAGACCGCTCAAGCTCAGCTTTGCGCCTTGGAGCTCTCTCACTGACTCTCACACCGCCTTATTTTTAACAACAAGAAATGGAAGGAGGCTGAGACTGGCCTCGCAAATGAGAGAGAGAAGTCAGACAGCCTCGAGAAGAGGCTGGCAGTTTCTGATAACCTCTTCGCAAAGAGCTAGGGTGGCGTGGTAAGCCTTTTAACTTTATCTTTGGCCAGTTTTTCTCTCACGTATGCTTCTTGTTGATTAATGGGCGTCTCGTAGTATACTGAGACGGTGGATCGGTTGCGCTTGTGCATAGAGGATTTGGAAGAGTAGAACAAAAACTTAACGACCTAGAATGCCCATCTCCGGGATAGTGTTCTGCTTTCCTCTCACCCGGAACCATTCCAAGCTCCCCCTCCCTCTCATTACTCCTTCGACGAGGTCGAAGAGATTTGTCGAGATGCCAACATCCAGACAATCAAGCTTGTTTTGAAGATGTTGAAGGATCAAGGGGTTATCAAGGAAGACTTCGAGTTCATCATTGCTCGCGACCTTGTTCCACACATTTATGGCAAGGTGGACGAGGATTCATCTTCAAGTGAAGAGGACTGAAGAACCGCTGGCGAGACCTGAGACTCCTTCCCCCCTCTTTTTTTCTTCTTTCCTACACTTGTATTTTTTTTTGAGATTTTGAAGTATTCCTTTATGGGAGAGTACTCCCCTTCTTCTGTAATGAACAATGACCAAATGCACAAGGAAATTTTTGCCATATCCTCTCGCTTTTCATTCTCTTTATTTTACTTTATTTTGCTTTATTTACTGCGAGACGACCTTCTACTCTGTTTCTACTTGCGAGGTAAAGCGACTCTCCATCTCGCTTGAGAATCGGTTTAGGGTACGAGTCATTAGACTTCTCTTCGCCCCTTTCACGCATGAGACCATTTGACTTCCTCCCCGCGTCTTGCCTCGAGACAAATTCGGCGTGGCTGGACCCTAGAAATTAACCTGCTCCTTTATTGGAAACCGCCCTTCATCTATCTCTTATGCGAGACCTTTCTTTTCTCGTGAGTGCCCACTCGCTATGGCTGAGACCCTCGTTCCCGAGCACTGGCTGGGAATGCCTATCTTCATTTGTATTGTACAAACCTCTTCTTCCCATAGATGTTTTTTATTTTTTACAAAATTTCTTTATTTGCTAACTTGTAAAGATATTTTTCTTTGAGGGATCTCACCGTTTATCTTTCCATCGAATGATCCTACATTCCTGCCAGCTTGATGAGAGCCTAGTAAGCGGGTCTTCTTGGGGCCTTGCCATAAATCTTGCCACCGAGTGAGCCTACAGTCCTGCCAGCTTGATGAGAGCCTGGTCAGCAGGTCTTCTCGGGGCCTTGCCATTCATCCAGCCACCGAGTGAGCCTACAGTCCTGCCAGCTTGATGAGAGCCTGGTCAGCGGGTCTTCTCGGGGCCTTGCCATTCATCCTACCACCGAGTGAGCCAATAGTCCTGCCAGCTTGATGAGAGCTTGGTCAATGGGTCTTCTTGGGGCCTTGCTATTCATCTTACCACTGAGTGAGCCTACAGTCTTGCTAGCTTGATGAGAGCCTGGTAACCGGGTCTTCTAGGGTCATTGCCATTCATCCTACTACCGAGTGAGCCTACAGTCCTATCAGCTTGATGAGAGCCTGGTTAGCGGGTCTTCTTGGGGCCTTGCCATTCATCCTTCTACCGAGTGAGCCTACAGTCCTGCCAGCTTGATGAGATCCTGGTCAGCGAGTCTTCTCGGGGCCTTGCCATTCATCCTGCCACAGAGTGAGCCTACTGTCCTGCCATCTTGATGAGAGCCTAGTCAACAGGTCTTCTCGGGGCCTTGCCTTTCATCCTGCCACTGAGTGAGCCTACAGTCCTTCCATCTTGATGAGATCCAGGTCAGCGGGTCTTCTCGGGGCCTTGCCATTCATCCTAACCCCAAGTGAGCCTACAATCCTGCCAGCTTGATGTGAGCCTGGTCAGTGGGTCTTCTTAGGGCCTTGCCATTCATCACTTACCAACTCGTGCCATGAAATAAAACCCCTGGAATTCCATTATATCAGAAGATTGCAATAGATTTACAAGCATTGAGAAGATTAAAAAATATTAAGGATAGAATCTTTTTAAGTCGTCGTCACTTCGGGCATGATCGAGGGGTATCCCGTCTATATTTTGGAGGTTGTACCCTCCTAACTTTAGGACCTCCTTTACCACAAAGGGGCCTTCCCAGTTGGGATCGAGCTTTCCCACTGAGGCTCCTCTGCCGACTGAGTCTTCATTTTTGAGGACTAAGTTGCCCTTATGGAACTGTCTGACCCTTATATGCTTATCAAAATATCTCGCCATCCGGTGCTTGACTTGTTCCTACCGAATCGATGCTAATTCCCTGAGATCCTCTACCAAATCAAGAGAGAGCTTCTGCTCCTCATCAATCTCTACCCGCCATCCTTTTTCTCCTTACTTCGCAACAGCTATGCAGGGAGATTCGACCTCGAAATCTATAGGTATAACGGCCTCCGAGCCATGTGAGAGTTTGATTGGAGTCTCTCCCATTGCTGTGTTTTGCATGGTCCTTAAAGCCCAGAGAACCGAAGGGAGATGTTCTACCTAAATTTCCCTCAAGTTCTCCACTTTATTCTTTAAAAGATTCACGATGATCTTGTTCTCCGCTTCCACCTTTTCATTACTTTGAGGATGATGAACTGAGGCAAAGCGGAGGTCTATGCCCAACTGGACACAAAATTATACGAATTCCCTGCTTGCAAAATGTGGTCCATTATCAGTGACTATGACCAATGGAAGCCCATGCCGGCAGATGATCTCTCCCCATATGAAATTTCTGACCACTTGTGATTTCACCTTAGCGAACGCCTTTACCTCTAGCCACTTTGAAAAGTAATCCACCATTACTAGCATGAACTTCCTTTGGCCACTTTCTTGGGGGAAAGGGACCCACCAAGTCTAGTCCCCATATTGTGAAGGGCCAGGGAGCCGTGATTGTGCGTAATCTTTGGGCGGGAAGGAGTTGGAGGGGTGCTAACTCCTGGCACTTTTTACATCTCTTCGCGAATTCTTATGCATCCTTCCTGAGGGTAGGCCAGAAGTAGCATTGACTCAACACTCTCCCCTCCAAGGTCCGACTTTCCGAATGACTCCCAAATTTTCCCGAATGAATTTCTTCTAAAACTCTTGGAATCTCTCCCTCGGATACACATCAAGCCAACAAACCTGACAGCGTCTTTCGATATAATGTCCCATCCTTCAGCAGATAGTATGCTGATTTATACCTGATCTTCTTCTTATCGAGGTCCCTCTCAAGAAGACATCCAGAGGTCAAAAAGATGATGAAGGGGTCCATCCAAGGCCCCTGCGGTTCCACTTCCATCAATTCTCCTTCTTTTACGGATGGTCTGAAGAGCTTTGTCACGGTTCCTTCGACCCAAGGGACGTGCTTGGCGAGCAGGTCAGCCTGAGCACTTTCCCCTCTTGGGACGTATTGAATTTAAAAGCTACAGAATTGCCCGATGATGTCTTTGACCTTTATCAGATATAACTGTAGGGTGGGTTCCCTTGCTACAAACTCTCCGTTTATTTGTCCTGCTACCACCATAGAGTCTGTGGATACTTTGATGTCTTGTATGCCCAACTCTTAAGCTAGCTTGAGCCTTGCGATAATCGCCTCATATTCTGCTTGGTTGTTAGTGATTGTGAAGTGTATCTTCTGAGCCTGCTCAATTCTGGTCCCTTCGGGGCTTACCAAGATCATCCCTCCAACAAAAGAACTTTTCCCAGATGCTCCATCTACTACTATCTCCCAAGCAACTAGAAGTGGTGCTTCAGCTTCTCCGACCTCAACCACATAGTCTGCCAAGAAATCTGCAACCGCTTGCGCCTTGATGGCCACCCACGGAGTAAAAGCTAGGTCAAACTCACTGAGTTCTATCGACCATTGGTCAAACCTCCTAGAATGCTCCACACCTTCCAAGATGCGAAGGAGAGGATGATCTGTCACCACCTAAATTGAGTGAGCCTAAAAGTATGGCCTGAGCTTCCTGGCCGATATGATGAGGGCGAAGCCAGCTTTTCAAGGATTGGGTATCTAAGCTCTGCCTTCTTTAGGACCCTGCTTACGTAGTAGATCAAGAATTGCTTCTTTCCTTCTTCTCATACAAGGATTGAACTCACTGCTCTGGTCCCCACTCCTAGGTACAAGAACAAACCCTCTCCTTCTCTTGGCCCTTAGAGTAACGGTGTTTGGGTGAGTTGTTGTTTTAGAGCTCGGAAAGCTTCTTCGCATTTAGTGGTCCATTCAAATTTCTTGCCTCCTCTTAGTGCTCAGAAGAAGGGAGAGAACCTCTCTCCAGCCTGGGAGAGGAACTTGCTTAATTCGGCCAGCTTGCCGGGGAGACGTTGGACTTCTTTGGCATTCTTCGAAGATTCTAATTCTAAGATTTCCTTCACTTTGTTTAGATTTGGCACTGCTCGTGATGGGGTAAGGAGATGTCTTAAGAATTTTCCCCTATTAGCCTCGAAGACACACTTCAGAGGGTTGAGCCTCATCTTGTATTTACTTATGGTCCCAAAAGTTTCCTCCAGATCCAAGACATGGGACTCGAGTTCTCGGCTCTTGATAATTAGGTCATCCACATAAACCTCGATATTCAGTCCCTTTTGCTCTCAGAAGATCCGGTCCATCATTCTTTGGTAAGTTGCCCCGTGTTCTTTAATCCGAAGGGCATCATATTGTAGCTGAAGGACCCATCCTCCGTGACAAAGGTAACATCTTTGATGTCTAGCAGATGCATGCATATTTGATGGTACCCTGAAAATGCATCTAGAAAACTCATTAGTGAAAATTGATGGTCGAGTCAACCAGCGCATCGATTCGAGGTAGAGGATAATAATCCGTAGGGCATGCTTTTTTAAAAAAGGAAAAATCCACACACGTCCTCCATTTAACTTCTCTTTTTTTTACCATTAGAACATTACTCACCCACCCAGAATACTTGCTTGCAGATATGAATCCAGCCTTGAGCAACTTCTCCACCTCTTCCCTGATGGCCCCGACTATCTTGGAGGCGATGTCTCTCTTCCTCTGTTGTATTGGACGAGCCTTGGAATCAAGATTGAGATGGTGGGACGCCACGCACGCATCGACTCCTGGCATATCAACTGCGCTCCAGGCAAAGATGTCAACATTCCTCTATATGCACACTCTGATCTCATCCTGATCCTCGGGACTGAGCTCCCTACTGACTTTTATCTTCTCTTTTCTTCCTTCCTTGGTGAGGATATCCATCTCCAGCACCTCCACTGTCGCCTTTAGTCTTGATGACTCTTCCACTTTCTCCTGCTCCCCCAACATCTCCTCTTGTTCCCTGACTTCTCGATCTATGACCTTGCGCTCCGCAACGAACACAACCACCTCCCTAAGAAACTTTTCCACCACTTCATTGGTTGGGACCTCTCCTAACAATGATCCCCCCTTCTTCTCCGACCGAGCTTTAATCCTGGATGACTCCCCTACTTCCTTTATCTTTCTATTCCCTTTCCTCTCTCCTTTATTCCCTTTGGCTCCTTCCCCTTCCATCTGTCCTTCTTACTCTCCCGTCGTTTCTCTGACCTCTTGCTCCCATCATTCCATCCTCTTCTCCATTTCCTCAGCCTCTCCCTACCAAGAAATAGTATTCACTACCATCATATAGCACTCCCTGACTGCTTTTAGATCTCCTCATATTCGAATTTGGGTTCCTCGACATTAAGGTTCAGGCATTGGTGAAAAGATGATGGGACTCACCTAAAGGTACGGGTCAAAGGGTGCCCAAAAATGGCGTTATAACTGATGGGGGCATCCACTATGATGAAAAGACAATTCTTGGACAACCCCCCAAAGTTACCTGGAGTCCTACTCCCCCTCGACTTCCTTCCTTTCTCCTGAGAATCCGAACAGCGGCCCATCTGCTACTAGCACCCTTCGAGCTTTTATACTCATCTTAATGAATGCCTTCTTGAAGATGAAGTTCACCAAACTCCCATTATCGACTAGGATCCGCAACACCATTAAGTTTTCGATTGCCGTCCGGATCACCAACGCATCACAAAAAGGATCTTCGTAGTCCGGCATGTCCTTCTGAGAAAAGGTAATTTTCACATCCGAGGGAGGGATTTGTGACGTTTAGGCTACGCTCTGACGGTACAGGGTTTGAAGGCTCGCCTTATGGGTGGCCTCAATCCCTACTCCCCCATGGATCACTCCGATCCCACCTCAGTCTTCTACATCAGCTCAATCCACACACCAGTACTCCTCCCCGGTCCTAGTCATCTCTACTATCCATACTGGTAGCTGCTGCTCCCCTGTTCCTCTAGCTCTCTTCATCTCCAAAAACTCTAGGCAGGTTGTCGTTGCGTGACCCTCCTCCTCATAGGAGTCATAATATGTCAACGATACCTCCTCGCTTTGTCTCCCCTCTTGGTGATTCCTCCTTTTTCCAGCACTAGCTCCTGCTCTTCCTCTTTCTCTTCCCCTTCCTCTCCCTCGGCTGATGGCCATAGCTTGCTGAGGCGGGGGTAGGCGTGGTCTAGGACCATATCCCCACCCCTGCTGGTTGAATCATCCTGGTCCTCCTTGATAGTTCTTCCCCCTTGGAGAAAACCTCTTCCTTGCCCTTGAGTAGGGCCTCCTGGCTGTCTCAAACCTAACTCCTGATATGTCGGCGCCCTCGGCTCCTCCCTCCTTCTTCCTTCTTGCTATCTTGCCCCTCCCGGCTCTCTTGACTCAGTCTCCATCAACCTTGCCAGCTTTCTGGCAAACGCCAGGTTTTCCACCTCCATCACTATCTCTTTTGCTGCTTTCTCCATCAACCCTTCAAATGACAACGATGCCTTTCGGGTTAGGCTCATCTTGAAGAAACCCTCCCGTAGTCCCACGGTGAAAGCCAATTAGAGAGCAAATCCTAGCATCTCCTGAATACCCAAGATTTCTTCCAGGAATCTGTCCACGTACTGGACCAAGGATTCCTCCGCCTTCTGCCGGATCAGAAAGATTGACCCGGGGTTCTTCTTCCTTTTATTCGAGGTTGAGAAACACAATTGGAAGCTTCTACTCAGGTCTTCGAAGACATAGATCGATCCCGTTGGGAATTGATTAAACCAGTCCCTAGCTTTATCTTTCAAGGTGATGGAGAAAAGACGACACTTGAATGCGTCCATCATCGGCCTGATGGAGGCCACATCTTCGAACTAATGCAAGTGCTGGAGAGGGTCGTCTTTTCACACATAGTAGGTCATTTCGGGATCCCTTAACCCCTCTAGGACTGGTGTTGAAAGGATCAACTTGCAGAATGGGTACCTTCTCGCCGCGGGTCTCGCCGCCTCCACTCGCACAATGACGTCTCCTGGCGAGACGACACTCGCAGGGCTAGGGAATAACTCCTTGCCTGCCATGTCTCTCCCGCTTCCTTCCACAACTTTTTCCTTTCTAGGTCGCCCCCCGGGGCATCCTCTCAAACCATTGTTGAGATGAGCTCGTATTGATGCATGAGAGAGGATGCCTGAGATAGAGGAGTCGAGCAGTCGCCTCGCTGCGAGATCCCCTGCAATATGTCCATGATGCATCTAACGAACGTCATGAATTCTTCTCTACCTACATATCCTCCCAGGTTCTGTTACCCGTCTCCATCTTCTTCACCGAGATCTCCCGTCCTGAAGTAGCTCAAGATTCTTCTGTGTAGGTTGCGATCCACGCTCACCGCACCAAAAATGTTGAAGCAAAATACATGACTTCACTTAGAGTTCAGATCTAAAGTTGCAGCTCACACCTACTCTTCTCGAATTATTTCCTTGACGTGAGTCTCAGGAGCTAGAAACAGTCCGTGGGCTTTACCTTGGAGGTCCCACCTCTTACCCGGAAGAATTAGAAATTCTTCCCCTCCCTAGCAAGTGCTGAGATAGGTGCCTTAGAGGAGGCAGAAGAAAGGAGTCAACAACTTCTTCAAGGCACCTTCTTGGTCTATTTATAGGCCTCTTAGTTTGACCTGCCAATAACCAAACTGAACCGACCTGAAATTACCAAAATACCCTGGGTTGGGTCTACCAACAGCGAAACTCTACTGTTCTGAGGGGTTATATACAGACCCCAAAGGGCACAAGGGTAAAATTACCTGGGGTAAAAGAGTAAAATCCCCCCTTGGGGGTGAGAGTAGAAAACATCTTTTCTCATATGGCGAGTGAGAAAGTAACCGGTGGGCAAGGGGAGCCTATCTTCTCATCTCGCGAGTCCCCCGCCTTGCGAGATGCGTCTCGCCACAAAAGGCCAGCACGTGCCATGTGAGCCATCTTGCCTACTACACTGTTCCTGTCACGCCCATTATGTTTTGCCTCTTTAAAGTACCGACGAGTTGACCCTATGGGCCTACTCGACCCTGCAATACTCTCACCCTCACGCCCCTAACTCAACACTCTTCATTGAGTTACCTCCGGCGAGCCCAAGGTTGTACCGGCATGACAAGTGGGCGTGACCCTCCCAATTGAAAGATGTCATATCCATGTCATTTAAAGTTACACGCCCCAAAGTCATGGGCGTGACAACCATCGCAGGCATGGCCGACCAAAGGAGCTCCATATTTCATTTCCACGTCAGATTAAAGTTATACGCCCATGTCACAGGAGTGTCCATCAGGACACGAGCATGACCCATATGCATGACAGCCAGCTTAGGGTGTGACGCAACATTAATGATAGATTTAACTTCAAGACAACCTAAACACCTAGAGGGGGGGGGGTGAATAGGTTCTTATCCTTGTTTCAATCTAAGGCAGAATATAACTTCAGTTCCTTAATATAAATCTGAAAACTCTATAGCTAACACAACATATACAATTACAGAATCTATAATTACACAAATCACAGATTGCACACTGATTTATAGTGGTTCCCCAATGTCTGGGTACATCCACTTTCCCCCTTCGCCTATCCAACAATATGCTAGATTCATCCTAACTTATTCCTTTTTTTCTCAGATCCACAGATCTTACAGCTCAGAATCCCGAAGGATTCCTATAACTTAGAATGTATCCACACTACTACAGCTCAAGCTAATAAGCCCTACCTCAGCCTTGCCACAAGGCCTACAACTCAGAGAACTGAATCTCCTACACTCAGGCTTAAACAGCCTTACCACTCAGAGATATAACTCTCCTACACTCAGCCTTTATAACACAAGCTTATAACTCAGATCTTTTAAAAGATCCTACAGAATTTGATAAGTATTTTTGATGGACTCTTACCCTTGTTGAGAGAGAAAGGATAATATGATTCTTGATCAGCTTCTTGATGAGACTGATGGCTGAAATCAACCTGTTCTTAGCTTTCTTCAAAGCTTCTTGAATATGAACTAGTAGGGTTGATCTCCATTGATGTTGACTGACTGGAAGCTTCCTTCTTGGATTCCAAAAATAGATCTGGATCTACTTAGTAGATTAGTTAAGGATCTACTTCTTGAGAGACTTGTGATAGTCTCCTTCTTGACTTCAAAACAGCTGGAGCTCTATCTCCCCAAATCTTCTGAAGTTCCTTCTGAATTCTCGATTGAATTCTCCTTAGACAAAATCTGAGTGGATAATCACTTCAGAATGTCTTCTTAGATCTTCTCATAAAGATCTTCTTCTTTCTGACTTTCACTTTCTTGATCAAAGATCAATCTTTCAATAATTGTGTTAGTTGTGTGTGTATATACTTTTTCATCAGAATCCATTTATATATATAGACTTCATCAATGGTAACTGGCTGATCTGGTTTCTAACCGACTTCTGATAAGTCTAACAACTTCATTAGTTGTTGGAATGCACAACTGTCAAGTCTCCAGTCAGTTCTTGAACCTTTGTATTTGTCAGCAAAGCGTCGAGACTAACTATCATTCTGTATCGAGACAAACTGTCAATATGTGTCGACACAAGTGACTTAAGTTTCGACACATGCTTTGGTGGTGTCGACTTAGCTGCCTTGATGTCGACACTACTTCTAGACGCTGCATCTAAAGAATGTGTCGACATAGATTATTTGTGTCGACACAATCACTTCTTTACTCCACAGCAATCAACTATGTTGAAACTCTGCTGTGTGTCGACACAAGTCCTGTGTGTCGACACAGTTGATGTAGACTAAGAATTCTATGTGTCGACACTGCCTCCAGGTGTCGACAAAGTTGATGTCGACTCTGCTTCTATATGTCGACACTGCCTCCAGGTGTCGACACAGTTGATGTCGACTAACTATTCTGTGTGTCGACACAGACTTTTCCAAGTGTCGACACAAACTTACAGAAGTGTCGACACAGCTTCCTCTGGTGTCGACACATAGACTTACAAACTTTTCTCTGCATTTTAGCATATTCTTAACCTTCACATTTAAACTAAAAATAACATCAAATACACCTTGATGTATATCATTGAGCTAAGTGAGGCTTCTCCAAATCAGGTACACATTTTCCAATATACCCAACAATCTCCACCTATTTGGAGAAGTCATAACCCTTAAGTCAATATAATATACCACTTATAATAAACAAACATTATGATGTATATAAACATTATATGATAGGGCAACTTATAGACAAAACATATATCAAAATCACATCACAGAATAAGAATGCAACTTGAATGAACATGAAACATTGTTTTGTTTATTATATCAAAAAGTTTCTTAACACTGTTTATACAGACTTCTTTAAAAACTAAGAATTACATAGTTCTTGAAAAAATCTAGTAAATCTAAACTACGGTTGGATAGGCTCCTTGATGACTATTCCTTTCCCTGATCTAATTTGAGCCTGCATAGAAGGTTCTGTATCTTCAATGGGCTTCTTGCCTTTCAACTCAGCCTTCTTTTGTGCTTCAGCCTTAATCTTTTGCCTTTTAAAATAATGAAAAGGCTTAGGGAAATACTTACTAGGCTCCTGAGCATCAGGAGGTAGCTTCCCACTCTTTGTCATTCTTCTGTGTTAAACTATGGATTCCTGCCTTGCCTCATACTTCTACCATTCCTGCTCATTATACCATTTGCCCCTTTCATGAACCTGGTCTTTTACAACTTTCCAGGAAGTTAATATGATATTTTTAGAAGTGGGGCTCCACTGCTCAAAATCAGGCTTTAACTCAGCCTGTTCTCTGAATCTTTTCTTTGAAAGTTGAGCTTCCTGCTGATCCTTCAAGGCAACTTCTGGCATTTCAACTTTCTCTATAATGACATTTTCAACATTCTGTGGAGGACTGTACATTGTCTGAACTTGTTATTGAATCATATAAAAATCTGCTATAGGGTAGATGATCTGAGCAACTTCAGGTTGATCACCTCCAGCATAAGCAGGTTGCACACCAGATTCTGCAACATTGTCATCATCACAAAGGGGTGGATATCCCAGAGTGGATCTGATGATATTAGATATCCATTTTGCATGATCTGAGCCAGCATTGACTAACACTCTCTCCCCCTTTATGGCTTCTCTTAGTATGTGATCTCTTAAGTCATCCTTTTGAAATCTTATTTGGCCATCAAAAAAATTGACACCATCTTTAAAAAATGATTTTAACTTTAGAAGCTGATAAGAAATTATTTTTTGAGAAGTAGTAATGGCTGTCTTAAAGGAATCGAAGGCTTCCTGTAGCTTCTGATCAAATTCCTCTTTCTCCTGAGCTCTTGCTTCAGTCATTGCTATAACTATTTTCTTTACTTCAGTGACTATCTCATTGTGAGATTCAGTCAGATTATCATTCATTCTAATCTGGTTTTCAAGGACATAGCCTTGTTTGACAGCAATATCATCCACTTGTTTCTTTACTTCTGCTTGTTGCTTTGCTAGAAATACTACAACATTGCCCCCCCTGTGGAAGCAATCTGTCATTTCTTTCTTATTCTGATTTACCTCAAATCTGAAGCAGAGGTACTGGCAATATTAACTCTTTCTATAGGACTAGGAGGCAGCTTCTTTTCAGTCATATGCTGCACCCCCTCATTGTTAACTTGCTCCTCCTCAACTGCTTCTCCCTCTATGTCAGGAAACAAGTCTTCCAGAGTGAATTCTTGTTGAATGTGAACTGGAGATACGGCTATCTCAGGAGCATCAGCAACTACAGATGTATCCTCCATGATCACATCTAGTGCTGGACTATTGACATGAGGTGTTACAAGAACAGATTGTGAATCCATTTCACTTGCCAAGTGAATTCTCTCCTCTCCTTGTACCTGTTCAGTAACTGTCTCCCCCTGCACTTGTGCATTCTCATCATTGTCCTGTACTTGTACACATTCTTGCTCCCCCTACACCTGTGCACTTATTGTTTCCTTCTACACTTGTGCAGTGTCAGTAATGTCATGTACTGGTGATTTTGCTGCAGTCTCTTGGTTATCCAAATCAGGTATGTCCTTTGAGAGGACCCCATCCCATCTGGATATTATTCTGATGTCCATCCTTCTCATTTGATTTATTTTAGATCTTGGAATCTGATGCATTACCTCTGGAATTGCTCTAGCCAGGTATAAACTCATCAATCTAGCCAAATTAGGCTTTTTGATTCCTTCCATTATCTTCTCAAATAGAACTGCAGACCAATCTGTGTTAATCTTATAGATTATCCTTGTTATCAAACTGAACATAAAGACAGTGAGCCTATTATGTCCTCCTGGTTTACACAAAATAACCTTCCCTACCACTTCAGATAGAAATTTTCCTTATTGATTCATCCATTTTCTGTTAATGGCTGCTCCAATCTTCATGGTTGGAACTAATCCACACCATTGTAGTGCCTCCCTTGTCTTTGAGGCTGGGACCTCTTCTTCATCCTGAATTCTAGGAAGGTGAAGAATCTTTCTTAAACTTTTCAGAGTAAGTTTGACACTATTTCCATGAACTGAAGATTTAATCTTGAGTCTAGTGGAGTCCACTATTGCAGCAGGATAGAAATCAAATACTTCCTTCTTCCAGATCTTGGTAGGTTCAGATACAAGAAACTCTAATCCATTATCAGTAACAAGGGAAATTACCCCTTTAATCTCTGTCGCCGCATCATCAAAAGCATTGCGCACCAGCTCGTAGCATTCGTTAATGTTATCTTCAACCTTTGGCGCCATTGGAATGGAGAGAAAACTTGAATTGAGAGAAGAGAGTTTGTCGACACAAGGGTTTAGTCTCGAAAATCTGGAGAGCGTGTCGACAGAATATATTCTCGACCTATTTATACCCTTTTAAACAAAGAAGGTCAAAAAGCGGGCAAAAACTGTCTAAATGTGTCGACACAGTTGAAATGGGTCGACACATACTTCTAATGTCTCGACAACAATATTGACCTCTATGTGTCGACACAAATTGATGATGCGTCGAAAATTGACTTACGTAGTTTAAGAATAGAAAGTCTGTGTCGACACTTATTCGAAGTGTCGACACAAATTTTGAATGTGTGGACATCACTTCTCTGGATGTGACAACACTACTTTCCTGGATGTGTCGACACTTTTTCCCTTAGGTGTCGACACTACGACATTGTGTCAACACAATTTCCCTAAATTGTCGACACAACTCCTCTATGTCGACTCTTTATTACTGAATGTGTCAACACAATTTTACTTAGCCACTTTTGTTAATCTAACATATGGTCAACATTCCTAATTCAATTTTAAATCTATTGAATTTAGTTTCATCTATAAGCTTAGTAAATACATCTACAATTGATAATCTGTCTTAACAAATTCTAATGAGATGTCCTCTTTCTCTACATGGTCTCTAAGAAAATGGTATCTTATTTCTATATGCTTAGTCCTACTATATGAAATAGGATTATTAGAAATAGATATAGCACTTTTAGAATCACAAAAAAAGGGTGTTCTACTTACTTGAATACCAAAGTCTTTTAGCTGATGCTGAATCCATAACAGCTGTGCACAGCAACTTCCTGCTGCCACATATTCAGACTCAGCTGTGGAAATTGCCACACTAGTCTGCTTCTTACTGCTCAAAGATATCAATCTTCCTCCCAAAAATTGACATGTACCTGTAGTGCTTTTTCTATCTTCTTTACAACTTGCAAAGTCTGCATCTGAATAGCCTGTTTGTAGAAAATCTCCATTCCTAGGGTACCAAAGGCCTAGATTAGGTGTGCCCTTTAGGTGTCTCAAAATCCTTTTTACTGCAGTGTAATGAGATTCTTTAGGGCATGATTGGTACCTAGCATAGACACATGTTGCATACATAATGTCTGGTCTACTAGTAGTTAGATATAGAAGAGAGCCAATTATTCCTCTATACAAAGACTCATCTACAGGTTTACCTGCATCATCTTTGCATATAGGCATATTTGTTCCCATAGGAGTTCTCATGGTGGAGGATGATTCCATACCATACTTCTTAATTAATTCCTTGGTGAACTTAGACTGGGATATGGACAATCCATCATCAGTCTGTCTTTCTTGGAGTCCCAAGAAGAACTTAAGTTCCCCAATACTGCTCATTTAAAACTTTCGTTGCATAAGTTTAGCCAACTTCTTGCAAAGGTTGTTTTCAGTAGATCCAAAAATTATGTCATCTACATAAATCTGAACTAAGATTATCTTTCCTTTGGACTCCCTTAGGAATAGAGTTTTGCCAATTTTCCCTCTTAAGAATTTGTTCTCAATAAGGAAAGTAGATAGGGTTTCATACCAAGCCCTTGGGGCTTGCTTTAACCCATACAAAGCTTTCCTAAGTCTATAAACATAATCAGGTTTGAGAGAATCTACAAAACCTGAAGGCTGCTCTACATAAACTTCTTCTTTTAGATTTCCATTCATGAATGCTGATTTTACATCCATTTGGAATACCTTAAAGCCTTGATATGCTGCATAGGCAAGGAATATCCTAATTACTTCCAGTCTTGCTACTGGGAAAAGGTTTTATCAAAGTCTATTTCCTCTTCCTGCCTGTACCCTTTTGCAACAAGTCTTGCTTTGTTTTTCACAATAATTCCACTCTCATCCAATTTGTTCATAAAGATCCACTTTGTTCCAATGATATTGTGGTCTTTTGGTTTAGGAACTAACTCCCAGACCTTGCCCCTTCTAAACTGATTTAGCTCCTCTTGCATGGCATTAATCCAATGTGGGTCTAAGATAGCTTCTTCAAATTTCTTTGGCTCTAATTGAGATAGAAAGCTTGAGTACAGGACTGTGTTCAAATTCCTGCTTCTGGTTTGCACTCCATGCCTTGGATCACCAATTATCTTATTTACTGGATGATATTTTAAGTGTCTAACCGCTGGAGGTAGTCTTTCTTCAGGCTTAATACCTCCAGTTTCTTCAATGTGTTGCACCTCTTGGTTTTCTTCAGCTTCTAGAGAGTCCTATACTCCCCCTGGACAGTAGCCACCATTTTCCATTTCTTGATCTGCAGTTGAATCTTCTACAATTGAAAGCTTGTCCATTCTCTTATTTATACCTGTTGGACTGCATGAACTACAAGACAACTCACTGTTGATCAATCTAGTTTCATCAAATACAACATGTACATATTCTTCTACAACCTGTGTAATCAAGTTGTAGACCCTATAAGCCTTACTATTGTTGCTGTACCCAACGAATATCCCATCTTAGGATTTGGAAGCAAACTTAGTTAGATAAGACTTGCCATTATAAAGGATATATCACTTGCAACCAAGATCCTAAAATAGGATAAATTTGGTTTTCTACCTTTCATGATCTCATAGGGAGTTGTTTTGTTGAACTTGGTGATAGAAGCCCTTTTGATCACATGACATGCAGTGTTTACTGCCTCAGCCCAGAAATATTCTGGGAGAGAAGTATAACTCAATAGAGTTCTACCAGCCTCAATCAATGTTCTATTCTTCCTTTCAGCAATACCATTTTTCTGTGGTGTTCTAGGAGAGGAAAACTCTTTAAAAATCCCAAATTCTTCACACAATATTGTCATACTTTCAGATAGAAATTCAGTGTCATGGTCACTTCTGATTTTGACCACTGTACTGTCCAGTTCATTCTGAATTTGTCTGACAAAACTATGTAAAACACTTGACGTTTTTGATTTTTGTCTCAGAAAAAACACCCAGGAATATCTAGAATAGTCATCTACAACCAAAAAAGTGTAGACCTTCCTACCTAGACTATGAACTGGCATAGGACCAAATAAATCCATATGCAATAGGTATAGACACCTGACTGAATCCTTGTTTTCAAGGCTATGAAAGGAGGATTTTGTCTGCTTGCCCTTTTGACAAGCTGAACATATCCCTTCCTTTATACACTTAACTGTAGGACCATTCCTCACTAACTCTTTGCTAAAGAGTTTGCCAATTGTTTTGTAGTTAAGATAGGCCAGCCTCTTGTGCCATTTGACACAATGAGAGGCTCTCTCATCAGCTACAAGACAAATAGGAGAACCTTTGTTCTCACACTCAAAATTAAGACAGTACACATTCCTTTTTCTGTATCCTGTCAAAATGACCTTTTGATCATTTTACCTTTTGATATGACATCCATTCTTAACAAATGAAATATCATATCCTAAATCACTCAGCTGACTTATGCTTATAAGGTTGTGTTTCAAACCCTTCACATAGGCCACTTGAGTGATAGTAATCTGGTTACTAGAAATGTTACCAAACCCTTTGATGATTCCTTTTTCAGAGTCACCAAAGATTACTTTAGGCTCATTTATGATAGGTAAGTACTCCTTCAGTAATCCCTTTGTTCCAGTCATGTGCTTGGAACATCCACTGTCCAAGTACCATATAGGGGCATGGTAACTTGGACTCACCTGCAATAAAGAATTACCTTCCCTTAGAACCAGAGTAAGTCTTGGGTCCTTGGTTCAAGTAAGCTTCATACTTAACAAATCTACCTACAGCTCTTCTAACAGGTAGACTATTGTTCTTCCTGACACTAGTGTTGTGCCAGCAATCTATGACATAATGACCTGTCTTACAACAGCACCAGCATTCATACTTATTATATCTATTTTTAGATACATTCTTGACAGTCTGGTTGACAGCAAATCTTTGGTATTATGCTGGTACTGCTGCAGCTACACCCACTGGTTTCTCACAAATATGGGGTTTATGAACATGGGCTGCCTTATTGACATAAACACCCTTATCATTCAAAACTTCAGTCTTACTATGACCATGAGTATTCTCAATGTCATACTTGTTAGAAGGCACTTGTACCTTTCTAAACACTACAGGAACTTTAACATTCAGTGGCTGGACTGAGGCTTTGCCCTTTCTCTTGAATATGATAGCCCTAGTGTTACCTATAAAGCCTATTCTAGCCTTACCCTTTTGACCCACAGACTCATCTATTAAGGGAAAAACTTATTTTGGCTTGGAATAACTAGCCACCAAATCTTTCTCCTTTTGAAGTCTGACTACCAGACTTTTAATTAGATCATTTTTGTATGTGATTGTGCCCATCTGAATAACAGTTATAATTTTTAGTTTGGCAATCTCATTCAATTTTTGATCCAACTCTTTCTCTAAGTCAGATGCAGCCATCATAAGATCTATAATTTCCTTAGCCTGAGTATTGGCCAGGTTCTTGCTTTTCTTTAGTGCCTACAACAAGTCCCCATATTCATCTATTAGCTGATGAATATCACTCCAGACTCAGACCCATCCACATCACTTAATGCAGATGTAGATGACTCAGTGCCAGTACTACAATCTTGATTACTAGACAAACATTGTACCTTGCTAGAACCAGGCTGATCCTGGAACTTGTCTTCTTATGATACATCCATCAGTCTCATGCACTGATCGTCTTCTTGTGCATAGATAGAGTTCAGCAATTGCATGAACTCATCTTCTTCATCTGCTGTATATAGGCCAATGTTTGCCTCAACTTCAGATTCAGACTTTGAAGTTGATTGGTCTGTCAAGCTTTTCTCCTTCTTAGCAACAAAGGATTTCTCCTTCTTGCTCTTTTTTTGAGTCTTTCTTTTATCAGCAGACTCCTTTATTTTATCTGGACACTCAGCCACAACATGTCCAGGCCTATTACAGCAATAGCAAACTATCTTTGATGTTGTAGATTTCTTAGGCTTAGACCTTCTCCTGTCCTTCCCAGATGACTTTCTCTTTTGATAATAGTCATCAACTGGCTGTGATGTGGAGGGCCTAGATTTCCACTTCTTCTTCAAGAATCTCTGAAACTGCGTTGTAAAGGTAACAAAATCTGTATTTGAATCACTGTTATCTGAATATTGGTTGTCTAAATTATCTGAGGTAATTTCAACAACTTCTCTAGGAGGTTATGGAGACATCCTCCTATTCTTTCTAGTGGCTACAACCTTGAATGCCACAGACTTTTCTCTATGCTCCCCTTTTACATTTCTTTCTTCCTCTTTTCTAGTCATTAGTTGCATTTCATAAGACAACAACTTTCCAAATAAAGTTTGAGGAGAAATATCTGCAAGTTTGGCCACTTCCCTAATGGCACAAATCTTGGTGTCCCAATCCTTTGTAAGGATCTTAGGAATTTATCATTCAGTTCATATGTACTGAAGACCCTTCCATAAGACATCAGCTCATTTACTATTCTATAGAACTTCTTATAGCACTCAGATATGCTATCTGACTTCCCTTGTTTGAAACTTTCATATTCCTAATTTAATATAGACTTTCTATCTTGTCTAACTTCTTCAGAACCCTCCATGTAGACTATCAAAGTGTCCCACATTTCCTTAGAGGTCTTGCAGTGAATCAAATTCTGAAAGGTTGAATCATCTATGACACTTACTATTATATTCTGGGCTCTTTAATCCATAGTTACCAGGATGATCTCATCCTTAGTGATCTCAGAAAAATCTTTGGGAGTTCTTTGATTTACATCTAGAACAGACACCTTCATTGGAACATAAGGACCTTCCATTACAGTAATGTAAATCCTTGGATCAGAAGCCTCCATGAAATGCCTAACCCTTTCTTTCCATATTCCAAATATCTCCTTCCTGTAGATGAGTAATTTCATAGACCCTAGTTCCTTTGTATTTTCTCCAGAACCCATTTTCTTGATTCTTGATTCTGCCTTAGGGATCTAACTCAGACTATTAAGTCCTTCTTTGAGCAACCTCCCTCTGATACCACTTGATAGATTTAACTTCAAGACAACCTAAACACCTAGAGGGGGGGGTGAATAGGTTCTTATCCTTGTTTCAATCTAAGGCAAAATATAACTTCAGTTCTTTAATATAAATCTGAAAACTCTATAGCTAACACAGCATATACAATCACAGAATCTATAATTACACAAATTACAGATTGCACACTGATTTATAGTGGTTCTCCAAGTTCTGGGTACATCCACTTTCCCCCTTCGCCTATCCAGCAATATGCTAGATTCAGCCTAACTTCTTCCTTTTTTTCTCAGATCCACAGATCTTATAGCTCAGAATCCTGAAGGATTCCTACAACTCAGAATGTATCCACACTCCTATAGCTCAGGCTAATAATCCCTACCTCAGCTTTGCCACAAGGCCTAAAACTAAGAGAACTGATTCTCCTACACTCAGGCTCAAACAGCCTTACCACTCAGAGATCTAAATCTCCTACACTCAGCCTTTATAACACAGGCTTACAACTTAGATCTTTGAAAAGATCCTACAGAATTTGATAAGTATGTTTGATGGACTCTTACCCTTGTTGAGAGAGAAAGGATAATAGGATTCTTGATCAGCTTCTTGATGAGACTGATGGCTGAAATCAACCTGTTCTTAGCTTTCTTCAAAGCTTCTTGAATCTGAACTAGTAGGATTGATCTCCTTTGAAGTTGACTGACTGGCAGCTTCCTTCTTGGATTCCATAAATAGATCTGGATCTACTTAGTAGATTAGTTCAGGATCTACTTCTTTAGATACTTGTGATAGTCTCCTTCTTGACTTCAAAACAGCTGGAGCTCTCTCTCCCCAAATCTTCTGAAGTTCCTTCTGAATTCTGGATTAAATTCTCCTTAGACAAAATCTGAGTGGAGAATCACTTCAGAATGTCTTCTTAAATCTTCTCACGAAGATCTTCTTCTGTGTGACTTGCACTTTCTTGATCAAAGATCAATCTCTCAATAGTTGTGTTAGTTGTGTGTGTATATCCTTTTTCATCAGAATCCATCTATATATATAGACTTCATCCATGGTAACCGGCTGATCCGGTTTCTAACCGACTTCTGACAAGTCTGACAGCTTCATTAAAGTTGTTGGAATGCACAACTGTCAAGTCTCCAGTCAGTTCTTGAACCTTTGTCTTTGTCAGCAAAGCGTCGAGACTGACTGTCATTCTGTGTCGAGACAAACTGTCAATATGTGTCGACACAAGTGACTTAAGTGTCGACACAGACTTTGGTGGTGTCGACATAGCTGTCTTAATGTCGACACTGCTTCTAGACACTGCATCTTGAGAATGTGTCGACATAATCACTTCTTCACTCCACAGCAATCAACTATGTTGAAACTCTGCTGTGTGTCGACACAAGTCCTGTGTGTCGACACAGTTGATATAGACTAAGAATTCTGTGTGTCCACACTGCCTCCAGGTGTGACACTGTTGATGTCGACTCTGCTTCTGTGTGTCGACACTGGCTCCAGGTGTCGACACAGTTGATGTCGACTAACTATTCTGTGTGTCAACGCAGTCTTTTTCAAGTGTCGACAAAAACTTACTGAAGTGTCGACACAACTTCCTCTGGTGTCGACACATGGACTTAGAAACTTTTCTCTGCATTTTAGCATATTATTAACTTGCACATTTAAACTAAAAATAACATCAAATACACCTTGATGTATATCATTGAGCTAAGTGAGACTTCTCCAAATCAGGTACACATTTTCCAATATACCCAACAATTAAGAAGACAGTTTTCCAATCCAGTCCGTTCCAGCTTACACGCCCTAGGTCATGTAACATCCCCAAGACAGATAGACCCCCCAAGTGAATTTGTCATGACTAGGTCATGACAAGGCTTTGGTAGCTCATGAACCTCTTGGACTTAGACAAAAATAGGGGTTGAAGCACCTTGGTCTGTAAACAGTAATTTCCAAATATTCAGCCTAGGGTTTGACTTAAGGACTCTAGCTTGGCTCAATGACCCCACCATAACACCCCTAGGTCATTTAGGAGCCCATGGATACATTCAGGACCCATTAGGACCAGTCAAATAGGCCAAGTTGACCAAAGTCAACTCTAACCCTGATTAGGGCAAAATGGTCAATTCCCCATCAATATACCTAACTGACCATCACCATATGGAATTGACTTCACTTCTAGGTCTAGAACATCATAAGAGACCGAGTGGACCAAAAATCCCCATCCTAGGGTCACCATAAGGAAAAATGACCAAAATACCCCTAATAGGACAAAATGGTGATTTTTCATTAAACACCCTTATTTACCACCACAACTTCAAGTTGACCACACTCCTAGGGTCATAACCTCATAAGGGACCCAATGACACAAAATTCCATGGTTTGGTCAACCCTAGAGCCCAATTTGACCAATAGTCAACTTGGTTAACTTAGGTGAAAACACTTAAACCTAGCCCAACCCTTTGGGTTAGGCCCAAGTTGAGTGGTCAACCAGCCTAGGAGGCTGATATTAAACATGGGAGGGAGTGGAAATTCGGCCATTGTGATTAGGAGAGAGAAATGGGGGTTTTCCCCCAATTTTGAGGAGAGAGAAAGTGGTCATTCCTAGCCATTAAGGTGTCACACCCCTTGCCATCCCCCCATTACACTCCCATTCTTCTTCTCTGATGAATTTGAGAAGATTCCTGCCATTTCTAGGAGGAATTAAGGCAGGGGGGATGCATAGGGTCGGCCATGGGAGGGGAGGTGAGAGGCCATTAATGGCATATGGGGTTTAAGCCACTACCACCCCAACTAAACCCCCTATCACCTTCACAAGCCTCTGAGCAGTGAACCCCCCCCCCCCCCATTTCCCGAGAGTTTGGAGGTCTCCTTCCAAGAAATCGGATGGCACCCAAAGCTTGGAGGAGGAACAATGGCGGCCGGCGGATGGAGTAAAGAAATGCTCCAAATGAGGTCCGATCCTCTTCCCCTATCCTTGTGCTAGATCTAGATCGATTTAGGTCGAGAAATCAGGCTCAATTGAGCCTTATTGGGATCTTGAAATTTTGGATTTTTCTATGAAAAATGGCGGTGTGAGTACGCCGGAAACCGCAGCCTCCGACGGCATGGTCGAGGCCAAATGCTAGCCACCACCTCAATGGAGGTGGTGGCGGTGGTGGCTGGCCAGGGAGGTGGTCGTGGTGGCCGAAATTGGGATTGAAGGTGCTACAGGCGCGGGAAATCTCAGCCCTTGGTTGATTGTGGAAGATGAACAGATCCCGTCCAAATTAAAAAACCTATAATAATTGTATTTTTTGTGATTTTTATTCCCTGAACATGCACTGTCTTTAACCCGAAATATGAGGCCCATAAAACCCCTACTGTAAAAGTTGTCAACAAAGAAAATGTAGCCCTTGAAGTCTAGTTTAATTCAAAATTGATTTCACTCAATTTGGAGTTTGTTTTAGACCACAACACACTTTTTGGTGAGGTCTATCCAAAGGGCTGTCCTGAGATTGATTTGGATGCCCACATAACCCTAGACTTCTAAATGACTTGAAATATGGGGTATGGGCTATTATTAGCCATACCTAGGACATATCCAAAAATTAGAATTTTTGGAGAATATTTTTCTATAGGTTTTGTAAAAATTTAATAATTCATGTATAATAAAAATAGGTGTCCTAAACACCTCAAAATCCCCCCAAATTTTGGTGGGAGCTCTTAGGGGGAATATTAGAACTCTGGTAAAAATTTCACCTCATTTGTAGGTGTTTTGATTAAGTTTTTACTACACCCTAGTTTTGCCCTTATAGGGTTAAATAGGTCAATTCATCCCCTTTTGGATTTGAGTGATGAAATCACCTCAACAGAGGCTGATATTTTGGCCACAGACTTTTTAGGGCATGACACACTCTCCAATAGAATTTGGGGTGGTTTGGGGTAGGGTAGCCCTAGAACCCTAGGGTAGGTCCCTTAATGGGGATTTTTAGGGTTTGAAGGTCATGGGGTCAATTGACCTTGGAATGACTGGAAAACTGGTGGAGAGGACAATAGGGGCATTATAACCCTCTGGATAAAACTTTAGGGTATTTGGAGACCTTTAGCCCACTCAAAACCATATCCCTAGTTTTGGGGCACAAAACTTGTTTAGAACATTAGGCTAGCAAATGAATTTAAAATCATGTGAAATTTTGGGCAGTGTAGTTCTCTGGTAGAGATGACCCTAAAATAATTTTTGTGGAATTTTTGGGTTATTATAAATAGTACTTTATTCACAACCTCAAATGTGCCCTAAGAGCTTATTTTGATGATTATGAAGTTTCATGTTCCTTGGAATATTATGGAATTATGGAATAGGGCATTTTATAGCATGATAGATTCTCTGGACTTTTCTTAGAATTTTAAACAGGTTACTTAAAGTACTTGTTTCATAAATTCACTAGTTGGGATTTTTATTCAAAAATCAAAACAGTGCCCATTATTGCTAGGAAAATTATAAAATTAGACCAGTGGGTGTATCTAACCATGTTTGTTATTCTGTAATTTTCCCTATATTTTTAGATAAGTAAAAACAGTACCTTCTTCATTAAGATAGGAAATGGGAAGTTTACATTAAATTAGATTCAGAGCCCCTCATGGAAGAGAAAAATGGTAAAACTGGGTATTTGATGGTTTGAAATCATTATTTAGCTCCTGTAATTTTTTTATAATTTTTGGATGCATAATTACAGTACTTGTTTCATTAATACATGGCTAGTAGATTTTGATCATAAATTAAATTAGGGGTTTTTATTCTCTGAAAAATTTGGGAGAACAATTTTAGGGTGTTTTTAGGCCATGATACACTTACAGGAATTTTGCTATAATTTTTAGAGTATTATTTATGGCCTTTGCTTCATTAAATGGTGTTGATGACCTTAACTTGTAAAATATGGAAGACAACCCTAAACACCTCTGGAAATTCTCAATCCTTGGAATTGTAGTTTAAATGTCTTGTTAAATTTATCATAATTTTACAGTGATTTATAGCTTAATTAATGGTACACTTCATTTTCAGAATAGGGCATTTGGAGCAATAGTTTAAATAAATTAAATGCCCCGATAAATAGGAAAATTTGGAAACCTTGGAGTTAGTCATATTAGGTTATGATAGACTCCCAGTACTGATTTTGGGACATTTGGATGAGGAAATAGAATACCCCCTAACAGGAGCACTATGTAGCTTGATAAGGTCCGCATATAGTGATAGGATTGGAGTAGGTTAGCTCGGAAGTTAATTTCACTTATGAATAGTGCTACTGAATTTAAAGAGAGTTTGGTAAGGGTAGAAAACAATAACATTAAGTTCCTTGAAAGGGAACCTTGAGATTCACCCCATCGTAGTTCCTAGTACCACTGCGAGCCCTTCACCGGCCAGTCCTCGGAAAGTCAAAGTTTAACCTTAAATCTTAGGAATAAAATGAAAAAGAGTAACCCTAATATTAGCTGCACCTTACACCCACAATTGTGCACTTAGGCAGAGGAATTAATATTGAATGGATAGAGTAGGTCCGGGGTCTGAGGGCCTACTGGTAGTGTTAAGCGGACTAGGTCATGAACGGGAAGTCCAGGGAGCTGGATGCTCGAGGACTTGGTATAAACTTGGAAGTTAGGGGAGCTGGATGCTCAAAGACTTGGAGAAATGTGACCAGGTAGTCTAGAGAGCTGGAAGCTCGGTGTTATGTAGATAAATATAACTACCATGATTGCATGTGCATAAAAATGGTGGGTCATCGGTATTGGATGATCGATCACACCATCGTCAGTACGTTGACTCGGTATAGACTAGCTGGTTTCTAGGAATAGTACGGAAACGTACAAAAGGGGCTAGGCTGGGTAGTGTGATTACCAGTCTAGGAGTGGAAGGCCCACCCCACTGTCTCCTTCCGGCCACGTCGGAGGCTCCTGTGGAGTTTTGCTCACTCCAGAAGAGGGGAACTAAAGTTCTGTGCGCATAGAGTCGTGTGGGTGAGTTGCACTTGCTTGGGCATTCCATAGCATATTTGCATGACATAGCATAAACATTGCATATAACCCATGACACCTATCGTATAAAGTGGTATGGGACGTTTTATATGATAGGCCCTACGAAACGACCCCTTGGTCTATAGGGGTAATCCCTATAAATCAATGGTTATTTTTCTAGATTTCTTTACTTGTTATCTTACAACCTATACTCCACTATTACTTCTGATGTACTCTCATTTACTCATGCATAGTTAAATTATAATCTTGCCAACATTTTTACCGTACATTCCTTAGGGTAGTTGTCACCTGCTTGTTTCCACCCTACTTTTGGTCCTCCTCTTCACTCCTCTCCGCCCGATGCCTCGGAGCCACGGGTATAGGGGTGGAGGATTGTTTGACTGAGTCTAGTTTGACTGACGGTCGTTTGACCACCATATTTTAGGTGTACCATATGGAAGAGACACGAGTTTTGCAGATCCCGACGGAGTTTACACCACGGCCGTGCTACCATTGTCACCAGTCGGGGCACACACGGGTCAAATGCCCCATGATGGGTGGGCTCCCACCAGCTCAGCAGCCAGGAGGCCGAAGACACAGACGCAGATGTGGATTACGAGGCGGTGACTGTAGGCCGAAAAGGAAGAAGCACCCAGAGGTGTAGCACCAGCAGAGTACGGAGTCGGTGGAGATGGGCCAGTCTAGCTTGGGTGCTCTCGATTTAGTGATAGTTACGGTGACGCTTAGTTTTAGTTTTGCTTCCGCGAGAGACTTGTAGTGAGGATTACATGTACTGGCATAAGCCCGCTTTTCCTATTTTACCTTACCATTTACTTTTGTCTGTTATTTTGTGGACTATATGATGTTGTGATTTCCTCTTTATTTGATATTGTGGAATTGGACACTTATGTCCTTCTTACTACTTCTTCAGTCGATGGTGATTGAGATGGTCGGCAGAATCAGTGTTTTGTGGTGTCGACAATCCCGGAGGATGGTGTCACCGCAAAGCGGTGGGTCTGGGACTAAGAGCCCGGTGGTTGTTTCAAAAAAAATGGGGTCTTACAAGTGGTATCAGAGCAAACCTCGATTTGAAGAGAAGAAGTCCACAAACCCTGGGCCACCCCGCACGAGCTTAGTTTGAGGACAAACTTGCAGCGGAAGCAGTGGTGGCCCATGGGGGGGGGGGGGGAATCACATGCTAATGTTCACTCATAACAAACCTAGGTAGACCGCCTACTGTAGGAGTTAGACTCAACACAATTAGGATGTATAGCTTACCTTGACGATCCCAACAGTAGTCTAGTCAATAGTAGGCCTTAGGTAGAATTAAGGTACGCAAATACCCGAAGCGACTAGGGGCAGATCCTACTGCGAGATCAGTTTGGATCAGGTCACATGTTGACCTTGAGGAAATTGTCGCCACTGGTGAATTGAAGAGTTAAAGTATGGAGAATGTCGACAAGTCTCAAGATGGAATCCAATTCTAGGTTGATATGCCCTAAGGATTGTGTGAAATACCAAGGGTGAATATAACATATGGAGATACTTAGCCCGGAGTAGGTAGGGGCTTATCTTGTTTGTCTATTGGGGGCTTGGCTCTTGGGTGAGTATATATCGACTTAGGACCCCTTGGACCTAGGTAGCCATTATAGTGTCACAAACATGGTGATGTTGAACTTGACTATGTTCGAGGTTATTCAGACAGAGACGAGATTGTGATAAAAATGTGTTTGGATTGACGACCTATAATGTTATCAGGACTAGGATTAAACGTCATTGATTAAACAAATGCTCAAGGACATTGGAAGTATATTAACCCGGGAAATTGTAAATTGGGTATAATGATTAGTTAAAAAGTGTCCATCTAAGTAATGATTTTTCAATCATTATCTTGATGATATCAAGTATAGGACACAGAGCTTCGATAATAGGACAGTCAACTTTGGCAGATTCAGGAATACGATAAGTAACGGGTTAATGTGATCGTTCGTATAATGAAATTAACTCATGACGAATCTTGTTATTTTTAAAGATTTTACCCTAAAACCACCAACGAAGATGATACTCTATAATCGCCTCATGATTCTAGGAATTAGTTTAAGTATGATGACCTCATAAATACGGTGATCGGTATTTGGAAGAAATTCTAGATCCATATGTGAATAAGAGCTAATATGAGTAGTAAATATGGGACAGCATGAGTTGGAGTACAATGTCTCGAGGTTTGTATGGGAGGAAGGTTCGATCAGTCCGCTCAGAGACGGCCAAGATAGACGATATGACAATGCAGGCCTTGCAGCACAAGAAGGTCCAGCTAGGAAAGGTCCGATGATCGAACCATGGATAGGAGGAACGTACTTGAGGAATCTCTGGAAGCGATGCAGTAGAAGTATTCGGAGCTCTTCATCTCTGGTCTAATTTGTCTCCTTAGGATGATACATTCAGTAGAGCTCCCGCAAGCCTAACCTGAATTTCGGGGACGAAATTATTTGTTTGTCTATTGGGATTTGTAACATCCCCCAGACAGCTAGACCCCACAAGTGAATTTGTCATGACTAGGTCATGACAAGGCTTTGTTAGCTCAGGAACCTCTTGGACTTAGACAAAAATAGGGGTTGAAGCACCTTGGTCTGTAAATAGTAATTTCCAAATATTCAGCCTAGGGTTTGACTTAAGGACTCTAGCATGGCTCAGTGATCCCACCACAATACCCCTAGGTCATTTAGGATCCCATGGAGACATTCAGGACCCATTGGGACCAGTCAAATAGGCCATGTTGACCAAAGTCAACTCTAACCCTAATTAGGGAAAAATGGTCAATTCCCCATCAATTGACCTAACTGACCATCACCATATGGAATTGACTTCACTTCTAGGTCTAGAACATCATAAGAGACCTAGTGGACCCAAAATCCCCATCCTAGGGTCACCATAGGGCAAAATGACCAAAATACCCCTAATAGGTTCAAATTGTGATTTTCCATTAAACACCCTTATTTACCACCACAACTTCAAGTTGGCCACACTCCTAGGGTCATAACCTCATAAGGGACCCAATGGCACAAAATTCCATGGTTTGGTCAACCCTAGAGCCCAATTTGACCAATAGTCAACTTGGTCAACTTAGGTTAAATCACTTAAACCTAGCCCAACCCTTTGGGTTAGGCCCAAGTTGAGTGGTCAACCAGCCTAGGAGGCTGATATTAAACATTGGAGGGAGTGGAAATTCGGCCATGGTGATTAGGAAAGAGAAATGTGGGTTTTCCCCAATTTTGAGGAGAGAGAAAGTGGCCATTCATGGCCATTAAGGTGACACGCCCCTTGGCATCCCCCCATTACACTCCCATTCATCTTCTCTGATGAATTTGAGAAGATTCCAGCCATTTTTAGGAGGAATTAGGGCAGGGGGATGCATAGGGTTTGCCATGGGAGGGGAGGTGAAGAGGCCATTATTGGCATATGGGGTTTAAGCCACTACCACCCCCAATTAAACCCCCTATCACCTTCACAAGCCTCTGAGCAGTGAAACCCCCCCATTTCCCAAGAGTTTGGAGGTCTCCTTGCAAGAAATTGGATGGCACCCAAAGCTTGGAGGAGGAACAATGGCGGCCGGCGGATGGAGCAAGGAAATGCTCCAAATGAGGTCCGATCCTCTTCCCCTATCCTTGTGCAAGATCTAGATCGATTTAGGTGGAGAAATCGGGCTCAATTGAGCCTGATTGGGAGCTTTAAATTTTGGATTTTTCCATGAAAAATGGCGGTGTGAGTTCGTCGGAAACCGCCACCTCCGGCGGCATGGTCGCCGCCAAACGCTAGCAAGAACCTCAACGGAGGTGGTGGCGGGGTGGCCGGCCAGGGAGGTGGTCGTGGTGGCCGGAAATTTGGCTGGAAGGTGCTACAGGCGTGGGAAATCTCAGCCCTTGGCTGATTGTGGAAGATGAACAGATCCCGTCCAAATTAAAAAACCTATAATAATTGTATTTTTTGTGATTTTTATTCCCTGAACATGCACTGTCTTTAACCCGAAATATGAGTCCTATAAAGAACCTAAATGTAAAAGTGGTCAACATAGAAAATGTAGCCCTTGAAGTCTAGTTTAATGCAAAATTAATTTCACAGGATTTGGAGTCCTGGTTAGACCACAGAATACTTTTTCGTGAGGTCTATCCAAAGGGCTGTCCTGAGATTGATTTGGATGACCACATCAACCCAGACATCCAAATGACTTGAAATTTGGGGTATGGGCTATTATTAGCCATACCTATGACATATCCAAAAATCAAAATTTTTGGAGAATAATGTTCTATAGTTTTTTTTTAAAATTTAATAATTCATGTATAATTTAATTAGGTGTCCTAAACACCTCAAACTCCCCCTAAATTTGGGTGGGAGCTCTTAGGAGGAATATTAGAACTCTAGTAAAAATTTCACCTCATTTGGAAGTGTTTTGATTAATTTTTTACTCAACCCTAGTTGTGCCCTTATACGGTTAAATAGGTCAATTCATCCCCTTTGGGATTTGAGTTATCAAATCACCTCTACAGAGGCTAATATTTTGGCCACTGACTTTTTAGGGCATGACACACTCTACAATGGAATTTGGGGTGGTTTGGGGTAGTGTATCCCTAGAACCCTAGGGTAGGTCCCTTAATGGGGATTTTTAGGGTTTGAAGGTCAAGGGGTCAATTGACCTTAGAATGACTGGAAAACTGGTGGAGAGGACCATAGGGGCATTATAACCCTCTGGATAAAATCTTAGGGGATTTGGAGACCTTTAGCCCACTCAAAACCCTATCCCTAGTTTTGGGGCACCAAACTTGTTTTGAACATTAGGCTAGCAAATGAATTTAAAATCATGTGAAATTTTGGGCAGGGTAGTTCTCTTATAGAGATGACCCTAAAATAATTTTGGTGGAATTTTTGGGTTATTATAAATAGTACTTTATTCACAACCTCAAACGTGCCCTAAGAGCTTATTTTGATGATTATGAAGTTTTATGTTCTCTGGAATATTATGGAATTATGGAATAGGGTATTTTATAGCATGATATATTCTCTAGACTTTTCTTGGAATTTTAAACTGGTTACTTCAAGTACTTGCTTCATAAATTCACTATTTGGAATTTTTATTCAAAAATCAAAACAGTGCCCCATTATTGCTAGGAAAATTATGAAATTAGACCAGTGGGTGTATCTAACAATGTTTGTTATTCTGTAATTTTCCCTGTATTTTTAGATAAGTAAAAACAGTACCTTCTTCATTAAGATAGGAAATGGGAAGTTTATTAAATTAGATTCAGAACACCTCATGGAAGAGAAAAATTGTAAAATTGGGTGTTTGATGGTTTGAAATCATTATTTAGCTCCTGTAATTTTGTTATAATTTTTGGATGCATAATTACAGTACTTGTTTCATTAATACATGGCTAGTAGATTTTGATCATAAATTAAATTGGGGGTTTTTATTCTTAGAAAAATTTGGGAGAACAATTTTAGGGTGTTTTTATGCCATGATACATTTACAGGAATTTTTCTATAATTTTTAGAGTATTATTTATGGCCTTTGCTTCATTAAATGGTGTTGATGACCTTAACATGTAAAATATGGAAGACAACCCTAAACACCTCTGGAAATTCTCAAACCTTGGAATTGTAGTTTTAATGTCTTGTTAAATTTATCATAATTTTACAGTGATTTATTGCTTAATTAATTGTACACTTCATGTTCAGAATAGGGCATTTGGAGCCATAGTTTAAATAAATTAAATGCCCCGATAAATAGGAAAATTTGGAAACCTTAGAGTTAGTCATATTAGGTTATGATAGACTCCAAGTACTGATTTTAGGACATTTGGATGAGGAAATAGAATACCCCCTAACAGGAGCACTATGTAGCTTGATATGGTCCGCATATAGTGATAGGATTGGAGTAGGTTAGCTCGGAAGTTAATTTCACTTATGAATAGTGCTACTGAATTTAAAGAGAGTTTGGTAAGGTTAGAAAACAATAACATTAAGTGCCTTGGAAGGGAACCTTGAGATTCACCCCATCGTAGTTCCTAGTACCGCTGCGAGCCCTTCACCGGGCAGACCTCGGAAAGTCAAAGTTTAACCTTAAATCTTAGGAATAAAATAAACAAGAGTAACCCTAATATTAGCTGCACCTTACACCCACAATTGTGCACTTAGGCATAGGAATTGATATTGAATGGATAGAGTAGGTCCCGGGTCTGAGGGCCTACTGGTAGTGTTAAGCGGACTAGGTCATGAACGGGAAGTCCAGGGAGCTGGATGCTCGAGGACTTGGTATAAACTTGGAAGTTCGGGGAGCTGGATGCTCAGGGACTTGGAGAAATGTGACCTGGTAGTCTAGAGAGCTGGAAGCTCAGTGTTTTGTAGATAAATATAACTGCCATGATTGCATGTGCATAAAAGTGGTGGGTCATCGGTACTGGACGATCAATCACACTGTCGTCAGTATGTTGACTCGGTACAGACTTACTGGTTGCTAGGAATAGTACGGAAATGTACACAAGGGGCTAGGCTGGGTAGTGTGATTACCAGTCTAGGAGTGGAAGGCCCACCCCACTGTCTCCGTCCAGCCACGTCGGAGGCTCCTGTAGAGTTTAGCTCACTCCAGAAGAGGGGAACTAAAGGTCTGTGCACATAGAGTCGTGTGGGTGAGTTGCACTTGCTTGGGCAGTCCATAGCATATTTGCATGACATAGCATAAACATTGCATATAACCCCTGGCACCTATCATATAAAGTGGTATGGGACGTTTTATACGATAGGCCCTGCGAAACGACCCCTTGGTCTATAGGGGTAATCTCTATAAATCAATGGTTATTTTTCTAGATTTCTTTACTTGTTATCTTACCACCTATACTCCACTATTACTTCTGTTGTACACTCATTTACTCATGCATAGTTAAATTATAATCTTGCCAACATTATTACCGTACATTCCTTAGGGTAGTTGTCACCTGCTTGTTTCCACCCTGCTTTTGGTCCTCCTCTTCACTCCTCTCCACCCGGTGCCTAGGAGCCTCGGGTATAGGGGTTGAGGATTGTTTGACTGAGTCTAGTTTGAATGACGGTCATTTGACCACCACATTTTAGGTGTACAATATTGAAGAGACACGAGTTTTGCAGATTCCGACAGAGTTGACCCCACGGCCGTGCTACCATTGTCACCAGCCGGAGCACATACGGGTCAAATGCCCCATGATGGGTGGGCTCCCACCAGCTCAACAGTCAGGAGGCCGAAGACACAGACGCAGACGTGGATTATGAGGCGGTGACTATAGGCCGAAAAGGAAGAAGCACCCAGAGGTGCATCACCAGCAGAGTACGAATTCGGTGGAGATGGGCCAGTCTAGCTTGGGTGCTCTCAGTTCAGTGATAGTTACGGTGACGCTTAGTTTTAGTTTTGCTTCCGTGAGAGACTTGTAGTGAGGATTACATGTACTGGCATAAGCCCGTTTTTCCTATTTTACCTTACCATATACTTTAGTCTGTTATTTTGTTGACTATATGATGTTGTGATTTCCTCTTTATTTGATATTGTGGACTTGGACACTTATGTCCTTCTTACTACTTCTTCAGTCGATGGTTATTGAGATGGCCGGCAGAATCGGTGTTTTGTGGTGTCGACCATCCCAGAGGATGGTGTCACCGCAAAGCGGCGGGTCTGGGCCTAAGACCCCGGTGGTTGTTACAAAAAAGGGGTCTTACAGGTCACGGGCGTGACCTAGGGGCGTGACCTCAACTACAACTTCCAGATTAAATCCCGACATTTCATGTTCCTGCCATTTCCAACAATATTCATGATATGCCATAGGTCAAGGGCATAACCAAGGGGCATGACCTAGAAAACAGATCCAATGTTCCCGAGCTTTCAAGACGATGATTCTTTACAATACACGCCCCCTTATCACGGGTGTGACTCTCTAGAAAAATTACTTTAAATTCCAAACATTACCAGTGTCACAACCCGCATTTTCTTAGTATTTTGTAATATATAAGAGTAAGAGATAAATACACACAGTGCAGGGGACAACTAAAAACTACTCCTAAGACTTTTCATGACATTCTCAAGGTTATCCTGATGAAAGGAGAGTTGAGTTTAAGTTTTAATAGCCATATCTCTCGGCTCAGTGGATCAACTAGTCCACGAGAGAAAATATACGTATATGCATCATAAAATACTTGGTTTATTACATTTATTACCCTATATGAGTTTGAAGATCAAATATAACTATTCATTATATACACACATTTAGATTTACTATACGTACAAAAAAGAGCTTTTACGTTCGTTAAAGTAGTGTGACATTTGATTTAAAGAGATGCTATGAATACGAGATAAAAGTATTTGTCTTTTTATGCCATGAAAATAACTAACATGCAATCCTAACATAAAACCATCCTATAGAGAAAGTAGGCACGACAAACAGTCAGATAATTAGCATAGCAGTAAGCAAATAATCTATCATCTACAACAATTCACCGTGGGCATAAACAACTTGACACGAACCCATAGAATAGAGTGTCTGTCTGAATTAAACAAAGAACAACAAAATTACCTTACGTAGGTGAGGGAAGAAAACTAGAGCTACTAAGCCCACACCAAGAACCACCAACTCTAGCTGCTCCGGCTGTTACTGCTCCGAGCTTGAGGCATTCAAAAGAAAGAATGCCTCAGCAAGAATAAACAAGTGGAAATAAAGACCAAAAGTAAATAAATAAGAGAAGTCAAGGGTTACCAACCTAAGACAGAAAACCATCAAACCACATCACCTAAGTCAAACTCAGTAAACAATTGAAGAATTCAAGAGGTTAATTATGCAAAAGTGCGACAAAGAGCTATGCTTTGTTAACATCAGTAAGAGTATGCTTATAAACATACACACACACACACACACATATATATATATATATATATATATATATATATATAAGAAAAGACTGATCAAATAAACACGTGAATCATTAACACCTATAAAAGAAACCCAGTACTAAGGCGGTGGCCACTTGTCCAACACAAACCATCAGACCAAACAATCTCAAGAAGGCACCGTGGTGGTGGACATATTATCCAACACAACCCAAAAGTTTGTAAGAATAAAAAATAATAAACACCCACCAGGCGTAATGATTCACAAACCGGCCCTGAGGTGGTGGTCATTTATCCACTGCCAACCAAAGGCCACAAAAATAAACTTCCAAAAAATACTGATAACGAATGAAAACCCAAGACTCTACAAAGGTATAATCGATGAATAAGGAGACCACTCGTAAAAAATCTTCCAAGTCCATATGGATTCGTCAGAATCACTCATCGAATAGGAAGGTTACTCGATGAAATAATTCTAAGTACACACTGATTCAATGAGAATAATCGACGAATTGGAAGATACTCGGCGAATACACTAAATCACTCAACGCACTCGATGCCAACACTTCACTCAACGAATTGAACGATACTTGACAAATATAACTTAGTTCCACGAATATACTCGAAGAATGAAGGGATACTCGATGAAAAGATTTAGCTAATCCAACTAATACCTAATAATACTCAACGAATTCGTCGAGAATACTCGACGAATTGACTTCACCCGATGAATTTAACTCCACTCGATGCCTAACTAGAATCACTCGATGAATCAGTCTTGACCTCACATCGATACTCGACGAATTAGACTCGTCGAAAAAGACTCAGACTGATCATGAACACTCGACGATTTCACTCGACGGAAAGGACTCAGGTTGATTCCTACACTACTCTAATTCAACAAATACCAACCTGACCATATTCCTACATTCTATGAAGGAAGGGAGGAGACAATAAGAACAAAAGGACTAGCAAGAGGGGAGGAATCACTAGTTGCCTCAAAATCTTCTGAAAATCGCCCTCTCAAGCGCTCCGCTTCAAGGATCGGCCACAAGAACTCCTCGTCTACAATCTCTGAAACTTTTCGGGGGAAAATAAGGGTTAAGTTCAAATACCATAACGTCAAAAAACCACGAAACGGAAAAAATCTTACCATGCACGCGAAAATCTCGGTGAGAGCTTTCAAGATCTATGCTCCGTCGAAGGTTTCATGCACCGGATCTCTGATAAGCAGCGGCCGGAAGACTTTGCGATGACGTCGCTCTCTACACTCTGCTCTTCGGGCCGACGATTTGGGGAAGACGATGAATATGGTTTTTAGTTTATAATTATATATATACATATATAATATTATAGTTAATATAATTTACAAGAAAACTCAAACGACGAGACTTACTAAAACACCTCGGTTTTCGATGAAATTCGCACCAAAACTATATGGCGGTGCAACGAATCCAACGAAGAAGTCGAAATCAGGATCTGACAAACCAAACTCAGGTTAAAATTCCCCAAAGTTAAAATAACAACAATGTATATAAAATTCACTGAGATTCCAAATAAGCCCAGATCGACACCAAACTTCAGAAACACGCTTTAAATTAACTACTTAAATTTTCCCAAGTCAAAAACTCTAATTCTGATGAACAAAATTATGCACTAATGATGGCGCCCCGCTAACAACATTTCAACGTAATGCCCTTACGTCACTATTATGCCCAAAAAGGAATTAAAATAATTATCGGAAAATCAGGGCATTACAGCCACTCTCCCAAGAAAAAAGTTTCGTTCCGAAACTTGATACGCAAATCGAATCTAAAATAGAAAGGAAGCAACAAAAGGTTACCGAATAGAAATACTTTCCAAGGGAAAGTAGGAGAAAAGGTGAGGATGAGCCTCTCTCATACCTGAATCTAACTATTTGAACCAATAAGGTCGATTCCTCCTAAAGCTCGGAACTACTGGGGCAGCTCACACTTACTCCCTTAGGATCACACTCGAGGCGAAGAACTAGACCGGAGGCTCCAGCGAGGAGGTCCCACCTCGTACCCGAAAGAGACTAAAGCTCTTCCCCTCCCTAGCCAATGCTGAGCTAGGTGCCTTAGAAGAAGTGGAAGGAGTAAAGAAAGCTTGCCCTTCTAAGGCACCTTACCGGTCTATTTATAGGCCTCTGAACTGGGACTGCAAATAACCAATTTACACCGCCCTGAAATTACATGAACATCCCTGGCTAGGTCTGCCAACAGCCAAACTCCGCTGTCCATAAGGGCTAAATGCAGACCGCCCGGGGTAAAAGGGTAAAACACTCCTCGGGCCCAAAAGGTTGGCCCGTCCCTACCTGAACCGGCCTTGAACCAAAGTGGCACCTGGCGAGAACTCCCCCATAGGGTCCTCTCGCATGGCGAGAGGGCTACCCCGGACGAGAGCTCCACTCCTTGAGTCCTCTCGTGCGTTGAGCTGGTCACTCGCCGGGAAAGCTTCCCGTCTCGGCATTCACCTATCTGAGGCCACGCTACACTTAGGCCATCCCGCTTAATGTAGTGAACCTCACTCCATTCCCTGCCTCCTGGCACCTCTCGTCTGGTGCCTCTCGCCTGAACCCCCTCGCTCGGCTCTCGTTGCCTGGGCCCTCTCGCCTGGGCCCTCTTGCTCGCCTCCAAGTCTTAGGTTGTACACAATCCCCGCTCTTTTCGAGGTTGTTTATAAGCTCGGAAAGATAGTTCAACCGAGGCTCGTGGTAGTACGGCAAATTTATTGGGGGGAATCTTTTGGGGGGCCCCTTGCCTAGTCTATAAATATGGAAGTCGCCTCCCCTCAAGGGGCCGTTCCCTTTCCTCCATCCTCTTCCAGCATCTGCCTCTATGTCTCTCAGTCAAAGTTTTCGGGACCGCATCGCGGCCGTGCGCCAGCGGAACAAGGCGACGGCGGCGGGTCTTAACAAGATCATCGTGCGTGATTCTCCTTCGGAACCGCCATCCACCTCTCCCCCCAAAAAGGCAAAAGTTCCAAAGCCTCCCCTCCCGGCAGGAGAACCTTCTTGCTCCTTTCTGATGGGGTATGTACCTCCCACTCCAACTAGTCTCAAAAGAAAAGAGGTAAGTCTTTCAAGCCTGCTATGATCTCTTTGCACCACACATTTTTGTACTTGCTACCTTTTCCCAGAAAATCTCAGCGCCTCCTCATCGTCCTGAGACCATTCGCATCAACATTTCGGAGCTTCCTTCCAGGCCTCTCTCGCCCCAAGCCTCCACTCCCCCCTCCACCCCCGTGATGAGGAGGGATGATTCTTCTACCACATCGGGCTCCACCCGCCGATTCGGTAAGAGGCTCTATCTCTGACACCTGCTCTCTTCTTCTTGTCGTCTGCTTTTTCCTTGCGAGTGGAACCCCTGTCGAGGACTCACTAGCTGCCGACTCGCCGGTCGACGATTACTCCAGGCAGCTGGACTCTTCGCCTCCTCCTCCTATAGATGAGATCAAGGACTACCTGGGAGACCCCACGGACCCCATAGAGATGAAGCGTAACGTGGTCGAGATGCTGCGGAAGCACGCACGCATCATTTAGGCGCTGGAAAAAGGGAAGCAAGCCGCAGACCACCGGATTGACTGGCTAGAGGTGCAATGCGCTCGCCTATCTTCGGAGATAGACGCCGACATTAAGTTGGACCAGACAAACCCTCAGGCAATCTTGGATGACGTCGACCAACAGCTCTGTCGCGCCCGTAGTGGTGTTGAGGTGGCTCGCAGCTTCCACCTCCCCAGTCGTCCTCCCTGCGTGAGAGGCCGCGGGGGAGGACGATGGAGGTGGGATAAGAATTGACGAGAGCTCTGCCTTCTTTCCTTTCGCCTCTCGCCTCTCGCTTCTTAGCTCTTTCGTTCGCCTTGTCTCTGTATTAAAATATTTGCTTATACAGCGCCAGCTGTGCGCTCTTCGAACTTGCCACCCATCTTTAAGCGGAATTAAATTTATCTATTTGGTGATTTGCCTGTTTAATTGATGTGACAGCGTTAATACCTTATTTTATGCTAATTTTTAACCTTTGTTACTTTTATTTTCCTCTGCATCAATCTTTTCACCGCCTCCTTGGGCTGATGGCCCACTTAGGGTTCCGTCGCCCGAGGCTTGGAGAGAGAAGGGTCGGCCGACGCTTGCCCTTCCCTGGCATAGTTCTCTATCCGCTTATCCTCCTACTTATGAGGGCTATAAATACCCCCGCTGCCAGGGCTGGAAGCGTGTTTTCCTAGACTTCCGCCCGCGGCTCCCCCTCCTTCCCCAGCTCGTCTCGCGCTTCGTCCCCTCACCCATCCTCTTTACTGCTCTTCGTGTCTTCTCGCTGGTTTTCCACTCGCCAACTTCCCCTTTGTCTCGCGCACTCATGGGAAAAAGGAGGCTAGAGGATGGTGAGGGCCGCAGCTGTTGTGGGAAGAGATTCTCCGACCACGATTTCCCTCCCGGTCGCCTCTCTGCCGATGAATACGAGGCCTTCCGGAGCGACTTCTTGCTAGAGGGCTACGAGTCATGCCCTCCCAAGGTTGGCGAGAGCGTGAATACATTCTACCTAGGCGAGCTCGCCTTCCCCGTCTCACACTTCGATGCGGGGCTCCGACTTCCTCTCTGGCCCGAGGTGAAGCAAGTTCTAAGGTACTTCTGCGTCGTGCCTGCCCAGTTGAACCCCAACGCGATCTCAGTTATCATCGCGTTAGCGTGCTACATGCGGCGAGAGAGAATAGAATTCAGTCTCACCGTCTTCCGGAAGATGTTCGTCTACCATGCCAATCAATACAGGGTCTCCTTCTTCACCGGGCTGAATCTGAAAGTCTGCGAGACACCAAACAAGAATCATCACTGGCTAACCCGCTTCGTCTTCATCCGCGGGAACCTGGGCGGCGTCCCACTCGCGCCCGTCTCGCCCGCGGACATCTTCTATGTTACTCCGCAGGTTGGCGACACGGACAAGCTTCTTTCCGAGTACCTCGCTGGGAAGAACTTCGAGGTCAGGTTTTTGAAACGGGGGCTCGCCTCACTGCTCCCCGTGCTCCCTGGAGAAGGTATGCTCGACCCCCTCGTCTTTTTCTTGCCTTCAGTACTTTCCTTTCACTGAGCCTTTTCCCTGACTCTGTCTCGCTTCTCAAAGGAGAGAGGAACGTGCCGGTGCACCCTCCCTACAGAAGTAATATAAAGCCATCTAAATATGTGGCTCTCGCCAATATGGCGGCCGAGGCGGCCAAAGATTCATTGGCCCCTCCTCCCCGAAAGAGGGCGGCTGAGGACTCGGCCCCCTCTTGCCTCAGCCCCTCAAAGAAGTTGAAGATGAAGTCGAAGAAAGTAGTCTCCTTCCCTTTCGAGAAGGGCAAGGTCCCTGCGGACACAACGGCAATGCCGGAATTCTTGAGCCCCATATCCCTGGGATCTGAATCTCCACACTCGCCTCCCTTGACCTCTCCGCACAGGGCTGTCTCGCTTCCTAAAGATGCGGCCCCTCTCGCACCACCCGCGAGCTCTTCTCACCAACCTCCCTGGTCCCCTTCTCGCGGGGAGGCTCCTCTCCAGTATCCTGCTCCATCCGCCAACCTGAACTTCAACATGGGCCCGTCTGTCCCCGATGATGCCAATGAGCCTTCGCTCATCTGGGATAAGGGGGCACATCGGATCTCCATCTCTACCCTTCTCCCCTCATAGAGAGAGCAACCGAGTCTTCTGCCCATGCCTTCTCCTTGGGCTTCGGCCTCAATGGGGGTCTCGCCCCTGACACGCTTGACGCGGCCACCACGCGAGATCTCATCTTCAGGACGGCCCACTCGCAGCTGCGTACCCTCGAGCTCTCTCATCGACTCTCGCGCCGCCTAATTTTCAACACTCGAAGCTGAAAGGAGATAGACACCAAACTCGCTGCCGAGCGCGAGAAGTATGGGGATCTCACCAAGCGACTGGAGGTGGTCGAGAGCCTTCTCGCCAAGGCCAGTGGCGGATTGGTGAGTTGATACTTTGCCGGCCTTCTCAAGCACTCTCCCGCTAGATTTAACGGTTTGTTCTTTTTGCAGGATGCTGAGACGACTGAAAGGCTGTGCTCGCGAGTGGAGGAGCTAGAGACGAAGGTGAAGGAGCTGAAAACAGAGAATGCCCAGCTCAAAGAGGCCTCCACCTCTCGCTCGCAGGTCCCTCCACCTCCTCCCGTGCATTATACGCACGACGAGGTCGAAGACTTTTGCCGGGATGCAAACATACAGACCGCCGAGCTCATCCTGAAGATGATGCGAGAGATGGGTGTAGTTAAAGATGATTGTGAGGACATCACCGCCCGGGACCTCGTGCCCGAGATTTATGGCGAGGACGAGGAATCTTCGGCGAGCGAGAAGGACTAGGGCTCCTTGAGCACAACAGCCTTCTTCTTTCCTTTTTGCTATGATTACAATGCCTCTCCTGATTTGGGAATGTACTGTATTAAAACACGAATATGATTCTTGCGTATATATATATATTTTTGCTCGCGACTGAAGCTAGCCTTTTTCTTTTCTTCCTCCTCTCTTTTTTTTCTTTTTCTCTCGCTTGGATAGCTCGCGAGATCCTCGAGATCTTTGGTGGCGAGAGGGGGTTGTCTTTCCCCTCGCTGGCTGTTACCAGCAGACCTGGCCCAAGGGGCGAGCTGGCGAGCCTCTACAACTCTCGCGAGCGTGGGGACACCTTCTCCTTCCTCTCACGCTGCCTACAGGCTCCTCTCGGCATGAGTGGACCTGGGGGGTCAATTATTCCCCCCCCCCCCTCTCTTCTTTTTATTTATGTAGGAAGTCATCTTGAAGTATTCCCCCCCTTTTGTTTGTAGCCAGGGTCAGTGTTTCCCTGATTATTCAGCTTCTATGTCAAGACCTCAGTTACCTGCCTCCAGAAAACACCCAACCCAAATTACAGACGTAAGACATTAATGCTCTCTAACTGCAGCTTCTATGCCCCTATCTAGTATTGAAATGGAAACAAGTCCTTGCTGATGAAAACTGTTGCACGGTAGAGTAAGAAGGTAAGTTGGGATGGGGAGGAGGTAACCACTCAGTAGAAGGGGCCTGATCCACCTTTTGTTATTGTTTCCAACCACTGAGTGAGCCTACAGCCCTTCCAGCTTGATGAGAGCCTGGTCAGCGGGTCTGCTCGGGGTCTCCTCTCCTCTTTCTCCTCCAACCACCGAGTGAGCCTACAACCCTGCCAGCTTGATGAGAGCCTGGTCAGCGGGTCTTCTCGGGGTCTCCTCTCCTCTTTCTCCTCTAACTGCCGAGTGAGCCTATAGCCCTGCCAGCTTGATGAGAGTCTAGTCAGCGGGTCTGCTCGGGGTCTCCTCTTCCTCCTCTAACAGCCGAGTGAGCCTACAGCCCTGCCAGCTTGATGAGAGCCTGGTCAGCAGGTCTGTTTGGGGTCTCCTCTCCTCTTTCTCCTCCAACCGTCGAGTGAGCCTACAGCCCTGCCATCTTGATGAGAGCCTGGTCAGTGGGTCTGCTTGGGGTCTCCTCTCCTCTTTCTCCTCCAACCGCCGAGTGAGCCTACAGCCCTGCCAGCTTGATGAGATCCTGGTCAGTGGGTCTGCTCGGGGTCTCCTCTCCTCTCTCCTCCAATCTGCGAGTGAGCCTACAGCCCTGCCAGCTTGATAAGAGCCTGGTCAACGGGTCTGCTCGGGGTCTCCTCTCCTCTTTCTCCTCCAACCTCCGAGTGAGCCTACAACCCTGCCAGCTTGATGAGAGCCTGGTCAGTCGGTCTGCTTGGGGTCTCCTCTCCTCTTTCTCCTCCAACCGCCGAGTGAGCCTACAGCCCTGCCAGCTTGATGAGAGCCTGTTCAGCGGGTCTGCTCGAGGTCTCCTCTCCTTTCTCCTCCAACCACGGAGTGAGCCTACAGCCCTGCCAGCTTGATGAGAGCCTGGTCAGTGGGTCTGCTCGGGGTCTCCTCTCCTCTTTCTCCTCTAACCGCCGAGTGAGCCTACAACCCTTCCAGCTTGATGAGAGCCTGGTCAGCGGGTCTTCTCAGGGTCTCCTCTCCTTTCTCCTCCAACCACCGAGTGAGCCTACATCCCTACCAGCTTGATGAGAGCCTGGTCAGCGGGTCTGCTCAGGATCTCCTCTCCTCTTTCTCCTCCAACCGCCGTGTGAGCCTACAGCCCTGCCAGCTTGATGAGAGCCTGGTCAGCGGGTCTGCTTGGGGTCTCCTCTCCTCTTTCCTCCAACCGCCGAGTGAGCCTACAGCCCTGCCAGCTTGATGAGAGCCTAGTCAGCGGGTCTGCTCGGGGTCTCCTCTCCTCTTTCTCCTCCAACTGCCGAGTGAGCCTACAACCCTGCCAGCTTGATGAGAGCCTGGTCAGCGGGTCTTCTCGGGGTCTCCTCTTCTCTTTATCCTCCAACCGTCGAGTGATCCTACAGCCCTGCCAGCTTGATGAGAGCCTGGTCAGCCGGTCTGCTCGGGGTCTCCTCTCCTTTCTCCTCCAACCACCGAGTGAGCCTACAGCTCTGCAAGCTTGATAAGAGCCTAGTCAGCGGGTCTGCTCGGGTTCTTCTCTCCTCTTTCTCCTCCAACCGCCGTCTTCTAAGAAGGACGCTTTGAGGTGCATTGTGCTAGGAAATCATGACACATCTAAAAAGTAAGATCATTAAAGTCATACTCAAGCATATTCAGAGGAAAATTATCATTATGGATAGAAATGCTTCAGAACATCATCGCTACGGGTGCGATCCAGGGGTACCCCGTCCACATCCTGGAGGTGATACCCCCCTGACTTCAAAACTTCTTTTACAATGAAGGGACCCTCCCAATTGGGGTTGAGCTTTCCTACCGAGGCCCCCCTGCCCGCGACATCCACCTTCTTAAGGACCAAGTCCCCCTTTTGAAATTGCTTGATCCGGATGTGCTTATCAAAGTACCTGGACATCCGGCGCTTGACCTCCTCCTATCAGATTGATGCTAGCTCCCAGAGCTCCTCCACGAGGTTGAGTGAAAGCCTCTGCTCCTCTCCATTATTGACCTGCCACCTTTCATCTCCCTCCCTTGCTACTGTTACCCTGGGAGATTCAACCTCAAACTCCACAGGTATGACGGCCTCCGAGCCATGGGAGAGATTGAAAGGCGTCTGTTGGAACACCCTATTACTAATTTGGGTAAGGATCACTATGCTTGTCTTAGGAATCCCAGTTGACCTAGTTGTATAGTTGAGAAGGTCAACATTAGAATGAGTCTAGAGCTTAGAACTTAGGTTTGGAGTTGCCCCCAGGACCATTCCAAGATCAAGGTTGAAGAGCTAAGTCTAAGGCAATTTTCGTCAAGCTCAGGTCGACGAATCGTCGAACTCCGTTCGACGCTCTCTGAGCTCAACTTCAATAAATCGTCGAACTCCGGTCGACGATCTTCGAGCTCAGATCGACTATCTGCTTTTGGCTAGCTTCTGCTTAGTCGTCGAACTCCCCTCGACTATCTTCTAGCTCAGTTCGACGATCCCTCCTTCAAGTTATTTCTCAGGTCGGTGAGCTTGGTTCGACAATCTTCGAGCTCAGATCGACGTTTTCTGTCTGCTTGTCTCATTTCATCTCTGAGCTCAGTTCGACGATCGTAGAGCTCAGATCGACGTCTTTTTTAGAGAGATCGACGCTTTCAGGAATTCAAATGCTGCTGTTCTTTGGAATGTTTTTGAATATTATCAGCATTTATGTCAGAAGATCTCCCAGCCGTTTGTCTTTATTCTAGAGCAAGTTTCAAGGAATTATTCAGAGAATGTTTGCTGGACTTTCCTCTAGAAGACAAGACTCTTTTTGGAAGACATTTATGACTCCCAACGGCTAATTTGGACAAGGAAACTTCAGAAAATTTCAATTCCTCTCTTCTGTGTTTTTAAGATATACAGAATACACAAGAGAAAACATACACAGATTGACAAGAAAGAAAGTGAACACACAGAATAGAGAATACTGATAGCAGAAGAATAACAGAAGAACTGTGACTTCAAAAATCTTCTTGCTGACTGAAAAGTGTTCACAATCTCATCTCAGAACTCCAGACACCTCATTTTTCAGCCTTCTTGCTGAAACCATCCTTTGCTGGAGATCAAAGTTCTGAAGACCTATCACCCTAGAGCAAAGCTTCTTTTCCTGAACCTTTCTACATTTCAGGGGGAGCTTTGACATCATCAATCCACTTGTGCTTCTCTCATTTGATTGAGAACAGAGAAGACACCCTTCACTCTTATTTTTCTTTTCCTGCTGTAAAAGGGTTCTTGAACTCCCTTCAAAAGTTCTGTCTGGTTCTGAGAGCCTTGTCAAAACTCAGTGGTGGCAAGACACCTTATAAAAAAATCCAGTTTTGGTTTTTGAGCACCTTATCAAAAGCTCATTGGTGTCAGGACACCTGATCAACTCATCCTGAGTGGATTCCTACCAAGTGTGGTAGAAGAGTGGATGTACCCAGTGTTGGGTACATTGGAAAATGTGTACCTGATTTGAAGAAGCCCAACCTAGCTCAATGATATACATCAAGGTGTATTTGATGTTTCTTTTTAGTTGACATGTGCAGGTGAAGGATTGATAAAGTATGCAGCAAAATTCTAAGTCCAAGTGTCGACACAGAGGAAGTAGTGTCGACACATAGAAGAAAATTGTCGACACATCACTGGGAAAAAGTGTCGACACAGAAGAAGTAAGTCGACACAACACTGGGAAGCAGTGTCGACACATAGCAGTTAGTCTACAACTACACTGGGAAAAAGTGTCGACACAGAAGGAGTAAGTCGACACAACACTGGGAAGCAGTGTCGACACATAGCAGTTAGTCTACAACTACACTGGGAAAAAGTGTCGACACAGAAGAAGTAAGTCGACACAACACTGGGAAGCAGTGTCGACACATAGCAGTTAGTCTACAACTACACTGGGAAAAAGTGTCGACACAGAAAAAGTAAGTCGACACAACACTGGGAAGCAGTGTCGACACATAGCAGTTAGTCTACAACTACACAGGGAAAAAGTGTCGACACAGAAGAAGTAAGTCGACACTTACTAAGTTATGATTCTATAACAACTGTGTCGACACACAGGACTTGTGTCGACACACTGAAGAGTCAAGACCAAGTTATTTTCAGAAGGAGCTGTGTCGACTCAAAGGCAACTTAGTCGACATCACTGAAGACTGTGTCGACACCAAAGTCAATTGTGTCGACACAAATAAACAGATGGTCTCGACACTTTCTGACAGACTGTCTCGACAACTTATGGTTCAAGACTAAGGCACAGGACTTGTTTGGAGACTTGACAGCTGAGGATTGCCACCAGTTAACTGAAGCTGTCAGACTTGTCAGAAAACGGTTAGAAACCGGATCAGCTGGTTACCATGAAGAAAGTCTATAAATAGATGGATTCAGAAGGAGAAAGCAACTGTTGGAAAACATTGTTGAGAATCAAAAAGTTGAGAAGGATTACGATCCAATTCATTTCAAGAAAGTGCTAGGCACTTAAGAAGATCTTCTCCGGGAGATCTAAGAAGACTATCTAAGGATAGATCAAAGAAGAGTTCTAATCAGAATTCAGAAGAATCATTCAAAGTGCTGGATAGAGAGAGATCAAGCCAGAATTTGAAGAAGAAGAAAGAAACCACCAGTGGATTCTCAAGAAGCTGTTTGGAAATCAACTCAGCTAAGTTCTTATTCAAGAAGCTTTGAAGAAAGCTCAGATACAGTTGATTGCATCAGCTGATCAAGAATTGTCTTGGCCTTTTCTCTCTCAACTTTGGCAAGACAGTTTAATAATCTTTTCTATATTTCTGTAGGATCTGTTTACACAGATCTGAGTTGTAAGCCTATGTTATAAAGGCTGAGTGTAGGAGTGTTGAACTCTGAGTGGTAGGGCTGTTTGCCTGAGTGTAGGAGAAGGATATTCTCTGAGTTGTAGGCCTTGGGGCAAGGCTGAGGTAGGGCAGTTGTGCCTGAGTTGTAGGAACCAGTTGGGTTCTGAGTTGTAGGATCTTTTGATCTGAGATAAGTGGAAGTTTGGCCGAATCTAGCATACTGCTAGATAGTTGAAGGGGGAAAGTGGATGTACCCAGACCTTGGGGAACCACTATAAAACATTGTGCAATCTGTGATGCTTTATTTTCTGTGATTGCTGTACTTATTGTGTTAGCTATTGAATTGAATACTGCCTAGAAGTTTTTATAAATAAGCAGAACCTATTCACCCCCCCCCCTCTAGGTGTCTAGGCTGTCTTGAAAGTTAAACTATCAAGTGGTATCAGAGGGAGGTTCCTCAAAAAGGACTTAACAGTCTGAGGAAGATCTGAAAGGCAGATTCAAGATTCAAGAAGATGGGTTCTGGAGAGAATCATAAGGAGCTAGGGTCTATGAAATTACCCATATACAAGAAGGAAATCTTTGGGATCTGGAAAGAAAGAGTCAGATTGTTTATGGAGGCATCTGACCCAAGGATTTACATCACAGTACAGGAAGGCCCCTTCATTCCAATGAAGATATCTGTTCTTGATGCAAATATCCAAATACCAAAGACTTATTCAGAAATGACCAAGGATGAAATCATCTTGGCAACCATGGACAAAAGGGCACAGAACATCATTGTCAGTGCCATAGATGATTCAACATTTCAGAATCTGATTCACTGCAAGACCTCCAAGGAGATGTGGGACACATTGATTGTCTACATGGAGGGATCTGAAAAAGTAAGGCTGGACAGAAAGTCTATGCTAAATCAGGAGTATGAAAGCTTTAGACAAGGAAAATCTGATAGCATAACTGAGTGCTATAAGAAATTCTATAGAATTGTGAATGAGCTAATATCCTATGGAAGAGTCTTCAGTACCTATGAACTGAATGACAAATTCTTAAGATCCTTATCAAAGGATTGGGATACAAAGATCTGTGCCATAAGAGAAGTGGCTAAATTGGCAGAGATATCTCCTCCAACCCTGTTTGGAAAGTTGCTATCCTATGAAATGCAACTTATGGTAAGGAAGGAGGAGGAAAGAAACTCAAGAGGAGAGCATAGAGAAAAGACTGTGGCATTTAATGCTGAAGCCACTAGAAAGAATAGGAGGAAATCACCATCTCCTCCTAAGGAAGTTGAAGAAGATAGTTCTGAAAATTCAGAGCCCTACCTCAGGCTTGCCCCAAGGCCTACAACTCAAAGAACTATTCTCCTACAATCAGGCTCAAACAGCCTTACCACTCAGAGATCTAAATCTCCTACACTTAGCCTTTATAACACAGGCTTACAACTCAGATCTTTGAAAAGATCCTACAGAATTTGATAAGTATTTTTGATGGACTCTTACCCTTGTTGAGAAAGAAAGGATAAGAGGATTCTTGATAAGCTTCTTGATGAGACTGATGGCTGAAATCAACCTTTTCTTAGCTTTCTTCAAAGCTTCTTGAATCTGAACTTAGTAGGGTTGATCTATTTTGAAGTTGACTGACTGCCAGCTTCCTTCTTAGAATCAGAAATAAATCTGAATCCTTCTTAGCAGATTGGTTCAAGATCTTCTTCTTAGGAGACTTGTAGATGTCTCCTCCTTTACTTCAACAGCTGAAGATCTCTCTCTCTCCTCAGAACTTATGAAGTTTTTCAGAATTCTTGCTTGAATTCTCCTTAGATCTTCTCACGAAAATCTTCTTCAGTGTGACGTGCACTTTCTTGATCAATGATAAATACTTCAGTAGTTGTGCATGTTGTTGTTGTTGTTCATCATATCTGATTTGACAGAATCCATCCATATATATAGACTTCATCCATGGTAACCGGCTGATCCAGTTTCTAACCAACTTCTGACTAGTCTGACAGCTTCAATAAACTTGTTGGAAAGCACGGCTGTCAAGTCACCAGTCAGTTCTTGAACCTTTGTCTTTGTCAGCAAAGCGTCGAGACTGGCTGTCATTATGTGTCGAGACAAACTGTCAATATGTGTGGACACAAGTGACTTAAGTGTCGACACAGACTTTGGTGGTGTCGACATTGCTGCTTTGGCACTGCATCTGTAGAATGTGTCGACACTGCCTCTTTGTGTCCACATAGACACTTCTTCACTACACAGCACTCAACATTATTGAAACTCTGTTGAGTGTCGACACAAGTCCTGTGTGTCGACAAAGTTGATGTAGACTAAGAATTCTGTGTGTCGACACTGCTTCTGTGTGTCGACACAGCTTCCTTGTGTCGACACAGTTGATGTCGACTAATACTTCTGTGTGTCGACACTGCCTCCTGGTGTCGACACAGTTGATGTCGACTATGCTTTTGTGTGTCGACATTGCCTCTTGGTGTCGACACAGTTGATGTCGACTAACTATTCTGTGTGTCGACACAGCCTTTTCCAAGTGTCGACACAAACTATCTAAAGTGTCGACACAGCTTCCTCTGGTGTCGACACATGGACTTAGAAACTTTTTCCTGCATTTTAGCCAATACTTAACCTGCACATGTAAACTCAAAATAACATCAAATAAACCTTGATGTATATCATTGAGCTAAGTGAGGCTTTTCTAAATCAGGTACACATTTTCCAATGTACCCAACAGTGGACAAATAAGTCTTTTTGTATTGAGGTACGGATAGGAAGTCAAGATTTCGGATTGGAAGCATCTATATAGCCGAAATCAGAGTTTGATGTAATCCTTTGAATGGACTGGCACTCGGAGCAGCGTGCTTTTATAGATTACAACTCAAAGGAGATCACACTAGGATAGAATACCGAGCTAGATACTAAATTCACTGTTATGCGAGGATCGAGCAAAATATTGATGTCTGCTCTCCAAATTGTCATAGCTGTTCGGAAGGGCGCGGAGTTATTCTTCACGCTTATAAAGGTTGTTGAGCCAAAAGCCAGTATGAGTGACGTTCTGATTGTATCGGAGTACATAGATGTGTTCCCGAAGGATCTCTAGGTACATCCTCCCAAAAGAGAAATTTACTTCTCTATCGAGTAGGTGCTAGGTGCGAAACTTGTGGTGCGCTCACCGTACAGTGTAGAGCCAAAGGAATGGCAGAACTGAAAGTCCAGCTCCAAGAGCTACTAGAGCAAAGATATATACGCCCAAGTATGTCACCTTGGAGCACACCTATCCTATTTGTGAAAAAGAAGGATGGTAGCATGCGTTTGTGCATCGACTATAGATAACTAAACAAGCTGACAGAGAAGAACAAGTATCTAATACCACAGATTGATGACTTGTTCGATCAGCTGGTTGGATCAATGGTATACTAAAAGTTAGACCTGAAGTCTGGCTACTACCAGTTGAGAATTTGGGAATGTGGCATTCCCAAGACAGCGTTTGGAACACACTATAGTCATTATGAGTTCACTATAATGCCGTTTGGGCTAACAAATGCGCCATCAGTGTTCATAGACCTAATGCACTAAATATTTTGAGAGTACTTGGACTTATTTGTAATCGTCTTTATTGACGACTTTTTAGTGTACTCTTAGTCGGAAGAAGATCATGCGAATCATTTTGCGGATTGTGTTGCACACCATGAGAAGAAACAAACTTTATGCCAAGTTCTCAAAATGTGAGTTCTTGATGTCGTTAGTGGCCTTTCTAGGCCATTTGGTTAGTAAAGAAGGTATAGCGGTGGATCCAGTGAAGATAGTGACAATTCAAGAGTGGCATGTTCTTTTACAATAGCTGAAGTGTGGAGTTTCCTTGGACTTGTTGGCTACTACAGGCGCTTTGTGGAGAACTTTTCACGGATATTCTTACCTCTCACCACACTGATGAGAAAAGATCAGAAGTTCGTTTGGACGCCAGAGTGCGCGCGAGCTTTTGAAGAGTCAAAGAGTAATTTTACTACGGCGTCTATTTTGTTGTCGCCTTGTGGTATAGACGCCTATGAAATTTATAGTGATGCGTCAAGGAGCGGCCTAGGCTGCGTTCTTCTTCAGTTCGGAAGGTGATCGCTTATGAATCACACTAGTTGAAGGTTCATGAGTAGAACTATCCCGTCCATGACTTGGAGTTGGCGGAGGTTATATTTGCACTTAAACTGTGGCGTCATTACTTATATGGCGTGAAAGTTGACATCTTCACGGGCCATAAGAGCCTTAAGTATCTCTTGGATCAGAAAGATCTAAACATGCGATAGTGGAGGTGGAGGGAGTTCCTCAGGGACTACACCTTCCAGATTCATTACACTCCCGGGAAGGGAAATGTAGTCGCAGATGCCTTGAGTCGGCAGACTCCGGCAATGGAAAATTGGGTGCAAATGCATGATGAGCATCTGATCCAGGAATTGGGAACTTAGACATTTCTTGTGTTGACAAGAATGCCATTGCAAATGCGTGGCTGCACTGGATAGAGGTTCAATATGACCTCGCGGATAGGGTTCGACGAGCAACAGAACTCGATGAGAGTCCACAATGCTATGCAGTGAATGGGTCAAATGCCCAATTCTCCTTGGATGACGGACTTTTGTGAAAATATGGTCGTTTGTGCATCCCGGATGTGGGTAAACTACGTGAGGAGTTGATGTATGAAGCACATTTTACAAAGTACACAGTTCACCCAGAGAGCACGAAAATTTACAAGGATATGAGGAAGGTGTTCTGGTGGTCAGGTTTGAAGAAAGACATAGCCCATTACGTTGTAAAATGTCAAACTTGTGCCTTAGTGAAAGTTGATTACCAGAAACATGGAGGTTTCCTGAAGTCATTACCAATCCCGATATGGAAGTTTGATGAAATTTCAATGGATTTGTGCATGGACTGCCGAAATCTCAGAGCGAAAAAAATGCCGTGTGGGTGATCATTGACCGGTTAACCAAAGTATCGCACTTCATACCTAACAGGAAGGACGATTCAGTGGAAAAATTAGCTAATATATACGAGGATCACATCGTACGATTGCATGGCATGCCCTGTAGCATCGTCAGTGACCGAGATGGGCGTTTTACTTCAGGTGATTGGAGGTTAATCCACCAACTGTTGGGTACCAAGTTAAAGTTCAGTACGGCCTTCCATCCACAAATGGATGGTCAAACCGAGAGGACCAATAGAATAATGGAGGATATGCTATGTATGTGCGCCCTGGATTTCGGGAAGAGGTGGGAAGATCACCTCTATCTTATTGAGTTCGCCTACAACAATAGCTATCAAACTAGCATACAGATGGCGCCCTTTGAAGATTTATATGGTACGAAGTGTCGTACACCATTATCTTGGGTGTAATCAGGTGAGTCAAAACTATATAAGCGTAAGGAAGACGAAGATGCAAATTCGACCATACGCACTATAAGAGAGCTGCTACTGATAGCCCAAGATAGGCAAGCAAAGTACTACAACGCCAAGCACCGAAACGTGGATTTTGCAGTTGGCGATTGGGTATATTTAAAAATCAAGCCCTTTAAAGGTGTATCCAGGATCCGGCGCTTGAAAAAGTTGAGACTGCGATATATTGGTCCATTTGAAGTGGTTGAGCGAGTTGGATAACCTGTATATCGGTTAGCTCTGTCTGCGGAGCCAATTGGTTTGCACGATGTGTTTCACATATCAGTGCTACGTAAAGCTGTGAAAGAGCCAGCGCAAGTGGTTGCGGATGATCAAGTAATGGTCAATAGTCGGTTGATGACAAAAGTTCGGCCCATTCGGATCGAGGATACGAAGATCAATCAACTACCAAACAAGACAATCGGGATGGTCAAAGTCCGATGGGGAAATTATGGCGGGGAAGAGATGATAAAGGAGCGTGAGCAAATCATGTGCGAGGAATACCCCGAATTATTTGTAAAATAATATTGTAATAATGTTTTTATGAAAGTGAAATATGTTGTAACATATAAGTTGCTATTTTTCCCTTATAATTGAGTAAAATTTCGGGATGAAATTTCTGTAAGGAGGGAGGGTTGTAACACCCCAAATTTGACAGCAGAACTTTTGGTCGCTATCACCATGCAATAGTGGGTATCACCGGCGGCAATAGTAGTAGCACTCGACGCCATAAAGCATTGAGTTCACTTAACGCACTCGATGCCATAAAGCATTGAGTGAGCTATCGGAACGACGACAGTGGATTTCGTTAGGCGATACTACCACGTATGTGTGGACACGTGTTAGATGGCCGGGTGGAGGCCGATGAGAGGTGGTTGATTGGGGTCAAAGTGGCTATCGACGCTATTGCCCAGGCGATAGCGTTAATGTTGACTATTCAACCAAAATCGTGGCCTTTGCTCTCTTTTGATGAAATGATCCTGTGGCTAGGATTAATCCCAAGTCCACTTATACAGAGGAGTAGAGGAATGAGAATTCATTCTCTTCTTCTCACTCTCTCTTCTTCTTTCATCTAAGTTCTTGAAAGAAAGCGCTTAGGGTTGGAGCTAAGGGCTGGAGCTGAGATTGAATAGCTTGGTGAAGGAGATCCAGTAATTGGAAGCAAGATCTGAGGCTTGGTCTGTGAAGAGGAAAGTACAATGCTCCTTTCTAATCGGACAGAAAAGCAATCATGACTCCGAAGAAAACTACAAGGGTAATGACATTCCTTCTTAGACAAGTGAATTCATTCTTTTGTCATATGCATGGAATCCCAAACCAAAAGGTGGAAAAGCGAAGGGAATTCCTTTGGGTCGATTTGTGAAATCCCTAGTGAGTCTTGCATATAGATTCGAAAATGAGTAGTACGGAATAGGCATGCTGTGTGAAATCCACCTAGACAGGTTGGTCTGGATTGGTGATGTTTATTTTGCATGTCGGAGAAGACTCAGAGTATAAACTTATAGTTTACGGGGTCTGCGGGGTCTAACCTGTGAACTGAAAGTAGCAGGGAGTACTGGGGTTGCACTCCAGGAAAACACCCAAGAAATACTACGTTTGAAAGACTGTTGGATATCGCCGAGCGATAGTGAATATCGTCAATGGTGACAGCTCTTAGTGAGCTATTTGTGTTGTGTGCTGTAAAAGTACAGTGTTTTTGGCACTGCAGGAGGCTGTAGGGTTTTGGGTTGAGTTTGGGTGCAGAAAGTGAACCTCGGTTGGTCCCGCCAAGTGATCGTGATGAACGCTGGCAATAAATCCCTTTTGATTGTAAAACCTGTCTCTGGGAGACTGTTAGGCTAATCTGTGAGCGGCGAGCTCCTAAAGGCCAGTGAGCTGAATGGACAAGGGGAAGCCGACCCGCGTCAGGCTAGAAATTGAATTGATGATTTGAGCTACGGGCAAGGGTTAAACTGTATTCAAGTTATGGTTGTCTAACTCGAGTTCTTAAGTTAATGGCGTTCGTTAGGATCGCATAATGAGAGTCTTAGGCTATACGCCGTCAAGACTAAAGTCTTAGGTCGGGGGTCGTAGATGCTATAAATGCTCAAAGTTAACTGTTATGTCATAGACCTCTGAACGGTGGTAGGACCCTGATAACAGGTACACCAAAAATGTGCCTTGAGTGCACGAAATATTTGACTGTTGAGGCATTAGTTTATGATATATTGAACTATGCGTGAGTGCACATTCTTGTGATATATCTGCTTGTGAAAATTATATGCCTGTAGGGAAGGAATACCTTTACCCTAGAAAATGGGTAGGGTCGTTATAAATTTGTCAACTGAATGCTGACCGTTGCCTTGTTTGGCACCCTTGTAGTAGATTTTCATTGTGCAGGTGCTGGAGAGCTGAGCGGGAAATAGCGGGCTGAAGCCCTTGCTGCTATGCTGGCCCTCAAAGGCCGAGCAAAGAAGTTTTACTGTTTTTATGTGTGGCCGGCCTGCGCGCCGATGTTTGTAAATCACACTTGTGAAGTATAACTGTAAGGGCTTAAGGTAATAACTTTTGTGTATTTGTAATTGACATTCCTATTATATATATAAATGGTATGGTTTATATATAGTGGACATTCAATTGGTATGAGTTCATGCAACCTTAAAGCTTCCGTTAGAATACTCTGAGTTAGGGCGTGAGTAGTCTTTTAATATTAACATGTAATTTCGCTTCCTGTTGGTGGAATACTGTGTGGGGCCCTGGCCGGACCCTCTATTATATTTCATGTGACAGACGGAGGTGTTATAAAATTGATGCACCAAAAACCAACGCACAAAAAAACATGTGCATATACCACTGGCACGCACCTGCATGCGCACGACGGGGAAGGAGCTCGGGCACACACCCGTGTGCGCTCCACCGCCTACTGCGCATACAAGCACACGCGCATATTACTCGCATGGGCCTAGTCCATGTGTAACACCGTAAAAAGGTGTAGGAAGAAACAGGCATAAAGTCGAGCCGGCGCTCGACGAACGCCGAGCCGGCGCTCGACGATTGTAATGCTGCTGTTGCTAATGCACTTTTATCGACAATGGTCGACCAGCGTTCGACGAATGCTGAGCAACGTTCGACAAATGTTGAGCAGCATTCAACGAATGCCTCCACATTGGATTGTTTGCTCAAGCTCGATGAAAGCTGAATGGAGTTTGGAGTAACAGCGGTCGATAAGCAGTGGGTTGACTTTGCAACTCAAATGGACACGGTTACTTTAGGATAAGAAAGGATCATGTGGTTGGGGTTTACCCGAGGCCACTTGTACAGATGGGTTGGGAGGAGGAACTTATTATGTCCTCCTCACCTCCCCTTCTTCATTTCCTCCCAGTTCTAGAGTAAAGAACTCACGGCTGGAACTAAGGTTTAGGTGGATCTTGGTGGAGGTGTTGAAGGAGATTTCCTTATCGGAAGCAGGATCCGAGGCTAGATCCGCATAGAGGAAAGTGAGGAGATCATTTCCCTCCACGTATAAAAGTTGTGACATGGCTCCGAAGTGAAATCCAAGGGTAGCGATCTTCCTTATTGGACATGTGAAGCCCTTATTTTGGCATGTGCATGGAATCCCCCACCAACAGGCAGAGAATCGAGGGAGTTCCTTTGGGTTGATTCCTATAATCGCCAGTAAGTCTTGCATATAGATCCGAAAATGTGTAGTATGGAATAGGCATGTTGTTTGAAGCCCATCGGGACAGGTTGGTCTTGTTTGGGGATGCTTATTCGCGAACCAGAGAAGACCCCGCGTATAAACAGGTATTTTACAGAGACTGGTGGTTGTGCTTGTGAAGTGGAGAAACATGAAGTACTGGAGTGGAGTTCCAGGAAAACACCCTAGGAATTCATGTGTTGTATTCACTAGAAAACCAGTGTTTCTGGCACTGCAGGATGTTGCAGGGTTTGGGTTGAGATTGGGAACAGAAAGAAAGCTTTTGTTGGCCCCGTCAAGCGATCGTCACGATCGCTGGCACTAACTCCCTTTTAGATTGTAAAGCAAGTCCTTGGAGGACAGTGTGGCTATTCTGAGCTACGAGCTCTTAAAGGCCAGTGAGTCGAACGGACTAGGGGAAGCCGACCCGCGTCAGTATAGACATTGAACTGGCGATTTGAGCAACGGGCAAGGGCAGAACTGTATCCGTATTATGATTGTCTACCTTGAGTGCCTATGTTATTGGCGTTCATTAGGATCACATAATAAGAATATTGGGTTGTACACCATCAAGACTGAAGTCTCTGGTCGTGGGTCGTGGAGCATGAATGCTCAATGTTTACCGTTGGGTCTTGGACCTTTGAACGGTTGTGGGACCCTGGTTTTCCGATACACCGATAATGTGCCCTGAGTGCACAGAACGTCGGGTCGTGCGGCGGATGTTTGTGATGTATTGAACTGCGTGTGAGTGCATGTTTATGATATATCTGCTTGTGAAACTGCTATGCCTGTAGGGAAGGAATACCACTGCCCCGAGAAAGGGGTTGGGTCGTTATATATTGGTCAGCAAAATCAAGATCGTTTCCTTATTTGCCACCATTGCGGTGGACTTTCCTTGTGCAGGTGCTGGAGAGCCGAGCGGGAAATAGCGGGTTGAAGCCCATGCTGCTACTACTGGCCCTCGAAGGCCAAATGAAGAATTTTACTATTTTCATGTGTGGCCGGCCTACGTGTCGATATTTGTAATCCACACTGGACAAATGTAACTGTAAGGCCTTAAGTCTATAACCTTTGTGTATTTGTAAGTGACATTCCTATGCTTTATATATATAAATGGTAGTTTATATTTTGTGGACATTCAAATGAGTTTGAGTTCAAGTAACCTTAAAGCTTCCGTTAGCATGCTCTGAGTTAGGATTCGAGTAGTCCGTGATATTAACCTGTAACCCCGCCGCCTATTTATGGAATATGGTGTGGTGCCCCGGCCGGATCCTCTATTATATTTCATGAAACGGATGGAGGTGTTACAATTTGGTATCAGCTTGTCTTATTCTTTCTCCTGCGAATTCACGGTCGAATTCTTTTGTGGGGTGGCGATCATGTGTAAGTGCGCCCTGTTATAACATAGATGAACTCAAGAATGTCCACTAAGGAATCCAAATACACCTGTTTGAGGAACCTGCGCGTTCCTATAAAGTTGGTGTTGCTTTTGCAAAGTCGCTAAAGTGTGTTGTTTACACATATAAGTTACTCTAAGTGATGCGGGGTAGTCTGAGCCTCAGTGTTCTAATGAGAGTACGGTACTAGTTGAGGTGCTTACACCTGCTCCTTTTATGGAGATAGTATGTTTAGTTATTGAGGCGCTGTTTGTAATGATTCATGCGCAACCTACTGGGAAGGCGCAACCTGCAATGGTGCCAGAACAGGTTGGTGTGAGGCCAGAACCTGTTGAGGTTGTTGTCAATCCTCGAGCAGCTAAACGACAACTAAAGAAGTTTAAGATCTTCAATCCTCCTACGTTTATGGGCATGGGATCCCCAACGCAGGCGGAGGATTATTTATCGCGCGTCAAGCAAATATTGACGGCGATAAGAACGGAGGAAGAACAGAAAGTGACCATGGACACTTTCTTGCTGGAGGGAGAGGCTCGGCTATGGTGGGACGAGATTGAGTTGCACTACTTAGAGAGCAGGCATTTAATAGAAGTCTCGATAGAGGAGTTTTTGATACTATTCTTGGAAAAGCACTTGCCATAAGCACGGCACATCGCCATGGAAAATGAGTTCCAGCGTCTAACTCTGGGAGAAAGTAGTCTCGATACCTACTTACATGATTTTACACGATTGGGACGCTATATGGGGTCTATCTTCGCTAACGAAGAGCATAAAACCAATAGTTTCTACGAGGGGCTGTGGGATGGGTTTAGATTCCTGCTCTCGAGTTCGGTGAACCAAGAGTTTCAAGCATTGGTGGATACAGCTTATGCGTTAGAGAAAGATATGAAGCAGGTACAGGGCAAAAGGGACTTGACTGTGACAAAGTTCGAGTTCAAAGGGTCGTACCAGGGAAAATCGAACTACCGAAGGAAATGGGGTAAGAGATCCAAGTCTTCTACACAGGCTCTGTCTATAGTTACATCTGGATCAACTTCGATGCAAGATCCTCGTGCCTGTTATACATGTCGTAAGGTGGGTCATCTAGCCCGTGATTGTCAGGTTGGTCCACCAAAGGTTGAAAAGAAGACAGGAGCATCATATGCTGATAAGGGAAAGGCAGTGATGGAGTCCTTTGCATCCCAAGCGCAACCCCGACTCTATAACCTTAGCCAACAGGAGGCCATAAAACAAAGTGATGATGTCATAGGTATGAGTTAAGATATTTGTTTATTGCTTTTCATACTTCATACCTTGTGTGTAGCTTGTGTATGATATGTTTGTCTTAGGCTTTATCCTAATTTGGGATTGTCTAGTGAGAGCACTATTTTATATGGGTGCTTCACATTCATTTCTATCTGAGGACTTCATAGCACGAATCAGAGTGCCTAGTCGTATGATGGCAGATAGTGTGAAGGTGTTGTTGCTTAACGGATGCGTAAAGCATGTGGTTAGGGCTTGCTATGTGAAGGTGTGGATAGGAAGTCAGGATTTTGGGTTGGATGCATCCTTACTGCCGATATCTGAGTTTGATGTGATCTTTGGTATGGACTGGCTTTCGGAGTAGCATTCCTATATTTATTGCAACTTAAAGGAAGTCACACTGGGTCAGAATACCGAGCTTGAGACTAAATTCACTTTTATGCGAGGAGCGAGCAGGATCTTGATGTCTGCTCTCCAAGTCGTCAATACTGCTCGGAAGGGAGCGGAGTTGTTCTTCATGCTTATTCACGCTATCGAGCCAAAAGACAGTGTGAGTGACGTTCCGATTGTATAGGAGTATGCTGATGAGTTTGCTAATGATCTTCCTGGGTTACCGCCCCAGCGGGAGATTGACTTCGCTATTGAGCTGGTGTCAGGTGCAAAACCTGTGGCCTACTCGCCATATCGTGTAGCGCCAAAGGAAATGGCATAGCTGAAGGTTCAACTATAAGAGTTGCTGGAACAAGGATATATACGCCCAAGTATGTTACCTTGGAGCGCACCTGTTCTCTTTGTGAAAAAGAAGGACGGTAGTCTGCGGTTGTGTATCGACTATCGTGAATTGAATAAGCTGACGGAGAAAAACAAGTATCTGATTCCATAAATTGATGACTTATTCGATCAACTGGATGGGTCTATGGTATACTCAAAGCTTGATTTGAAGTCTGGCTACTACCAGTTGTGGATTCGGGAATGTGACATTCCCAAGACAGCGTTTGGAACATGCTACGGTCATTACGAGTTCACTGTAATACCGTTTGGGCTAAGTAATGCGTCATCGGTGTTCATGGACTTAATGCACCGCACTTTAAGAGAGTACTTGGATTTATTTGTGATCGTCTTCATTGATGACATCTTGGTGCACTCTTAATCTGAAGAAGACCATGCGAACCATTTATAGATGGTGTTGCACACCCTGAGGAGAAACAAACTCTACATCAAGTTCTCCAAGTGTGAATTTTGGTTGTCATCGGTGGCTTTTCTTTGCCATGTGGTTAGTGGAGAAGGTATAGTAGTAGATCCAGTGAAATTCTTTGCAGTACAGGAGTGGATGATTCTGTCAACCGTAGCTGAAATCAGGAGTTTCCTTGGACTTGCGGGCTACTAAGCCTCTTTATCGAGAACTTTTCTCGGATAGCTTTACCCCTCACCACACTGACGCGAAAAGATTAGAAGTTCGTTTGGACGCCGGAGTGCATGCGAGGTTTTGAAGAGTTGAAGAGTCGTTTGACCAAGATGCCTGTTTTTACATCGCAATGTGGTACAGACGGCTATGAGATATATAGTGATGCATTAGGGAGCGGCTTAGGCTGCGTTCTTCTTCAATTTAGAAAAGTGATAGTGTATGGCTCTCTGATGAGTCCCTATTTTATACTATATTTTGGACTCATCTAGGCCTATTTCCATGTCTTTGCACACCGTTTAGCGCCAATTGCACTCCTTTTGGTTCGCTACGGTTATTCCACGTCTTGTGCACTTTATTAGCCCATTTCCGTGCTTGTGTGCATTTACTTTCTTGCTATGTTTATCACTGTTCGCTGTGGCTGCCGCGATCGATGCCCCGTGCAGTTTTCCTGCCGGTTTGGGGATCGTGAGGGCATTCGGGATAGGCGTTTCACTATTTTTGGCAAAGGAGTCAGTGGTCGTGCGTTTTTACCCACGCACGACCATCGACCTCCTGGCGCACGATCACTGATCGTGCGCAGCCCGGTCTCATTTGTGAAACTCTGTCTTGAACCTTCCGCACGATCACTGCCATACCGCGCACGACCACTGCTCGTGCGCCGCCGATCGTGCGCAGTCATATCCATTTTGCAAAAGTCTGTCTGGCTATTTCCGCACGATCATCAGCCTTGCCTCGCACGATCACTGATCGTGCGCTGCTGATCGTGCGCGACTTCTGATTTTCTGATGCAGATTTGCAGGTTGCTCACGCACGGGCGCTGACCTTGGTCGCGCACGATCACTGGTCGTGCGCCAGTGGTCGTGCGCGCTATTTATTCTGCAAGCTATAAATACGCTGTTCCGCGAATTAGGGCAAGACAATCGTTACGGAACCTTCGCCATTCCGCCGTTTTCGCCCTCCAGCAGTCCCATTCACCTCCACCTCCATTCCTACCAACGGGAGGACTTTCTCCCGTGATTCCGAAGCACCCCTCATCCTCCGGCGATCCTCCGGCCATTAAAGCTCTTCTCCAAGTTCTTCACCGAGGAAGACGACGAAGCTTGCCTCAAGAACAGACTTAAAGGCCACCGAAGTGACAGCTCGGCGGTACCGGAAGCCCTCCACGGACTGCGCTTGGAAGCGGTTTGACAACCCGCACCTCCGGCCAACACCCGCGAAGGATCTTCACTCCTGTGGTTTAGCTTTCTCCAACCTTTCTTGTTGTATGGTTTATGTATGCAAGTATGAACGGATTAATCTCTTTTGCAATGAAATGTTTATGCTTTCATCTTGCTTGTGAGATTCGTTGTTAATGCGCTTCGCTCTCTTTCGTTCACTCCACGCATTTGCTTCACTTCATTTCACTTAACATCACACACTTCACTCACTAGCTTACCGCCCACTCGCCCACCGAAGTACGGCATCGCGGCCGCTACATCCATCTCGCCTTGCGAAGCGGTGATTTCGACCCGCAAAGCTCTCGTTAGTGTAATCGGTCGTATGACCACCAACCAAAGCCCCTTTCTTTTTCTGTTTATTTCATTTAACTCTCATAACGATAGTTTCAGAGTCTAAATCGTTCGACGCCAATTGCATTCCTCAAGAGACCGACATCCGGGGATTCATTCCCAACTTTATTACTTGAGCGACCGGTACGCTTGCCGTATTTTACGCGCATCAAGTTTTTGGCGCCGTTGCCGGGGAATGCAACTGTTGAACGATTATGATTTCTGGAAGTATTGGTATAAGAGTTAGTGCTTTTTGATTTTTGTTTCTTTGTTTTGTTGTTTCAGTGAATACAGGGTCAATATTCTATCAATGCCTTCTATTCAGCAGCTAATTTATCAAGCCCGTCTCACCAATCGAGTGGAAACGGGAAATGACAGTTTCGAGATTTCCTCTGATTTGATCGAATACATTATCGAAAATTGTCAATTCAACGGAGACGGAAATGCTGATGCCTTGTGCCACGTGCGCAGGTTTTTAGAAATTTATGACACATGCTCTTCGAACACTGCCAACGGTGAGCAGCAGAAGATTCGACTCTTCTCCTTTTCCTTGAAAGGCAGCGCAAAACGATGGTATCATGATACCAGGAAGGAAATGTTTCATTCGTGGAAGCAACTCGAAGGAAATTTCCTTGCCAAATTCCGACAGCAACTGCTCACCACGGACGATTACAAGGAGCTCATCACCTTCTCCCAAAGAGATGAAGAATCCTTATTCGCAGCCTGGGAGCGTTTTCAGTATCTGCGGAGGGAATGCTGCAGAGAGGGAGTGTCAGATATTTTGCTGCTCCAAACCTTCTATTTTGGGATCCTAGACAGATTCCGGCCAGCACTTGACATTGCAGCTGGCGGAACTTTGCTCAACAAACCTTGTCGGGATGCTTGGGAAATAATTGACAACATTGCCCAAACCAGCAGGCACTGGAATTCCCCACCTTTCCCCGACCCTTCCGTGGAGGCAAAGTCGGTGGTCACTGATGAAGCCGCCAATCTTCCCGCGTCTGTGATGGAGCGTTTTTTCGCGTACTTCTGCAAAATAATGGATGTGTTCAACGATCAAGCTGCCACCATTCAGCGCCTACAAACGGCCATTGGGATTCTTACGGAAACGTTGCTCAGCTCTACCAGTCAGAAACAGGAAACAGTGCATTCAATGAGGCTGAGAAGTGGAAAAAGTCTCGAGAGAGTCTTGCCGCCCGATCCTCCTACACAATCTCCGTGTGTACCCATTTCTGACTCGACAATTGAACCTCCGTCTGCACCGATCGCGCAAGAACCCGTATCAGTACCGCCACTCGTGAGGAACACCTCGAGGCCGCCGTTTCCCCATCGGCTAAATAATGAAAAGACTGAAAGGCATTTTCAGAAGTTCCTGGAAATCATGAAAGGAGTTCAAGTCAGCATACCTTTAACAGAAGCTATCACGCAGATTCCAGGATACTCCAAGTTCCTCAAGACCCTCATCTCGAGGCGTCGATCCTTGGAAGGTCTGAATATGATTAACCTCACCGAAGAGTGTTCCTCTCTCCTCACCAACTTTTTTCCTACCAAACGCAGAGATCCTGGCAGCTTCACCATCCCTTGCCGAATTGGTCTCCACAGGTTTGGCCACGCACTTTGTGATTTGGGAGCGTCGATTAACCTGATGCCCCTCTCCATCTTCCAGGAGCTGGGAGTTGGGATTCTCCAGCCCACCCATCTGAAGTTACAGCTAGCCGATCGATCGATAAAAACGCCAGCTGGGATGGTTGAAGACCTCATTGTCATGGTTAACGACCTTGCTTTCCCGGCCGATTTTGTCATCCTTGACATGAAGGCTGACCCCAAAGTCCCTATAATTCTGGGAAGGCCCTTCCTTGCCACTGCCCGGGCTATTATCAATGTCGACCGGGGAGAACTGACCCTAAGCCTGGGAGACGATTCAATTTCCTTCAATGTCCATGAACCTCCGCAACAACTCAGAATCACTAATTGTGACAGCGCTGACTTGTTTGACGAACCGGGAACGAGCAGCGAATTGATTCTTGACCATGATGAGCCAGAATGGGAAATTGAGGACACACCACCCGCTGCCTCGTCTGGGGCTCCGCATTTGATCAAAGAACCCACCATCACTTCTTCTGTCACTGCTACTACCGTAACCTTGAAGCCGCTGCCCGAATCCCTGAAATATGCTTTCTTGGAGGAAGGCACAGCATGTCCGGTGATCATCTCCGCTACTCTCTCCGCCGACAACGAACGTGCATTGGTCGACGTGTTAAAAAAATATAAGAATGTTTTTGGACGATCTCTGGCTGACATTAAAGGCATCAGCCCGGCGTTCTGCATGCACAAGATCCTCCTTGAAGATCAATACAAACCATCGGCACAACCGCAACGAAGACTGAATCCCAAGATGCATGCGGTGGTCCAGGCGGAAGTCATAAAATTGCTCGATGCCGGTATAATTTACCCCATCAGTGACAGCAAATGGGTAAGCCCGGTCCAAGTTGTGCCCAAAAAGGGCGGAATTACTGTGGTAGCTAATGACGAGAATGAACTACTGCCTACCCGTGTGGTCACTGGGTGGAGAGTTTGCATCGATTACAGGAAGCTGAATGAAGCTACACGCAAAGATCATTACCCGCTCCCTTTCATCGATCAAATGCTGGAAAAATTGGCTGGTCAGGAATACTACTGCTTTCTGGATGGCTATTCGGGATACAACCAAATCGCAGTCGACCCCGAAGATCAAGACAAGACAACATTCACCTGCCCATCTGGCACCTTCGCGTTTAGGAGAATGCCGTTTGGCTTGTGCAACGCCCCGGCAACCTTCCAACGTTGCGTCATCGCCATTTTTGGCGACATGATCGGTGATTTTCTCGAAGTCTTCATGGATGATTTCTCTCTTTTTGGGAACACCTTTGACTCCTGCCTCGCTAATTTAGCAAAGGCCTTGCAGCGTTGTGATGATACCAACCTTGTCCTGAATTGGGAGAAATGCCACTTCATGGTTCGTGAGGGCATCGTTTTAGGCCACAAGGTCTCTCGTCGGGGGCTCGAAGTCGATCAAGCAAAAATCGGTGTCATCAAGAATCTTCCCCCTCCATCTTCTGTCAAGGGAATCCGCAGTTTTTTGGGACATGCCGGCTTTTACCGAAGATTCATTAGTAATTTTTCATCAATATCCAAACCTCTCACGAATCTGTTGACTAAGGACGCTTTGTTCGTCTTCGATGAGAATTGCATGCAGGCCTTCACATCTCTCAAGGACCGGCTAATCTCCGCTCCCATTTTGGTGGCGCCGGATTGGACTTTGCCCTTCGAAGTCATGTGCGATGCCAGCGATTTTGCAGTTGGTGCGGTGCTCGGTCAAAGGAGAGACAAAGTATTTCACACCATCTCTTATGCGAGCCGAACCCTCAACGATGCCCAGCTCAATTACACTACCACAGAAAAGGAGCTTCTGGCCGTGATTTTTGCTTTCGAGAAGTTCCATTCGTACTTGGTGTTATCCAAAGTCATTGTCTACACCGACCATGCAGCTCTAAGGTATTTGTTCAAAAAAAAAGATGCCAAGCCTCGGCTAATCCGATGGATTCTCTTGCTGCAAGAATACTCCATTGAGATCCGAGATAAGAAAGGAGTGGAAAATGTCATAGCCGATCACTTATCTAGATTGGAAAATGATAGTGGTGGATCTGTTTTAGAGAATGAGCGCAATGCGATCGCTGAATGCTTCCCGGATGAGCGATTATTTTCCATCTCTTCCCTCCCCTCGACAACCCCGTGGTACGCAGACATGGCCAACTATCTTGCATGCAAATCGGTATCCCCAAGCCTATCATCGCAGCAAAAGCGGAAACTTTTATCTGATGCTAAACATTATTTCTGGGAAGACCCGCTACTTTTTCGCACGTGCAATGATGGAGTTATCAGGCGCTGCGTACCCGAGAGTGAATTCCAATCCGTTTTAAACCACTGTCATGATCGGGAGGCCGGCGGACATTACGGCGCCACAAGAACGGCACGCAAGGTTCTGCAATGTGGCCTATTTTGGCCAACCCTTTTCAGAGACGCCCACAGTTATGTTACTAAATGCAATGAATGCCAACGGACAGGAAATATCTCTAAGAGGGACGAAATGCCCCTCAATAACATGCTCGTTTGTGAGCCATTCGATGTTTGGGGGATAGATTTCATGGGACCCTTTCCCATGTCGCACGGCAAACTCTATATCATTGTTGCGGTTGACTATGTCTCCAAGTGGGTCGAAGCCGAAGCTGTTGCTGCCAATGACGCTCGCACTGTTCTAACCTTCTTACACAGAAATATTTTTTCTAGATTTGGCGCTCCGTGCACAATCATCAGTGACGGCGGGAGTCATTTTTGCAACAAGTCATTCTTACAACTCATGAAGAAGTTTGGAGTTCATCACAAAGTCTCTCTCGCCTACCATCCTCAGACTTGTGGGCAAGTTGAAGTCTCCAACAGGGAGCTAAAAAGAATAATTGAAAAATCCATAAATTCCAACCGAAAAGAGTGGGCTAAGAAGGTCGACGACGCCTTATGGGCATACCGAACCGCCTTCAAAACCCCTATCGGTATGACCCCCTTTCAACTTATCTATGGAAAGGCTTGCCATCTGCCGGTCGAATTGGAACACAAGGCACTGTGGGCAACCAGATTTCTTAACATGGACATTGAGACTGCAGCAGGCGAACGCCGCTCCCAACTGAATGAACTGGAAGAACTACGGCATTTTGCTTATGAAAACGCGCGGATATACAAAGAAAGAACAAAAAAATGGCACGACCGTCACATCATCCCAAAAGAATTCCAACCGGGCGATCAAGTCCTAATGTACAACTCCCGCCTCCGTTTATTCCCCGGAAAGTTAAAATCGCGGTGGAGCGGCCCCTTTACAGTGATCGGAGTTTCCCCTTTTGGAGCTATTGAAATATCCGGGAAGGGCGGCGACAAATTCAAGGTCAACGGGCATCGGCTAAAGTTGTACGATGGAGGTGCTATCATCGGCGAACCTCAAAGCGTACAGCTCGGCGACCCACTACTTGGTGACGGGGTGGCGCCTTGATCCCAATTTCCGCTGCGGGTCTTTTATTTTGTGTTGGAACATTTTGAGCTTTATTTTATTTTGCTGCATAAACATTATATACAATTGCTAATACAGGTATTTGGTCCACCTTAAGGACGGTAAACAAAAGGGCTATTCGGGAGACAACCCAAGCTTGGACCTTTTGGTCCCCTTGTTTATGTTTGATTTTATTTTATGCTTTCTATCTTTTTGTATTCTCTATTGTTCGGCCTAATTCGCAGGTTCAGCTTATCTTTTGTGCGATGCAGCACTTCCCGCGAATCATCATGCAATCTTCTGGCATGCTCCCCTCTTTGGAGCATTGGTACTCTCTCTCGCTTCAGATTTCATTTTCTGGTTGAATGTTTATTTTTCTTGCTTATGTTTCATTCAAGTCTGGGGGGAAGAGCCGCTTGTGCACTCCACGAGCACATTTAATTTCGCATGCCAGTAGTTTTCCTTTTTTGCTTCATTATGTTAGATTCCTGTTGCACACCACTGCACCCACATGAGCGCGCACTCTTACCACGCGCGCGGCTCGGGTTGAGTACTTATGTTGTGTAAGTTTTAAGATTGTGGTGCTGACGTAGGATTTTGTCGTACAGTAGTTCGAAACTCGTGCAGTGCTCCTAATCGAGTGCTCACGTTGTGTAGGAATTGTATAGAGCTAGTTTCTTCTCATGTTTGCATTTTATATTTTTTTCTATATTCGTAAATACTGTCTGTCCTACTCAACTTCTGAATCCGGAGTGATCTCGCGGTAGTGTAGGCATGTGTGTAAGCGTCGCTGGCTTTGTTTTGCTCGAGTCGGGAGGACGGATCACTTTTCTCGGTGGCTAAGAACTTGCCCCAAGCGACTTTCGAAGCATTGGTGCCCGGTTAGTCGAGCGTGAGCGTGACGTAGGCCATCATTTTGGCCCGGTTGATCCTTGCACCCGTCCTAACATAGCCCTCGCTAGCCCCGTTGAGCCTATCTTCCCTTTTGATCAGCTCCACATGCAAGTCACCAAAGCCTCAAGCCACTCCTAGTCGCACACCCGCATTGAGCTCTTGTTTCGTTAATTTCTCGTTGGGTTGTTGTGATTGGCGGATTTTGTGAATGTGTGGATATGCCGCAAAGTTTATAAATGCTGAATTATTGAGAAAAGAAAAGAGAAAAGAAAAATGTGACCAAGAAAAGAAAAGAGAAACGAAAAAGTATAAATGAAAAAATCTGAAATTGAGAAATTTGTTTTATGGTAGGCGGTGCACCCACTCATGTTGTAAAAGCTAAGTTTGGGGGTGTGGTGCACTCGCATTCTTGTTGTTAGCGAGAATTCTGATGTGTGCGAGCTCCGTTGGGTTGTGCGTAGCCTTCGTCTTCATCTTGTCCATCCATACCTACATCTACACCCAAGCCCCACTCTTCACCTCAAGTCCTACGGATTTACGCTCGAGTCAAACCCGCATCGTGGAGAAAGTGCGAACGGGCAAGCATATGGCCCCCGACATTGGTGGATTCCTTTGGAGGTGATCATGAGCCCCGGTCTTTGGCAATACCTCGCCATCCGACTTGCCTACTTTCTGCCTTCCCATGACCGTGCGATTCTCCGGAATTCATTCTTTGAGTAGTGACAGTATCTATTTACGTTTTTCGAAAATTATAAATTGCATTGCATGATTAGAAACTCCTTCTATTATATTTTTTACGCATGTGAGCTTCTCGATTTCTCGTCCTACTGTAGGTTGTAATTACTACGTCAGCTAGCCGTTTTAGAGCCCACAACGTGATTATTTGCCCGGGACGTGCAAATGGTTAAGTTTGGGGGTGTGATGAGTCCCTATTTTATACTATATTTTGGACTCATCTAGGCCTATTTCCATGTCTTTGCACACCGTTTAGCGCCAATTGCACTCCTTTTGGTTCGCTACGGTTATTCCACGTCTTGTGCACTTTATTAGCCCATTTCCGTGCTTGTGTGCATTTACTTTCTTGCTATGTTTATCACTGTTCGCTGTGGCTGCCGCGATCGATGCCCCGTGCAGTTTTCCTGCAGGTTTGGGGATCGTGAGGGCATTCGGGATAGGCGTTTCACTATTTTTGGCAAAGGAGTCAGTGGTCGTGCGTTTTTACCCACGCACGACCATCGACCTCCTGGCGCACGATCACTGATCGTGCGCAGCCCGGTCTCATTTGTGAAACTCTGTCTTGAACCTTCCGCACGATCACTGCCATACCGCGCACGACCACTGCTCGTGCGCCGCCGATCGTGCGCAGTCATATCCATTTTGCAAAAGTCTGTCTGGCTATTTCCGCACGATCATCAGCCTTGCCTCGCACGATCACTGATCGTGCGCTGCTGATCGTGCGCGACTTCTGATTTTCTGATGCAGATTTGCAGGTTGCTCACGCACGGGCGCTGACCTTGGTCGCGCACGATCACTGGTCGTGCGCCAGTGGTCGTGCGCGCTATTTATTCTGCAAGCTATAAATACGCTGTTCCGCGAATTAGGGCAAGACAATCGTTACGGAACCTTCGCCATTCCGCCGTTTTCGCCCTCCAGCAGTCCCATTCACCTCCACCTCCATTCCTACCAACGGGAGGACTTTCTCCCGTGATTCCGAAGCACCCCTCATCCTCCGGCGATCCTCCGGCCATTAAAGCTCTTCTCCAAGTTCTTCACCGAGGAAGACGACGAAGCTTGCCTCAAGAACGGACTTAAAGGCCACCGAAGTGACAGCTCGGCGGTACCGGAAGCCCTCCACGGACTGCGCTTGGAAGCGGTTTGACAACCCGCACCTCCGGCCAACACCCGCGAAGGATCTTCACTCCTGTGGTTTAGCTTTCTCCAACCTTTCTTGTTGTATGGTTTATGTATGCAAGTATGAACGGATTAATCTCTTTTGCAATGAAATGTTTATGCTTTCATCTTGCTTGTGAGATTCGTTGTTAATGCGCTTCGCTCTCTTTCGTTCACTCCACGCATTTGCTTCACTTCATTTCACTTCACATCACACACTTCACTCACTAGCTTACCGCCCACTCGCCCACCGAAGTACGGCATCGCGGCCGCTACATCCATCTCGCCTTGCGAAGCGGTGATTTCGACCCGCAAAGCTCTCGTTAGTGTAATCGGTCGTATGACCACCAACCAAAGCCCCTTTCTTTTTCTGTTTATTTCATTTAACTCTCATAACGATAGTTTCAGAGTCTAAATCGTTCGACGCCAATTGCATTCCTCAAGAGACCGACATCCGGGGATTCATTCCCAACTTTATTACTTGAGCGACCGGTACGCTTGCCGTATTTTACGCGCATCACTCTCGACAGTTGAAAGTGCATGAGCAAAACTATCTCATCCACGACTTGGAGTTGGCAACGGTGATTTTTGCACTTATATTGTGGCATCATTATTTATATAGCGTGAAAGTTGATATATTAACAGACCATAAGAACCTAAAGTATTTATTGGATCAGAAGGATCTCAATATGCGACAACGAAGGTGGATAGAATTCCTTGGGGACTACACCTTCCAAATTCATTACACTCCCGGGAAGGGAAACATCGTCGCAGATGCCTTGAGTTGTAGGACTCTGACAAGGGCAAATTAGTTGTAGATGCATGATGAGTGTTTGATCTAGGAGCTGGAAGCTTTAGAGATTTCTTATTTTGATAATAATTCCACTATAAATATATGCCTGAACTGGACGGAGATACAGTATGACCTTGCGGACAGAGTTTGTCGAGCAACGGAACTTGATGAAAGTTTACAACTCTATGCAGTAGATGGGTCAAATGCCCAATTCTCCCGGGATGACGGCCTTTTGCGAAAAGACGGTCGTTTGTGTTTCCCGATTATGGGTAAGGTAAAAGAAGAAATGATGTATGAGGCTCACTTCACAAAATATTCAATTCACCAAAGGAGCACAAAGATGTACAAGGACATGAAAAAGCTGTTCTGGTTGCCAGGCATGAAGAATGACAAAGCACAATACGTGGCTAAATGTCAAGCATGTGCCTTAGTGAAAACAAAATGTCAGAAGCCTTGAGGTTTCCTGAAGTCGCTACCTATTCCAAAATGGAAATTTGATGACATTTCGATGGATTTCGTGCACGGTTTTTCGAGATCTCAATGCGAGAACGATTTCTTTGGGTAATCGTGGACCGGTTGATAAGAGTGGCTCACTTCATTCCGAACAAGAGGGACGACCCAGTTGAAATCTTGGCTAATCGTTACGTTGAGAAAATAGTACGATTGCACAGTATCCCCACAAAGCATCGTTAGTTACCGAGACGGGGCGCTTCACTTCAAATGATTGGAGGCTAATCCATTAGTTATTGGGGACTAAGTTAAAGTTCAGTACGGCTTTTCATCCGCAAACGGATGGTCAGACCGAGAGGACCAATAGAACTATGGAGGATATGCTCCGGATGTGTGCCTTGGATTTCAAAAAGAGATGGGAAGACCATCTCTATATGGTAGAATTCGCCTATAATAATAGCTATCAAACTAGCATAAATATGGCGCCTTTTAAAGCTTTGTATGGTAGGAAGTGTCGTACACCGTTATCTTGGGTGGAAATAGGCGAGTCTAAGTTGTATAAGCATAAGGAAGTCGAAGAGGCTAATTCGACGATACACTCTATCCTAGAGAGTCTACTGATAGCCCAAGATAGACAGGCAAAGTACTACAATATCAAGCACTGAAACGTAGAGTTTGTGGTTGGCGAGTGGGTATACTTGAAAATCAAATCATTCAAGAGTGTGTCCAAGATTCGACACTTGAAAAAGTTAAGTCTGAGACATTTTGGTCCATTCAAAGTAGTGGAACGAGTTTGAGAAGCTTCCTATCAGCTAGCTCTTTCAGCAGAACTGAGTAGCTTGCATGATGTGTTCCACATATTAATGATTTGAAAAGCCGTGAAAGAGCCAGCTCAGGTAATTGCGGATCGAATCTGGGTTAACGACGAAGGTTAGGCACATTCGGATCGAGGATATGGGGGTTAAACAACTGTGGAATAAGACAATCAAGATGGTCAAGGTCCGGTTGGACAACTGTGGTCGTGAGGAACTAACATGGGAGAGGGAGCAAACCATGCGTGCTGAATTTCCCGAGTTATTTGTATAAAATGTTATAACATTTTTGTTGTACAAAAATGATATTGAAAGTATCTAGTGTAAACTAAATCCACCTATTGGGGTGGAATAGGTGTCGTGCAGTCTTTTGCGGAATTTAAAATACATGCACAAATAAACAAACACAGCACAGAAAAGCACACAAGCAATTATAGTGGTTCCCCAATTTGGGTACGTCCACTCTCCCCCTTCGACCTATCTCCCACCAAGGGACGACTCGGTCACTTCACCAACTGGATTGAAATATAATCCTCACACTACAGAAGGAACCCTTCTAACCAAAGGAGTCACTACTCCACCACGTGTTGCACCCAACCCCAACAACTAGGAATAAATATTCCTTTACAACAAAACAAAAATTGAATGTACAAAAATACAAACAAACTTGTGGAGAATCCGATGTCGCTATTCGTTCGTTGATGCTTCCTTGAAAGAGATGAAGAGTCCACGACTGGAGTACTCTCTTGGAGAGGATCTTGACAAGATCGGCGGCGGCAAGTGAATGCGGCGACGATGCTTTGTATATCCAAACTTCTTAACGAAGCAAGCAAGGTCTACTAACAATCTAGATCAGATCAGTCGTCTCAATCGATTCGGAACGAAGAACTATCCTCGTTCAACAAATCGAGAAACAAGAGACCTCGAGAGAGAAGCGTGAGACGCTAGGCTTGCCTCGGTACTATCGCCGGAAGATCAAAGAACCTCTGAGATCAGCGACGGTGGCTATCTTGTGAGTGGCGACAGCGAATGATACACAAATTCGCAACGGCGGAGAGAGAGGGTTAGAGAGAAGAGAAGAGAAAGTGGATGTGGTGGTTAAGAATATTCTCCGATTCTATATCCGATAAAGGCAAGCGTACCTTATCGGTTATAGTATAGGATACTAAAGATTAGTATCAAGGTCGTATTTCCCTGGGGCGTAATGACTACTTCTACTCAAAGGAGATTGCTATTATTTTATCAATTGGAATTTCTATTAATTACTAAACTAAAAACTGAAATTAAATTACTAAGCTAAAAGAAAAGAGAACTAATTACTTGCAGGATAAAAAGATTTATAGCTAATAATAAAGAGGCGCACTCGAATCTAGAATCACCTCGGCTAAAGACGATTAAGAAAATGCGATAAAAATCTAAACTTAATAGGATAAAGGTCCTTGACCGTGGAGGTTCCTAATGCTTGAACACGCTTCTCTCGAAGTCGTGCCCAACTGAGTTTAAGAAGGTCCGACCGACTCTCGTCTAAATCGGAGGCCTAAAGCTCGCTTTACGCGGTGAACCCCTCTATTGGATTTTACTCCAATCCGGGAGATTTGGACGTCTGCCTCTCTCGAGGGGTGCGTACAACTCCCTTTACTCTTGAATGCTCACTTCATTCTATCGGCCTCTCGGCTAGCCCAGAACGAAAGCAAAGGCGGAGAATATATATCGAAAATATACCTCCAACCCGTGATTAATCAAGAATAATTCAAGGCCCTAACCTAAAAAGAAAAGATTAATTAAAGCGTCATAACTTAATCGCTCTAACCTCGGATCATCAAGATCGAGTACAAGGAGGATTAGTTAATCATAATAGAGTGGAGGAGGGGGGGTGAGTAGTAGAGCATAAAAAGAACACTAGTAATAGGAAGAGCACTTATATTAATTAAAAGGAGCAAGTTACACTAATGAAATTGAAATTACAAGTGCATGAATTAAAGCCCTATTCTAGCCCTATATTAAGCAAGTAAAGGAAATGCAAGAGCTAAAAGCAAAACACTAAGCTAGGTTAAGAAAATAATTACAAAATAAGAGAGAGAGGGAGAGAGAGAGAAAAAGCATAAAAAAGGGATGAAGAACTAAAGGGGCAGCACCTCCCCCTCTCCCCAAAAGCTTGCTGAAATGGAAGGGGGGGTCTGGTATTTATAGACTTTTCCCACGGGTTGGTCACGCCCTCCGACACGCCCTAGGGGGGGCGTGTCAGGGGGCGTGACAAGTACGGATTTGACCTCGGGAGCTGAATTCTGGCGGGAATGATGATTATTTCGGTACGATGGTGGTCACGCCCTATGTCACGCCCGTGACAGGGGGGCGTGACAGGCGTGTCAAGTCAAATTCAGCAGTCGCAGGTCCATCAGACGTCCGAATGGGGGCAGTCACGCCCCAGGTCACGCCCGTGACATGGGGCGTGACAGTACTGTTGCGTGCAGCTGTGTACAAAGCATTGAAGGAGGCGCAGACTTCGGGCAGTGAGCGACACGCCCCGTGTCACGCCCGGTGACACGCCCGGGGAGGGCGTGTCGGTGGGGCGTGACAGGGGATTCTTTGGCGGGAAATTCACCTGGCGGCTTTCAACATCGGGAGCAGGTGACACGCCCTGAGTCACGCCCGGGGAGGGCGTGACAGGGGGGCGTGTCAGGGGATTTTTTCCTGGAAATTGTCTGAAACCTGCAAAAACAGAAAATAAATATTATTTATAATATTTACATAAAAAGAAGCAAAAAAATAACATAAAGAAAGAGATTTAAAACGAAAATAACATATTTTTACCCTAATAAATTAAGCTAAAATATGCATCATCAAATTCCCCCATACTTATTATTTTGCTTGTCCTCAAGCAAAGACTACGAGTTAGAGAAAATAAGAAGGGTTAGTTGAAAAGTTTAAAAATGCTATAAACGAGTAAGACGGGAATTTAGAGGTAGAGAAATTTTTGAAAAAGAACCGAAAAGTCCTACTTTAACTTAGCACAGAATTTTATAAATTTTACTAAATATAAAAACAAATCATCCCAAATTTTTACAGAATTAAAACTTAATAAAGTAACGAGTAAAAAGCGCATTGAGTCACTACTAAAGTCTAAGAGACAAATTAAAACCATAGTCAATCAAGACAAAATTCAATATTTCTATCAGAAATACTTACTCAATCTAGTTTCTCGCTACTATACTAAAAAGTAAACGTAGAAAGCATGAATCATTGGGGCTTTAATTAGGCGTATAGTTAGGCTTAGGTTTTTAAGGGTGTGATATTCAAAAAGATAAACACGAGGGATATTTGCACACTTAAAACAAAAAGAAAATGAGCTTTGCCAAAATAAAACTAGCCAAAATAAATATTTTCTTTTCTTTTCTTTTACTTTTTCTTTTTTTTCACTTATTTTCATCATATTTTTCATTTTTTTTTTTTTATAACTTTTCACTTTTGTAGCAAAAGATAACACAAAGATTTTCCACTAATTTTTCAAAAAGATGCACATTATCAATTAAAGCTCAAAAATAATTTTAAAGTGTGCATGCAGGTAGGCTATTTGGTCGTGGTGAAATAAAAAGTGGGGCTACAAAAAAGAAAGGAAAAGGCACAAAAATGGCTAGCAATGGTTATTGTTAGGCGAGGTGCAAAGGCTCAAACGTTACAAAAGAAATGCCTAAATCATTTTCATGCTTCCTAAATCTACTCCAAGTAAAGCTTTGAAATTTCAAAAGAGGATAAGCACAAAAAAATAAAAAATAGAGAATTTGCTTTCATGAAAATAATGATAATAAGCGTCTAGACCGTTTTGTGTCTACTACACTTAAAACTAATTAACGTTTAAAAAGATTTTAATAATGAAAAATAAGGGATGATGGGTTTTATAAAAGTAAAAGAAATAAAAGAAAGGCTATGGAAAAGTAAAGTAAATTTCAAAAAATTTTCAAAAATAGCGTACTACCCTAAATAGGAACACTGCATGAGTCAACATACTACTCGCTAAACATATTTAAACAGAAAATTAATCAAATTTATTCTAACTAAGCAAGTAGACATGAGCTTGAAAAAACAATAAAAAGCAAAGTAGCGGGGTACTAATTGATTTGGCAAAAATTAACTCAATTTAATTTGGGATTTTTTTTTTCAAAAGTACTTATATATATATTTTTTTTTTTCAAAAATATAATACATACAACAAATATTTTACTTTTTTTTTTTTTAATTTTTCTAAAATTTTTATATATTTTTTTTATTTTGATTTTTCTAAAGTAAAATATTAAGGGAACACTCCCCCATACTTAAAGTTAAACATTGTCCCCAATGTTTAATGTTAAGTATAAAGAGAGAGAAAAGAGAGAGAAAAGAGAGAAAAAAAAAGAAATGCAAAGAGAGGGAGAAGATGCTTCCCTAGCGATTGATGCCCAGACGTTGGAAAATGCGTCCCCCAAACTTGAGCTAAAGATCGGCTTCAGTCCAAGTTGCGAGGCGAAAAGCGGCACAAACACGCGGGAGCTTATTCCTGTACAAAACAAAAGATAAAAAAAAAGGAAAAACAAAAACAAAAACAAAAAAAGAAAAAGATAAGCAAGGGGTGCCTCCCAAGAGCGCTCTTTGTTTAAAACGTCGTTGAGCTCGACGTATTATGGTTAGCTAAATGGAAAATAAAAACAGAAATGTAATGGCAGCTCGCGCAATATGCGTTTCGGCGCGAGTGCCAAAACATTTTTTAAGAAAATAAAAATATTTTTTTGTAATTTTTTATTTTTTAAATAAAACAAAAAACAAGAAGATTTAGAAAAAGAAAAAAAACTAGAAAAAGAAACTATACTATTAGAAGGGGACGAAGAAGAAGAAGAAACTAAACTAGAAGGAAAAATAAAACAAGAAAAGAAAACAGAATTTTCGCAAGAAGGGGGAAGAGAAGAAAAAGAAGAAGGCGACGGCGGTTGATCACAAGAAAATGGTTGGATAGAAAAATCTGGTTGCTCCACCTGAATAGCAATCATTTCGGTAGATTGGGAGCAAACCGGGATATCCGAAAAATCAATCTCTTCAGAAGATCGAACACAAGAAAGTTCGTCTTCCTCGGAAACTTGAAAAAAAATCGGAATATCGGGGGAAATTTCCTCCTCGAGAGGTTGAAGGCACAATGGAATTTCTGAATAATCGTCTTCCGCAAGTGATTGAAGGCACTGCGGAATATCCGAAGATTCATCATTCGAAAGATAAATAGGAGGAGGAGGGGAAGAAAAAGATGCGGCCTCAGCAGCCAAAGCGTCAAAAATCACTTTGAAGTGAGCATTGATGCGTGCATCAAATGCTACGCCATCAAAAATGACTTCATTTTCGCTAGAATCAAAAATCGGAGGCGCGCAAACTTGCGGAGAAAAAGTGGAAAAATCTTGAGATGGAATGGATTGATGATCACCTTGGCCCCAAGAATGATCAGGGTGTTGCCACCCTGAGTAGTTCAAAGTAGGGCTAGGATCAAAATGTCCATTCAAGAAATTTCCATAAGAATTAAAATCAGAAAAATTCGGAGGAGTGGGGTAGGAAGGCGTTTGAAAACCATCGTAACCCCATGAAAAAAAATTCGCGGACGGATCAATTTGGCCAAATTGATTCGATCCGGAAGGGATAGAATCATGGGAGGATGAAGGATACCTTACCCAACACTCCTCGCGAGAGTGACCGAACTCTCCACAATTAAAACAAAGATTACACATTTTAAAATAAAATTAATCAACCGCGAGAGTGGGGTGAAAGAGACGAGAGAAAAAAGAAAAGAAGAAAAAAAAAAAAAAAAAAATAATAAAATAAAACAAAAACGATAAAATTAATAGCTATCCTTTTTTCAAAATATCAAAACAGTCCCCGGCAACGGCGCCAAAAACTTGATACACAAATTCGCAACGGCGGAGAGAGAGGGTTAGAGAGAAGAGAAGAGAAAGTGGATGTGGTGGTTAAGAATATTCTCCGATTCTATATCCGATAAAGGCAAGCGTACCTTATCGGTTATAGTATAGGATACTAAAGATTAGTATCAAGGTCGTATTTCCCTGGGGCGTAATGACTACTTCTACTCAAAGGAGATTGCTATTATTTTATCAATTGGAATTTCTATTAATTACTAAACTAAAAACTGAAATTAAATTACTAAGCTAAAAGAAAAGAGAACTAATTACTTGCAGGATAAAAAGATTTATAGCTAATAATAAAGAGGCGCACTCGAATCTAGAATCACCTCGGCTAAAGACGATTAAGAAAATGCGATAAAAATCTAAACTTAATAGGATAAAGGTCCTTGACCGTGGAGGTTCCTAATGCTTGAACACGCTTCTCTCGAAGTCGTGCCCAACTGAGTTTAAGAAGGTCCGACCGACTCTCGTCTAAATCGGAGGCCTAAAGCTCGCTTTACGCGGTGAACCCCTCTATTGGATTTTACTCCAATCCGGGAGATTTGGACGTCTGCCTCTCTCGAGGGGTGCGTACAACTCCCTTTACTCTTGAATGCTCACTTCATTCTATCGGCCTCTCGGCTAGCCCAGAACGAAAGCAAAGGCGGAGAATATATATCGAAAATATACCTCCAACCCGTGATTAATCAAGAATAATTCAAGGCCCTAACCTAAAAAGAAAAGATTAATTAAAGCGTCATAACTTAATCGCTCTAACCTCGGATCATCAAGATCGAGTACAAGGAGGATTAGTTAATCATAATAGAGTGGAGGAGGGGGGGTGAGTAGTAGAGCATAAAAAGAACACTAGTAATAGGAAGAGCACTTATATTAATTAAAAGGAGCAAGTTACACTAATGAAATTGAAATTACAAGTGCATGAATTAAAGCCCTATTCTAGCCCTATATTAAGCAAGTAAAGGAAATGCAAGAGCTAAAAGCAAAACACTAAGCTAGGTTAAGAAAATAATTACAAAATAAGAGAGAGAGGGAGAGAGAGAGAAAAAGCATAAAAAAGGGATGAAGAACTAAAGGGGCAGCACCTCCCCCTCTCCCCAAAAGCTTGCTGAAATGGAAGGGGGGGTCTGGTATTTATAGACTTTTCCCACGGGTTGGTCACGCCCTCCGACACGCCCTAGGGGGGGCGTGTCAGGGGGCGTGACAAGTACGGATTTGACCTCGGGAGCTGAATTCTGGCGGGAATGATGATTATTTCGGTACGATGGTGGTCACGCCCTATGTCACGCCCGTGACAGGGGGGCGTGACAGGCGTGTCAAGTCAAATTCAGCAGTCGCAGGTCCATCAGACGTCCGAATGGGGGCAGTCACGCCCCAGGTCACGCCCGTGACATGGGGCGTGACAGTACTGTTGCGTGCAGCTGTGTACAAAGCATTGAAGGAGGCGCAGACTTCGGGCAGTGAGCGACACGCCCCGTGTCACGCCCGGTGACACGCCCGGGAGGGCGTGTCGGTGGGGCGTGACAGGGGATTCTTTGGCGGGAAATTCACCTGGCGGCTTTCAACATCGGGAGCAGGTGACACGCCCTGAGTCACGCCCGGGGAGGGCGTGACAGGGGGGCGTGTCAGGGGATTTTTTCCTGGAAATTGTCTGAAACCTGCAAAAACAGAAAATAAATATTATTTATAATATTTACATAAAAAGAAGCAAAAAAATAACATAAAGAAAGAGATTTAAAACGAAAATAACATATTTTTACCCTAATAAATTAAGCTAAAATATGCATCATCAGCGAACGGCGACGTTCCGCGATCTGCTAGGGCACGCGTCGGCTACTTCAGATTTTCCGTGAATCGATTCTTTGTTATGTTCAAATACGCGAGTATATATACTGGAAGCCAACCCTAAGTGACTGTTGTGGGGCCCACAAGGAAAAGCCCTAGTCTCGGTCAAAACGGCGCACAACAAACTTGGTTCGGGCCAGCGAACGGGAAATTTGCCTAAGGAAAAATCGGCGAGAATCGCTGGTGATTCCCGTCGAAGTTGGCGGGAATCACTCACGATTCCCGTCGAATTTTCCTTAGCTGAATTCCAGTAGGGAACCTTGTCAGCCGGAGAGAATCGGCGAGAACGCAAGGTGATTCTCGACGAATCGGCGAGAATCACTTGGTGATTCCCGTCGATTCTGCCTTAGCAGAATTCTTGTAGGAGGACAGTCAGCCGGATGAAGTCGGCGGGAATCACTGACTGATTCTCGACGATTCGGCGAGATTCATTAATGATTCTCGTCGAATCGGCGAGAATAACTTAGTGATTCCCGCCGATTTTGACTTAGACAATTATTCTCTTCCTTCCTATGAACTTGGTCTTTGACCCATCTTTACTCCTTCTTCTGCTCTTGATTTTCCTCGACCCTGTACTTGAAAATAAGTACACTCCAATAGAGAGAGCACACATGAGTCAACACACTGATATGCTCAACGAGGGATTACGTTGCGCAGACCTGTGTATATTGACCCACTGCACCCTGACATTTGTGTGTACTTAGCATGGAATAACTGCAAGCATAACTTTATAGAAGATCGTCAAATACATTGTGAATCTATCTTAGCTTTACTGGAGTCTTCTTCAAATCCAGGTAATTGTGGATATAATACCCAACAATCTCCTCCTATTTGAAGAAGCCAAAATCCTACTAGCTAAGATGAATTACACCAACCAGAAGGATATACATAAATAATATGCGAGAAAAGAAATCAGAATAATAAACGCATTCAGAATAACAATTGAATCAACATGTGATTATATATATATATATATATATATATATATATATATATATATATATATATATATCCAAAGGTTGTTCATTTAAATGCAAGAAGAGATATACACGCATATAGAGTATAAAAATAGATATGGATTCCAAGTCTATCTCTCCTTAGCCTGAGCATCTCTTAGTTGTTCAGCCATGTACTTCTTGATTTGCCTCTCAAATAATTCCTTCGGCTTCGGGTAATACCGGGGTGGAGGAGCTTTATGTTCCACAGTGTTAGACCTAAAGAAAATGTTTCTTTTAGCCACATACTCTTTATGCAGCTCCCACTCATACTGACTATATACTTTATTTCTATCAAGCTCTCCCCGCTGATGTAGCATGAATGTGTCCAGTATAATGCTCCTACACGTGGGACTCCATCGTTCATTCTTGACTTCACTTTCCTTCAATCTCTATTTCCTCTCAGCTGGAGTTTCTTTGGAAGTTCCTTCTTGAAGTTTTCTTTTCCCTTTTGCAATGGCCTCTTGATCAAAACATAGCCATGTGAGCATCTCTGGCAGTGGCCTTAGCAGCCTTTCTGGCATCAGCTTCACTCAGGGGAACCTCCTCAGCATTTGCAACCTCATCAACAGCAGCAGTAGCAACCTCATTAGTAGGAGGAATCAGAATTTGTATACTAGATGCTTGTTGAACTAGCCAGTGACAGCTTTCAAAAACATACTCATTAGACTGCTTGAAGTTGTCAACTATGATTTGTTGTAATCCTGCCATCTTAGCTGTATATCCCTCCTCCCCCTTTTTGGCTTCTTGAGCTATTGAGTTTGCATAAGAATGCAGTGACTCATCTATATGCTTGACAGTCTTAGTAAACTCGTTCAGCAGGGATGTCTGATTTGCGTTGATTGTCACCATATTGGCATCAAACAATTTGATGTTATTGGCCACAACATGTGCATTTTGTTTTACTACTGCCAGATCAGCTGTATTTTTCTTAAGCCCTTGCATTAGAAGATTTACGGCAGTGCCGGCCTCTGCATACTTAGCTTCGAACTTTTGTTCCATCATATCCAGCTTATGATTTATCTCCATAATATTTTTAAGCATCAGATCTTCAGATTGCATTATTCGTTTCATCACTTTGTTGTGAGATCGTTCAAAAGAGGCCTTCAGTTCATCCACGATACCTTGAATGATATTTACGGTGTGATTCGCAAGGCTAGGTCCTAGCGAATGAACCTGATGAATGGCCTGGTCATGCTCAGGGGGGATAGGACTCTGGGAGTCAGGATTTTCATCTGCAGATATACTGGTGGAGCTAGATAGATTCACAGTCTCTTGAGGGGGGATTAGGGCAGCCTCTGTCAATTTTTCATATATACTCATCATCCCCTGTGGGGATGTCTCCCCCTCAATTATTGCACCGGATACATCAGGAACTGCTACCTGAACCTATTCTACAGAGGGGAGGTCAACATCAATTTCCCTCATTTCCATCTCATTTCCAACTTGGTCATTGTTCACATCATCAGTGGCCGCATTCTCCACATCATCCTCATCAGTAGCATCATCCTCCATGTCATCCTCCACTTCCTCCTCGTCAGCCTGATCGGTAGAGAGGGTATCCACATCATCCTTCGCGATCAGGGTAATATTAGCAACAGCATCTGTTGATCTGAAACTGAGATATCCATCCTGAGGGCATCTGATGAGCGCCGCAGAAGAGAGACCGACTGTGGGTGGTTCGATGATGGTCTGATTCCACGGGCCGAGTTAGAAGATCGAGTTTTCTAACGAGAGGAGGCAAGTGCACCTATCGCGTAGTACTCGGTATTCGGGAGAATACCGAGGTCGTATTGTTCTCGGGTACGCGTTGATTATATCTACTCTTCCAGGAACACTATTATTTTACTAACAGTAAGGTGGGTTTTTTACTAAGAATAAAAAGGGAAAGAAAGCAGGAAATTTTCTAAGCTAGTTCGATGACGGGTTAACGTTCGGCATCGAATCGAATTAAGACTAAAATAATTCTTAATAATTATTGAACTTAATTTTTAAATTAATAAAAGGCATTTGGCCGTGGAGGTTCCTAAAATATGAGCACACCTATCTCTAGGTAATATCGCTCACCTGAACATTAAGACTATTCGATCGATCGTTAGACCGACGAAGGATTCCTCTTAATGCCCGCTTTACGCTAAGAACCCCGCTATTGGGTGGGGAACCCAATCCGGTAGAAATACGCTCGTCCTCTTTCGAGGGTATGTACGCAATCCTATTTCCCCCTATGATTTATTTGAAGCTTCATTCTTAAAAGTTCCCTGGTCGTTGTATCATCATAGAAACTAAGGGTGATGATGATACATTAAGACTAGTACGTGTGTTGACTGATGACACGTTCTCATAGGTCATGATATTGTGATATCAAGTCATCACGTGGGTACTTGTTAATGAACAAGTTGTACTGGACAGACCCAACCTGAGACTACTCTGTGGATTGTTATCTAAACGTGTCACGAGTAGGTCTCAATTGACAATGGTGTTGTGGTCCTTTGACCTGAAGTCACAACATTCATCAAGTGAGGAAGAGCGTGCTTTGATGCCATCTAAAGTCTTCCTTGAGAAAGGTTGATGATAAGGGTGGTTGTTGGGCACGTTACGAATCATTTGGATGTTTGTGTGTGAGCAGATATGGGATTTGTCCTTCTATATGACAGGAGTTGCATCCATGGGCCCCTTGATGGAACTGGACTGAGAAATGCATGGCCATGCTTGGTTGAGTCAATATGTGATATTGGACTCACCATTCTCTGGAAGTCCGTTCTAGATCAAGAAACTTGGATTGAGTTATTATTAGTGTTACACGGTCCATGCCTCTAGTTCTTTCCGGATGTAAGGGACAAAGGGATAAAGACAACGCTGGGACATTGTTCATAAGGCTTATGAGTTATGAACTCTTATTTCTTGGGTAGAAATGATGCATTGCTAGATGCCGCTCATTGTTTGTGAGGTTTTTGGTTTGATACTTTCAAGATTAAGTGGGAGACAGTTGGAGTCACCATGGTGATCTAGAAGTGGTCAAACATGTAATCTCACTACAATGCGATATGAGCCTGCAGGGTCGCACATAAGAGCATGTGGATAAGTTGGAAGATTGACTGTATTGGTAAAGGTTACCAATCGCCATAGAGAATGGGGTCCGGCAAATGTTGCCAAGGAAGAATCGTCGAGATTCATCGAGAATCTTCGAGTCTCGATCGTCGAGAATCATCGAGTATCGATCGTCGATACTCAACGATCGTCGAGATTCGTCGAGAATCGAAATGTTCGATTCTCGACGAATGCTGATTCCCATCGAATTTGACGATACTCGACGATCGTCGAGATTCGTCGAGAATCAAAATGTTCGATTCTCGACGAATGCTGATTCCCGTCGATTTTCCCCAGAAACCCTATTTTGCTGTGGTCTGTGGATAGCGATTTTACCTAGGTTCATTTATGCTTTGGGTATAAATTGACACTTAGGTTTTGAGCGAATGATACAAAGAATTTCCCGGACCCGGCGGAAGAGTTCCGCCGTTCTGCCGACAGAAGTGTTCCGCCAATGGAAGTGCTTCGCTTCCACCGCTTCGCTCGCTCCGCCGGCCTCCTCTCCGACGATAGTCGTCGGTGTTGCTCTTCTTGGAACGGACCTAGTTGTCCGTGGAGGTGCAAGGTGCAGACGATCTCCTTCCCGATCTTTCGTGCGACAAAAATTGGTGTTCTTCCGCTCGTGTGGATTTCTACAGAGACGTAGACGTTATTCTACGTAGAACTCGCCACTGACAAGGACTCAAAGTTTGGAGCATCTCTGTTGAGTTTTGACTAAACACCGGAAAGGTAACTTTTACCTAGTTGTTTGTTAACTTCTTGATTCCACATTCATGGCCCAATCCCAATCTCTTTGGGTTTTTCTTGATTTTTTATTACTTCCGCTGCGTGCACAAGTGTTGTGCCATCCTCATATAGAAACCCAACAATCACAACGAGCTCATCCCAACTCGTACTGTTACGGGTTGGCGTGTGTGCATCGATTATCGCAAACTTAATGATGCCACCCGCAAGAACCATTTCCCAATACTGTTTTTGGACCAGATTTTAGAGAGTTTATCTGGTCATCTATATTTTTGTTTTCTTGATGGTTTATCGGGGTTTTTCCAAATCCCTATTTCCCCCGATGACCAAGAGAAAATAACTTTTACATGCCCGTTTGGCACCTTCGCCTATCGAAGAATGCCATTTGGACTTTGCAATGCGCCGACAACATTCCAAAGATGTATGGTAGCGATCTTTGGCGAGCTAGTAGAAGACATTATAGAAGTATTTATGGATGACTTTTCTGTTTTCGGACGCTCTTTTCCCGATTGACTTCAAAATTTAGATCGTGTCTAAATTTGGGAAAAATGTAACTTTATGGTTCGAGGAGGTTTGTTCCTCGGCCATAAGATTTCAATTAAGGGGTTGGAGGTAGATAAGGCCAAGGTAGAAATCATAGAAAAACTTCCGCAACCAACAAAGGTAAAATCTATTAAGAGTTTCTTAGGCCATGCGGGCTTTTACCGAAGATTTATTCCAGACTTTTCAAAAATAACAAAGCCGCTAACTTACCTCTTGGAAAAGGAATCACGTTTCATCTTTAGTAGCGAATGCGATTCCGCCTTTAATTTAATAAAACAAAAACTTATCACCTCACCAATTTTAGTGGCCCCTAATTGGTCCCTTCCGTTTGAAATTATGTGCGACGTTAGTTATATTGCCTTAGGTGCCGTACTTGGCAAATGCGTAGAAAAACATTTTCATCCAATTTATTTCGCTAGCAAGGCGCTCACTTCCGTACAAATAAATTACACGACGACGGAAAATGAACTCTCAGCCGTCATTTTCTCTTTCGATAAGTTTCGCACGTATTTAACGTTATCTAAAGTTATCGTATTTACCGATCACTCCGTCCTGAAATATTTATTAGCTAAAAATTATGCGAAGCCCCGCCTTCTTCGATGGATTCTCCTCCTACAAGAGTTTGATTTGGAGATATGGGATAAGAAGGGCGCGGAAAATCTAGTGGCAGACCACCTCTCCTGCTTAGAAAATCCAGGTGCGGAAGCGCTCGTCGAATCTGAAGTAAATGACAGATTCCCCGAGGAACACCTCCTTGCCATTAATTTATCTTCGTCGTCTTCGCCTTGGTTCGCATATTTTGCGAACTATTTAGTCGCGCGGGTACTTCCAAAAGAATTTTCAAGTCAACAAAAGAAGAAATTCTTTTCTGACTTGAAAAATTTCTTTTGGGAGGACCCATTTCTTTTTCGTATCTGCACGGACCAAGCGGTCCAAAGATGCATTGCGGGTGTGGAGTGCTTGTAAATACTGAGGCACTGCTACGAGGGTCCAGCCGGTGGGCATTATCAAGCTAACCGGACTGCTCGGAAGGCGCTAGAGGCGGGCTACTTTTGGACCACCCTCTTCAAAGACGCTCACAATTTTGTGCGCGCGTGCGATAGCTGTCAACGGTCAGGTAACATCTCTCGTCGCGACAAGATGCCCCAAAATTTATTTTTAGAATGCGAAGTCTTCGATTTATGAGCATTTATTTTGTTGGCCCCGTACCTCCTTCTTTCAAAAATATGTATATATTAGTGGCGGTCGACTACGTATCAAGGTGTGCGGAAGCGCAATCTCTCCCCACCAATGATGCGCGAGTCGTCATTACATTTCTTAAAAATCTATTTTCTCGCTTCGGCACGCCTCGCGCAATTGTTAGTGATAGGATAATGCATTTCTGTAATGCTCTTATGGCTAAGACGTTAGCTAAATACGGAGTCACGCACAAACTTGCCACCCCCTACCACCCGCAAACAAGTGGCCAAGTCGAGGTAGTAAATCGAGAGATTAAGTGTATATTAGAAAAAACCGTTTCACTAAATAGGAAAGATTGGTCCGTTAAACTTGACGATGCTTTATTGGCGTATCGTATGACATATAAAACCGCAACCGGTTGTACTCCGTTTCGATTAGTCTATGGCAAAGCGTGTCATTTACCCTTAGAACTAGAACATCACACTCTTTATGCTTTAAAACTCTTAAAACTCGACGCTAACTTAGCCGCTCAAAATAGAAAAGTGCCACTAAACGAGCTCGATGAATGGTGTGTGAATGCTTACAAGAGCAATAAGTTCTATAAGGAGCATTCTAAGTTATATCACGATCGAAAAATCAAGTCCCCAAAATTTTTTTCTTCGGGCAATCTTGTCCTTCTTTATAATTCACGTCTTAGACTTTTTCCAGGTAAACTTAGAACTCGTTGGTCCGATCCCTTCAAAGTTGAAGAAGTTTTCCATATGGGGTCGTACTCGTCTCCCACCCAGAAAGAGGTTCGTTTAAAGTAAACGGTCATCGGTTAAAGTCATACATAGTGAGCGACCCAGTGATCGAGCATAACGAAACCATAACTCTCCTTCATATATAAACCCGCAAATATAGTCAAACTACACGACTATAAACAAAGCGCTCCTTAGAGGCACCCCACATCTATCTTTTTCGCTCTTTATTTATCATGTTTGCTACTTTTTCTAATAATGTAGGGTTTCTAAATGGGCTTCCCCGAACACGCATCAGGGACATTTCTACCCTCCCTCTTTCTTTTTGTACATATAACATTTATTTTTTCTCGTTCCGCATACTTATCTTACAACATTGGGGATAATGTTGGAACTAAGTATGAGGGTGTTTTCGTATTTTCCCTGCTTTCTTTTCTGCACTTCTCTTATTTGCACTTATATTTCCAAAAAAAACAAATAAAAAAAAATTATAAAACAAAAAATTCCAAAAATATTTTATTATACTTTGTAAATATTTTTTGTAGATAAATTTTTGTAAATATTTTTTTATTTTTCCCCTCTCCCCTTTTAACTCTCATCCTTGTAAATAACTTCTCTTTTTCTCCCAATTTTTTAAAATAGAATGAAAATTTTCTTAAAAATAAAAAAAATTCGCAAAACTTAAAAAATCAAAAATAAGAAAAAAAAATTTTAAATTTTCACATTTTCCTTTCTTTAGTATGTATATATTAAAGAAATAAATACAAAAATACAAAAAAAAGATAATAACTTTAAAATTTCAAAAAAAAAATTTATAAAACAAATAAATCAAATATACCATTCTTAATTTTCTTGCTATCAAAAAATTTTGTTTTGAGTTTATTTATATGTGAATTTTATTAATTCTTTGTTTACTATTCGTTTATTAATTATTGATTGAAAAATTTAAATAGTCGAGGTTAAGTTTTAAAGAATTCATTATGCTTTGTTAAAGATAAGAGACTTGTTTTAGTCACTACTTCTAATTTTTCATATATAGGAGCATGTGTATCATGTAAGAAAATAATGACTATAAAATTCAATTATTCTTACTTTTAGCTTTTTGAAAAATTAGAACGTAAAATTTATAAAGGTTGCTCTCAAAAAATTTTTAATTAAAAATCTTGTTTTCTTTTCTTCCCCTTATTTATCATGTCCAACTTGGCATGATAAAAATTTTACCCTTAAAAGATCCTATGTCAATGGGAATAAGATTTCGTTCCGTAAACATAGACACCCAATAATTAAAAAAGATTATATGTTATGGAGTAAGAGGATAAAATTCATTACTCCGACACATATACATTGAGTTAATTTTATTATTATGAAGTTGAAAAAAGAAAAAAGAAAAAAAAATCATATTAGGAAAATAAGATTTAATTTTCCTAATAATCCAAAAAAAAAATGGAGGTTCGAGAAAAAATTACCTCGCCTCAAAATCCAAGCCACTTCATAAAAATTGCATAACCCCCTTAGCCAATTTCATGACTCTAGAATTAATTCAAAAATCTTTTTGAGAGCATAATTTGTTAATTGCATTATTTCCCGTAAAACTCCTATAAGCTAAAGTTCATATAATTCCAAACTATTTTTGTTAATCTAACTATTACAATTATTGCGTTCTATTTGATTATATCAAGAAGTCTTTTGGACAAAACTTTTGCTCTATTTAAATCATCTACTTAATTTTAGGACTTTACTCTTATACCCCGTATATTTATTTAGATCTCTCTTATAATTAATTAAACGGTAGCGAAACTTAGAATTTTTTTATTCCATATAAGTTCACCTCAAAATTTTGCTCTGAAATAGCAAAAGCTTAAGTATGGGGGTATTTGATGAGTTGTAAATATACCTATTTTATAGTATTTTTATTATGTAATTTTACTTTATTTTTTTCTTTTTTAGTTAGTTTTAACTAATAAATTGCTTCTTTTTGTAAATTTTATTTCTAACTAAATTTATTTTGATTTTTGAAATTTTTAAAAAATGATTAAAAATGACGTGACACGCCCGTTTCCCATGACCGACATTCCCATGTCACTCCCTTGACGATCGTTGACCTCAATCCGACGCTCGACGTTCGGCCCTCATCAACCAAAGCCGTCACGCCGTGTCTGAAGACTCGACACGCCCGTGTCACGCCACTCAACGCCGTCGAGACTGAACACACTCAACGTCATCTACTCGACACTCAACTCTTTCACTATTCAACACTCAACGCCACTCAATACCTTCATCCACTCGACACTCAAAGCCTCCCGCCAGCTGTCACGCCCGTGTCCATCCCGACACGCCCATGTCGATGTCGGTAGTCAATGCCTCCAGCCAGCAAAGATCAAATTGACTTCCTCTACCCAGTTGTCTAGTCACGCCCCCCGACATGCCCGTTATCACGCCCGTGACTAGGGCGTGTCACGCCCGACATTTTGTCTATAAATAAAAAATTTCGGTACGGTCCAAGGGTTCACTTTTTTGAGCCAAATTTTAGTGTGTTTTGCGGGCTGCCCTTATGGATTCACTTGTAATGTAAGGAGATTCCCCCCTCCCTATAATGTTTATTTTTTGCTTTAGCTTTAGCTTTGTAATAGTTTCATCATTATAATAAAAATGTTAAATTTTCTCTCTCTACATGGTATGAAAATTAATTTGGGTGGCTCATCTCTTTCTCCTTTTATCCTTAAGTTTTTTTTAGTATTTCTCTTTATGAAAAGTGTGTGTGTGTGTGTGTATGACTGTAACATGTTTGATTTTTATGTTTTTCATTTGTCTTCATGTTAGGTTTTGTTATAGAGTTTATTTCTAAATGAAATTTTGTACGTTAAGTTTTTCTCTTTTTCTCCATGTCCTTTTTTAGTGTTTTAAATTTCATTCTTATGAACTTGTAAGAGAGGTTTTGAAGTGTTTTTTTAATTTTGTTTACTCAGTTTTTTTTTAGAATTGTAAAACCATTTTGTTCTTTTAAATTTTATTTCAACTTTGCTATCACTTTAATGAACTCTTAAGAATGAAAATGTAATCACTTTAATTTTTGAGCACCTTTGATTTTAACTTTAATTTCCAAATACTTTTGCTCTTTTTATTTTTATTTCATCTTTTTATGTGTTTTTAACAAATTCTAAGAATAGAAAAGTAGTTGTATTAATTTTTAGGTAACTTTCATTTTGTTTTTAATTTGTGTGTGTGAGTGTATGAGTTAGTTTTTAATTTTGTTCTTTTAAATTTAATGTTGTGTGTGTGAGTTTATGAGATAATTTTTCATGCATTATTTTATTGCTTTCTTTCAATTATGTAGAGTGTGCGAGTGTATGAGATAAATTTTCATGCTTTATTTTATCATTTTCTTCAATTATGTAGAGAGTGTGTGTGTAGGAGATAATTTTATTGCTTTCTTTCAATTCATGTAGAGTGTGTGTGTGCGCGCATTTATTTCCACCTACTCGTTAGAGTTAAATGACGTGCTTTAATTTCTCGCCTACTCGTTTGAGTAGGACTTGTACATGCATTTATTTCTGCCTACTCGTTAAGTGTTAAATGACGTGTTCTCAATTCCCGCCTACTCATTCGAGTAGGACTTGTTTTTACTTTATTTATGGTTTTGAAGTGTGCGTGAGTTCTGGTTTTAGTTAGCTTTTCAATTTTTCTAATGTTGTGTGGTTTATGTTTCTTCTTATAATATTTTAGTGTTTAGTCTTGAACTCGTGCCTTATCAAAATTATAAAGTCGTCCCCATATCGATGAGTGGCTAATCGTTATTAGCCCTAGCATCGAAGAGCAATATATATAAAATAATTTGAAATAATTAAAGTTCTTTATTTTCATTTTAATTTAAGGACTTAAGGTTTGCCTTGGTTTAACGATGCGTAGGATCACATAATCGATGTGTGGGCTCTATTTCCGTTATACATACGCTAGCTTGCTGAGAGGCCGTGCATATGGACCGATCCCCCTTGGGTAAATAGAATTGCATACATACGCTCGAGAGAGGAGAAGCGTAGTTCTACTGGATTAGGTTCCCCACCCAATAGCATGGTTCTTAGCATAAAACGTGCGTTAAGAGGAATCCTTCGTCGGACTAACGTTCGGTCGAATAGTCTTAGCGTTCAGGTGAGCGATATTACCTAGAGATAGGTGTGCTCGTATTTATGGAACCTCCACGGCCAAGTTTCCTTTTATTTATTTGAAAATTAAGTTCAATAATTATTAAGAATTATTTTAGTCTTAATCCGATTCGATGACGAGCGTTAACCCGTCATCGAATAATCTAGTAATTTTTAGCTTTCTTTTATTTCCATTGTTAGCGACAAAAAAAAATCCACCTTACTTTCAGTAAAATAATAGTCCTCCTAGAGGAGTAGGAATAATCAACCCGACCCCGAGAATAACACGACTTCGATATTCTCCCGTATATCGAGTACTATATGCGATAGGTGCACTTGCCTCCTTTCGTTAGAAACTTCGATTTTCTTGCAAGTCTGCGACGGTCGACTCATCGAACCAACCACCCCAATAAGAGTCTGCTCGCGGGCCCATCAATATCACTCGAGTACCGTCATTCTCTCACTTCAGTACTGTCGATCCACTCGAGAAATAGGAAGAAAATTTCTCAAATTCTGTTCAAATTTGTTTATACGCAAACAAAAGCTTATACCGTCATTTTCTAAGGTATGTTCGATTAATTACTTCCTCAATCATCGATAGTTTTGGTTATATAAATAGAAAAACCGGATTTCATTTTCTACACAATTTCAAAAACCCTCTCTCTCGATAAAGAAAGAAAGTCCCTTCGTCTTCCGTCGCCGTTACAGAGCTCGCCGCCGCCGCCACTTCTAGCAGTCGATTTATCTAGTTCTCTAGAAAAATGGCACCATCTTCTAAGGTTGGCATTGGTAGTGAACTCGTTGTCGCCGGAATTACAGAACTTTCAGACGATTTCAGAAATCTTCTTATTCTTCTCGACACCGCCGGTTTGACCTTCGTTCTCCAGCAGCCCGTCAAGATTCTTTTTCCTGAAGTAGAAGAATTCTTTCAAAATTTTAAAGTGAAGAGAAATGGCAAGGTTCTTAAGTCCAAGGTTAAAGGGATTAAGATCAAACTCACCAAATCCTCTGTATCTACACTTCTTTGGCTACCATTAGTCGATGAAGAAGATGACCTAGCTCCTGAAGATTATGACAGGGCATATAGCTTCTGTAGAATTTCTTAGGTTATCAAGAACATTCACCGCCCAGAGCTCAATACTGAGGGAAAGCTTTTAAATGACATTATTGGAAAAGTTTTACTTTGCAAAAAAACCTCGATAAGTTTCATCTCTACTGATCTTTTCTACATAATGACATCCATTATTTCCAGAAAGAAGTTTCAGTTTGGCATGATGATTTTTGATAAGATAAGGGAGAGCATCAAGGCACATAACTATGCCAGGATCATCTCTCTGATGTTGCATGAGATAAATCCTGAAGTTTTTGATTTCTCTAAAGGAACCACCCTTCACCACAAGAAGAAGTATCAATTTCTTCTATTCAGATATGGGAACACAAGTTGCTGAATCCTTCCCAGGCTGTTAAAGCCCATGAACATACAACTGTAGAGGACAGGACTCCATCTCCCTCTCAACCTCATATTTCTAGCACATCTGTTTCAGCTATTGAGGGAGAGCTTGCTCCTTCTGTTCAAGAGGAAAGAATGCCTACCCCTCTTACTGCAACTTCTCTCCCTCCAACCACTCCTGAAGAAATTCTGTCAGATACTCAAGAACAAGAAACCATACTCTTTGCTGCAGAAGTCATTAACCAAATGATAGAAGAACTAAGCTCTGAAGAGCCTCTTCCTCCCCTCTAGAAAGACAAACCTGCAAAACCATCCAAGAAACCAACTCCAGTACCATCACCCTCCCCTATTCCATCTCCAGAATCCCCTGTTCCCAAATCTCTTGCTGCTAACATAGAGCAAGAAGAGACTTTTCTTATTTCTGATGAGATAACACTATCCCCTGAACCAGCTGAAGCTCCTCTGAAGAGCTTGGACTTTACTCTTCCCACCATCATTGGTGAGGAAGGAGATGTTCTGATTCACACTATCAGATCTCAGAGCTCAGTGATCATTGAAGAGATTGATCCATGGACTGCTCCTCCTCCTCCAATTCCTCAAGTTATAACTCCAACACCTTCTGCTAATGAACTTCTAGGTAAGACAGAACAGATGCTGATTGACGAGAGAAAATATTTTGATGACTCCTTGAAGGTTGTTCAAGAGAAAGTTACTGCCTTAGAAAAAGAAATGAGTCGAGGATTTGCTGAAATCCAGCACAATACAGATGAGCGGAAAAACTTGTTCAAGATAGGTAGAAAAGCACTGGACCACACAATTACTAGTGTTGGCCAAGTGATGGACCAATCAGTTACCTTGGCTAATAATCAGATTCAGTTAGAAAAGAAGGCTCAAGAACACAATCTCAAGATATGTGAAGAGATGGGTAATTTCAAAGATGATGCGATAGCTACCCTCTGTATAGAAGTCAGAAAGGGGGAGAGTCTAGTCAAAGAGTATTTAGAAAAATCAGATGCTAATGTAAACACTCTCTGGACTGCTAAGATGAATGAAATTCATGCTGATGTAAAGAATTAGATAGATAGTGTGAAATTTCATACTTATGATACTATAGTGTGGATGCATAACCAGATCTTCCTTGAGTTCCAAGCTGACCCAAACATTATCCCTCATCATCTCAATCCTCTTACTCAACATCAACCAGCTAAGATGCCTGCTCGTCAACCTATATTCTCTCCAAGGCCTGAAGACTCAAAAGTTCCTCCTCCAGAATATTATACACAAGTATGGGAATCAGATATACCACAAGATCAACCTGAACTTCAGATCCCCAAAAGAATAAAATATGGTGATGGAGCCTCTGCCAACCAGTCCTTTCCAATCCCAGAGGAAGAGAAGAGAAAGGCTCAGGAATTTGCAAAAATTTGGCGTCCAACTTCAAATTCACTGATCCTTGATACTCTCAGGTTAGTTTTGGACTTTAATGAGAATAGACATGAACATTACAGCTCCTATGAATAGGACTTGTATGAGAAGTCTTTGACCAAAAGAAGAATTTATGATCGAGAGTATGGAAGGAATAATCCTACTACACCTCCAAAACCTCCTAAATACTACCCAAAGCCATACAGTTATAAGAGAAAGCAACAAGAAAAGAAGGACAGACAGCAACAACAACAACAACAACATCAAGCCAAAGAATGATCAAAGATTTAGATTATTGATTTGAATTGTGTAGAAATGAATTTTGGACAATTTTATTTATATAAATCTTTAATTTTGATGATTTGTATTAAATTTTTAGCATGTTACTCTGTTTTTTACTTTTATATCTAGTAATTTTATTTTTTTATGTTAATATAATTCACCTTAGTGTAGAGAGTTCTGACTTCTACAAATAGGGAGAGATTGTTGGGTATTGTATCCACAATAACCTAGATTTATATGAAGTCACCCTTGAACTAAGATGAATTAAGTTGTATTTGATGTAATGTTTGAGTTATGTGTTTGCAGGACTTATTGCCAAGTGTAGACCAATGTCAGTCTACAGTGGGTCACTAAACACAGGACCATACAATGTAATCCCTCATTGTGTGATCCATGGTATTGACTCATGTGTAGCCTCTCTATTGGGTTACACTTCACTTTCAAGCACTAGGTTTGTTGGAGAAAGACATGTTGCTGATTCAATTGAAGAAAGGAAAATTTTCTTAAACAAAATTTTTCTAAGTGTTTCACTCGAGTAGAATTCTAGTACTCGAGTAGAATCTTTAGTTGTACTCGAGTAAGACTAGTCTTGATTTCGAGTAAAGGAAATGGTTCTCGAGAAGTTTGATTTTAGTTCTCGAGAGGCCAAGTCTATTACTCGAGTAGACCTCTTCTCTTTCTCGAGTAAAAAGTTTCTCAATCTCAGAAATTTTCTAAGTATAACACTTGAGTAGTCAAAGTTCAGTACTCGAGTAGATGAATACTTTGAATCGAGTGACAGAAGAGAAGTTCTTGAGTAGTGTCTACTGTAACACCCCTATCTGTCGCATGGTATATAGCAGTAGGTCCGGCCAGGGCCCGACGCCATACACTACAGACAGACCGAAGGGTTACAGAATGAAACCATTCTCCAAAACATAAACGTCCTACACAGAGCAACTAGCGAAAGCTTTTAATTAGTTGAAAGAACCCAAATAACAAATAGAATTAAACATGAATGTCCACTAACCACATTAGGAAAGAAATACCACAATACATAAAAGTACTCGGCCTTATGGACTTACAAATGTTCACTTAACAACACAGTGTTTTGCAGACATTGGCTCGCAGGCCGGCCACACATGATAGAAATAAAACAACAATTCGCTTTGGCCTTCGAGGGCCAGCACAGCAGCTTGGGCTTCAGCCCGCTATTTGGTACTTGGTTCCTCCGCACCTGCAAGCAACATTCCACCATATGGTGGCAAACAAAGCAACGTTCAGCTAAAGCTGACCAAATAATAACGACCCCTCCCCTTATTCGGGACGGCGGTGCTCCTTCCCTGCATTTCAATAGCCAGCTAAACAATTAAGTGCATAAGTATAATTTACCACAGGTGTAGGCTCGCTCGGCCCAACACCCCGTGCACTTAGGGCATATTCTCAGTGAATCCGATCAATTCTGTGGATTCACTACCATCCAAAAATCCTAGTGAAAGTACAACCTATCACAGTTCACCACAGGTGGAGGCTCACACATTCGCCCACCCCGTGCACTCAGGGCACATTGACGGTGTACCCGACTTTCCGGATACCACCTCCATTCAGAGGTCCTTGACTTGACAGATTACTTTGATCGTTTCAGTCTTTACGGCCCCTGGCCTGAGACTCTCATTATTCCACCGACAAGATCCAATTTCCTCTACTCTCATGTCATAGTCCACATAACGCAGGTAAATCTCCACCATTTACCGTTGCTCAAGTCGCCCTACAGTCTCCGAATACCGTAGTACTAATGGCCAAACCTGCAGGGCGCGGGTCAGTTTTGACTTTCCTGTTCGTCTCCCTGGTCTAATAATTCTGAACCACATGGGCTCACCGTTTTCCAAAGAAAGACCCTACATGTCTCCTGGAGACAGGCCTCGTACACACAATCCCAATTATACAAGGTTGGCCCCAGGCCACCTAGTTGGCAGGAATGCGTTTCTGCCCAGTTTTCCGGGTGCACCTTAGAGTTAATCCCCAAGGTTTCCTGTTGCAATCTACCGTGTAGAAAACCCGAAGAACAACACAATACGGAGTCTTCTCCGACAATCAATGCCCAATACAACATCACCGATCCAGACAAACACATCCGAGTAGGCTTCACACATAATGTCTATGCCCGTACTTTGATTTCGGACTCTAAACAAGGGGGACTTCACATATCTACCCCAAGGAACACCGCGCACTCACCGCACACTCGCGGGAGCTGGTTTCCCATGCAAAAAGGAAGAGGACTTCACATGTCCAAGTTGAGATTCGTTACCCTTGAAGTCCGTTTTGGCGCCATGAGAAACTAGCCGGATGGAAAGCTTCGTAACGAGAATGCCTCTGCGGATCCGGTCTTGGTTTTCGATTCGGTGCTCCGATGCTCCATCGGCGGCTGGGATCCTCCTCCTCCTTCTTCCTTTCTTTCTCCTCTTTCTAAGACTTAAGAAAAAGAAAGGCCAAGAGAAAATGAGGAGTTTAACCCCCACTCCCGGCCTTAAGGAAGGAGGATTAATCCTATGCCGTCAGATCTGATTTAAAGAAAACGAACGGCTCGGATCCAGCCAAAAAGTCACTAAAATAAGCAGAACACGGCTTTGCACACGGCCGTGTGCCTAGCCGTGTGCCCTCCTTGCACACGAAGTCGTCGATCCAGAGCAGGATACGGGTCAAGACACGCCCGTGTCTCAATCTGACATGCCCATGCCGGGTCATCGACACGCCCGTGACCAGGAGCGTGTCACGCATAATCGCCTCTCAAACTGTCACGTCCCTTGGTGGACACGGGTGGCCACACGCACGTGCCGAATCCGACACGCCCGTGTACCTTGAACGTGCACTCCTAACAACACACCCAGGGTTTCAACCCGAGAAGAACACGGGTGGTTACACGAGTGAGGACACGCCTGTGTCACCCCTGATATGCCTGTGTCATTACTGTTCAAAACCGTGTTTCTTGCCGTGTCCTTTCCTGTACACAGACAAGCCAACATAGAAGGATACAGCCATAGACACGCCCGTTTCTCAAGCCGTGTAGCCCTATAAAGGCACCAAAAATTCCTTAGGATGCGACCGGCTCGTTTATAATTTTTGGGGCATTACAAATCTCCTCCCCCCCCCCCCTTAAAGAATTTCATCCACGAAATTATGTAAAGATATACAACCTAAGATTTACCCAAATGAAATAACTCGAAGTATTCCTCCAACATAAACTGCACTCGATCCCATGAAAGATTTTCACGACCGCAATTATTTCAACGGACCATAACCATACGGAAACTTCTTATTGCGGCGTCGTGTGACTTCAAAGTCTTCAATACATACGGGCTTGACCTTATTCATCATCCCATAATCAAACGACACCTAACTGGCCGCAACCACATGCGAAGGCTCTAGCACAGCCTTCCACAACCCCGATATGTGGAATACATCATGTAGCCCACTTAAGTTCACTAATAACTTCAGTCAATACCCTGCTTCAGCACTCCGCTCCAGGGGCTCAAATGGTCCAAGAGACCTCGGACTCAGCCTCCTCAGGTGTCGAGCTCGCGAGACACCATTGAATGGCTTGATTTTCAACTATGCTCAATCGACAACAACGAACTCCACGTTCATATGCTTTGGCATTATAGTATTCTGCCTGTCTGTCGTGATCGATCTGCAACCATTTCTTGAACTGTATGTACCATTGAAGTGGTGTCTTCCACTGTTTGTCATTTGTACAACATCGACTCACCCGTCTCCAACCAAGATGACGGCATGCGACCTTTTTCTCCCATACAAGGTCTCGACAGGCGCCATTTGTTTATTCGTCTGGTAGCGGTTGTTACTCGCAAACTCCACCATGTACATGTGATCTTTCCACTGTCTTCAATTATCCAAGACGCACATGCTTCTGCGAACGGAAGACCGTACTTAAGCTTAGCTTAGTTCCCAACAATTTATGCACCAGCCTGGTATCGTTTGAGGTGAAGCATTCATCTCAGTCACTTACAATACTGTGGGGTGCACCATACAACCGAACAATGTTATCCATGTAGAGTTTGGCTAACTTTTCCACCGGATCGTCCTTTTTCAGTCCGGGCCATTAGAATAACTTCTTCAAACCTCTAAACATTTTGTGCACTTCGGGTGAATTGAGTACTTGGTATAATGAGCCTCATACATCAAGTCCTGCCGCTTACTCTCCACACTTGGGGCGCACAGACGACTGTCCTTCCGCAACAGTCCATCTTCAAAACCATATTGGGGATTTGACCTATCAAAAGCATCATCCGTGATCTGCTTGACCACGCAAGAGATTTCCAATATCTCCAAATTGCACCAAAATGTATGTCGAAGGTGTTGTCCCCCAATAAATCCATCCACCTCCGCTTCCACAAGTTTAAATCCTTTTTATCATATAAGTACTTCAAGTTCCTGAGATCGATTTAGATACCGACCTTCCAACCGTTTATGTAGCGCCTTTATAGCTTCACGACGAATATCACGGTCGCTAACTCCAAGTCATGTATCAGATAAATCCTCTCACGTACCTCCAACTAACACGAGCTATATGTTATTACACTCCCACGCTGGAGCAGAACACCATACAAGTCACTGGACCAAGCATCGCTGTAAATCTCAACTTCTTCGGTCCTACTCAGTGAACATGGAATAGTCTCCGAGGTCAACCGACTTTTCAGCTCTTCGAAAGATTGTGCGCACTCCAGCGACCACACAAACTTTTGATCTTTCTTCGCCAAAGTCGTGAGGGGTAATGTTATCCGCTAGAGGTTCTCTATGAAGTGTCTGTACTAGCTGGCCAGTCTTATAAACTTCGGACTTTTCGCCAACGCAGATAACACAAGTAATTCACGTATCGCAAATATCTTTGATGGGTCCACCACGAAACTTTCTCCACACAAGACGACCAAAAAACGCTACTGAGGGTAACCACAAAGCTCGCACTTGGAGAATTTAACATACAACTGATTTCTCCTTAACGTCTCCAATACTGAATCCAGATGCTTGGAATGATCACCCTCATACCGAAAGTATACCAGTATATCGTCGATAAAGTTTATAACGAACTGGTTCAGGTACTCACTGAACTCCCTATACCTCAAATTCATAACACATACGACATATTTGTCAACACAAGCGGCTTAACGATGAACTCATAATGCCCATATCGTGTGCTGGACACCGTTTTGGGAATATCACTTTCCCTTAGCGACAAATAATAGTATCTAGTCTTCCGATTCAACTTGAGTACACACTTGACCCATTAAGTTGATCGAATAGATAATCACTCCTTGGGTTGGATACTTAATCTTTTCCCGTTAACTTAATCAACTTCTAGCAACCATTACATAGTTGTAAGCTTCCATCCACTTTTAACAAGAGGACCGATGTGCTCCAAGGCAATAAACTTGGACGCAAATAACCCTGTTCTACCAGCTCTTGAAGTAATACTTCAGTTCCGACATCTCACAACCATAGCTAGTACCAAAATTACCACCTTACGTTTGAAATTGATGTACGCACGTTGCTCTGAGAGCAAATCATTCCAAAGATTACATTGAACTCTATAGATAGCAACAACGACGCTTGCAAGTCAAAACTCCTGACTCCCTAACCGTAACTTTAAACAACAGGCTCTATTCGGGTGTAATGAGTACCCGTTAGGAAGCAGTACTCTCGATTTGAATCTTGCCATCGAAGAAGGAACTCCGATGCACGATACCGTCCTTCAGGCAAAAAGATATGGGAAGTTCCCATAATGAATAGTGTTTTCGTCGGACACTCAGAAAGTCAATACAAATCCTATCATAACCAAACATAGGCTAATATGCGTAAGGCAATAAGTATCTAAAATTGTCATACCAAAAAAAAATTATACCATACCTGTCACCATGTCAGCATATTCCATAACCTCATGATGGACAAAGTTGTATCCTCTATGTTGGGATAGAGCATACTGAGATAAAGATGCCCCCAACCCCTTGCCTTTCTCTTCGTAGGTCGCTCTAGGCTTCTTCTCAGACTCCATACATCCGCTTCAACACTCTCGGGCAAAGTGTCCCAGCTTTCCACAGCAAAAGCATGCGTCCGGGTTTCGGCCAATAATTGTTCCAGATGCACCAAAAGAAGGAACTAGACCTGACCTCCTTGCCTTCTTACACCATCTATGGAAACCGGACTTTGAGGTGGCTAGCGCCTTGAACTCTATCTTCTCAGCACTGGAGTATTTCTTCTCTTGGACTCCCTTCATAGCTTTCTCTGTCCCCTGATCGTCTTTATGACAATCTCGGGAAAAGTGACCAAACCTTCCACATTTGTAACAGTAATATGGAGTTTCACTAGCAGATACGTCAGGCCTCACTTTACTCCTCTTTCGGTGTACAGACTTTACGGGACCTGGGGAGTTTGGTAACCTGCACACTGACGTCTGGTTGATTCTGGCCAGATCTGCTTCCAAAGCTCTAGACGCCTCCACTAATGCTCGGAATCGAAGTAGCTTTGGTCCTACGAGTAGAAGTCATAATTTATCACGCAGACCGTTATAGAATCTATTAACTATAGTCTGCCCGTTCTCCAAATCAAACACTGGGTAGCGCCTTATGATAAGAAATGCATATAAATACTCCTCAACTGAGTGCTTACCCTACACTAAAAGCATGTTCAACTGAGATCCAAAGGTCTTATACATGCTAGTTGTTCCATCACACCACTTGTTGTTGAAGTCTCCCCAGGGACAGGGGGATGCACTTGCCCTCCAAGTTGTGCTTTAGTCACCGTGAACACAACTTCAACTATCCTTCTTATAGTTTCAATAGAAAGCAGGGTCTCAGGTACGCTGTTAAGTGCATTACTCTCCGTGGAGTGCAAACCTTGCGACTGCCCCGCACAACTCGTAGTCCCCTATAAAGCATAACTATCGATTAGGCGACATACAAATTGCTAAAAGCTATCATTGGAACTCTCAGGTTCCTCAAAAACAAGTGTATTTTCATTACTAAGTGGACATTCATGGGTTCTTTTATGTTATAATGATGACGCACATACATGTGCTCACCACCCCTTAAAAGAATTCGCCCATGAATTCCAATAAGCAAGACCGGAACCGGTAGTCTGATACCAAATTGTAACACCCCTATCCGTCGCATGGTATATAGTAGTAGGTCTGGTCGGGGCCCGACGTCATACACTACAGACAGACCGAAGGGTTACAGAATGAAACCATTCTCCCAAACATAAACGTCCTACACAGAGCAACTAGCGGAAGCTTTTAATTAGTTGAAAGAACCCAAATAACGAATAGAATAAAATATGAATGTCCACTAACCACATTAGGAAAGAAATACCACAATACATAAAAGTTCTCGGACTTATGGCCTTACAAATGTTAACTTAACAACACAGTGTTTTATAGACATCAGCTCGCATGTCGGCCACACATGACAGAAATAAAACAACAATTTGCTTTGGCATTCGAGGGACAGCACAGCAGCTTGGGCTTCAGCCCGCTATTTGGTACTTGGTTCTACCATACCTACAAGAAACATTCCACCGTATGGTGGCAAACAAAGCAACGGTAAGCTAAAGCTGACCAAATTATAACGACCCCGCCCCTTATTCGGAACGACGGTGCTCCTTCCCTGCATTTCATTAGCCAACTAAACAATTAAGTGCATAAGTATAATTTGCCACAGGTGTAGGCTCGCTCGGCCCAACACCCCGTGCACTAAGGGCACATTCTCAGTGAATCCAGTCAATTCCGTGGCTTCACTACCATCCAAAAATCCTAATGAAAGTACAACCTAGCACTATTCACCACAGGTGGAGGCTCACATGGCCGCCCACCCCGTGCACTCAGGGCACATTGACGGTGTACCGTACTTCTCGGATACCACCTCCGTTCAGAGGTCCTTGACTTGACGGATTACTTTGAGCATTTCAGTCTTTACGGCCCCTGGCCTGAGACTCTCATTATGCCACCGACGAGAGCCAATTTCCGCTACTCTTATGTCATAGTCCACATAACGCAGGTACAGTTCCACCATTTCCCGTTGCTACAGTCGCCCTACCGTCTCCGAATACCGTAGTACTCATGGCCAAACCTGAAGGGCGCGTGTCAGTTTTGCCTTTCCTGTTAGGCTCCCTGGCCTAATAATTCTGAAACCCATGGGCTCACCGTTTTCCAAAGAAAGACCCTACATGTCTCATGGACACAAGCCTCACACAAACAATCCCAATTATACAAGGTTGGCCCCAGACCACCTAGTTGGCAGAAAAGCATTTCCGCCAAGTTTTTCGGGTGAGCCTTAGAGTTAATCCCCAAGGCTCCCTATTGCAATCTACCGTGTAGAAAACCCGAAGAACAACACAATACAGAGTCTTCTCCAGCAATCAATACACAATGCAACATCACTGATCCAGACAAACACATCCGGGTAGGCTTCACACACAATGCCTATGCCCGTACTTCGATTTCGGACTCTAAAAAAGGGGGACTTAATATATCTACCCTAAGGAACACCGCACACTCAATGCACACTCGCGGGAGAGGGTTTCCCATGCAGAAAGGTAGAGGACTTCACATGTCCAAGTTGAGAGTCGTTACCCTTGAAGTCCATTTTGTCGCCATGAGAAACTAGCCGGATGGAAAGCTTCGTAACGAGAATGCCTCCGCGGATCCGGTCTCGGTTTTCGATTCGGTGCTCCGATGCTCCGCCAGCGACTGGGATACTCCTCCTCATTCTTCCTTGCTTTCTCCTCTTTCTAAGACTTAAGAAAGAGAAAGGCCAAGATAAAATGAGGTGTTTAACCCCCACTCCCGGCCTTAAGGAAGGAGGATTAATCCTAAGCCATCAGATTTGATTTAAAGAAAACGAACGGCTCGGATCCAGCCAAAAAGTCACTAAAATAAGCCGAACACGGCTTTGCACATGACCGTATGCCTGGTCGAATGCCCTGCTTGCACACGAAGTCGTCGATCCAGAGTAGGACACGGATCAAGACACGCCCGTGTCCTCAATCTTATACGCTCGTGTTTGGTCATCGACACGCCTGTGACCAGGGGCGTGTCATGCATAACTGCCTCGCCAACCATCACGTCCCTTGGTGGACACGGGTGGCCACACTCCCGTGACGAATCTGACACGCCCGTGTCATACAGTACACGCCCATCTACCCTGGCTGTGCACTCCTAAAAACACACCCAGGGTTTCAACCTGAGAAGAACACGGGTGGTGACACGGGTGAGGACACGCCCGTGTCACCCCTGACATGCCCGTGTCACTGCTGTTCAAAACCGTGTTTCCTGCCGTGTCCTTTCCTGTACATAGCCAAGCCATCACAGAATGACACGGCCATAGACACGCCCGTGTCTCAAGCCGTGTAGCCCTATAAAGGCACCAAAAATTCCTTAGGATGCGACCGACTTGTTTACAATTTTTGGGGCGTTACATCTACCCCACTCGAGTAGTGAAGTTCCAGTACTCGAGTAGTCTATCGACTTCTCGAGAAGTCTAGATCCAGTACTCCAGTAACCAGTTTTCTTTCCAGAATTTTCTCTAAGTCTTGTTCTCGAGAAGTTCACTTCTACTTCTCGTGTAACATTTCTAGCACTCGAGTAATCCTCATTCCACTCAAGTGATAATGAATTCTGTCCTGAATTTTTCTGAAGTGCTTCTTCTCTAGTAGTCTTATATTGTCTTCTCGAGAACCCACAGCAGTACTCGAGTAGTCCTTCCTTCAATCGAGTAATCCAGTTTTTTTCTCAGAAATTTTTTTTAAGTCCTGACAGTCATATTTTTTCAAATGACTTTACGTGATTGGTCCACGTGGCCGTCATTAATTTTATTTATGACCGTTAGGGAGATCTTATTAAAGGTCTTGTCATTACGACTAACCCGAAGCGCTTGTAAAACAAATATTCTAAGAATTCTGAATCGCAATTCTCTTTCCTAATCGGAAGTCGCCGCCGCTCATCGTGCAAAACGACAAGGGCTTTCGTTCTAGAAGATTCAGACCAATCGACTTTCAAATCAAGATTGTTTTCAATCTCTACATCTTCTCTTTCATCTTGTGAGTTAAGAAATCTCAGATCAAGGATCTAGCAGAGAGTCTTCTTCAACATTTTCTGATAAAGCTGCAAAGATCAAGAAGGAAGACCTAGAAAGAAATTTCCAGATCTTAGAGAGATATTTTATTTGTATTTCTTAAATTAAAACTATTCTTGTAGGAGATTATTCTCCGAGTGTAGGAGCTTTGTTCTCCGAGTTGTAGGAAGTTTTATCTTCCGAGTGTAAATCCATTCTGTGGATCGAGTTGTAGGAATGTTGTTCTGAGTTGTAGGATTGTTTTAAATACGAGATTAGTGGAGTAGTCGAGTCTAATGCGTTGCTAGATTGGTGAATGGAAAGTGGACGTAACAATGGTTAGGGAACCACTATTATTCTTGGTGTCATCTATGATTGCTTGTTTATTTCTCTGTGTATTGTTTGCTAAATTTTTTTATTCCGCAAATAGACGCACAAGTCACCTATTCACCCCCTATAGGTGATTTTGGTAGACAACTTAAACACTTTTCTTAAGATTGGTTAGGTAACTGGGCCTATGTTTTTTTTTCTAGTATGCTACTGTTGTTTGTTGTTTCAAATATTCCAAAAGTAAATAACAACATAAAATTAACAACATACCTACAATCACCCTACCCAGGTCTCCTAGTGGAGCCAATTCTAGAGCATACACCTGCTCCCTCTCTTGCTTCCGATCTCTGCCCTGAAAACCACGTCCTCTTCCACGACCTTGGACTGCAAACTGCTGAGCGGCCGGGGCATCCTGTGGTGTCAGTAGAGGTGCCCCTCTCATGGGGTACTTTCTTCAGATGTGCCCTACCTGATGATAGTTGTAGCACTCGGGCAGGGGAAGTGCCACACCCCCGGGCCTCTGCATCTCTCGTATATGAAGAGGTTGAGGGGCCAATACCACTATCACCCTCGAATCCTGTCTCACCTCTTGGCGGTCGGTCCTCTACCCTTCTCTCATCAGCAAAGCGGCCCCTCCTCTGATCATTCCTGCCTCCCTAAACCTGATCCTCTGTTGGCCTCTTCCAGCCTCGAGTTGTGTGCCAATCAGCCTCTAACCTCTTTGTCATCTCAAGAATCAAAGGTATAGGCCCGTCAGATACAAATAAAAGAGCCTATCTCAGGTACTCTCGTAGGCCCTTATAGAACTTCTTAGTATACCCTTCTTTGTCCAGCTGATAGGAGTCCGCAAACCGGGCTAAGTGATTGAACTCCCAGTTATACTCCACCACCGTCATATTTCCCTGCCTCAGCTGCAAGAACCTGTCTTCCATCTCGGATCTTGATGACTGTGGGACGAAGTGCTCTAATAGTGCGGCCCTGAACTCCTCCCACGTAACGTCAACAACCCCCCGATCCGCAAATGTCGTATCCAGAAGTGTTTTCCACCATATCTTTGCATGAGACTCCAAGTAGGAGACCACTAGAGGTACGCTCTCTTCCCACAGGCACCGTATCCCGGTGAACATCTCCAACATGATATCCAGCAACTGTTCCTTCCTTACGGATGTCTTTGTCCCAATGTAAGATGGGGGAGAGAGTCCTCAGAAGATGCTCAACTAATTGGCCCCCGGGTTTGGCTGCGGAGCCGGGGCCTGCTGGGCCCTAAAGTCCTCCAGAATAGCCGTTAGAGTCTGCCTGATGGATATTTTCTCCACGCTAACACGTTTTTCGAATCAATGAGGCAAGTATACCTATCATTCGGAGTATAGAATCTAGTGGCGTATATCGACTTGGGGGTTGTCGAGTACTTGTACTCAAAAGAAAGAGCTATTATCTTATCAGACGGAAAAGTTTGGTTTTTGATTAAAACAGACAAGGAAAAGGAAGTGTTATACTAAGAAAGAGAAATTCGATGATGCGGAAGCTAGCACTTGATCTAGAATCCCCTTGGGATAAAATAAACCTTCTTTAAAAATAAAGCAATGCGAGTTCTTAAATTGCTCACTCGACCATGGAGGTTACTAAAGTACAAAAGCGTCTCACTCGAGCTCATGCTTTTGAATAACCTTATCTTGATCGATTAAGACCTCTCGACCAGTCGAAACCCCTAAGCTTTCTTTAGGCGGTGAACCACGCTATTGGATTTGACTCCAATCCGGAGGATTTATGTCGTCCTCTCTCGAGGAGTGCATGTAACTCCTTTTATCCTTGAGTGATCTCCTCGTATACGCAACCTCTCTGTCATTTAGGATACGGATCTTAGATCGAAAACCATATCCGTGAAATATGAATTCGACAAAATATAATTCAAAGATAAATCATAAATGAGCAAGATTAAGAACAAGACATTTTTGATAAAAATTGAAAAGTTTATTTTATTCCAAGTTGCATCATAATCAAGTGTTAAATGTAATTTAACTACTCATCTTGATTAGGGAATTTCAAAATAGTGTAGGGAAACACATGATTTAAATAACAACTACTAGAATAAAAGCTTACACAATAATAATCTAGGCTAGGAAATGAAAAATACTGTAATTAAAAGCAGTGAAATATAGGACTCACTCTCCCCAAAAAACGATCCTGAGAATCTGAAGTTGTCTGGAATTTATAGGAAAAATTGCTGGTTGGTCACGCCCTAGGTCACACCCGTTACCTAGGGCGTGTCAAGCTCGGAACCGTCGTCTTGAAGCCCCGGGAACATTGGAGGAGGAACGACCAAAAATAGCAGATTATGGGTCACGCCCCTAGGTCACGCCCGTCACCTAGGGCATGTCAGGTCTGTTTCTATAAAATGGCCGGAAGCTGAGAATGACGGGAATAAATTGCAATTTATGGAGGCATCACGCCCCCTGGTCACGCCCGTGACTAGGGCATGTCAAGAAGGAAACGTCAAGCTGACAGCAACGGCAGGAACGATAGAGTAATTGGCTGGAAACGCCCCTGACACGCCCTGGGTCACGCCCGTGACCCAGGAGTATCATTTTAATCTGATGTGGCATGGTACAATAATTCTTCCAATGGCCGGCACGCCCCATATAAAGGTGTCATGCCTATGAGACACGCCCACGGAGGGCGTGTTGCAGGGCATGTCGAGGTTCTTCGAACACTGTTTCGTCAATCTGCGGTCAACGTTCTCAGCCCCTGGTGTCACACCTTTGGTCGCGCCCAGGGAGGGCGTATCATAGGGCATGTCTAGGCCGAGAAAGGGAAAAATCCCAGTTCTGCTGCAAATAATTCATAGACTTGCCCTGCAAGATTAAAAATGGTATTGTTAGATCAAAAAAAAGATAAAATATAACAAGTAGTTAATTTAAAGACTTTATATTATAAAATTAATATATAATATCTAACTATTAATAGAAAATAACATAATAAAAATAAGAATAATTAGAATTATCAAATACCCTCATACTTATCTGTTTGATAGTCCCGAGCAAACAACTTCCTATAGGGAGTAGAAAAATTTTAAATGCTAGAAAAGAAAATTGAACCAAAGGAGTAAAATGCGAAGTCTTATGCATATGCTTGTAGCTATTTTTGTAGAAAAACTTACTCATCTTACAAATTAGGTTTTTATTTTTCTTAAAAGGTGTTTCCACTATTATTTTTACCTTTAAAATGAAAAATCCGGTAAATCTTAAAATTATATTTAGGGAGAGTGTAGCGTGTGTACTAAGATAACATTGCACGAACGAAGATCGAGATACCCTCCAAAGAAATTCATCAATGTCGATGGCCATAGGCTTGCCCTTTCATACTCTTGCCACGACACTAGTTTAACTTATAAACATAAATCAATAATGCTTAATTAGGTTGATATATAGGCTTGGGTTTTTGGTGATGGTGGTCGAAGATAAAAACTATGGCTAGTCACACCAAAACCTAGAGAGAGCTTGCACATCATAAATTTGCTATGGATTTTGGAACGGAGCCACATCCATGATCCTTTTGTATTTTTCTTATTTTTTCTTTCAACTCTTTTACCATGTTGAAAATTTTCTTCTATCTCTTCCTTTCTTTCATTTTTTTATTTGTCTTTATTTTGAAGAGGAAAGAAGAATAAATCAACTCTTCTTTTTATAAGAAAAGAGCCACCAAAAATGAAAAGGCTCCTAATCACTCATAAATCGTGTTTGTATATCTATGTTCAAGCTTGGTCTTAAGTGTGCAATTAGGTTGCTTTTTAGGCTTTGGTAAAATATTTGGTGGAGCTAAAACAAAAGGATAGGGTAATAGGCTCAAAATGGATTAACAAAGATAAAATTTTTAGGTACGGGTGCAAAGTCTCAAACTGGCCAAAAGAACTGCATAAATCATATTTATGCTAATGAGTTTAACTTATGCAAAGTGTTGAGAATAGTTAGAGGGCAAGTTCTAGAAATAGAGAAAAAATATCTCTTTCTTGATCCACGAAATATCTCTCTAGTAAACTTCTACTTACTCACCTAAAGTTTTTTAGATTTTACCGGTTTTCAAAGTGAAAGTAAAATAAAACATTTCCACACATTTAGAAAAATGAAAATCTAATTATATGCAGAGTATTTAGATCTACATAAAATTCTACTTACATGTGCACATAACTAGAAACACAGCATGACCAACAGTTTTACTCCAAAATTCAAAATTCAATTAAAACATAAAAATTCTCTATACACTATATAAAAGTTAAATTATTAGGAATTTTGCATGTGAATAAATATAGAAATAATGACTTCTCTAATTAAAAATTAAACATAATTTTTTTTTGTTACTTCTTAGACTTCCCGAGGTATACCCTATGAAGGGCTCTCACCGGTACTAGGAGGTAAGATGGGGTGATATCCCAAACGTCCCTTTCTAAGAAATTTAATTTTCAATTTTCTAAAATTTTTTTCGTTTTTAATTTTTGAAAAACAAAATTCATAACAAAAGATAATTTTTGAAATTTTTGAAATAGAATTTTTTTAGTTTTTTTTTAAACAACAAAATATATAACAAAATCAAAAAATTTTAAATTTTTGATATATATATTTTTTTGTAAAAGTTTTTTTTTAATTTATATTTTTGCAAAATAAAATTCTTTTGTATGTTTTGCTTGAGAAATATCCCTCCCTCATACTTAAGCAATACATTGTCCTTAATGTAAAAATGAAGAAAAGAAAGAGGAGTCTTCCCTGAGAATGTCAAAGAAGCACCAAAAGCGACCTGTAAGACATTAGCAAAACAAAACACATTTTTTTATAGATTTTTTCATAATAAAAACAAATACATGAGAATAAAAACAACGATACAGATACAGAGAGGCAACCCACTATAAGTCCAAAGAAATGAAAAGACAGCTACTCCTTGTCGGGAGCATCCCCGGGCTGCTGATAAAAAGTCTGCATGGCTGCGAACTCGCGGGAAATATAATACTTGGAAGAAGCATGAATTTTCTCTAGCTTAGTAAAGCGCTCATCAAAAGTAGCGAAACGACCATCAAAATGGTCTGCATCTGGTCTATGCGAGTATGAATCAACCCAAATTGCTGATCCCAATAATTTGGAGGATCGGGCATTGGGGCAGAGTGCAGTGGTGGTGGTGGAATCTAGGGAGAATGATGAGTACCGTTGGGACCGGCTCCATGATCAAGATCAAGATCCCCACCACCGACTGATGGGGGAATAGCCTCAAACTCGCCCTCACGTTGGCGCGCTAGACCAAGGTCCTGAATGGTCGGGAACTGGAGAGCCTGCTATGTTTTCATGCAAGTGAGCCACGGAAGGGCATCCTAAATGTCGGTCTGCTTGGCTAGGAAAGTAATAAGATTTTCTCCATGAACCGCCCCCAACGTCACATTTTCAGCCAGATGACGGAAGAAGATTGTGAGCATATAACCAAGGTTGAGTGGGGCCTGGTAAAACATACTATATAAATATAATAAATCATCCCGAGTCACCACGCCATAGCTATTGCCATGACCGGAAAGAGTAAAGGTGAGGAGGTTATGGTGAATGCGCAAAGCAGGGGAAATGAGGTGGCTACCCTTTGATTTCTTGGGGGTATAGGGGGCGGCATCATTACTGATTTCCAACCAAAATGCAAGGAGATTGAAATCGGAAGGAAAATCATTTTTGAGGTCGAGATAGGCGGGGGAGTGGGAAAATGCCTTTGAGAAAAAGCCCATGATGATATTGAGTTGGCGGATGGTGAGCTGGTGCATCATACCACCCTTGCGAAAAATGATGAAATCATCATTCGCTGCCCATCGGAACTCAAAAGAAGCCAAGAACTCAATGGTATGCTCAAGGAAGGCTGGCTCCGAAATGGAGAAAAGGGGAGTCCATCCCGTAGTGGATAGAAACTCCCGAACAAAGTCTGCTACTCCGAAGGTGGTGAGGATCACCCAATCTAAAATCCGAAAAATGCGAAAGGGTTTGGCGTGCAGACACTTGCTCCGTTCCTGCTGGGTGGCGTTTTTGAATAAGAGCATGGCTTTTGCCGAGGCGGGATCCGTGGGGTGCTCGGAGGAAGAAGCGGAGGAACGAGGGAGGTGGTGAGGCATGATGAAAAAGAAGAGGTTTGTTCGACCACAAGAAGTAGAGAATATGAGGTTTGATGGGTGGAGGTGTGGAGAGAAGAGAAGGGGGAAAATTCCTATATATGGTGGTTAATGTGTCGGTCACGCCCCCTGTCACGCCCGTGATAGGGGCGTAATAAGCACAGTCAAAGCGGGAAGAAATCCGAGGCGGCCCGCCACGGATTCGCTGGTCACGCCCCAGCGTCACGCCCATGACTCCCAGAGTCACGCCTGTGACTCTGGGTGTGTAAGTGGTATCCTAGGGAGGTGCGCAGGAATCCGAGGCACTGTCCTCAGATTCTACTATCACGCCCCAGTGTCACGCCCGTGACTCTGGGGAGTGTCGGCCAAATTAGACACGTCAAGGGGAATCCGAGGCGCGAACTAGTCAACTCCTCGGATACTCGTGACATGGGCATCACACGCCCGTGACCATGATGGTCACGACCGTGTCATGTCCAAAAAATAGACGGGAAAAATGAGGGTGGATGAACCACCCACGGGTTAGGCTAATACGTCCCGGAAACTCACGTGACCCAAAGGTCACGCCCGTGACAGGGGCGTATACGAGAAAAAACAGAAATTTTTTTTCTTTTTTTTTATGTTTTTTTTATGTTTAGATATTTTGATAAATTCAAGGAAACTAGAATAAAATAAAAGTTACCAACTTGAAGAATTACGCTGATTTGACTTTTGACTTAGACCGATTGTCATGCATCGATGTTCTTCAAACCTGCAAAAACATAAAAATAAAATCAAATACTAAGATAACAAAAAGAAATAGATAATCATGAGGTGTCTCCTACGAGGGCATTGTTAATGGTCGTTGAGCTCGACCATAGTGGCGCGCGCGTACTAAGGGTTTGACAATATTATGTTGTCCAATTGTGCATTGATATTATCACCGGAAACATAATTTTAGTCGGTGCCCATTCACTTTAAAATCGCCTCCTTCCAGGTGCAAAATAAGCACACCCCCGTAGGGCCAAACCTCCTTTACGACAAAAAGGCCGGACCAACGGGACTTAAGCTTACCCGAAAATAAGCGCAAGCGCGAGTTATAAAGAAAGACTTGGTCTCCCAGTTGGAAATCCTTTGGGTGCTTAATTTTTTATCATGATAAAATTTGGTGCGCTCCTTATAGAGTTTGTTATTCTCATAAGCGAGGGAGCGTCACTCATCGAGCTCGTTAAGTTGGAATTTATGGAGCTCGGAGGACAAATTTTCATCAAGATTTAAAAATTTAAGTTCCCAAAAGGCACGATGTTCAAGCTCAACCGGTAAATGGAAGGCTTTCCCATAGACCAATCGATACGGCGTACAACCGATAACGGTCTTGTACGCTGTCCAATAAGCCCATAGAGCATCATCAAGCTTGACCGACCAATTCTTTCTTCTAGTAGAAACCATTTTTTATAGTATACGTTTGATTTCACGGTTAACTACTTCTACCTGGCCACTTGTTTGAGGGTGATAGGGGGTGACTAACCTATGTGTAATATCGTACTTAGATAAAACCTTAGCGATTTGTGCGTTACAAAAGTGGGTGCCCCTATCACTAACTATTGCTCGCGGTTCTCCAAATCGTGAAAATAATTTTTTAAGAAATTGGGTCACGACTCCGGCGTCATTACTGGGAAGGGCTTATGCTTCCACCCACTGTGACACGTAGTTGACCGCTACCAAAATATATTTATTTCCATAGGACATTGGTAACGGTCCAACAAAGTCGATCCCCCATAAATCAAAAACTTCTATTTCTAAAAATGAATTTAAGGGCATTTCATCACGGCGGGAAATATTACTTGAGTGTTGGCATTGTTCACAACGACTTACATGGCGTGAGAATCCTTGAAGATTCTTGGCCAATAAAAGCCTGCTTCAAGTACTTTCTGAGCCGTCCGATTAGCTTTATAGTGCACACCGGTGGGTCTTTCATGGCAATTCTTTAGAATTTGGGCTCCTTCCTCATGAGAAACACACCTCCGCACTACTTGGTCCGCACAAACACAAAATAAAAAGGGATCCTCCCAAAAATAATTTTTCAAATCGGAAAAGAATTTCTTCTTTTCTTGATAAGAAAAACCATTCGGGAGGAATCTCGCAACAATATAATTTGCGATATCGGCGAACCAAGGAGTGGGGAGAGTAATTACCTTATGAATGGCGAGAAGGCGCTCCTCGGGGAAAGTGTCATCAATGTCCTCATCTATGAGCTTCCCAAAATTGGGGTTCTCCAACCGCGAAAGTTGATGAGCCGCCAAGTTCTTCGCTCCTCTCTTGTCACGAATCTCCAAGTCAAATTCTTGGAGGAGTAAGATCCACCTAATCAATCGCGGCTTTGCATCTGTTTTTGCTAGTAAATATCTCAAAGCCGAATGATCGGTAGAAACAATAATTTTGGACAAGGTTAGGTAGGAGTGGAATTTATCAAATGCGAATATAACAGCTAATAATTCTTTTTCGGTGGTAGTATAATATTCTTGTATGGCGGTTAGTATTTTGCTCGCATAATAAATAGGATTAAAATGTTTATTTATGTGTTGTCCTAAAACTGCACCTACGACAAAACTACTAGCATCGCACATTATCTCAAATGGAAGTTCCAATTGGGAGCGATCATGATAGGAGCGTTAATCAATTTTTCTTTAATAAGAGAAAAAGCACGCAAACAATTTTCATCAAAAAGAAACGGCACATCTTTTTCTAACAAGTGTGTAAGGGGCTTAGTTATTTTAGAAAAATCCTTGATAAATCGGCGATAGAAACCGGCATGCCCCAAAAAACTACGAACAGCCTTTACATTTGAATGGGGAGGTAGCTTTAGCTTTATCTACCTCTATGCCCTTGCTAGAAATTTTGTGGCCTAAGACAAAACCTACCCATACCATAAAATGGCACTTCTCCCAGTTTAAAACTAGGTTCGTGTCCTCACATCTTTAGAGTACATGGGAAAGGTTTGCTAAACATAAATAAAACGAATCTCCAAAAATGGAGAAATCATCCATAAAGACCTCCATGATATCCTCCACTAGTTTGTCAAAGATCGCTAGCATACACCTTTGGAAGGTTGCTGGCGCATTGCATAAACCAAAAGGCATTCTTCGATAGGAGAAGGTGTCATATGAACAAGTGAAGGTTGTTTTCTCTTGGTCTTCGGGCGCGATTGGGATTTGGAAATATCCCGAAAGACCATCAAGAAAACAATAAAAAGAGTGCCTGGATAACCGTTCAAGAATTTGGTCAATGAACGACAAAGTAAAATGATCCTTATAGGTTGCATCATTTAATTTACGATAGTCAAAGCACACCCGCCATCCGATAACGGTTCGAGTAGGTATTAATTCATTTTTATCATTAGGCACTACCGTTAACCCTCCTTTCTTGGGCACCACTTGGACCGGACTCACCCAAGAGCTATCCGAAATCGGATAGATGATGCCCGCATCTAATTATTTTATCACCCCGACCTTGACTACCTCTGTTGGAACACCCAATTACTAATTTGGGCAAGGATCACTAGGTTTTTAGGAAATCAGTTTGACCTAGATGTATAGTTGAAAAGGTCAAGTTAGAATGAGTCTAGGGCATAGAACTTAGGTTTGAAGCTGCCCCCAGGACCATTCAAGGATTCAGACTTAGAGCTGAGGCAAAGACAATAATCATCGAGCTTAGGTCGATGAAACGTCGAACTCCGTTCGACGCTCTCTGAGCGCATCTCTACTAAATCATCGAGCTCCGGTCGACGATCTTCGAGCTCAGATCGACGATCTGTCTTCAGCTTATTCTTCAGGTCGCTGAGCTCCGGTCGACGATCTTCGAGCTCAGGTCGACGTTTTCTGTCTGATGTTCATTTCAATCTCTGAGCTCAGGTCGACGTTCTTAGAGCTCAGATGGACATTTTTCCTGAGAGATCGACGACTTTGAGGATTCAAATTCAGTCCGCTTTTGGAATGTTTTTCAAATTCTCTCAGCATTTATTTCAAGAGATCTGCTAGCCATTTTTATTTATTCTGGAGCAATTTTCAAGGGATTTATCAGAGAATGTTTATTGGACTTTCCTCCAGAAGACAAAACATTTATGGAAGATATTTATTGACTGCTAACGGCTATCTTGGATAGAGGATCTTCAGAGAATAAATCATCTTTTCTAGTCTGACAGAAAAATAATAACAAGAGACTACACAAGAATAGACAATCTACAACAAAAAATTCTCAATACAGATTCACAGGATAGTGAGATCAATTCAAAAAATCAAGTGATCAATCCTGGAGAATTAGTTGGCATACTGAAAAGTGATCATAGCTTCAACATCAAGGACTCCAGACAATTCATATTTCAGCCTCTGCTGAAACAATCTTCTGCTGGAGATCTGAAGCTTCTAAAGACCTATCACCCTAGCAAAGCTCTCATCTTTCTCAGGGGGAGCTTTGACAACACAATCAATCCACTAAGTCTTTTCTCAGTGATTGAGACAGAGAAGACAACTTCACCTCTTTCTTTTTCTTTTCCTGCTATAAAAGGGCTATCAAAACTCCCTTCAAAAGTCTTGATTCTAGTTCTGAGAGCCTTGTCAAAACTTAGTGGTGGCAAGACACCTGATCAAAAAATCTAGTGTGGTTTTTGAGCACCTTATCAAAAGCTCATTGGTGCCCAGGACACCTGATCAACTCATCCTGTAGTGGATTCCTACCAAGGATGGTAGAAGAGTGGATGTACCCAGGTTTTTGAGGAACCACTATAGTTCCTTGTGTCTTCTAGTTTCTTATGGATATTCTTTGCTGTGTGCTGTGATTTTTATTCTTACTGCTTTAGTTTTATTTTCTACATCAAAGGACCTTACACCTATACATAAATTAAGCCTTTACTGCTGTGCATTTTTAAATTATAAATTTACTTTAAAATACTCTATTCACCCCCCCCCCCCTCTAGAGTTAAGATAGATCTTACCCTCACTTTCAATTGGTATCAGAGGCAGGTTGGTTGTTCATACAGGCTAACACCTGGACCAAAAGATCCTTGATAAGATCAATCTTTCAAGAGGGTTACTTTCATTATATTTAATTGTTGGGTATTGTATCCACAATGCACCTTATTTGAAGAAGCCCCTGAACAAGCTAAGGTAAATAGACAATGTATTTGATGAAATATTTCTAGTTGTGCTTGCAGTTATTCCATGCTAAGTACACACCAATGTCAGGGTGCAGTGGGTCAATATACATGGTTCTGTGCAACGTAATCCCTCGTTGAGCAGATCGGTGTGTTGGCCTACGTGTACTCTCTCTATTGGGGTGTACTTAATTTCAAGTACAGGGCTATGATAAAGCAAGAGCAGTCAAGGAGCAAGGATGGGCCAAAGACCATCTCACGGGTTGAAAGACGAAAATCGTCTAAGTGTAAATCGTCAAGAATCACTAGATGATTCTCGCCGGTTGAGGCCAGCTGACTCAACGCCGCCAGAAAACTCATCCAAGGCAGAATCTTCGAGAATCACCAAGTGACTCTCGCCGATTCGTCGAGAATGACTTTGTATTCTCGACGAGTCGGCGAGAATCCAAGGTGATTCCCGCCGATTCTCCCCGACCTCTGTAACCTGTGCAGTCAGAATTCTCCAAGTAAAATTCGGCGAGAATCGTAAGTGATTCTCGCCGATTCGTCGAGAATCACCCACGATTCTCGTCGAATTTGACTTAGGTATTTTTCCAACTCTGTCTAGACCGGTCCACGTTGTCTACGGGATTTTGAACCGGACTTCGGTCTTACTGCTGGTGGGGCCCACAACGGTCATCTCTTGACCTAGTGTATAAATACTCTGGTATTTGTGTACAGTAAAAAGACACAGACGATATACGAAAGAAAGTGGCCGACGAAACCCTAAACTCGCGAACTTGCTCCGCCTCCGTCGCCGCAGCCGATCACCGAAGTCGATCTCGATCTCCTCCAGATCCTCGGTGATAGAAGCCAAGTCCTGCACAGCGTCTCACGTGTCTATCTAGAGATCTTTTGTCTCTTGATTTGAGATAGGGAAATATTTCCCTGTCCGAATCGATCGAGAAGATCGATCCTCGTGTGACCGTTGGTAGACCTTGCCAACTTCGCTAAGAAGATTGGATCTCCAGTGCTTTGCTACTGTGTTCAGTTGCCGCCGCCAACACCGAGAGCCCTGCCGCCGCTCGACGCCGCCGCCGGTCTCAGGGAGATCCTCTCCAAGTGAGATCTAGGTTGTGGACTCTTCGTGACTTCAAGAACACGTCGTCGAACGAAGAGGGACACCTTATTCTCCATACGTTGTTTGTATCTCTTACAAGCTATTTTCATTTCTTTGTAAAGGACCGTTTGGTCTCTAGTTGTAGGGTTGGGTGCAACCCGTATTATGGGAGTGTTGACTCCTACGTGTGGAAGGGTTCCTTCCGTTAGTGCTAGGATTGGATTTTAATCCTGTTGGTGAAGTGACCGAGTCGTCCCTGGTTGGGAGATAGGTCGAAGGGGGAAAGTGGACGTACCCAAATCGGGGAACCACTATAAATTGCTTGTGTACTTGTTGTGCTGTGTTGTTTTGTTTTCTTGTGCAGGTAAAATTTTAGTTCCGCAAATACGCTGCAAAGACACCTATCCCCCCCCCCATAGGTGTAAGTAGTTGATACTAGGTGGACTTTCAAGTGGTATCAGAGGGAGGTTACTCATCAAAAAGGTTCACACCTTGAGTAGAATCCTGCCACCAGTGTCAAGAAGAAGACCGATATCTTCCATGGACGGACTCAAGCACTCCGGCAAGATCCCAGTATGCACCAGACTGAACTTTCCTATCTGGAAGGAAAGAATCAGATTCTACATGGAAGCAGTCGACCCCCGGCTCTTCATGATAGTGGAGGAAGGACCTTACATTCCCACTAAGGCCTCCACCATTGATCCTACCAAGAAAGTACCCAAGAAACTTTCAGAAATGGACAAGGACGAAATGGTGCTGTTTGGACTCGACAAGAAAGCTCATAACATCCTGGTAAGCGCAGTTGACGACTCCATGATGCAGAACTTCAGCAATTGCAGGACAGCCAAGGATCTCTGGAGCTGTCTGATTGTCCTAATAGAGGGCACAGATGAAGTGAGGGACGATCGGAGATCCCTCCTCAATCAGAAATATGAGGCCTTTAGACAAGGGCCAAAGGAGGAGATCGGAGTTACCTTCGAAAACTTCCTCAACATCGTCAATGCACTCAAAGGATATGGAAGAGTGTTCACTGACGGTGAACTCAATGATAAGTTCCTTAGGTCCCTCACTAAGGAATGGGACACAAAGATCTGCGCCATCCGCGAGTTTGGCAGACTTGCGGAAACTGATCCACAGATTCTGTTCGGGAAGCTCATGTCCTATGAGCTTCAGTTGAACACAAGGAAGGCTGAAGAGGAAGCAGAGAAAGCCGCGGCCAATGAAAAGACGGTGGCCCTGAAAGCCATTCAATCCAGAAAGGGCAAGGGTACCACTTCTTCCCGTGCGTGGAAGAGGGATGATGAGGAAGACTCTGAGCCAAGCTCCTCTGACTCAGAATTGTCTGAGGAAGACTTATCCCTCATAACAAGGGAGTTCAAGAAGTTCCTCAAGCTGAGGAATCAGAGAAAGAGAAATGGCTCCTCGTCAAGAGATCAGAAGAAGAACTATTCTTCCGACAGGTATGTTTCCAAACCGAACAAACATCGCACATCTGACATTATTTGCTTTGGTTGCAACAAGCCAGGACACGCCGTGGCCGACTGCCATCAAGGCAAGAGGGAAAAGGGAAAGGGAGAGGAGCACCGGTCCTCAAAAGATAAGAAGAAGGAGAGGAGCTACATCGCGAAGAAGCCAAAGATGCTGAGTGAATTTGACACATCAGATACCAGCGATGACGAGGAAGCGTACTTTGGGCTAATGGGTCACTGTGACTGGGAAGGAGATTGCCCCCCATTTACGGGGAAGGTAAAAGCTCGTACCCCTCTCTCCGACTCTGACTCTGATCCTGAGTCTCAGGATGATGACCCTGAGGATAGCGCTTCTGCCCGTGAAGCTGAGCTCCTCGATAAGTATGAGCTTCTGCTCAATACTTTCCTGGAGTGTCGAAAGAGACTGAAGGCTGAGAAGAAGGAAGTAAAATTCCTTAAAGGTGAGAGTGTTTCCCTAAGGGAAGAGATCACCAGTTTGATCTCCCTCCGACAGGAGCACTTGGACCTGACTTCAAAGCATTCAGAGTCTCTCAAGCTCCTTGATCTTAAGCAGGAGGAAGTCGACAAGTTGGAAGAACTACTTGCGGCAGAAAGGAAGATCGTCAAGAGCTTCTCTATGCCAAAAACTGTTCTTCCATTAGTTGATACCTTCTCTGCTCAAGCCAAAGGAGCTGGCTTGGGGCACGTAGGGTTATCTAGCTCCTCATCCAGGAGAAACAGGAACAGGAGAAAGAATAAGGCTGCCAAGAAAGCCTCTACTGATGAGAAAGGAAAGGCCCCACTCAGCCCTGTTGAGTTCAGAAAGCCTAGCTTTCCCTGTAACCAACATGACTTTGAGTCAACATATGGGCATCACTTCAGGCCCTCGGTTGCAAAGCCGAAGAGCCGATATGATAGGTGGACCTTTCCCCGTAACTTCAGTGAGAGTGTCTTCAAGGCACCTTATGAGGAAATCCACTTGGGAAATTATGGTCACTTCTCTAGCGGCCATAATAGGAAGCAGGAACCTAAGGCCAAGCATGTTACATTGAAAAGCCAAGAGGTGAAGAAGTCATGTGACTGTGGTCATCATGTTTCCTCCACCTCCAGGTCTTCGGCCCCAGCTGAACCCTACGTTTCAAAGGTAAAGCAGGCGCCCAAGAGGAAGTATAACAGGTTTGACTGCTGGTGCTGTGGAAAAATTGGTCACTTTGTCGTGGATTGTTGGTTTAATCCAAGGTATAACGAGACTCCTAATGTTAGCAATGCGAGGCCGACCACTCGTAGAGTTAACCAATCGAGGGGGAGTATGCTAACAAGGAATCTAGGACCCAAGTTCGATTGGGTTCCTAAGGCAAATTAACTCTGTTTTGCAGGGATGTCCAAAGGCCAACAAAACTCCTATTTGGTATTTGGACAGTGGATGCTCCCGTCACATGACCGGGACAAGAAGCCTGCTGAGGGAGTACTCTTCAGTCGAGGATGGACCCAAAGTCATATTTGGGGGATCTGATCGGGGAGTCACCAGAGGTTACGGTACGATTTCCAACGGTATACTCTCTATCACTAACGTAGCTTATGTTGAAGGGTTAAATCATAACCTGATCAGCGTAAGCCAGTTATGTGATAAAGGGTATGACGTTAAGTTCTGCAAGGATAAATGCCTGATAATATCATGTGACTCTTCGGAGACCGTATTAACAGGCATTAGGAGCAGAAATATTTTCTGTTTAGACTTTCTTAGTTTAGATTCTTCTACCCCAGTATGCCTCGTTGCTAAAGGCAGTGCATCTCTTTGTGAACAATGGCACAAGAGATTGGCACACATTAATTACAAGACAATTAATATGCTGTTTTCCAAAAACTTAGTAAGGGATGCTCCCATTATTAAGTGCATCAAAGATATTCCATGTCCTGCATGTCAGATGGGCAAGCAGACTCGGGCTACCTTTAAGGGCATCCCAGACAAAGATTCCTCCATATGTCTATATCTTCTGCACATGGACTTTTTTGGTCCAATGCAAGTTCATAGCTTAGGAGGGAGGTCGTATACGCTAGTGATTGTAGATGATCACTCTCAGTTTACGTGGGTGTTCTTTTTGAAACGCAAGTCTGATACGTTTGGCATCTTCACCAGTTTTGTCAAGCAGATACAGAACGAACTTAACTGCTCAGTGGTCAAAATCAGAAGTGACCACGGAACAGAGTTTGAGTCTGGGGCTATGACAGAGTTCTGTGAAGAGCTTGGTATCTTTCATGAGTTCTCCTCCCCTCGCACTCCTCAACAGAATGGAGTGGCGGAGAGGAGGAATAGAACACTCATTGAAGCATGCACGACAATGTTGAATGACGCTTCTCTCCCAGAATACTTCTGGGTCGAGGCGGTCAATACGGCCTGTCATGTACAAAACCGGGCATTGATCAACAGGAGGCATCGTAAGACTCCTTATGAGCTACTGAAGGGCAAGAAACCAACCATGTCCTATCTGAGGATTTTTGGCTGCAAATGTTATGTACTGAATAATGGGAAGTACCCGCGTACTAAGTTTGGTGAAAAATGCTTCGAAGGCATATTCATGGGCTATAGTAGCCACAGCCGGGCTTATAGAGTTTTCAACAAGAAAACCCTAGTGGTAGAGAAATCAATAAATGTTGTATTTGATGAAGGAAGCTTGCTTAACTGCAAGACTTCTAGTTGTCTTCCTGAAGCTGCAGGTGCCAGACTCGAAAAGCTACAACTGGATGATCCCGAGAAAGATGCAACTCCAAAGTATGTCAAGGTCTCCACATCAACGCCGATCGGAGAAGTTGAAGCTCAAAATGAGGCAAATCCTTTAGAAGGAGGAGATGCCCAAGAAATAGTTGAAGCTCCTGATGCAAGAATTTTAGAGCTCAGACACGTGAGGGATCATCCCAGAAATCAAATCATTGGAGATCCCCGAGACGGTGTCAGAACTCGCCGAGGTACTCTTAACAAGATCTTGCATCTTAGCTTTCTGTCGCAGGTGGAGCCAAAGAAGTTCGACGAAGCGAACAAAGACGCATCGTGGATTTTGGCCATGCAAGAGGAGCTGCATCAATTCGAAAGATGCGAAGTCTGGACGCTGGTTCCCAGACCAAAGACGCAAAATGTGATTGGCACCAAGTGGATCTTCAGAAACAAGTTGGATGAACATGGAGTCATCATCAAGAACAAAGCCAGACTAGTGGCTCAAGGATACAGACAGGAGGAGGGGATTGACTTTGACCAGACATTTGCACCAGTTGCACGGCTCGAGGCAATCCGGCTATTCCTAGCCTATGCCTCTCACAAAGGATTCACTGTCTATCAGATGGACGTGAAATCGGCCTTCTTGAATGGAGATTTGAAAGAGGAAGTATACGTTGCTCAACCTCCAGGTTTTGTCAATCCTACTTATCCTAATCATGTATATTTTCTTAATAAAGCGCTATATGGCCTAAAACAAGCTCCTCGAGCTTGGTATGAGACATTGTCTAGTTTTCTTCTTGAGAACAAGTTCTCTAGAGGAAAAATAGATAAGACATTGTTTCTCAGGGAAGTCAAAGGCAAGATTTTGCTGGTGCAAATCTATGTTGATGACATTATATTCGGCTCAACGGACAACAATCTTTGCAAAAAGTTTTCCAAACTTATGCAAGGAAATTTTGAAATTAGCAGTATGGGAGAGCTGAAGTATTTCTTGGGACTTCAAGTGAAACAGTCTTAGGAAGGAATCTTCATCTCTCAGACGAAGTTCACAAATGAACTCCTTAAGAAATTCGGAATGGAGAATGCAACCTCTATGAGGACTCCAATGGGATCCACCATGTCTCTGGATAAGGATGAGAAAGGGAAACCTTTTGATGAAACCAAATACAGAAGCATCAATGGATCCCTGCTCTATCTTACTACGAGTAGACCGGATATCATGTTCTCCACATGTGTTTGTGCCAGATATCAGGTGAACACTAAGGAATCTCATTATGTCGCTGCAAAGCGAATTCTCAGATACCTTAAAGGTACCCCTAATCTTGGCTTATGGTACCCGAGAAGCAATGATGTCGAGCTAATAGGGTTTTCAGATGCTGATTTTGCAGGGAGTAGGGATGACAGGAAAAGCACCTCCGGGACATGTCAATTCCTCGGAAGAAGGCTTATTTCATGGAACAGCAAAAAGCATAATTGTGTACCGACCTCCACTGCAGAGTCTGAGTACATCTCGGCTGGCAGCTATTGCGCACAACTCCTATGGATAAGAAACCAGTTAGCCGACTATGACCTCCAGTTCAAGGAAGTACCGATGTACTGCGACTCCTCCAGTGCAATTGCTATTGCCAACAATCCGGTATCGCACAGCAGAACGTAGCATATTGAAGTGCTTTACCATTTCATTCGGGAGCACGTGGAGAACAAGGACATCTCTCTCTGCTATGTTCCCACTGACAAACAAATTGCAGACATCTTCACAAAGCCTTTGGACGAGGCCAAGTTCAGTCTTTCCAAAACTGAATTGGGGATGCAAAACCATGAGGAATGAAGACCACAGAAGCTCATGGCTCGTGCATCTAGGGGGAGCATCTGTCAGGCACTCAAGTGTAAGCATAGGTGCAAGACTGAGGGGGAGCATGGGGTCATATGCACCAGACGCCGATTTGCAGAAGCCGAAAAGGGGGAGATTACCCTCTCGGCTAAGGTTAAGGTGGCTCCACCCTCTCGGCTAAGGTTAAGGTGGCTCCAAGTTTTGCTCTCAAGTAATTGGTAATGAATATCTCTCTCAACTCAATTTTAAGTTTATGAGTTTCATTCCTATATGCTGGATTCACCTTAGCTTGTAGGGTTTAGGCTTCTTTAAATAGGGGGAGATTGTTGGGTATTGTATCCACAATGCACCTGATTTGAAGAAGCCCCTGAACAAGTTAAGGTAAATAGACAATGTATTTGATGAAATATTTCTAGTTGTGCTTGCAGTTATTCCATGCTAAGTACACACCAATGTCAGGGTGCAGTGGGTCAATATACACGGGTCTGTGCAATGTAATCCCTCGTTGAGCAGATCAGTGTGTTGGCCTACGTGTACTCTCTCTATTGGGGTGTACTTAATTTCAAGTACAGGGCTATGATAAAGCAAGAGCAGTCAAGGAGCAAGGATGGGCCAAAGACCATCTCACGGGTTGAAAGACGAAAATCGTCTAAGTGTAAATCGTCGAGAATCACTAGATGATTCTCGCCGGTTGAGGCCAGCTGACTCAACGCCGCCAGAAAACTCATCCAAGGCAGAATCGTCGAGAATCACCAAGTGACTCTCGCCGATTCGTCGAGAATGACTTTGTATTCTCGACGAGTCGGCGAGAATCCAAGGTGATTCCCTCCGATTCTCCCCGGCCTCTGTAACCTGTGTAGTCAGAATTCTCCAAGTAGAATTCGGCGAGAATCGTAAGTGATTCTCGCCGATTCGTCGAGAATCACCCACGATTCTCGCCGAATTTGACTTAGGTATTTTTCCAACTCTGTCTGGACCGGTCCACGTTGTCTACGGGATTTTGAACCGGACTTCGGTCTTACTACTGGTGGGGCCCACAACGGTCATCTCTTGACCTAGTATATAAATACTCTGATATTTGTGTATAGTAAAAATACACAGACGATATACGAAAGAAAGCGGCCGACGAAACCCTAAACTCGCGAACTTGCTCCGCCTCCGTCGCCGCAGCCGATCACCGAAGTCGATCTCGATCTCCTCCAGATCCTCGGTGATAGAAGCCAAGTCCTGCACAGCGTCTCACTTGTCTATCCAGAGATCTTTTGTCTCTTGATTTGAGATAGGGAAATCTTTCCCCGTCCGAATCGATCGAGACGATCGATCCTCGTGTGACCGTTGGTAGACCTTGCCGACTTCGCTAAGAAGATTGGAACTCCAGTGCTTTGCTGCTGTGTTCAGTTCCCGCCGCCAACACCGAGAGCCCTGCCGCCGCTCGACGCCGCCGCCGATCTCGGGGAGATCCTCTCCAAGTGAGATCTAGGTTGTGGACTCTTCGTGACTTCAAGAACACGTCGTCGAACGAAGAGGGACACCTTATTCTCCATACGTTGTTTGTATCTCTTACAAGCTATTTTCATTTCTTTGTAAAGGACCGTTTGGTCTCTAGTTGTAGGGTTGGGTGCAACCCGTGTTGTGGGAGTGTTGACTCCTACGTGTGGAAGGGTTCCTTCCGTTAGTGCTAGGATTGGATTTCAATCCTGTTGGTGAAGCTACTGAGTCGTCCCTGGTTGGGAGATAGGTCGAAGGGGGAAAGTGGACGTACCCAAATCGGGGAACCACTATAAATTGCTTGTGTACTTGTTGTGCTGTGTTGTTTTGTTTTCTTGTGCAGGTAAAATTTTAGTTCCACAAATACGCTGCAAAGACACCTATCCCCCCCATAGGTGTAAGTAGTTGACACTAGGTGGACTTTCATTAATTTTATATAAAGACATGGCACAGAACAAAGATTATGTAAGCACCAGGCCTCCAGTGTGCAATCTATCCAAGTTTGCACTTTGGAAAGCAAGGATTAGACTCTATATGAATTCTATTGATGAAGACATATTTAATTCTGTTTTGACAGTGTGCCCAAGTCCACTAGCAAGCTCAAGTACAAATGCTGTTCCACCTCCTTCAGGAATAGATGCTGAAATAAAGAAGTGGAAGACTGCAGATGCCAAGGCCATGAACATCTTAGCTCAGACAATGTCTGATGAGATATTTCAGAAGGTAGCTGAATACAACTCAGCCAAAGGAATTTGGGAAAAACTCTCTGAAATTATCTCAGGATCTGCTGATGAAAGGAAAGACAGGAGATCCCATCTTATAAGCCAATATGAGAATTTCAAAAAGGGAGAAGCTAAATCAGTGGCTGACATGTACAATAGACTAAGTCTGATTGTCAATGAGTTAAAGACTCTGGATAAAGAAATCTCATTGACTGAGCTGAATGACAAAATCCTAATATGCTTCCCCAACACCTGGGATTCAAGAATCTGGCCAATCAAAGATGCCAGAAGTCTAAATGAGATTACCACTGAAGCTCTCCTGGGCAAGCTCAAATCTTATGAGCTGCTCATTAAAAATAGAGAAGAAGAACAAAAGGCTACTTCTCCAGTCATCAGAAAAGAGAAGACCATAGCCTTCAAAGCTACAGAAGAGGAGCCTGAAGATAAAGCTACAGGAAATGATGAGCTCCTAAGTCTACTGGCCAAAAGATTCTACAAAATGGCCAGAAAAGACTTCAGAAAGAGATCATACAAGGGACATGATAAGCCAAGGTATGATAAATCAAATAACAACAAAGAAATTATATGTTTTGGTTGCAGGAAACCAAGCCATATTGTGCCTGACTGTCTGGAAAACAAAAACAAGGACAAGAAAGATAGAAGGGAAAGAAGAAAGGAGAAAGACTTCAAGAAGAACACCTCATACAAACCCTCCTACAGCAAGAACACACATACAAGGAAGGGATTTGTTGCTGAGACATGGAGTGAAACTGAAGAGGACTCTGAAGCCTCATCCATCTCCAGTGATGATGAGGATGATGCTGATGAAAAGGAATTTTGCATGATGGCTATCAATGCCTCTCAAACAGATTCAGAAGCAGAAGAGTCAGAATCAGATTCAGAAGTTCAACTAGAAGAAGATCAGGTAATCAATTCATTTGATTTCAGTTCTGAGGACTTTAAACATGAGTTTAAAGTACTATGCCTAGATCTGTTGGAGTCTGAGAAGGAAATCACTTCCCTCAGAAAACAACTGTCTGAGTATAGCACTTTAAAATCAGAGAACCTCAAACTCTCTGAAGAGTTAGGATGTTATAGGGAGGAGATAGCTTCACTAAAGAGTGAACTATCCAAGGCCAAGCAGTTTGAAAAATCCCTTAATGGGAGAAGTATCAAACTGATGGATATCACAAGCACAGTGAACTCTAGACTTAATAGTACACTGGGCTTGGGAGCTTCATCCAGCCAGCCTATAGTTCTGACAACTCCAATCAAATTTATCTCTGATAAAGGGAAGGAAGTTATAGAGGTAGCTAGGAAGAATGCAGATTTGCCAAAGAAAAATACAGTTCAACAGAATGCGTCGAACAGAGATCGACGATCGTCGAACGGCGCTCGACGATCCAAGAAACGATCGTCGACCTCAATTCGACGATACCTGAACTCTGAACTCCAGAATAGTCGATCTTCGAACAGAGATCGACGATCTGACCCAAGATCGTCGACCTCAACTCGACGATCGTCGAACAGAGATCAGGATTTTGAACAATCCTTCAAAGGTACATCTGGATTCAATCCTAGAAGTCCTACATCCCAAGGTTTCAACCCCCATACTGAATGGATAGTACTTCCTAGGAGATACCATCCTGAAGGTTATAAGAGTAAACCTGGGATGTCTTTCATTTCTGAATTTAAGGGATATCAACCTAGGCCCAATATAAACTGGGTCAAAAACATATAAGTTGTTTATGTGCAGGTGAAGACCTATCCAACATCAAACCAGCCATGGTATTTAGATAGTGGGTGCTCAAAGCACATGATAGGGAACAAGGATAACTTCACATCCTTTAAAACCAAGCTTGGACCCAAAGTAATCTTTGGTGATTCAAACTTTGGAACAACAAAAGGATATGGTGCAGTCCAAATTGGAACAGTCACCTACAAGAAAGTAGCTTATGTTGAAGGACTCAAGCACAACTTGATAAGTATCAGTCAACTGTGTGATGAAGGATATCAAGTGACTTTCAACAAAGCTATATGCAAGGTCAAGTCACAGGACAACACAACTGTGTTGACAGGAAACAGAAGAGGTAACATTTACTTAGTAGATTTTCATTCATCTAAAGTAGATATTTGCCTGTTCAATTCCATATCTAGACCTAATATTCTATGGCATAAGAGACTAGGACATATTAACCTTAGAACCATTGGTAAGCTATCCAAGGATAACCTTGTTAGAGAACTACCTTCTGGCCCCTACAAGAAGGAAGGACTTTGCAAGGCCTGTCAATTAGGCAAGCAAACTAAAAATAGTTTTAAATCACTTAACAAGAGTGATTCACCTTGGATTTTGTATCTGTTACACATGGATCTTTTTGGACCCATTACAGTACAAAGCCTAGGAGGGAAATCCTACACTTTAGTGGTTGTAGATGACTTCTCAAGATTCACATGGGTGTTCTTTCTGAGGAAGAAGTCTGATAACTTCAAGTGTTTGACAGAGTTTCTCAAATGCATATAGATTGAGTTCAACACTCACATTGCCCTGATCAGAAGTGATCATGGGACAGAGTTTGATTCTCTTCTTATGCAAGAGTTCTGTTAGAGTGAAGGGATCAGGCATACATTCTCAGCTCCTAGAACTCCTCAACAAAATGGGGTAGCAGAAAGGAAAAATAGAACCCTAATTGAATCTGCAACTACATTGTTGTCAGATGCTCACCTTCCTCTATCCTTTTGGGCTGAGGCAGTGAACACCTCCAATTATGTGTTGAATAGAAGTCTAATACATAAACTAAAGGGCAAGACTCCCTATGAATTGCTCAAAGGGAAGAAACCTAAAGTAGACTATTTAAAATCTTTGGTTGCATTTCTTATATTCATAACAATGACAAGAGATATATAGCAAAATTTCAAGCAAAAGCTGATGAAGGAGTGTTTTTGGGATACTCCATGATCAGTAAAGCTTATAGGGTTTACAATAAAACTACTCTAAAATTAGAAGAATCTGTTCATATTTCTTTTGATGAAACTAATATGTCTTTCAAGGAGAAGAATGATTCTACCATAGAATAATTGCAGGTACATTCTCTAGCTGAAGACTTGGACAGATTACAGGTTACTCAAAAGGATGAAAGTAGTGAAGATGAAGAAGCTGCTAATCTTCTTGAAGAGCCAGTTGCTGTTCCATAAGAGGAAACAGCAACACAGGTTGGTGAACAATCAACACCACCTATTGATTTAGTAACCTCAAGAGATCATCCAATCTCCCAAGTGATTGGAAACATCTCAGCTGGTGTGCAAACCAGAAATCAGGTCAACCAAAACCTGATGCACACTTGCTTTCTATCTCAAATTAAACCTCAATCCATTCAAGATGCAGAGCAAGATCCACATTGGATCATTGTAATGCAAGAGGAGTTGCATAAATTTGAAAGAAACAAAGTCTGGGAACTAATGCCTAAGCCCAAGGATTATTCCATTGTTGGAACAAAATGGGTGTTCAGAAACAAATTGGATGATCAAGGAATTATTGTAAGGAACAAGGCAAGGCTAGTTGCTCAAGGATATTCTCAAGAAGAGGGGATAGACTATGACCAGACCTTTGCACCAGTTGCAAGGTTAGAGACCATAAGAATTTTCCTGGCTTATGCTGCTCATAAGGCATTCAAAGTCTACCAAATGGATATGAAGAGTGCTTTTCTCAATGGGGAGATCAAAGAAGAAGTCTATGTCAGACAACCCCCAGGTTTTGTCTCTCCAACTCACCCTGATTATGTTTTCAAACTGTATAAAGCATTATATGGTCTAAAGCAAGCTCCTAGAGCATGGTATGATACCCTAACATGCTTTCTTCTGGAAAATGATTTTATTAGGGGGAGAGTAGACCAAACTCTTTTTATTAGAATCCATAAGTCTCATACCCTACTAGTACAAATTTATGTAGATGATATTATATTTGGTTCTATTGATTCAAACTTGTGCAAAAAGTTTTCCAAGCTTATGCACTCTAAATTTGAAATGAGTAGCATGGGTGAGCTATCCTTCTTCTTAGGATTGCAAGTCAAACAACATGCTGAAGGCATATTTATTTCTCAAACCAAGTATGCAAAAGAACTAGTTAAGAAATTTGGTATGTCTGATGCATCATGTATGAAAACACCCATGCCTACCAATGTTGTATTGGATACTGATGAACATGGAAAACCAGTTGATCAGACAACATATAGAGCAATGATTGGCTCTTTATTGTACCTTACAGCCAGTAGGCCTGATATAATGTTTGCTACATGTATATGTGCTAGATTCCAAGTTAGCCCTAGAGAGTCACACTTAACTTTAGTAAAGAGGATTCTTAGGTACGTTAAAAGCTATCCAAATCTAGGTCTCTGGTATCCAAAAGATTCAGCATTTGACTTAACTGGATTTTCAGATGCTGATTATGCTGGATGCAGAATAGACAGGAAAAGCACCAGTGGAACTTGTCAGTTTCTTGGTGATAGACTTGTCTCATGGTATTGTAAGAAACAAACATCTGTGTCAACCTCAACTGCTGAAGCTGAATATATGGTTGCAGGCAGTTGTTGTTCACAAATATTGTGGATACAAAACCAACTCATAGACTATGGTTACAACTTAGAGAAGTCTAAAATATTCTGTGACAACACCAGTGCTATTTCCATTGCACAAAATCCAGTCCTCCATAGTAGGACAAACACATAGAAATTAGGCATCATTTTCTAAGGGATAATGTTGAGAAAAATAAAATTGAACTTCAATATATCCCAACTGATTTGCAAAGGGGAGATATTTTCACCAAGCCTTTGGATGAAAAGAAACACAACTTCTTCCTCAATCAGTTAGGCATGTTAGATGGAGGAAGCCTAAAGTAAATTACAAGATTTTGAAAAGCTAAAAACAGACAAAGATTAGGCTAAAAACTCATCCCTTTTTGTGTTTGAAGGATAGTTTCTGTCTCTGGACTGCGCTCGACATTTTCCCCAGAAAGCGTCGAACGGAGATCGACGTTCTCCCAAAACGTCGACCTGAGTTCAGAGCATGTCAGATAGGTGCATACTATCTCTTTCAGGCCTTCGATCGTCGAACTGAGCTCGAAGTTCTCTCTAGATTGTCGAACTGAGATCTACGATATTGAAGACCTTTCAGCTTCCATCAGGAGTCCTGATCGTCGAACGGAGATCGACGATCCTTCCTTTTTCGCATCGAACCCTAATATAAAATCATTTTTCGGCCACCGCTCGTCGTTTACGCTTTCATACTCTCTGCAAATTTTTCTCATTCCCTCCAAACTCTCTACACTCGGTCGTGTTTGTTAAATCTTTGTAGGTACAGATGGCAATTTCGGTCACCGCTCTCTCCAAAATGAAATTTGATACAGGCTTTGACATTGATATGAACTCCTTCGATGGCAGTGATCAGCGATTCAAAGACATTCTGAATTTGTTCCGCAAACAACAGTTAGTTTAGTTGATGACCACAAGAATAAAGATTGCAGCAGATGAAGTAAAAGAATGGGTCTTTACTGCCACCAATGAAAATGAAAACTCTATAGTCGGCACCATCAATGGAACTCAGGTACCAATGCCCCCCGCTCTTTTGAAAGAAGTATTCACATTAAGTACTGGGAATGATTCCATCGATTTGTCTGGAGAGGAATATGATTCTTTTTTAGATCGAATGGGTCACTCAGCTGTGAACCCTAATAAACTGTTGAAAAAGAATTTATCTATTGAATTTCAATTCTTGGCTGATGTTGTTGGAAAAGTGCTTCTAGCAAAGCACTCCGCCCATGATACTGTTGGAGTTACCATGGTGATCTAGAAGTGGTCAAACATGTAATCTCACTACCAACGCGATATGATCCTGCAGGGTCGCACATAAGAGATGTGGAGAAGTTGGTTGATTGACTGTGTTGGTAAAGGTTACCAATCACCGACCTGAATAGGGTCATGGGCAAATAGTTGCCTTAAAGGATCGACGGGATTGGGCAAAAGTTGCCTTATAGGTTTGGCCAGAATAGTCGACCGCGGGTCGACGAGAATCGTCGACCGCGGGTCGTCGAGTATCGTCGACCGCGGGTCGACGAGTATCGTCGACCGCAGGTCGACTATCATCGACCGCAAGGTCGACGATCGTCGACCGTAGGTCGATGATTATCCTCAACCCATGTTCGGCCTGAATTGTCGAGTATCGTACTCTGATTCTCGCCGATTGATTCTTGCCGACTGATTCTCGTCGATCCTGTGTGATTCTCGCCGAATGATTCTCACCGATTCTGGGAGGTGATTCTCGCCGATTCTGAAACCCTATTTTTCTTGTGGTCTGCGGATAGCAATTTTACCTAGGTTTATTTATGCTTGGAGTATAAATAGATACTTAGGGTTTTGGGGAAGAAAAAGAAACTGTCGGCTTTTCTTTTTGACCGAAACGAAACCGACGGAAGGGTTCCGCCATTCTTCGTTCGCTCCGCCGATTCCCGAATCCCTCCGACGGAAGTGTTCCGCCGCCATGCTCGCTCCGTCGACCTCCCCCTCTCCGGCAATTGTCGCTGGTATTGCTATTCCTGGCGCGGACCTAGCAGTCCGTGGAGTTGCAAGGTGCGGTCGATTTTCCTCCCGATCCTTCGTGCGACGAAGCTCGGGGTTCTCCCGCTCGTGTGGATTTCTGTAGAGACGTGGACGTTATTCCACGTAGAACTCGCCACCGACAAGGAATTACACTTGGAGCATCTTTGTTGAGTTGTGACTCAACACCGAAGAGGTAATTTTTGCCTAGTTTTGTATTAACTTCTTGATTCAACATTCATGGCCCGATCCAATCTCTTTGGGTTGTTCTAGATTTTATTACTTCCGCTGCGTGCACAAGCGTTGTGCCAACCTCATAGAGAAACCCAACAGTGGTATCAGAGGGAGGTTACGGCCGTGATTGTTGTTTTGGAAGTTAGGTTATTCCAGTACGTGTAAACCAAGGGATTTAGAAGTGTTCTAAATGTCTAGATTTAATCTTGGCACCCCGTCGGGAACGTCTGGAATCTTGTGGTAATTTCTAATCGTTAGGAATTACTGTCTCCTTAGCAGTAACCATCCCTCCGTTTTGTTTTGGATTTTGAATCCAACATAGAGAGATGAGCTTGTCTACTGCTTTAAGTTGAGTTGCCTTTGTCCCTTGTCTAATTCATGTAAACCTGAAGATTTGGAAGTGTCCAGATGTTCAGATTTATCCCTTTTCTTCTATCAAATGTTGATAGTGTTCTGTTGTGCATATAAGGGATGCATGAGGATTTTTGTGAAGTGTTTTTCTTTGGATGTGCACATTGATCAAATGTTGATCATGGTTAATTGTTAACCTATAATTAAAATCCCTTCCTCTAATATTAAGTGTTCGGATGCCTTCCGATGGATGACACTCTTCCTGCCTCGATCGATGAAGTGTGGGCTTGCCAAAGCAAGGTGCATTAATCTATCTTGGTAAGGGTGCGAGCGGATAATTGTGATATCCCACTGTCGACATCGGGTCTAGCTTAACTAGGTGACCTCAAAGGTTGAGTGCCTAGAGGCATGGGGTTGGCATGCACCATATGATGGATGCGAATAAGGAGTTATTCACTAACCATACAAGAATTGCATGAGGATGCAATTGGCAAGCGTTGCCTACCTAAATAACCACATCGTGAGAGGAAAGCCAAAGCTGACTCATAGTGTTGGTGAAATACGGATCTTGTCCACTAAGAGAGTAGCTCGCATGAACTCTCTGAATTGAAAGTGAGGGCTATTATTTCGAATAAAATACTGGGAGTCTTAGTTGAAGTCCAAATTAAGAAAAATAATTGTATTTTTGAAATTTTGGTACTGATTTATTCTGCATGAATTCTTCTAGAATTCCATGGCAAGTGGTTCGCACTCCATTCTGTCTCTAAGAGCCATCCTTGAGAAGGATAAGCTCAGTGGGACTAATTACATGGACTGGTACAGGAACCTGAGAATTGTTCTCAGGCAAGAGCGAAAGCTCTATGTATTGGAAGAAGAAACCCCCGAGGTGCCGACCGGGAATTCTTCCCGTGCTGATAAAGATACTTATAAGAAGTATACTGATGACGCCTTAGACGTCGAATGCCTTATGCTTGCCACTATGAACTCTGAGCTTCAGAAGCAACATGAGAGCATGGGGTGCAAGGAGATTGACGAGCATCTCAAGAAAATGTTTCAAGGGCAAGCTCGTCAAGAGAGGTTCGATGTCACAAAAGCATTATTTCAGTGCAAGATGGGAGCTCGAGACTCAGTAGGGACTCACGTACTCAAGATGATTGGGTATATAGAGAACCTTGAAAGGCTGGGTTTTCCACTAGGTCAAGAGTTGGCCACAGATCTGATCCTGCAATCGTTGCCGGACAGTTACGAGCAGTTTGTCTTGAACTACAATATGAATGAGATAGACAAGACACTGCCCGAGCTCCTAGGCATGTTAAGAACTGACGAGATCAATATGAAGAAGGCCAAGCCTGCCAGCCCCATAATGATGGTGCATAAGGGCAAGGGCAAGGCCAAGGGCTTCAAGAAGACGAAGGTGGGACCTAAGTCACATCTTGAACCCAAGTCTTTTGCACTGATGAAGAAGAAGAGCACGGTGAAGGAGGGGAAATGCCACCACTGTGGCAAGGCTGGTCATTGGAGGAGGAACTGTCCTTCGTAGATTGAGGGTCTGCAGAAAATAAAGGGAGGTATGACTTCCGCTTCAAGTATTTACGCTATAGAGATAAACCTTTCTGCTCCTTCATCTTGGGTATTAGATACCGGATGTGGTTCTCACATTTGTACAAATGTGCAGGAACTGGGAAGGAGAAGATTGCTGAGTAAAGGGGAGGTGGACCTTCGTGTCGGCAATAGAGCAAGAGTTGCTGCTGTAGCCGTAGGGGTTTACCGTCTTTCTTTGCCCAGTGGGCTTGTAATAAAACTAGATAACTGTTATTTTGTTCCGGCAATAACTAGAAACATTATATCCATTTCATGCTTGGACATGATTGGATTTTCTTTTATGATTAAGAACAACTGTTGTTCTATATTTAAGAATGATGTTTGTTATGTTGTAGCCCAATTGTTTAATGGTCTTTATGTTTTGAACTTGGACCATCAGATCTATAATGTAGAAAATAATAAAAGACTAAGAACAAATGACTCAAACCCTACATATCTCTGGCATTGTCGTTTGGGCCATATAAACGAGAGGCGCATATCCAAGATCCATAAAGATGGACTTTTGGACTCATTTGATTATGAATCATTTGAGCGATGCGAATCTTGTTTGTTAGGCAAGATGACTAAAGCTCCTTTCACGGGCTATACTGAGAGGGCTGAGGATCTCTTGGGTGTTGTACATAGTGATGTATGCGGACCCATGAGTTCCATAGCTAGAGGTGGGTATTTTTACTTCGTTACATTTACTGATGATTTCAGTAGATACGGATATGTGTATCTTATGAAGTGCAAATCCGAGACCTTTGAAAAGTTCAAAGAGTTCAAAAATAAAGTAGAGAACCAGTTGGGTAAAAGGGTTAAAGCACTCTGATCTGATCGAGGTGGAGAATACCTGAGTCATGAGTTCCGTGATCATCTGAAAGAGTGTGGTATTGTATCACAGCTCACTCCACCTAGAACACAACAACATAATGGTGTGTCTGAGAGGAGAAATCGTACTCTGTTAGACATGGTACGTTCGATGAAGAGTCTTGCAGACTTGCCTGTTTCCTTTTGGGGTTTTGCTTTAGAGACTGCTGCAATGACATTGAATCACGCTCCAACGAAAACGGTTCTAAAGACACCATATGAGATATGGACTGGGAAGCGTCCTAGTATGTCGTTCATTAAAATTTGGGGCTGTGAGGCATACGTGCGACGTCAAATGCCTGACAAGATGGAACCCAAATTGAATAAATGTTATCTGGTGGGATATCCTAAGGAAACGAAGGGGTATTACTTTTATCTACCGTCCGAGGGCAAAGTGTTTGTCGCAAGGACTGGCGTCTTCTTGGAGAAAGAGTTCTTATCAAGAAAAACTGAAAAGGTAGAACTTGAAGAATTTCAAGACCCACAGGTAGTGAATGAACCGGAATTGGATTCTGAGATAGGACTACAAGATGTTGTAGCTGGAGAACCTACTCAAGAAGTACAAGTCCTACGTAGATCTGGTAGACCGAGGTTTGAGCCTGAGAGATATGGATTTCTCGTGTCTCAAATAGGTAATGTGTTGCTTATGGATCATGATGATGAACCAGCAACCTACCAAGAGGCTATGAATGGACCGGACTCCGACAAATGGCTTGAGGCTATGAAATCCGAAATGGACTCCATGTACGCAAACCAAGTTTGGAACTTGGTGGAACCACCTGAAGGGGTACGACCCATAGGGTGCAAGTGGGTCTTCAAAAAGAAGACCGACATGGATGGGAATGTACAGACATTCAAAGGGCTACTGGTGGCTAAAGGTTTCAAGCAAATTCATGGTATTGACTATGATGAGACCTTTTCCCCTGTTGCCATGGTTAAGTCCATAAGGATATTGCTTGCTATTGCTGCGTATTATGACTACGAGATCTGGCAGATGGATGTCAAAACGGCTTTCCTTAATGGAAACCTCCTTGAGGAAGTGTATATGACACAACCCGAGGGTTTTGTATCCCCAAATGAAGCCACTAAAATATGCAAGCTGAACAAGTCCATCTATGGACTGAAACAGGCCTCTCGAAGTTGGAATCTTCATTTTGATGAGAAAATCAAAGAGTTTGGTTTCATCAAGAATGAAGATGAGCCTTGTGTTTACAAGCGAATCAGTGGGAGCATTGTTGTCTTCCTGATATTGTATGTAGATGACATACTTTTGATTGGGAATGACATTCCTACCCAGAAAGTTGTTAAGAACAACCTAGGGAACTAATTTTCTATGAAGGACTTGGGTGAAGCGACTTACAAACTCGATATTAAGATCTATAGAGATAGATCGAAGAAGTTGCTAGGTTTGACCCAGAGTACATACATTGAAAAGGTGTTGAAGCGGTTCAACATGCTTGAGTCTAAGAAAGGATTTTTACCCATGTCTCATGGTGTGAATCTCTCTAAGGACCAGTGTCCAAAATCTTGTGAAGATAAGGACCGCATGAAGTTGATTCCATATGCTTCGGCAATTGGATCAATCATGTATGCAATGTTATGCACTCGACCCGATGTCTCCTATGCTTTGAGCATGACTAGTAGGTATCAGTCAGACCCCGGTGAGTGTCACTGGATTGCAGTCAAGAATATCCTGAAGTACTTGAGAAGGACTAAGGATGTATTCTTGGTGTATGGTGGAGAGGAAGAGCTCGTTGTAAGTGGTTACACGGATGCTAGCTTCCAAACTGATAGAGACGATTCAAAGTCTCAGTCAGGGTTTGTGTTTTGCCTTAATGGAGGAGCTGTGAGCTGGAAGAGTTCCAAGCAAGAGACAGTTGCTGATTCTACAACAGAGGCCGAGTATATCGCTGCGGCTAATGCAGCGAAGGAGGCTGTATGGATTAGGAAATTCATCGGCGAGCTTGATGTAGTTCCTAGCATTGTTGGTCCCGTAGTTCTCTACTGTGATAACAATGGTGCAATTGCACAATCTAAGGAACCTAGATCCCATCAGCGCTCCAAGCACATACTTCGGCGGTTCCATCTTATTCGTGAGATTGTCGAACGAGGAGATGTGAACATTTGCAGAGTGCCGACTGAGGAGAATATTGCGGATCCACTGACAAAGCCTCTCGCGCAAAGAAAGCATGATGGTCATACTAGATCAATGGGTATACGATACCTGAATGATCAACTCTAGTGGGAGTCTTGTGGGTTGCATGTAAACATATATTCTGTTGGCTGTTTATTGTTTATTCATTTGATGAATTTTGTACCTAAATGTTTCTTTTTACAATTAATGGCAAGTTCTTTTATTATGATTTTTCTATATGATAGTTAAATTGTAACATAATAAATATCCTTAGAATGTTCGCTTCCATAAGACATCAAGTACGTGACTTGAATGTGAGAGCCTATGATTTATTTGAAGCTTCATTCTTAAAAGGTCCCTGGTCGTTGTATCGTCATAGAAACTAAGGGTAATGATGATACTTTAAGACTAACACGTGTGTTGACTGATGACCAGTCCTCACAGGTCATGATATTGTGATATCAAGTCATCACGTGGGTACTTGTTAATGAACAAGTTGTACTGGACAAACCCAACCTGAGATTACTCTGTGGATTGTTATCTAAACGTGTCACGAGTAGGTCTCAATTGACAATAGTGTTGTGGTCCTTTGACCTGAAGTCACAGCATTCATCAAGTGAGGAAGAGTGTGCTTTGATGCCATCTAAAGTCTTCTTTGAGAAAGGTTGATGATAAGGGTGGTTGTTGGGTACGTTACGAATCATTTGGGTGTTTGTGTGTGAGCAGATATGGGATTTGTCCTCCTATATGACAGGAGTTGCATCCATGAGCCCCTTGATGGAACTGGACTGAGAAATGCATGGCCATGCTTGGTTGAGTCAATATGTGATATTGGACTCACCATTCTCTGGAAGTCTGTTCTAGATCAAGAAACTTGGATTGAGCTATTATGAGGGTGACACGGTCCATGCCTCTAGTTCTTTCCGGATGTAAGGGACAAAGGGACAAAGACAACGCTGGAACATTGGTCATGAAGGCTTATGAGTTATGAACTCTTATTGCTTGGGGAGCAATGATGCATTGCTAGATGCCGCTCATTGTTTGTGAGGTTTTTGTTTTGATACTTTCAAGATCAAGTGGGAGACTGTTGGAGTTACCATGGTGATCTAGAAGTGGTCAAACATGTAATCTCACTGCCAACGCGATATGAGCCTGCAGGGTCGCACATAAGAGATGTGGAGAAGTTGGTTGATTGACTGTGTTGGTAAAGGTTACCAATCACCGACCTGAATGGGGTTATGGGCAAACAGTTGCCTTAAAGGATCGACGGGATTGGGCAAAAGTTGCCTTATAGGTTTGTCCAGAATAGTCGACCGAGGGTCGACGATCGTCGACCGCGGGTCGACGAGAATCGTCGACCGCAGGTCGATGATTATCGTCAACCCATGTTTGGCCTGAATTGTCGAGTATCGTACTCTGATTCTCGCCGATTGATTCTCGCCGACTGATTCTCGCCGATCCTGTGTGATTCTCGCCGAATGATTCTCACCGATTCTGGGAGGTGATTCTCGCCGATTCTGAAACCCTATTTTTCTTGTGGTCTGCGGATAGCGATTTTACCTAGGTTTATTTATGCTTGGAGTATAAATAGATACTTAGGGTTTTGGGGAAGAAAAAGAAACTATCGGCTTTTCTTTTTGACCGAAACGAAACCGACGGAAGGGTTCCGCCATTCTTCGTTCGCTCCGCTGATTCCCGGATCCCGTCGACGGAAGTGTTCCGCCGCCGTGCTCGCTCCGTCGACCTCCCCCTCTCCGGCGATTGTCGCTGGTATTGCTATTCCTGGCGCGGACCTAGCAGTCCGTGGAGTTGCAAGGTGCGGTCGATTTTCCTCCCGATCCTTCGTGCGATGAAGCTCGGGGTTGTCCCGCTCGTGTGGATTTCTGCAGAGACGTGGATGCTATTCCACGTAGAACTCGCCACCGACAAGGAATTACACTTGGAGCATCTTTGTTGAGTTGTGACTCAACACTGAAGAGGTAATTTTTGCCTAGTTTTGTATTAACTTCTTGATTCAACATTCATGGCCCGATCCAATCTCTTTGGGTTGTTCTAGATTTTATTACTTCCGCTGCGTGCACAAGCGTTGTGCCAACCTCATAGAGAAACCCAACAGATACAATCTCAAGGTATCAGTTATGCTTAGTGGGAGCCTTAGTTGATAAGAAACATCTGGATTGGGGATCAATCTTCTTTAATTTGATCAAAAAGAAAGTTAGCAAAAGCTGTGTCAGTTTTGGGAGGATTATAGGGGTTTACCAACATCTCAGGTGCCCTGATCTGTTGGTTTCAAGTGAGATGCACATAAATGCATCCAAAATACTCACCTGTGCCCTCTTCAGCAGGTGGGACAGGCAGATCATAAACCCAAACAGGGCTACTGCAGCAACACCTGCTTCAGGCACAAGGACTGCCTCAGTCACTCCTCCTCAGGTCTCTGCCCCAGCAAAATATTTGCCTGCTTCTCCTCCTCCTCCAGCTGTCTCTACCCCAGTCATCTCAACCTCACCACTCATCTCAACCATAGCCATATCTTCCCCCATTACAATCTCATCACCCATTTCACCTCCTCCAGCCACTACCTCAGAATCATTTCATCCCTTGCACTACTATCCACCTGTCACCACTCCATCATTTAATCTTCTGGATGACTCCTTCATGGATGATTCTCCTCCTACTCCTCCTGAAATTCCATCTACATCTTCCTACCAACAACTTCTTCAGGACATACTTTCTCAATCATCCTTCACCCCATCCTTTACCTCTCCCATATCATCCATCTCTTATTCAGTAATATCAATCTCAACAATTCCTTCTACTGATCCATCCATCCCTATACCTCCTGCCTACACACCATCCATTCCATCAGTCCCAACCAACATCATTCCAGCTACATCAACTCCTACCTCTACTCAAGCCCCTCTTGAGCATGTAGATCTTTCATCTTTGGTAGACAGGCTGTATGAGCTGCTAGCCCCCAGGCTAACCTCATTGCTGGAGACCACCTTGGCTCCACTTCTAAAAAATGTTCAGGAGCTGTCTACCAGGTTATCTACCTTCCTCTCCTCTCAGGCAATCCCTTCTTCTGGGTGCCTTGATCCAGTTCTCACTGAATCTAGGCAGGGGGAGATGCCTAATGAAGCTCTGGTTTTGCCTGAAGCTGCTGAAATTTCAGAACCTGCTCCAGTATTTGCAGTAGATCTTCAGAGCCTGCTATCAGTTTTTGATTCTGTGTACTTCAATTCTTTGCCAGTTCTACAAGTTGAAGACCTTACTAAGGTCATTGTGCCTGTTTTAGAATGTGATCCCAGCCTGATTGCATCTTATATAAACTCTTTCAAGGTTGAGGATGTTGTTGCTTCAATTTTTACTGCTGCTGCTGCTACTGCTATTACACCTATTAGATTTTCTGATATTGAAATGTTGTCTGTTGTTGCTAATGATGTTGCTTATCTTGAAGAACCTAAACCTGCTGCTCAAATTACTTATGCTCCTATTGCTGCTTCCATAAGTTCTACTTCTACTGCTGCTGCTGCTCCTGCTATGACTTCTGAACAACTGAAACAACAAGAAAAGTACATCAAAAGCATTGATGATCTGTATGATAGACCCCAGAGCTCAGAAAGTGATCAGTTTCACACTGACTCTGATGACTCTTCTAGTACTATTGCAAAGAAAAGGAAGGCCAGAAGTAAGGCCATAATGAAAGTTCCTCCTACTAAGGCTAAGGATGCTAATGATATACCCTACTATATTCAGCATGTTTGCCAAATTACTGAACCATGGATGCAATATTCTAAAAATCAACTAAAGGCCATGAAGAAGAAAAGAAAGTTTGATAAGTATGAGAAAGGTTCATCCTAATTTGAGCCTCCTCCTCCTCCTCCTCTAGATTCAGGATCAGGTGGAGGCTCAGCTTCTCTAACCTCAGCTCCAAAGTAAACTTCCTCCCAATCCTCTCAAAGATATCATCCCAGGGGGCAGTATAAAAGGGGTTATCAGTCCAGAAGGGGACAATATAGAGGAAATCAAAGAGGACACAGATTTCAAGCAAGGGAAGGACAAAGTCACATGGACTCAACTCAAGGACCTTTCCCCTATAAACTCAGAGAAATAGTTGATACAAGAACTCCTACTGCTTCAGAAACTGTCAATGGATATGAGCCTGCAGTTCCTTTTGAAGATCCAGAGAATAATCCATAATCATGGACTGCTAGGATGAAAGAACTTGCTGCCTTAGATCAGCTGAAGAAGTCCAGAGAATAAGGGAAAGACAATTCCAACATTACTACTTTGTCAGATCAAAGAAAGGCAGAACTGGAAAGGTATGCATCAAGGAAATTCTTTGACCCAGTGGACTACATGAAACTGCATCCTGAGGCTGTGGTTCCCAGGCCAAGATCTCAAACCTCCTTAGGTGCAGAGGATGATAGAAGGTCAAAGAAAGAAGCTCTAAATCCCAATAGGGAAATCTTATTTAAGAAGGGGAGTGAAAAGAAATGACATTTGTAAGCAGACAGTATACTCATCTTGAATATTTGCTGATATTCCATCTATTTGCTGCTATGTTGCATGATCTGCTCTTTTTTGTTAGATTTTTGTTTCTATGTATGATGATTTTGTATTTATTATTGAGTTCTGTAAATATTAATCCTAACCCAAATAGGGGGAGATTGTTGGAACACCCTATTACTAATTTGGGCAAGGATCACTATATTTTTAGGAAATCAGTTTGACCTAGATGTATAGTTGAAAAGGTCAAGTTAGAATGAGTCTAGGGCTTAGAACTTAGGTTTGAAGCTGCCCCCAGGACCATTCAAGGATTCAGACTTAGAGCTGAGGCAAAGACAATTATCGTCGAGCTTAGGTCGACGAAACGTCGAACTCCGTTCGACGCTCTCTGAGCGCATCTCTGCTAAATCGTCGAGCTCCGGTCGACGATCTTCGAGCTCAGATCGACGATCTGTCTTCAGCTTATTCTTCAGGTCACTGAGCTCCGGTCGACGATCTTCGAGCTCAGGTTGACGTTTTCTGTCTGATGTTCATTTCAATCTCTGAGCTCAGGTCGACGTTCGTAGAGTTCAGATCGACATTTTTCCTGAGAGATCGACGACTTTGAGGATTCAAATTTAGTCAGCTTTTGGAATGTTTTTCAAATTCTCTCAGCATTTATTTCAAGAGATCTGCTAGCCGTTTTCAATTATTCTGGAGCAAGTTTCAAGGGATTTATTAGAGAATGTTTATTGGACTTTCCTCCAAAAGACAAAACATTTAGGGAAGACATTTATTGAGTGCTAACGGCTATCTTGGATAGAGGATCTTCAGAGAATAAATCATCTTTTCTAGTCTGACAGAAAAATAACAACAAGAGACTACACAAGAATAGACAATCTACAACAAGAAATTCTCAGTACAGATTCACAGGATAGTGAGATCAATTCAAAAAATCAAGTGATCAATCCTGGAGAATTAGTTGGCATACTGAAAAGTGATCATAGCTTCAACATCAAGGACTCCAGACAATTCATATTTCAGCCTCTGCTGAAACCATCTTCTGCTGGAGATCTGAAGCTTCTGAAGACCTATCACCCTAGCAAAGCTCTCATCTTTCTCAGGGGGAGCTTTGACAACACAATCAATTCACTAATTCTTTTCTCAGTGATTGAGACAGAGAAGACAACTTCACCTCTTTCTTTTTCTTTTCCTGCTGTAAAAGGGTTATCAAAACTCCCTTCAAAAGTCTTGATTCTGATTCTGAGAGCCTTGTCAAAACTCAGTGGTGGCAAGACACCTGATCAAAAAATCTAGTGTGGTTTTTGAGCACCTTATCAAAAGCTTATTGGTGCACAGGACACCTGATCAACTCATCTTGCAGTGGATTCCTACCAAGGGTGGTAGAAGAGTGGATGTACCCAGGTTTTTGGGGAACCACTATAGTTCCTTGTGTCTTCTGGTTTCTTGTGGATATTCTTTGCTGTGTGCTGTGGTTTTTATTCTTACTGCTTTAGTTTTATTTTCTACATTAAAGCACCTTACACCTATACATAAATTAAGCCTTTACTGCTGTGCATTTTTAAATTGTAAATTTACTTTAAAATACTCTATTCACCCCCCTCTAGAGTTAAGATAGATCTTACCCTCACTTTCAACCTCCTTCATGTTTGGATTTAGCCGGAGTTGAGGTTGAATGGTTTTGTGAGCGTGTTCTTCCAATAAAATTTTATGGGTGCAGAAGGATGGATTAATCCCTCTCAAATCCGTGATCTTCCACGCAATTGCGCGGCGATGACGTTTTAAAATATTAGATAATTAAATTTTTTCATCATCGGTCAAGTAGGCCGACACAATAACGGGAAGTTTAGAATCATCTGCTAAAAATAAATACTCTAAATGATCAGACAATTGTTTTAATTCAAGTGTGGGAGGTTCATCATAAGAAGTTTTCAAACGATCACTACTGACTTCCAAAATTTCAAAAAAAGGTGTGCGAGTGATCGAATTATTATCACTATGTTCATGAACAATTAAATCAAAATTTTCAACATCGTTGTCATGATCAATAGAAAATAAAGCAAGTTTAGAAAAAGGAAAGGAGTCTTCTTTGGGAGAAGCCTCCAAGTAATAACAGGCGTCGTCATTTGAGAGCGAATTTTCCATAGACGAGTCAATAGTAAAGGTAACTTCTTCATCTCCGACTCTAAGGAGAAGTTTACCATTACTAACGTCTATAATTGCGCGTAAGGTAGCAAGAAAAGGGCGGCCGAGAATGAGTGGTACCTCGGTGTCCTCTTCGATGTCAAAGATGACGAAATCTACCGGAAAGATAAATTTGTCAACTTTGACAAGCACATCCTCAATGATCCCTATAGGGAGCTTGACAATCCGATCCGCCAATTGAATGCACATTCTTGTGGGCTTAGGCTCACCTAAGCCCAATTTATTCACTAAAGAATAAGGCATTAAATTAATTTAGGAGCCTAGATCGGCTAACGCACGTTTTACTTATAAATCACCAAACAAACAAGGAATAGAGAAACTACCCGGATCGGGTAATTTTTTTTGTAATTTATTAAGTAAAAATGCTGAACACTCTGCGTTCAACTGAACCGTGGAGATATCCTCAATTTTCTTTTTATTAGATAAAGATCCTTGAGGTACTTGGCAAATTTCGGCATTTGTGCTATTATTTCGCAAAACGGTAAATTTATTTGAATTTGTTTAAACATGTCTAAAACTTTACCGTGATGCTCATCCACCCGGTCTTTTTGCATTCTAGATGGATAGGGAAGAGGTGGTTGATAAGCTTTTGGTTGATTAGAAATAGAAGGCTTAAGCGGAGGAGAAGATGAAGAAATTGTTACCTCCGTATCAACCGAAATTGGAGAAGTATCAACAGGAATTGGATATGTGGTTACCTCCTTCCCACTCCATAGAGTGATGGCTTTTGCTTGCTCATTTGGGTTGGGCCTTGTATTGCCTTGTAGTGCTCTTTGTTGGCGATCAGAGAGCATTTTAGCGATTTGCCCAATTTGGGTATCCAAATTACAAAGAGATCCGGTGAGATTCTGGATGGCATCATTTGTAGTCGTATATTTGGTGAACAACTCCTCGAGATTGGGAGCTTTTGGAGCTTGCGGTGGAAAATAACTGGGATGAATGGTGTTAAGTGGGCGAGCCGCGTTCCTCGGATTACTCCAAGAGAAGTTGGGGTGATTCCTTATACCCGGGTGATAGGTATTACCAAAATTATTACCCGAATTATAAGGTGGCCGATTCGGATTACCCATGTAATCCACATGTTCGGCAATAGTGGAAGGCTCCAAATATTGGGGCTCACAGGTAGGTGTAGACGAGGAAGCAGTCATCTCGTTCATCTATTTTTGTAGTTTCTCAACCTAGGGAGATAAACTAGAAACTGTATCTATTTCGTAAATCCTTGTCGGTTTAGGTGGATGAGACCGGGGTGTACTCCACTGATACATATTCATGGCCATACCTTCTATAAGTTCTTGCGCGACCGCCGGTGTCTTGTTATTTAACGTTCCACTGGCGGCGGCATCAATATATTGCCTCGTTTGTTGATTGAGGCCATTATAGAAGGTTTGCACTTGCAACCAATCAGGGATTGCATGACGCGGACAACGGCGAAGCAATTACTTAAATCGCTCCCAAGTATCATATAATGTTTCTGTATCAACTTGGGAGAAATAAGTAATATCATTGCGCAATTTGGCCATCTTAGCGGGCGGAAAATATTTCGTGAGAAATTTTTCCGTCATCTCGGCCCAAGTAGTAATGGAGCCACTTGGGAGAGAACTCAACCACTGCTTAGCCTTGGTGTGCAAAGAAAAAGGAAAAAATCCTTAGCCGAATGGCATCATCGGAAACCCCGTTAATTTTAAAAGTATCGCATATTTCTAAAAAGTTAGAAAAATGCGCATTTGGGTCCTCATCTTAAAGCTCGTCAAATTGTACGGATTATTGTACCATTTGAATGATGCTTGGCTTCAATTCAAAGTTATTGTTCGCAATAGTGGGTCGAACAATATTTGATTGCGCCTCATCCAAATTTGGTCGGGCATAATAGGACATAGTCCATTCTTCGTCCATATTTGAATGTTGGTTACCCAAATTAGAAGAAAATTGAGAAGAAGGGGAAGAGGAAGAAGAAGAAGAAGAAGACGAAGATGGTGAAGAAGAAAAAGTGTTACATATGGATTCCTCAACCAATTCTGGAGAATTGAGTTCACGGAGTCTTAGGCGTCACCGCAAGCTTTGCTCGATCTCCGGATCCAAGTCAAATAAATTTGACGGATTCTCTCAGGTCATACACCAAAATAAAATGAAAGATAAAAGTTTTAGGATTAAAAATTTATAAAATAAAATTTCCTGGACTTCCCAAGGGCTACCCAACAATGGGTTCGCATGGTACTAGGCGGTATTACGGGATGAAAACCTGGCATGGCCCTTTCGCAAGAAACTTTAATTATAAAAAATTAAAGTTAAAACTTTTAAAGAAAACAAACAAAATAAAAAAAGGATACAATTAATAGATTCTTGCTTTCAAAATATCGACAAAGAAAGTAAAATAAAATAAAACTTGATGGATATTTTCTCCACACTAAAACATTTCCACGCAACGACGCAAAAACTTGATGGATATTTTCATGCAATGACGTCAAATAGATTATGAAATGTTTTATTTTATGTAAAAGTCCCCGACAATGACGCTAAAAACTTGATGTATATTTTCTCCACACTAACGCGTATTTCAAATCGATGAGGCAAGTATACCTATCGTTTGGAGTATAGAATCAAGTGTCGTATATCGACTCGGGGCTTGTCGAGTACTTGTACTCACAAGAAAGAGCTATAATCTTATCAGATGGAAAAGTTTTGTTTTTTATTAAAACAGATAAGGAAAAGGAAGTGATACTAAGAAAGAGAAATTCGATGATGGGTAAGCTAGCACTTGATCTAGAATCCCCTTGGGATAAAATAAACCTTCTTGAAAAATAAAGCAATGCGAGTTCTTAAATTGCTCACTCGATCGTGGAGGTTCCTAAAGTACAAAAGCATCTCTCTCGAGCTCATGCTTTTGACTAACCTTAGGTTGATCGATTAAGACCTCTCTGCCAGTCGAAACCCCTAAGCTTTCTTTAGGAGGTGAACCACGCTATTGGATTTGACTCCAATCCGGGGGATTTATGTCGTCCTCTCTCGAGGAGTGCATGCAACTCCTTTTATCCTTGAGTGATCTCCTCATATCCGCAACCTCTCGGTCATTTAGGATACGGATCTTAGATCGAAAACCATATCTGCAAAATATGAACTCGACAAAATATAATTCAAAGATAAATCATAAATGAGCAAGATTAAGAACAAGACATTTTTGATAAAAATTGAAAAGTTTATTTTATTCCAAGGTTCATCATGATCAAGTGCTAAATGGAATTTCGCTACTCATCATGATTAGGGAATTACAAAATAGAGTAGGGAAAGACATGCTTGAAATAACAACTACTTGAATAAAAGCTTACACAATATTAATCTAGGCTAGGAAATGAAAAATACAGAAATTAAAAGTAGAAAAATAAAGGACTCTAACTCCCTAAAAATCAATCCTGAGCATCTGAAGTTGTCTTGAATTTATAGGAAAAATTGTTGGTTGGTCACGCCCTAGGTCACGCTCGTGACCTAGGGCGTGTCAGGATCGGAACCGTCGTCTTGAAGCCCTGGGAACGTTGGAGGAGGGACGGCCAAAAACAACAGATTGTGGGTCATGCCCCTAGGTCACGCACGTAACCTAGGGGGTGTCAAGTATATTTATAGAAAATGGCAGGAAGCTGACAATGGCGAGAATAAATTGCAGTTGATGGAGGCGTCATGCCCCCTGGTCACGCCTGTGACCAGGGCGTGTCAAGCTGGAAACGTCAAACATGCGACAACGACAGGAACGGCGGAGTAATTGGCTTGAAACGCCACTGACATGCCCTGGGTCACGCCCGTGACCCAGGCGTATCATTTTAATTTGATGTGGCATGGTACAATAATTATTCTATCGGCCTGCCCCGTGTAAAGGTGTCTTGCCTATGAGATACGCCCACAAAGGGCGTTTCGCAGGGCATGTCGAGGTTCTTCGGTCACTGTTTCGTCGATCTGCGGTCAATGTTCTCAGCCCCTGGTGTCATGCCTATGGTCACACCCAGAGAGGGCGTGTTATAGGGCTTGTCTAGGCCGAGAAAGGGAAAAATCCCAGTTCTGCTGCAAATAATTCATAGACTAGCCCTGCAAGATTAAAAATGGTTTTGTTAGATCAAATAAAGATAAAATATAAAAAGTAGTTAATTTAAAGACTTTATTATAAAATTGATATATAATATCTAACTATTAATAGAAAATAGCAAAATAAAAATAGGAATAATTAGAGTTAACACTGCCCCATCTCTGACTACAGGAACGGAGTGGGAGCCGGTGGAGGTGGTGCAACATTCGGAGTTTACTGAGGTCCGCCCTGTGGTGTAGAATGTGTCGGGGGCAGCATAACAAAGGCGAATTGTAAGAAATTTGACCCAAACCTAGTTAAAAGTGGACCATTACATGTGATCCCCCTTATGGGCACACCATAGCTTCCGCTGCTTAGTTTGTCCACAAACTAAACTCGAGTGGGGGTGACCCAGGGTTAGTGGACTTTTACTCATTAGATCGAGGTTTCTCTCTGATACTAGTTTATAAGACCCCATTTTTTTCTTTTAAACCACCGGGGTCTTATGCCCAGAACCACCGCTTTGCGGTGACACCAACACGCCCGGGAAGGTCGTCACTACAAAACGCTTATCCTGCCGGCCATACCGATCGCAGAAGAGAAGAGTAAAAGTATAAATACCTGAGTAAAATGAAACTCAAACTAGTCCACCAGAATCACATATAAATAAATAATTCTCCATGAAGGGAGATCCCACAGAAAAGATAAAGTAAAGTAGTTAAGAGGGCTCCTGCCCGATACATCAAAATCCTCACTACAAATCACTCAATCGTGGAAGTAAATCTATAATATCAACTAATGATCGGGACTCAATATCACTGCTACCTGAACTCCAGTGCTAGACCGTCTCATCTCCATGCGCACTAACCTATGGGTTCATATCTCCTTATTCAGATCCACGATCCCCTAAAATGATTTGGTAAATAACTGTTAGTCTAAAAGACTAAGTCTTATCATCCCCCGCCCCTCCCCCATGACTCCTAGGCACCAAGCGGGGAGAAGGAAAGGGAAGGTAATGAAGGTAGAGAGTACAAAGGTAAGCAGGTGGCGGCGAAACTAGTCTATCATGAGTTCATAAACAGAGCAAGTATATGTAAGCGGTAGTAGGTAAGCAACATAAGTATACATAAGAATAGGTGAGCATGTAAAGTAGGAGAAGGTAAACTAAGTAAGTAACCATGACCTATAGGAATGCCCATACAAACTTATAGACCAAGGTGTCGTTTTGCAAGGCCTATTGTATAAATTGTTACATACTATTTTATACAATAGGTGTCAAGGGTTATAGGCAATGATGATGATATGTCATGCAAGTATGCTATGATGTGAACATTTAAGTGCAACACAAACACTCGACTCTGTGCACACAGACCTTTAGTTCCCCCTTTCTGGAGCCTAACCTCCCAGGATACCTCCGTAGTGGCAAATGGAAGCGGTGGGTTGGGCCTCGCCTACCTCTAAACCGGTATTAACACTATCAGTTAGACCTATCGTATGCCTCAATGCTGGTGCACTAAGCGGAGCTCCTACGTACTCTTTCCAGTTGCGCACCAGACTTTATTTGGCCAAGTTCTAAACCACACCTGCCGAGTCAATGTATTGGTGTCGGTGTGATGACTCTCCAATACCAAAGACCCACCACCTTTTATCTTATGCACATGCAATATTACTATATCTTTCCACCGAGCTTAAGCTCCCCGGACTATCCCGTCCGTCACAAAACCATCCGAGCCATCGGCTTGCCGGACAACCCGTCCATCACCATTATCTACCGAGCCATCGGCTCACCGGGCTAACCTGCCCTTCACTAAAACCACCGAGCCTACTGCTCGTGAGACCCAACCTAACTCCCACAACACCGAGGAGTGTGAGTGTAAGTGTAATCCTAGTTATACTAGTTTCTCTTTAACATTGATTATACTTACGGTTTAGGTTAGCCCAAGAATGCCCCCGACATACCCGATGAAGGGTTCTCAAAGGGCACTAGGAACTATGATGGTAGTTGAAGCTCATCGTTCCCTTTCATAAGTCACTTACTATTATTTGTTAATACCTAATCCCCGATCCCTTTTAATGTTATACTGGATCTAACCCTAGTGTATTTTGACTCTTCTTCTCTCTATAGGAAAGATGACCTTTCGTCGATCCCGAACACCACTTAACACTAGACAACCCAACATTCCCCTCATCATGACTCTTAATGAAACTCACTTTTTCATCTTACCAAATCAGCACACATTACTCCCCACTTCCTATGATTACACCCATGATATCACAATTTTCCGCAACTTTACTAAATGCAGACCAACCTAAGATATATGATGTATATGACAGGAGGTACTTAAAATTTTCATCCAAATTCCCTAACATAATTATTGTAGGCTTAAAATGACACATTTAGCTTAAATCCAGAGACTTGTAATTTTCCTAATTATTAGATTTTTTCCAAAAGTTAAGCCATAGGTAGTTTTGAACATGAAGTACTAGATTTCCTCAATTTATAGCCACCCAAAAATTAGGAACAATATATGATAGTATCAGTGATTTCCAAATTTCACATTTTTTCATAAATGTAATAACCTTTAAATAATTAATTCAAGATAATCCAAATGATTAGAGTTAATGAAGGGAGTACCATAAATTATAGTCCATAAATTATATAAAAATTACCAGAGCCTTATAATGATCATAAAACACTACTTACTAAGTTTCATGCAATTCCAAGGTCAGTGAGCCATGTTTAAAAATACTTCCAATAATTTCATTAAAGTGCACTTTGTGAAGAAACATTCTTATAAATTCATCCAAATGACATGTGATAATTTTCTAGACTTCATTATTCCCTAAGAAGTTCTTTGGCCAAGTAACACAATTTTATAGCAAGGTATACTATTTATAATCAATTTATCAAAACATGGTGTACTAGTTTACTTTACACATAAAGTACTAAGAGAAAAGGCCCAATTGATCCAAATAAGTTACTAGTGCCTCTAAATGATATTTAATTAATCTTGCCAGAGTTTCATATCATTCTAAGTTAATCTAACAATGGTTACTTCAAACTCATCAAAAAGGGGAGGTGGAGATTATACCTACAAGTATGAGATACTGTTTTCTAAAAATCCTATAATAAATCTCAGAGGTCAATAACATTATAAAATTACTTCTACCAAAATTTCATGAAGATCCAAGATGATATGTCCTTCCTATATTTTTATAAAAGGTATAGGCCAACACTATCCCTAATTGGTTTAAGTTGTGTGCCTAGGTATAAATGTCACCAAAGTCCTTCCTAGGGCATTTCACCACCCTAAGATCACATGCACTAAACACCAAGTCAGTACAAGGACATATCACTCCATGTCCTTCATAAACCCCCAAAGTTCAACCTTAGGGTTTGAACTAGGGTCCTAAGGCAAATCCACCCAAATCCACCCAAAACTCCATGTGAGGGTGTTTAAACTAACCATTGGGCTCTGGCAAAAGTCCCAACCCCTTTGTGTGAGAATTATCCCCTCTACGCCCCAAGCTCACTCTGGCCCTAATTAACCCTTAAAGGGCCACACTTTGGCCTCACCAAAACCTATTCAAATATAACCAAATTGGGCTGAGATTTTTATCATGGTCATACCAAGACCCTAAAAGTCATACACCAAAATTTTGGTGGGTTAAAGGGTCATTAGACCCCTTAAATAATTCATAAATAGATTATTAAATTTCTACAAAAAACATTAGGATAATATTTTCCAAAAATTCCCATTTTGGATATATTCTAGGTATAGGTATGAGTGACACCCAACCAAAATTTGAAGTCATTTGGATGGCTGGATTGATGGGGGCACTCAAAACAATCTCTGAACAAGCCTAGGTATAGACCTCACAAAAAAAAGTGTTGTGGTTTGACCTGAACTAAAAATTGGTCCAAACAAAATTTAAATTAAACTAGACTCATAGAGGTACAATTATCATATTGGCCACTTTTTCTGAATAGGCCCCTAGGTATTTTTAACAATTAGTTTAAAACAGCCCAAACACAATGACAAAAAATGAAATAAAATGAATTAATGGCACGAATCTTAGCATGATCGTGTGACTCCTGGCTTTCTTCATCCTCCATCCAAGGGCTGTGATTAACTCGACCTGGAGCACTACCATGTCCATTTGCCAGCCACTCGGCCACCTCCCTGTCCAACCACCGCCACCACCACCTCCGTTGAGGTGAGGGCAATCGGCCGGAGGTGTTTTGGATGCCGGAGATGGTAAATTCCGGCAAACCCGACACTTTCATTTTCATAGAAAACTAGTAGAAAAATTCCACTAGATCGTGCTCAATTGAGCCTGATTCTCTTCTCTAAGGATTCCTAAGATCTAACCCATGAAGAAGGAGTAGAGGAGGACCTGATTTGCGGCCTGAAGATGTACGCTTTTCCTTCTCACCATTCCGACCACCGAGCTTCTGGCTCTTCTACAACTTCTACACCAACCTCAACGGAATTGAAAAGTAATCGGGGGAAATGCTTGCCCTTACTCTGGTGAAGGTCCTTAAAGAGGGAATTTGGGAGAGGAGGCTTGTAACCCCCAAATGTCATTAAACTCCATTAATAGCCATTAAGTCTACCCCTTCGGTTTCAACCAAATTAGGGGGATGAACAAAATTAATGGCTGGACACCTCCAGAAACTCCTCCTCTTCCTCTAAGGGAAAAAAGACCCATAAAAGTGGGAGTTATGGAGCCTCCATGGCTATTCCATTCATCAAACTCCGCTCAGACTTGCACAAGGCTTTCGTCGAGCTCTGCTCGACGGTTTTGTCGAGCTCAGCTTGGCGGTTTCATGGAGATCAGCTCGGCAGTTTTGTCGAGCTCAGCTCGGCGATTTGGTCGAGCTCAACACGACAATTTTGTCGAGCTCAGCTCGACAATTTCGTCGAGCTCAGCTCGGCGATTTACTTGAGCTCAGCACGACGATTTCCTCGATCTCAGCTCGACGATTTCCTCTCTTAGTCTAACGACCTACTGTGATGTTGATATTTTGTCGAGCTCAGCTCGACGATTTCCTCTCTTAGTCTAACGACCTACTACGATGCTGATATTTCGTCGAGATCTACTCGATGTTTCATCGAGCTCTCCTCGATGATTTCCGTCTAGCTCAGGTTTTCGTCCTGCTCGGTCCTTTTAGCCTATACTTTTTGGTGTGTTACATTGGGTGTCATTAGACCCTTTAGTGCTTCCTAGGGTTTTGTCATGACCCAGTCATGACAAAACCATCCTAGGGGTCTAGAAGTCTGAGGGATGTTACATTTAGACTGGCCGAGGGGTCTTAATCGATCAACCTAAGTTTAGTCGAGAGCATATTCTCGAGAGAGTCATTTTTGTATTTTAGGAACCTCCACAATCGAAGTAGATAATTTAGAAGCTTGTATTTCATGAAAGATTATTTTAATCCAAAGAGATTCTAGATCAAATGTTATATTTTTTTATTTTCTTCCTAAAACTTTAATTAACCTGTTTTGTATTTGATAAAATAATATTAATTTGTGTGAGTAGAAGTAATCAGCAGTCCTGGAAGAATGCGACACTTGATATTTTTAAAATATCCTATACTTTGAATGATAGGTGTTCTTGCCTATAGTTCGTAGAATTTTGGAGATATTTTCAATCCTAAACTTCAACCATCAAACCCACACTAAATCTCCTAGATGATCTACGCATTAAGGGGGTTTAGATGTATACCTGAGAGGAGATTCTTGATGTTGAATGAAGGTGCGGTGGCATAGTGGTGTTTATGGCAGTGGAAAATCTTATCTTCACTCTTCAATCAGCGGTAGTAGCCTACACTCTGCACTCTTGATTTGAACGTGGTCAGGGAGAATAAACAGAGGTAATGGAAGGCTAGGGGGGTTTATAGTTCCACCATTACCATCGACCATTATTCTCCCCCCACATAAGTGGCAGTTTGACATAGACGACAACTTCTCTCTCCACCAAACCCCTTCTCAACCATGCAAATGGCTGAACGCGTCTATTGGGGATTGTTTATGGTTAGGCTATCCTGGTCTAGACTCAATTAGGTCGGGTTTTCTCAATTCAAACCCTAAAGACTCATTTTTGACTTATTATGCTCAAACTTTGACCTTTTTGAGGACTTGACCCTACCACATGATGTCTTGAGTCTCACTAGGGACCCTCCAGCCTAAGGGTTTACTAGAATAACATGAGTCATCTAATTTCAATAGGGTTGGCTTTGTGTGAAGTGACACATAAGTATTAACCTTTAAAGACCTAGGTGCACACACGAAATCCAAAGGTTCCACATGACTCCAACAAAATTTTTTTAGGCTTAACATAGCATGGACAAAACCTTGTATACACACCTTAAAGGGATTGAGAGGCTCATCTAAGCTAAGTACACCACCTTGGGTGCACATATCTACTCCACCAAACTTCTAAACCTTTAAAAAAAATTGGGGATGTTATAAATTGTATCGTCCCATTTTTATCTAAACCCCTCGTGCATGTTTTGATATCACCATGGGTGAATTAGTCTGTTAGAAAATGTTGGGAGAGAAACCAAGGTCACAGGGTAGTTAACACAGGTCTTCGGGGGAAATTCGGAATTTCATCGAGTAGTTGTAGAAAGCATCATGTACTCTCGAAGATTCGTCGAGTGGTTGTAGAAAGTGTTGAGTATTCTCGACGATTCATCGAGTGGTTGTAGAAAGTGATGAGTAGTCTCAACGAATTGATCGAGTAGTATCGAGTGGGCTTGACAGATTCGTCGGGTGGATTCAATGGATTCGTCGAGATAGGCTGAATAGATTCAAAGAATAGTCAGTGGACTCGTCGAGTGAACTCGACGAATTAATTGAATGGTATCAACGATTCGTCGTGTACATAAGACGTATGAACTTGGAGTCAAATTCATTTCTGTGTAGTCTTGAAGCTTGCGGCCTGAGATTAACCAGCGGGTTGAACCATTTCGGGAACTGTTCATGCGGCGTATTTATGTATAACAAGTATTGTCTAATAAGAGATTGACATCCTATGTTAAATCTCATGTGGCTATTTTGTTATGCTAAATTAATGTTTATAATGGTAGTGAGCATTTGATACAGTAATTAGGATGAGTTGATATCCTATGTTAATGTTGAAAAGGGACTCGGTTGGAACTCTTGGATGTTTGGAAAAATGGCAATGTGCGGGGTTTATTTGTATGTTTGGATTGACACACGGTATATCATCCTTTGTTGAGGATTAATGTGGAAGGTCAATGGGCTTTCCAGTTGTCACACCGATGGAAGCTGACAGTGTGACCTAGGACGGACGGGTTGGGTTCTTTTTTGATTACTTCCTAAAGACCCCTTCTGTACCTATTGAGCCAGTTTGGCTGAGCACTTTGGTGTTTACTTCCCAAGGACCCCTTCCATGTTGTTAGGCTAGTTGGTCTGGGCTCTTGGTGCTCATCTACCCAAGACCCCTTCTGTGTCATTGTACCCAGGAGCTCCGCTGGTTGGAGGATGATAACGTTTAGGAGTACAAAGGCCTAGTCCGAGTAGTATGATGCCCGCCTAGTAGTGGAGATGCCCACTCCACTATCCACGTTTGGCCACAACGGGTGATGCCGGAGAGGGTGGCTACCACTCGTAAAGTGAAAACTAAGATATATGTCGTCATAGAAAAACTGGGTGTATAAGCAAATATGAGTCATCATAATCATTCATTGTATTGAACCGCATAAGATCCTCATCATATAAATTTGTATGGGCACTATTATATGATGAATTACTTTGATGTACCCGACCCATAACTTATAAATTTGTGTGCGAATTTTTATAAGTTAAGTTCAATTCTGTACTTATGGTTTTATATGATGCTAGTGTAGATGTGCTTTTATAAATGTTGATACAAACTACTGATATTACCCTCTTATTAATGAAGTGATGATATATTTACATGTACTGCTAGATTTAACAATACTCTCCTATGAGTTGCTTGATATATATATTACTATTATATTGTGCCCCTCTTTCTTTTCCCCCACCCGGTGCGTGAGAGTCATTGGGTTGAGCGAATGTGAAGCCACTTAGTCTTTATGAAAAACATTTGCTACGTCTACCATTTTAGGAGGACACCCCATAGACGGAACAACAGTAGCACCTAATGTAGGAGGACAGTCAGGCCAGGGGGATAGGGCCTTATACGGTGATACCCCCACTCTCTTCCATGACAGGTGTGAGGTTTGAGCGTTATGATGTAGCCAATGGGCAGTTTTGTGTACTCTAATATTACTGGAGCTGATGTAGCTTCCTATTATGTTGTACTTATTTGGACTTTTATATTTGTGGTTCATAACTTTTGTGTTCTCTCTTTGGTTGTATTGGAAATTAGCTGGCAAAATAGACGACTAGTGGTATATATTAGCCTATGTGCTAATGCTACCACAAGGCGGCTATTCTGGACATAAAACTTTGCTCGACCGTATCTTGTGTTCCAGGAGGGGTTAGTTTTAGCGTATTATGCCCATTTGTGATTCATACTAAGTATGTCAATTCATTGTCCTATGTAAGCCAACCTAACCCTAAATTCGTCCTTTGTCCATAGATCCCGGTACATATATAGCCAACGACGGGGGTTCTCATTCCTCCGATCCCAAGTCCTTTCCAATAATTGGAACTGGGGCAGACTCTAACTGCGATTTTAGATTCCTTCAGGTCTGAGCAAGACTTGGTGCAGCAGCAGGCCCCGGGCTCCAATTTATTGAGCACCTTCCGAGCTCTTTCTCCAACCGTTAATCACGTGACAGAGTCGGCTGTTCACAAAGAGGAGTGGTTAGATTTTGTACAGGAGTTGATAGCTGGAATCTGATGTCTAGCCAACATGGCTGTCACATTAGTAGTATCCATCCCAGAATCACACGCCAAGAGATGGTGGAAATCCCTAATGGTATCCACTTTTGAAGGATGAGTATATACTGACATCAGTTGGAATGAGTCCTTTGATGCCTTCTTAAAGCATTTTGTTACCTCTATTGCTCGAGATGAACTCGAGGAAAGGTTCCTATAACTAAAAAAGTTCTAAATTAGTTATGGAATACCAATGGGAGTTTCAGCACCTTGCCAGGTTTATTGACTCCTATGACTTGGATGACCGCGGTTATGCAGAGCTGTTCAACAAAGGTTTGTGAGACCCCTTACGGAAGGTTCTTTTGTTTATAGCATACTCAAGCCCTACTCAGATAATAAACATGGCAAAAATATTGGAGGCAGATGAAAGGAGGGGTTAGATCTGATTATTCTAGAGGGGGGGGGGGGTGAATAGAGTATTAAAACATTGGCTCTTTTTTTAAAGTTTATATCAAAGTAAATATAATGATACCATATATTAGTTAAGAAAAAGAAAACTAAGCTAACTATTCCAGCAATCACAAGCACAGCAAAAACAAAGCAAATGAAAAGGAGCAACCAGATGACATAAGAAGTTTATAGTGGTTCCCCTAAACTTGGGTACATCCACTCTTCTACCACCCTAGGTAGGAATCCACTAGCAGGTTTTGGTCAGGTGACTGCCACCAAAAGATCTGATTCCGGTAGATCAGGAAACCCTTCAGGCTTTTGATCAGGTGCCCAAAAACCAACCTCAAGTCTTTTGGAGGGAGACTTGTCAACCAAACAAACTTTTGAAGGGAGTTATAACCTTGTACAATGGGGTGGAAAGAGTTTGATGGAAGTTTTCTCTTTTCTCAGTACAACTTGAGAAGACTATGTGGATTCTTGTGTTGTCAAAGCTCCCCCTGAGAAGTTGAATGCTTCAGGAAGAAATAGCTATGCTTAAGGGTGAGTAGGCCCTCATCTTAATCTGCCAAGGTCCAGGAAATCCAGTGACTGATGTTGAATAGAATGTCTCTGAGGATTTCTGGAACAGAAGTTGAAGAAGACTCTTGATCTAGATGATTTGTTCTTCTTCAAACTAGAGTGTTGGCAGAGAATGAGAAAAGAGTTGAGAGAATCGACTGCTGGTTGAATATTCTCTGTGTAGTGCTTCTCGATTTCTTCTCTCTGTATCTCTAACTGTATGTCTCGAAAAAGAGAGAATCTATTTTATTCTGCTGTTAAAAATTCTCCTTTGAAATTTTGAATTCTTTCCATAAATGATGGCTGATCTGGAGAATAGAAAATGGCTTGAATAAGAGCATTAATGAGTTTCACAACTATCCTTGATAGAATAGGCAATATTTATTCTGATAAATACCATATTTAATGCAGCCAATAACGGCTATATTCAGAAGATGAGAGAACTAAGTTGTCAACCTAAATCACCTAGAGGGGGTGAATAGGTGAAATGCGTGTCAAATACGGAATAAAAAAAATTAACACAGCACAGATAAGTAATCAAGCAATCACACAGATGACAAGAGATTTATAGTGGTTCCCCAATCTTGGGTACGTCCACTTTCCTCACCGATCTAGCAAATCACTAGACTCGGCTACTCCACTATCTCGGATTGCAAACCAATCCTACACCTCGGAACTATGTTCCTACAAAACTCGATCCCAAACGGATCTACACTCGGAAGATAAAACTTCTTACCACTCGGAGATAGATCTCCTACAATGAAATTTGTTTGAAAAGAAAAACACAAACAACAAATAGCACAGATCTGGATCTTTGACTTTATCTTCTTCTTGAGAGCTTTTCGGTTTGAACAGAAACAGTTGAAGAGGACTTGAAAGAGATCCACGATTCTGAGATCTGGAATCACCGCGATTAAGAAAATAGATCAGAGATCGATGAAGAACGGAGAGATCAGATGATTCTTCTTGAGTCTACATCGCTTGAGAATTAGAGATCGATAGCTGCGGCTGAGAGAATACGATCCAGAGCTTCTTCCGAAAATTGTAATAGCGGCGGATGGGAAGATTAGGGTTTTCGGGATTTTCTCTTTCTTAAAATAATCTCTGTAAAACATATGTATTTAGTCAAGTCTGAAAAGACCTATTTATAGGCGGTCTCCAATGGTCATAAGCATAATTAAGGATGACACGTGGATTAATCAGAAAGGACTCTTTCAAAATACACAAAGAAACTTGACTTAGCGAAATTCAGGAAATTCGAACAGATACACTCGAGAGAGAGAGAGAGATAGAGAGACAGAGACATACTCGAGTATAAGAGGTTACATACTCGAGTAGATATGAGGGATATACTCGAGTATAAAGATAGAAACTACTAGAGTGCTTCAGGGATCAATACTCGAGTGACTTAGAGAGACTACTCGAGTATGAGCAAATATACTCGAGTATAAACACTTGGAAAAAATTTCTCAGATAAGAATTGAAGAGCTACTCGAGTATTAGAATTTGAGATACTCGAGTATGGGGTAGATAGACTACTCGAGTATCTTAGGAAAACTACTCGAGTGATCACTAACCTACTCGAGTATGAAAATCAATCTACTCGAGTACAGAGTTACTTACTCGAGTATTTCAGAGAACTACTCGAGTATGTGGACTTAGAATCTTTCTAGGATAAGAAGTCCAGATCTACTCGAGTTCAAACAGAACGCTTACTCGAGTAACTAACCATCTATTCGAGTATAAGGTATCACTTACTCGAGTAAAAGAAAATCTACTCGAGTATAAGCTTTCATACTCGAGTATATAGAGAATCCACTCGAGTAAGTAGCCCAAACTACTCGAGTACATACTCACTTACTCGAGTATACTAAAGAAGTACTCGAGTATGTGGACTTAGAAAATTTCTTCTGAGATAGACTTCAATACTCCATAGTCCATAGGTCCAAGTGCATGTTGATGAAGTGTGTCCCAATAGAGAGGCTATACATGAGCCAACACCTTGGATCACACAATGAGGAATTACATTATATGGTCCTGTGTTTGGTGGCCCATTATAGACTGACATTGGTCTACACTTGGCAATAAGAACCTGCACACATACAACTCAAACAAAATATCAAATACACCTTAATTCATCTTAGTTCAAGGTCTGACTTCCTACAAATCTGAGGTATTGTGGAGACAAATCCCAACAATCTCCCCCTATTTGTAGATGTCAGCACCCTCTACACTAAGGTGAATTACTTAGAGTAAAAAGTGCAACAAAACATATACTGAAAAAAATGAAACAGGAATAATAAAGATAGCCATAATTAGAAACAAATATATATATAGAAATGATTTAAAAAGATTAAAAGTCCATATCCACATCCTCATTCACTCAAGAAGGGGCTCCTCTATGCAGTCTTTCTCTTTTAAGCTCTTGCCTCTCTAGGTAGCTGAAAGGTTTGGGAAAATAAGTCTTGGGCCTTGGAGGAGCAACTGGATTGTTATATCCCCAATTTTTGTCATGCAATCTGATTTTGATTTGAGATACATCATACGCTTTCCATTCTGCGTTGCTATAGTAGTGATCTCTATTTTCACAAAAATATGTTACCAGCTTCAATGTATCAAAGATAAGAGACTTGGAGGTAGGACTCCAAACTTCTGCATGAACAACTTCTTGTCTACCTTCTGTATCTGGGGCAGGCTCTCTCCTTGGTGTAGAACGGCTAGCAGAAGCGCCGTCACCATATTTCCTTTTCTTTCTAGGGGCACCCTGAGAACTTGAAGGAAACTTATCTTGCCACACGTCAGCATAAGAAAGAGGAGGCTCAGTCATGTCACCAGTAGGTCTAGGTGAGAAGACTGGCATATACTCTGGAATGTTGGCCTGAGCTGGAAAGTTAGCCTGATCTGGAGCACCTGAGGGAGGATGTTCTTCAAGAGGATCTAGGACCTTTGGAATAATGGCAGGGTTAAGTTGGGAGTTGGGAAAGTTCTGATTATGTACCCATACAGCAGTGTCATAGATATAGAATTTTATAGATTGAAGTTGAGCAAGGATGTCTGCTTTCATTTATTTGACTAGACTATCCACAGATGCTCTAGATTGTTCAGATATTTTTTCAACTTGTTCTTTGACTATCTTCTCCCCCTTGCTGATATCTACTGAGAGTTGGGCAATTGCTTCATCTCTAAATTTTCCAACTTCGTCACAAACTTTCATAACATTTGCGGCAACATCCTTTTCCAATTGAATCTGATTATTTGCTACTGTTTCAGCTTGATCTTTGAGTACACCTATACTGGTGATAGTATGATCTATGGCTTTTCCACCCAACTGAAATAGTCTCTTCAGCTCATCAGTGTTTGCTTGAATTTCAGCAAAGCCTCTACTCATCTCAGTTTCAAGAGTAGAGATCTTGTTATTCCCTGACGCCAGAGAATCATCAAAGTATTTTCTCTGTTCACGGAACATTTGCCCAATCTGACTGAAAAAATCTGAGGAGCTAGAGGGATCTGAGGCTGGGGCAGAGGCTGAGGGAACAGGAGCAACATATGGGGGATTTCAGTAATCACAACTGAGCTTTCAGCTCTCTTGAAGTGTGGTATCACAACTGAATCTTCTGTATTGATGAAAGAGGGAAGAGAGAAGCCTAGTGTCCTCATAGGAGCATCCACTGGTTCTAGAGACATGTCCTCGTCATCAGATAGTAGAGTAGTCTCTAGCTGACCTTGCTGTTTATCAGGGGACTGAGCAGGAGAGGTAGGGGTTACCTTTGCAGGGGAGGGAGAAGGATCCTTAGTAGGGGAAGGATCTGCTTGAGAGTGATCCTCAGGAGATAGCGCACTTGTGTCTTCTTGAAACGTAGGAGCAACTGATCTGAGTTCATCAATCAGTCTATTAATATCTTCAGCAGTAGAGAGAAGGTTTTCTTGAGCTTGAACTTCTGAGGGGAGATCTTCTGGAGGTGGAGGAGGAGTAGGATCTTGGATCAGATCTTGCTGAGAATTAGATGAGGCAGGCTCCCCCTCAACTATTGCACTCAAGGTGGTAATAGTGTTATTTAAAGGAGGAGATGGAATCCTGTCATCTGAGACAAGGGGCTCTCTGGGCTTATCTTCTGAGGTAACAACTGCTTTTGAGGCTTGAGCAGTGTTGAGGAGTTTCATTTCATATCTTTGGATGGAGGAGATCGATACCTTCTTCATATGATGGAGGGGAGTCCCTTTGGATAAGTCAAACACTGTAGGATTAATCTCATGGAGGAGGAGTGAGATAATCCTAGCATAACTTGGATGTTTTACGCTTTCTCGGATCTTGTCCAGTATCATCATTCCAAACTGGAATTTCTTCCGGCAGATTATGGCTTGCATAACGTCAAACATATCCATGGATATGTCTCGGATAGAATAAGTCTTGCATAAAAGTAATTTGGCGATTACATCCACGAGAAATTTGCCCTCTGAATTGAAATCTGCTTGGCTAAACAAATCTGCTTCAGGGTTTGTTCCACAGAAGAGGCTGGTTCTATTTGAATCTTCAGGAGTAAGATCATCGTATTCATCTACCACTGGCAACTTTAATAGAGTAGCTAAGGAAGTTTTGTCCAGACGGATTTTTATCCCACTGACCTTGGATTATAAAACTTTTCCATTGCGCTTGACCTTCAGATTTTTGTAGAATTCCTCGATTGTAGGGAAAATGGCTTTGCACGGTGTCTGGTGGATGAACGAGAGTCTGGCGGTGTCGAACAGAATTAACAGGTGTCAGAAATCATCGGAGAGGTCGGCTATACCTTCAGGGGAGAGCTCTGAGCTGATTCCGATCTTGGAGGAGGGAGCCATCTGCGATTCTGTAGTACAGAAGTGACGAAGACAACAGAGCGCTGCGGGTTCCGGAATATGAAGCGACGACGGCTACTCGGGAGAATGAGGAGTGGAAAGGATTTCCGATTTTTCTAAATATATATATGACCCTAATTAGGTTTAAGTAGGAGTGATAAGGATAAAATCATACCTGTTACGGAGCAGCAAACACCTTGGTGCGAATAGAAAAAAAATGAAATTTTCAAATTACTGATTGCCGTATACTCGAGTATATTTCACTATACACGAGTATGAGATGGAGCATATACGAGTAGGTCGAGTACATACACGAGTAGATTACCAACTACTCGAGTATGGAAATTTTGTTACTCGAGTATTTTCCGTTTACTTGTGTATAAGTCTCTATATACTCGAGTATATCACTTTGAAGGACGATTTGCTTGGGAGAATTTTACTTCCACCGATATCTTCAACTCTGAGCCTGTCTTTGAATCCACCCTCATTATTCCTCTTTGTTGAGCAGCCCGAGTTCCGTTTTGAAGAATGAAAACTTGGACTCCTCCAACGGTTTGGTGAATATATCTGTAACTTGCCTGTCTGTGGAGACATATTGTAGATCTATGTTTCCGTTTTCCACATGCTCCCGGATGAAGTGATATCGAAGCTCTATGTGCTTTGTCCGGCTGTGGGATACTGGGTTGTTGGCGATTGCTATTGCGCTGGATGAGTCGCAAAACAGAGGAACGTTCTGGAACTTCATGTTATAGTCTTTAAATTGATTCTTGATCCATAGAAGCTGTGCATAATAGCTGCCTGCAGAGATATACTCTGATTCAGCCGTTGAGATGGCTACACAGTTCTGCTTCTTACTGCTCCAGGAAATAAGTCTCCTTCCGAGAAATTGGCAAGTCCCGGAAGTACTTTTCCTGTCGTCTTTGCTTCCTGCAAAATCTGCATCTGAAAATCCAATTAGTTCACTATCATTACTTCTTGGGTACCATAAGCCATGATTTGGTGTACCTTTGAGGTATCTCAAGATTCGCTTTGCAGCAATGTAGTGTGATTCCTTAGAGTTCACCTGAAATCTAGCACATACACATGTGGAAAACATTATGTCTGGTCTACTTGCGGTAAGGTAGAGCAAGGACCCAATTATGCTTCTGTACTTGGTTTCATCAAAAGGTTTCCCTTTCTCATCCTTGTCCAGAGACATAGTTAAGGCCATTGGAGTCCTCATAGAGGTTGCATTCTCCATTCCGAATTTCTTAAGTAGCTCTTTGGTGAACTTGGTCTGTGAGATGAAAATTCCATCCTCAGATTGTTTCACTTGAAGCCCTAAGAAATACTTCAGCTCTCCCATACTGCTCATTTCAAACTTCGCTTGCATAAGTTTAGAAAACATCTTGCAAAGGTTGTTGTCTGTAGAGCCAAAAATAATGTCATCGACATAGATTTGCACTAGCAAAATCTTTTCTTTTATTTCCCTAAGAAATAATGTCTTATCTATCTTTCCTCTTGTGAACTTATTTTCAAGAAGAAAGGTAGACAGCGTTTCATACCAAGCTCGAGGAGCTTGTTAGTTGAGTCAACGAAACCTGGCGGTTGCTCTACATACACTTCTTCCTTTATGTCGCCATTCAGGAAGGCGGACTTGACATCCATCTGATAGACGGTAAAGCCCTTAAGTGCAGCGTAGGCAAGGAATAACCTGATCGCCTCCAGTCTTGCCACTGGAGCATATGTTTGGTCAAAGTCGATTCCTTCTTCTTGATGATAGCCCTTGGCGACAAGTCTGGCTTTATTCTTTATAATTGTTCCATCTTCGTCCATCTTGTTCCGGTAGACCCACTTTGTCCCAATGACGTTCTTCCTCTTGGGTCTAGGAACAAGTGTCCAAACTTTGCATCGTTTGAACTGATTCAGCTCATCTTCCATGGCTAGAATCCAGGATGCTTCGGAGTTGGCTTCCTCAAATTTCTTTGGTTCAACATGTGAAAGGAAACTTAAGTGTAAATTTTCGTTAGTTGTACCTCGACGAGTTCTGACTCCATCCCGAGGATCTCCTATGATTTGGTCTAAGGGATGATCCTTCAAGTGTCTCAACTCTAGAGTCCTTACATCTGGGATCTCTTCAGCCACTGGAGTTGCATCTTTAGCTGGGATGTGTTCTTCATCTTGATCATCTACCTCTCCAATATGGGTTATAGAAGTGATCTTGATGAACGTCTCATCTTTATCTTGAGTTGGTTCATCCAAGCTGAGTTCCTTCATCTTTGTACCTGCATCTTCAATAGGCATACTAGAAGAGTTGCTTTGCAGCAGACTCGTCTCATCAAATACAATGTGTACCGACTCTTCTACCACCAGAGTTTTTCTATTAAATACTCTATAGGCCTTACTATGGCTACTATAACCTACAAAAATACCTTTTAAGCTTTTCTCGCTAAACTTGGTAGTGTGATACTTGCCGTTGTTAAGTACGAAGCACTTACAGCCAAAGATTCTAAAATATGAAATGGTTGGTTTCCTGCCTTTTAGAAGTTCGTAAGGAGTCTTATCATGGTTCTTGTTGATGAGAGCTCGATTTTGCACGTGACAGGCGGTGTTGACGGCTTCAGCCCAGAAATACTCTGGAAGTGAGGCATCACTCAGCATGGTCCGGCAAGACTCTATGAGTGTTCTGTTCCTTCTCTCAGCTACTCCATTTTGCTGTGGAGTGCAAGGAGAGGAAAACTCATGAAAGATATCTTGACTTTCGCAGAATTCTGCCATGGCTCCAGACTTGAATTCCGTTCCATTGTCACTTCTGATTTTTACTACGGAACAGTTGAATTCATTCTGGATTTGCCTAACAAAACTAGTGACAGTACTGAGGTATCTGACTTGTGTTTCAGAAAGAACACCCACGTAAAGAGTGAGTAATCATCGACAATAACCAACGTATATTCCTTACCTCCCAAACTTCTAACTTACAGTAGACCAAACAAGTCCATATGGAGAAGCTGTAAGCTTCTATTGGAATCCTTGCCAATTATGCTTTTAAATGAACTCCTTGTTTGCTTGACTTTGATACAGACGTGAAAAAGACTGTCCGTAATGCACTTGACATTAGGTGCATCACGTACTAAGTTTTGAGAGAATAGTTTATTAATAGTTTTGATATTAATATATGCTAGTCTCTTGTGCCATTGGTCAGCAAGAGATGCACTACTTTTTGCTAAAAGACACACTGGTGTGGAAGAGTCTATACAAAAGAAATTTAAACAGAAAATATATCTGCTTCGAGTGCCTGATAAAACAGTTTCCATGTTGTTAGTCGATTTTATCAAACACTTGTCAGCATGAAATTCAACCACGTATCCTCTGTCGCATAGTTGGCTTATGCTGATGAGATTGTGTTCTAATCCTTCAACATAGGCTACATCCGAAAAGGATACGCTACCGTTAGTAATCAAACCGTAGTCTTTAGTTATTCCTCAATCTGAACCTCCAAAGATGACCTTTGGTCCATTGCAGACTGAGGTGAAGTTCTGGAGTAGGCTCCTTATCCCGGTCATGTGCCGAGAACATCCACTGTCCAAGTACCAGATTGGCATTTTGGTGGTCTTTGGACATACCTGCAATTACAATCACTTAGCCTTAGGAACCCAAACAAGTTTGGGTCCTTGGTATCGAGTTAGAATACTCCCCCTACGAGCATTAGCCTCATGAGTGGTCATTCTCACGTTGCTAACTTGAGGGGTTTTAGCATTTCTAGGATTGAACTAATAATCGATGGCAAAATGACCAATTCTGCCACAACACTAACAGTCGAACCTATTGTATCTTTGCCTAGTGTATTCCTGCTTGATTTTCTTAAGTGATGGTCTAGCAGGAACTTCACTCTTGGAGGAGGAAGCTTCATGATGGTGGCAGCTACATGAAGTCTTCTCCTTCATAGGCTTTTCCACAATAGGTTTTACCTTTGGTGTCTTCTTGATGTTATGACCATGAGCATATGGTCCATAGTTCTGAAGTTGAATCTCTTCATAAGGTGCCTTGAAGACACTTTCGCCAAAGTTACGAGGACGAGTCCAACCTTGGTATCTTGACTTAGGCTTCTCAGGGATCGTCCTAGAGAAGTGTCCATAGGTGGACTCATTGTCGAATTCATTCGTAGGAAAGATAACTTTCTTGAACAATGCTGGTTCCAAGGGAGCTTTCCCTTTTTATTCAGCTACAGCCTTCTGGGCAGCCTTATTCTTTCTCTTGTCCTTGTTTCTCCTAGAAGATTTACTAGAAGCACCAATGTGGCCTATACCAGCACCCTTGGCCTTAGCTGAGAACTAAGCAACGAGTGGAAGAACTGTCTTAGGCTTGGAGAAACTCTCAACAAGTTTCTTCTCAGCCTTGAGTTGTTGTTCCAATTCTTTGATGATTTCATCTTTAAGGTCGAGGTGCTTGAGAGCTTGATTGTATTCTTCCATAGCAGCATTGAAGTTCTCTTGAAGAGAGTTATTCTTGGTGACTACTTCTCTCAAGCTGCTCTCACTAGCCTGTAGAGATTTTATCTCTTTGGCTTGAGTTTTCACGACTCTGCGACATTTTTCGTAAGCCGTGAGTAACTTCTTATATTGTCCCATGAGTTCAGATTCATCCTTAGAGGAATAGCCCTCTTGCTCATTATCATCATCAGATTCAGAGAGAGGAGTGTGAGATTTTACCTCCCCAGTGAACTGGGGGACTTGTTCATCATCAGAGTGAGCCATGAGCCCGAAGTAAGCTTCCTCTTCTTCACTCGACTCAGATGAGTCGGAGTCGCTGAGAGTTTTGCTCTTCTTGGCTAATAAGCTCTTCTCTGTCCTCTTCTTGTGGTATGAGGATTTCTTTTCCTCTCTTCTGCCACCCTCTTTCTTCTTGTGAGGGAAGTCCGCGATGACGTGACCTGGCTTATTACAACAATAACAAACGATGTCAGTTGAAATCTGTTTGTTCTGTTTGGAGTTATACCTATCATGGCAACTTGAGCCATTCTTTCGCTGATCACCGTCATGTCGTGATCTTCTGTATGAGGCATCTTTGCCTCTCCATTGCTTCTTCTTATTCAAGAATTTCTTGAACTGCCGTGAAAGCAATGGTAACTCTCTTTCAGATAGTTCTGATCCTGAGGTGCTTTGCTCAGAGCCTTCTTCTTCACTTACTTCTTGAGGAGGTGCTAGCGAGGCAGCTTTGCCCTTCCTTGAACTGTCAGACTTTAAAGCAACCGACTTCTCTTTTGAGGAGAAGCGACTTTTCTCTTCTTCGGCTTTTCTGGAGTTGATCTGCAGTTCATAGGACATCAGCTTGCCAAATAGATTCTGTGGATCTGTCTCTGCTAGTCTGTCAAACTCTCGGATGGCACAGACTTTGTTATCCCATTCTTTGGTGAGAGATCTCAGAAACTTATCATTCAGCTCCCCATTAGTAAAGACTCGGCCATACACTCTTAGTCCATTGACTATCTTAAAGAAGTTTTCAAATGTGTCAGCTATGGCCTCCTTTGACCCTTGCCTGAAGGCTTCATATTTCTGGTTCAGTAGGGACCTTCTATCATCCCTCACTTCTTCAGTACCTTCCATCAAAGTAACTAGGGACTGCCACATCTCTTTAGCTGATTGGCAGTGAATTAGATTCTGCAGCATTGAGTCATCGACTGCACTTGCGATAATATTTTTAGCTTTCTTGTCCAAAGAGACAAGTGCAATCTCATCCTTATCTAGATCCATCAATTTCTTGGGAACTTGCTTGGTTGAATCTATGGTGGAGGTGGTCATAGGAACATAGGGACCTTCTTCAACAATCATGAAGATCCGGGGATCTACTGCTTCTATGAAGAACTTAACTCTTTCCTTCCACATAGGAAAATTGTTCTTGGTGCAGATAGGAAGCTTAGCAAAATCCTTGGTCTTACTCATTCTTGATACTTCTCATGAGACAACTTGGTAAGGATTAGATCAAGATGTTAACCTTTTAACGATCAACCTCCCTCTGATACCAATTGAGAGAACTAAGTTGTCAACCTAAATCACCTAGAGGGGGGTGAATAGGTGAAATGCGTGTAAAATGCGGAATAAAAAAAAATTAACACAGCACAGATAAGTAATCAAGCAAACACACAGACGACAAGATATTTATAGTGGTTCCCCAATCTTGGGTATGTCCACTTTCCTCACCGATCTAGCAAATCACTAGACTCGGCTACTCCACTATCTCGAATTGCAAACCAATCCTACACCTCGGAACTATGTTCCTACAAAACTCGATCCCAAACGGATCTAAATGATAATACGTTTTGTAGCCTAAACTATTATCGTATTTTATATTTTATAGTATACAAATTATGTCTATTATTAGTTTATTTTTAACCTTTTTATGTAAATTTTATTGCCACTAACTTTTGCCTGTCTTTTTGCAGGTTTCCAGAAAAATTGTCAAAATGACCTGTCACGCCCCCCTATCACGCCCTCCCTGGGCGTGACCTAGGGCGTGTCACCCGATCCCCAGGACTCCTGCTGGAAGAGACAGAAAAACGGATAAAACCGTTGTCACGCCCCCCTGACACGCCCTCCCTGGGCGTGTCACCGGGCGTGACTATGGGCGTGTCGCCCTCTGCCGCAAAGCTGCCGCCGCATTAAATGCCGTTCCGCCTCAGCACGCAAATAGTACTGACATGCCCCATGTCACGGGCGTGACCTGGGGCGTGACACCCTCCTTTTTCGACGACTGACGGATTTCTGACCAATGATTTGGACATGACGTGCCTGTCACGCCCCCCTGTCACGGGCGTGACCTAGGGCGTGACCACCGACGTACCGAAGCAATCATCCCTCCCGCCAGAATCCAGAGCCCGAGGTCAACATAGTACTGTCACGCCCCCTGACACGCCCCCCCTAGGGCGTGTCGGAGTGCGTGACCAACCCGAGAAAAAAATCTATAAATAGAGCCCCCCCCCCCTCTTCATTTCAGCAAGCTTTAGTTGAGTGGGGGAGGTGCTGCCCCTTTGTTTCTTGATCCTTTTCATGCTTTTTCTCTCTCTCTCTCTCCCCTTCTCTTTGTACTTTTTGGTTAACCCTAGTTTAATCTTAGTTTGTGCTAGCTTTTAATGTAATTTTCTTCTTGCTTAGTGCTTAATGTAGGGCTAGAATAGGATTTAATTTTCATGCACTTGTAATTTTATTTTCATTAGTGTAACTTGCCCTTTTTCATTAATAAAATTGTTTTTCCCTTAGCTTGTGTTCTTCTTATGTTTTTCTACTCATCTCCCCCCCTCCACTCCATTATGATTAACTAATCCTCCTTGTACTCGATCTTGATGATCCGAGGTTAGAGCGATTATGTTATGATGTTTTAATTAATCTTTTCTTTTTAGGTTAGGGCCTTGAATTACTCTTGATTTATCACGGGTCGGAGGTATATTTTCGATATATACTCTCCGCCTTTCCTTTCATTCTGGGCTAGCCGAGAGGCCGAAAGAATGAAGTGAGCATTCAAGAGTAAAGGGAGTTGTACGCACCCCTCGAGAGAGGCAGACGTCCAAATCTCCCGGATTGGAGTAAAATCCAATAGTGGGGTTCACCGCGTAAAGCGAGTTTTAGGCCTCCGATTTAGACGAGAGTCGGTCGGACCTTCCTAAACTCAGTTGGGCACGACTTCAAGAGAAGCGTGTTCAAGCTTTAGGAACCTCCACGGTCAAGGACCCTTATCCTATTAAGTTTAGATTTTTATCGCATTTTCTTAATCGTCTTTAGCCGAGGTGAATCTCGATCGGGTGCATTTCCATTTCATATTGTTCTACCTTTTGTAGTAATCTCGTATATTGTGCTCTTTAATTAACTGCAGTAATTTCCTTTCTAGCTTAGTTGTTTGCTTAATAGCGTAACTTAATTGCGGTAGTTCTCTTTCTAGTTTGCTTTAATTTCTCCATTGCGCTTAGATTTTCTAAAACCCTAGCTTTTCCGTCGATAAGATAATAGCGTTCGTGTGAGTAAGCTTAGCCAACAGTTCCCGGATTTCAATACGACACTTGTGTCCCCTTGCTACAATTCGATAGGTATACTTGCCTCATCGGGTTGCTAGTTCGGTTGCGTTTATTCTCTTCGAACCCTAGCGCGCAACAAGTTTTTGGCGCCGTTGCCGGGGAGCCAATTTCCGTTGATATTTTGAAAACGCGAACCTATTAATTTTATCACTTAGAAAAAGACGCTCCATTCATTTTTGATGACTCTTGTAATTCTGCCTTTGAATCAATTAAAGAAAAGTTAATTAACGCACCAATTATGATAGCTCCGGTGTGGGACCTTCCCTTCGAGATTATGTGCGATGCGAGTAGTTTTGCGGTGGGGGCCGTATTAGGTCAACGCATATCTAAGAACTTCCACCCCATCTATTACGCTAGTAAAACCCTCACATCTGCACAAGAAAATTACACCACAACCGAGAAATAACTCTTAGCTGTAGTATTTGCATTTGATAAATTCCGCCCTTACATTACACTTTCAAAAATCATTGTTTTTACGGACCACTCGGCCCTTAAGTACCTTCTTGCCAAAACGGATGCCAAGCCTCGCTTGATTCGCTGGGTCTTACTCCTCCAGGAGTTTGATTTAGAGATCTGTGATAAGCGAGGAGCCGAGAACTTGGCCGCCGACCATCTATCCAGATTAGATAACCCATTTATAGAAAAATTAAATGAAAAATCTTTTAATGACTATTTTCCTGATGAGAAGCTGCTTTTAGTTAATACATCTACTTCTCCTTGGTTCGCGCACATCGCCAACTATCTAGTGGCCCGGGTACTCCCAAGAGAGTTCTCATCTCAGCAAAAGAAGAAATTCTTTTCTGAGCTGAAGAACTACTTTTGGGAAGACCCGCATTTTTTCAAAATTTGTGTGGATCAGGTGATAAGGAGATGTGTTTCTTTTGATGAAGGAATTGATATTCTTAAACATTTGCATGAAGGTCCAACAGGTGGGCACTATCAAGCTGCTCGCACCGCTCATAAGGTGCTTTGCGCGGGGTTTTACTGGCCTAGCCTGTTTAAAGACGCGCAAGCCTTTGTGAGCAGGTGTGATAGTTGCCAACGGTCGGGCAATATTTCTAATAAAAATGAAATGCCGCAAAATTATTTCTTAGAGTGCGAAATTTTCGATCTCTGGGGAATTGATTTTGTTGGCCCCCTTCCTTCTAGCTTCGGAAACAAATATATTTTAGTTGCTGTTGATTATGTTTCACGATGGGCTGAGGCCCAAGCTCTTCCTACGAACGACTCCCGAGTTGTAGTCACGTTTCTAAAAAGATTATTTTCTAGATTCGGTACGCCACGCGCAATCGTTAGCGATAGGGGTTCCCATTTTTGTAACGCGCAATTTTCAAAAATCCTTACCAAATATGGCGTTACGCATAAGCTGTCCACTGCCTACCACCCACAAACTAACGGACAAGTCGAAGTAGTTAATAGAGAAATAAAAAGAATATTAGAAAAGACTGTTTCAACTTCTAGAAAAGACTGGTCAGCCAAACTTGACGATGCTCTATGGGCCTACCGAACAGCGTACAAAACTGCCCTCGGATGTACGCCGTATCGGCTGGTCTATGGAAAATCATGCCATCTGCCCGTAGAGTTAGAACACCGCGCCTTTTGGGCCTTAAAATTTTTAAACTTCGATCCCCACTCGGTCGGTCACCTTCGAAAATTTCAACTAAATGAACTCGATGAGTGGCGCTCTTATGCTTATGAAAATAATAAACTTTATAAAGAGCGGACGAAGCGTTTACACGATAAACACTTAAGGCACCCTAAAAACTTTAAGCCGGGCGACCAAGTCCTGTTATATAATTCTCGTTTACGTTTATTTCCGGGCAAATTAAAATCTCGCTGGTCTGGCCCGTTTTCTGTTTTAGAAGTATTTCCTTATGGAACTGTTTTAATTTCTCACCCTGATAAGGGTAATTTCAAAGTGAATGGTCAGCGTCTTAAACTGTATTTCTCTGGTGATGATGATGTCAGTCCAAACACTATTAAGTTTCTGCTTCACGAACTTTAACTTTGAACTTTTATTTTTTTTTCACTAAAAACAATTTTATTTCGGGACAACAATATTTTTGGACAATATTATTTTTTTTTTGACGCGTCGAGCTCAACGACGCTTTAACCAAAGGGCGCTCTTGGGAGGCAACCCAAGTTATCTTTTTCTGTTTTCTTTATTTTACAATTTTTACCTCGGACGGCTCCGACAAGCTGAAGCTTCTGCGATCGCCTGCTCCAACATTGCTGAATCCATCACAAAGTCCAAAGAAGACATTCGGGGAGCGGCATCACTCAGCATTCGCAGCAAATAAATCCGGGGAAGTACCTGTATTTCAATTCTGTCTTTCAATTCTGCACTTTATTTTTCTCTCCTTCTCCAATCCCCTTCTTTAGCCATTGAGGACAATGTCTGTTTTAAGCTTGGGGGAGAATTTCCTCCTTCATTTTTGCTTAGTGTAAATAATTTCCTTTTTGTATATATTGTAAATATTTCCAAAAAAACAAAAAATGAATATCTTAAAATTCCAAAAAAAGAGAAATAAAAAAATATATATATGTGTTTTTGAATAGTTTAGACATTATGGTATTTCAATAGTACCCCCAGTTTTTAGTTTTGTTTTACTCAAAATCTCCTATAAATAACTTAGTTAACTATAATATTTCTAATCGTTCTTTTTAATTATGTTTCACAAGTAAAATGTTGGCCATGCTGTGTTTCTAATTCGCGGTAGCATGTTAAGGTGAAATATTTTTCTAAAACTCGCATTTCTATTATGGTTTTTTGTTTTTTATTTCCTTTACTTTCTCAAAAAAATTCATCATCCACTATTTTCTTTTTCGTTTTTGAATAATTTTTGTAAAGTCAACTTTTGAATAACGTCGTAGATGTGAACGATCCAAGTCACCTATTATTTCTATTTTTGAGTTAATTTCATCAATCTTCTTTTATTATCTAGGACTCGCTTTTTGAAATTTTTCAAACCTTTGTTTTAAATAAATTCAAAAGCGTGAAAATGATTTAGGCCGTTTTTGTTTTCGTTTGAGCTTTCCTGCCAACCTAAAAACTTTTACCACTAGTTAGCCGTTTTTGAGCCTTTTTCCGATTTCATTTGATAGCTCCTCTCTTCATTTCAGTTTCACCAAAGCCAAAATTTCCAACCTATCGAATCGCACTAGCCTTTTTGAGTTTCATAAATTATTTTGACAATTTTGATAGGATATTTTGTGATTTTTGTGGAGAAAGGTTTTCGAAAAAAAGGAAGTATGTTCAAAAGTGATGTTTATTTTTGTTCGGCCAGCTCAAAAAGGAAAATAAAAATATTTATGGCCTTTGTTTTGAAAAAAAAAAAAATGAAAAAGAAAAAGAAAAAAAAATGTGTGTATATATTTTTATGAAAGTTTTTGAAACTCTTTGCTTTGGTTTAGTGTGATTTTAAACCTTCACGTTTATCTTTGAATTCCACTCCTAATCATTTTCCTAAACCAAACGTTTCTGTCCTATTTAAGTCCTGTTGATTCACGCTTTTTGATTTTTATTTAACAACTAAGAAAGAAAAACAGTAAATCAGTTTTAGTTTTAGATTTAAACCTAGATTTTTGTTAATTAAATTGATATAATTATAATGCGTTGCTTGGATCTAGTAACAACTCAATGCGTGTTTTTCATTTTCGTTGCTTTACTTAAGTCCATTTAAAAAATCTCGTTAAAATTTTGGATGATTTGTTTTTATTAAGTAAAGTTTATAAAAGTTTTACCATACCTAAATAATTGTTTTAGACTTACATTTCACCTTTTCCCTACTTAGAATTTCGCATAGTACTTGTGTAGGCATAATTAGAACTTTTTGATTAGTCCTGTTATAAATATCTAGTTTTTATATTTTTGCTTGGGGACAAGAAAAGCTTAAGCTTGGGGGAATTTGATAATACGTTTTGTAGCCTAAACTATTATCGTATTTTATATTTTATAGTATACAAATTATGTCTATTATTAGTTTATTTTTAACCTTTTTATGTAAATTTTATTGCCACTAACTTTTGCCTGTCTTTTTGCAGGTTTCCAGAAAAATTGTCAAAATGACCTGTCACGCCCCCCTGTCATGCCCTCCCTGGGCGTGACCTAGGGCGTGTCACCCGATCCCCAGGACTCCTGCTGGAAGAGAAAGAAAAACGGATAAAACCGTTGTCACGCCCCCCTGACACGCCCTCCCTGGGCGTGTCACCGGGCGTGACTATGGGCGTGTCGCCCTCTGCCGCAAAGCTGCCGCCGCATTAAATGCCGTTCCGCCTCAGCACGCAAATAGTACTGACACGCCCCATGTCACGGGCGTGACCTGGGGCGTGACACCCTCCTTTTTCGACGACTGACGGATTTCCAACCAATGATTTGGACATGACGTGCCTGTCACGCCCCCCTGTCATGGGCGTGACCTAGGGCGTGACCACCGACGTACCGAAGCAATCATCCCTCCCGCCAGAATCCAGAGCCCGAGGTCAACATAGTACTGTCACGCCCCCTGACACGCCCCCCCTAGGGCGTGTCGGAGGGCGTGACCAACCCGAGAAAAAAATCTATAAATAGAGCCGCCCCTCTTCATTTCAGCAAGCTTTGGTTGAGTGGGGGAGGTGCTGCCCCTTTGTTTCTTGATCCTTTTCATGCTTTTTCTCTCTCTCTCTCTCCCCTTCTCTTTGTACTTTTTGGTTAACCCTAGTTTAATCTTAGTTTGTGCTAGCTTTTAATGTAATTTTCTTCTTGCTTAGTGCTTAATGTAGGGCTAGAATAGGATTTAATTTTCATGCACTTGTAATTTTATTTTCATTAGTGTAACTTGCCCTTTTTCATTAATAAAATTGTTTTTCCCTTAGCTTGTGTTCTTCTTATGTTTTTCTACTCATCTCCCCCCCTCCACTCCATTATGATTAACTAATCCTCCTTGTACTCGATCTTGATGATCCGAGGTTAGAGCGATTATGTTATGATGTTTTAATTAATCTTTTCTTTTTAGGTTAGGGCCTTGAATTACTCTTGATTTATCACGGGTCGGAGGTATATTTTCGATATATACTCTCCGCCTTTGCTTTCATTCTGGGCTAGCCGAGAGGCCGAAAGAATGAAGTGAGCATTCAAGAGTAAAGGGAGTTGTACGCACCCCTCGAGAGAGGCAGACGTCCAAATCTCCCGGATTGGAGTAAAATCCAATAGTGGGGTTCACCGCGTAAAGCGAGTTTTAGGCCTCCGATTTAGACGAGAGTCGGTCGGACCTTCCTAAACTCAGTTGGGCACAACTTCGAGAGAAGCGTGTTCAAGCTTTAGGAACCTCCACGGTCAAGGACCCTTATCCTATTAAGTTTAGATTTTTATCGCATTTTCTTAATCGTCTTTAGCCGAGGTGAATCTCGATCGGGTGCATTTCCATTTCATATTGTTCTACCTTTTGTAGTAATCTCGTATATTATGCTCTTTAATTAACTGCAGTAATTTCCTTTCTAGCTTAGTTGTTTGCTTAATAGCGTAACTTAATTGCGGTAGTTCTCTTTCTAGTTTGCTTTAATTTCTCCATTGCGCTTAGATTTTCTAAAACCCTAGCTTTTCCGTCGATAAGATAATAGCGTTCGTGTGAGTAAGCTTAGCCAACAGTTCCCGGATTTCAATACGACACTTGTGTCCCGTTGCTACAATTCGATAGGTATACTTGCCTCATCGGGTTGCTAGTTCGGTTGCGTTTATTCTCTTCGAACCCTAGCGCGGAACACTAAACTCGGAAGATAAAACTTCCTACCACTCGGAGATAGATCTCCTACAATGAAATTTGTTTGAAAAGAAAAACACAAACAACAAATAGCACAGATCTGGATCTTTGACTTTATCTTCTTCTTGAGAGCTTTTCAGTTTGAACAGAAATAGTTGAAGAGGACTTGAAAGAGATCCACAATTTTGAGATCTGGAATCACCGCGATCAAGAAAATAGATCAGAGATCGATGAAGCACGGAGAGATCGGATGATTCTTCTTGAGTCTGGATCGCTTGAGAATTAGAGATCGATAGCTGCGGCTGAGAGAAGACGATCCAGAGCTTCTTCCGAAAACTGTAATGGCGGCGGATGGGAAGATTAGCGTTTTCGGGATTTTCTCTTTCTTAAAATAATCTCTGTAAAACGTATGTATTTAGTCAAGTATGAAAAGACCTATTTATAGGCGGTCTCCAACGGTCATAAGCATAATTAAGGATGACACATGGACCAATCAGAAAGGACTCTTTCAAAATACACAAAGAAACTTGACTTAGCGAAATTCAGGAAATTCGAACAGATACACTCGAGAGAGAGAGAGAGACAGAGACATACTCGAGTATAAGAGGTTACATACTCGAGTAGATATGAGGGATATACTCGAGTATAAAGATAGAAACTACTCGAGTGCTTCAGGGATCAATACTCGAGTGACTTAGAGAGACTACTCGAGTATGAACAAATATACTCGAGTATAAACACTTGGAAAAAATTTCTCAGATAAGAATTGAATAGCTACTCGAGTATAAGAATTTGAGATACTCGAGTATGGAGAAGATAGACTACTCGAGTATCTTAGGAAAACTACTCGAGTGATCACTAACCTACTCGAGTATGAAAATCAATCTACTCGAGTACATAGTTACTTACTCGAGTATTTCAGAGAACTACTCGAGTATGTGGACTTAGAATCTTTCTAGGATAAGAAGTCCAGATCTACTCGAGTTCAAACAGAACGCTTACTCGAGTAACTAACCATCTATTCGAGTATAAGGTATCACTTACTCGAGTAAAAGAAAATCTACTCGAGTATAAGCTTTCATACTCCAGTATATAGAGAATCCACCCGAGTAAGTAGCCCAAACTACTCGAGTACAGACTCACTTACTCGAGTATACTAAAGAAGTACTCGAGTATGTGGACTTAGAAAATTTCTTCTGAGATAGAATTCAATACTCCATAGTCCATAGGTCCAAGTGCATGTTGATGAAGTGTGTCCCAATAGAGAGGCTATACATGAGCCAACACCTTGGATCACACAATGAGGAATTATATTGTATGGTACTGTGTTTGGTGGCCCATTATAGACTGACATTAGTCTACACTTGGCAATAAGAACCTGCATACATACAACTCAAACACAATATTAAATACACCTTAATTCATCTTAGTTCAAGGTCTGACTTCCTACAAATCTGAGGTATTGTGAAGACAAGTCCCAACAGAAGAATATTTGCATTAAATACTCAGAATAATACTGCTAATAAATAGAGAAGATAAGGAACTGAAGAAGGAAAGACTCAATCTGGAACTACATAGAAAACTTCGAATGCTGAACAGAATTCGTCGACCTGAGATCAAAGATCGTTGACCAGAGAATTCAAGTTCGTAGAGCTGAGAATCTGACAGTAGAAAACTAAGTGTCGACTTAAGCTCTTAGAACGTCGAGCTTAGCTCGGAGAATTAACTCTGAGTTCGTCGATCTGAGATCGACGATCGTCGAGCTGAGTTCGAAGAATTTCGAACTGATCACTGTCTTCTAAAAACTACTAAATCTGAGTCTCTGAAGTCCACTGCTGGCTTGTCCAAGGAGGTAGCATTAATCAGGACTTAGCCTAAACTCTAGGACAACTAATTATGACCCTAGATATATAATGTTGGGTCAGACTCGGCCTAAGTTAGTGATCCTAGCCCAAATCTAACTAGGGATCCAAAAATCTCCCCCTATTTTGGTGAGGTCACTAACACAAAAACAAAAACAATCATAAAGAAAAAGATAATATATCTGACAGAAAAAAAATATTCAGCAGATATTTACAGAGTTGTGCTTCATGATAAACTTAGATAAAGAGTTCAAAAGACAATTAGAAAAATTACAGAAAAGAAACTCATTTCTTCTTCTTGGCTTTGTCTTTGTCTGATCCTTCAGAAGGTTGTCTGAATTTGATTACCCTGTTAGGATTGGTAACTTCTTTATTTGAAATCTATATGTTAGATGCTCCAATCATAGTTTGGGATGAAGTTCTGGGTAAAACAGCCTCTGGGTGCAGTTTCATATAATTATAAACATTGAAAAACTTGTTAGCCTTAGCATACCTGATCAATTCTTCTTTTTTGTAGGTTGACATAGTTGAGTATTGAGATATGTCTTTTCCTTCAGCTTTTGCTTTGCTAATCTGAGAAAGTCCTATAAGCTCATGGAATCTAGCCATCTTGGCAGAAGTCTCCTGTTCTGGATCAAGAAAAGGAATTGGAGGAGACTCTGGCCTATTTGAACTAGAATCCTGCATTGTTTCTTCAGTAGGGACTTTCTTTGAAGAATCTGAAGGTGGGTTGCTTGAGGAAGACTGTTGATAGCTTTTCCTGGGTTGTATCTAATAAGTTCTTGTCATAGAAGTAGATTTCTGAGATAAGTTGCCTGAGGAACCTGAAGTGGGAGGAGGAGGAGGAGGGTCTTTCCTGACTTGTCTTGGAGGAGACCCATACCTTGTCTTCTTCTTTCTTTCTTTCTGCTCATTTTTTGACAACCACATCCAACTTGGCATACTAGGGTAGGGAGTAATATTTTGCAATATATAGTATGGAGTGTCATTGCTTGGATTTGGCTTTGGAACTGCCTTAGGAGGGGCTTTCCTTTTCTAAGACACTTTCTTTTTAATGTCATCAGAATCCAAGTCATCAATTTGATCATCATCAGAAGATCCTTGAGGATTATCATACATAGTATCAATCTCAGTAATAACTTCTTTTAGAACTTGCTTTACTGCTGGAGGAGGGACAACTGGCGGAGGAACTGCTGGAGGTAGAATGACTTCAGCAGGAACTTCTTCAGTTTCCAGATCCATATCCTTAGCAAAAATCTCATCCATGTTAGGCAATGGAGAGGTACAGAAAATAAAGGTGGGAGGAGAAAAGTCCTAGGGCTTAGAAGATTCATCCTCAGCCACCTGAATAAGCTCAGCCTTTGGAACTAAGATGAGTTCAGGCTAAGGAGCTTCAAAACTTTTCTGAATCTGCTACAAGGTCTTTGAACTGATGGGAGCTGAGTAGCAAATAATATCTGTACACCATTGAAAAGATACAAAGAAAAGACAATTTCTATACAAAAGATCAAAAGATCTTAGAACTGAATCTAGGTCAAAATCTGGAGTAATGAGCAATCTCCATAAAGAATTTCTAAAGGAGGAGTCTCAATATCAGTATCCAAAAACTCAACAAGATCTGCATCAATAATTTCAGCTTCTTCTACAATTTCAGTTACTGGAGCTATAAAATCTGTATCAGTTGCTGCTGCTGGAGCTTCTGCTGTTGTTACTGCTGGAGAAACTTCTTTACTAAGTATCTCCCCCATCCTGGTTTTAGTGTCTACTGGAGCCAGGCCCCTAACCGAAGAAGATGGGACAGGGAAAGCAGAGAGCTGAGCAACAAGGGTTAAGATAGATGTAGCAAGAGGTGAAATAGCCTCTGCTATCAATTGATTGAGAAGGGGTGTGATTGATTCTAAGATGAGAGATATGGAGGGAGAAGATGATTCTAAAAATTCTGGAGGGGTTTATGAAAGACTTTATTTCAAGAGCCTAAACACCTAGAGGGGGGTGAATATGTTCTATTCTTTTTTTAAAATTCTTTTTAGGAAAACAGTTAGATTAATCTTCAGCACAGATTATTCAATACACAGAATATAAAACACATCATAGCATACACCAGATATATAGTGGTTCCCCAAGATATGGGTACATCCACTTTCCCCCTTCGCCTATCTAGTAGATAACTGGATTCAGCCTAACTTCCTTACACTAGCTCAGATCTGCAGATCTTACAATCTCAGAACCAAAATGATTCCTACAGCTCAGACTTAACCAAGTCCTACCTCAGATTCTTCCCCAGAATCCTACCTCAGGCCTTAGCCCTACCTCAGCCTTTATAACTAGGCTTACAACTAAGACTTATCACAAGTCCTATACCTCAGGCTATCAGCCCTACCTCAACCTTTATAATTTCAGGCTTACAACTCAGATCTAATAATAGATCTTACAAGAAATTGAATGTATTAAGAAATAGAAACATTCACCAGCTAGATTTCTCTGTTGGTGTACCCTTCTTGATCAGTTCTTGAATGAACTGACCCTTCTGATCCAACCTGACTTATCTTTTCAAATCTTCTTGATATAACCAAAATAAGGTGGATCTTCTCTTGTTGTTGAATTTGATTTGAAGTCACCTTCTTCCTTAAATTCAGATTGAAATCTGAATCTTACTTGCAGACAACTCTGGATCTGCCTTCTTAAGGGTTTCCCCTGTTCTTGTTGAAGAAATTCTCTCATTTTTCCTTTTTTCTTGGTTGATCATCATTTGGTTGTTACAGATCTGACTCTTATATAGAGATTTCTCCACGGTTATCGGCTAATCCGGTTTATAACAAACTTCTGACAGTTCTGACAGAGGTGTCAGACCAGTTGGATATGAAAGCTATCAAGTCACCAGACATGTCAGTAGATTCTTCAAAGTTATTCCAACTCAGCACAAATCACTTAGTAGACTGCTTCATATGTGTTGACACATATAGGCTAAGTGTCGACACAAGTCTTCATGGTGTCGACACAATACTCCAATTGTCGACATAGTCATACTTGTGATACTGGACACTTCTTCTATTGTATGTGTCGACACAAGTCTTGTGTGTCGACACAGCAACTACTTGTCTCGACATATCTGTTGCAGACAGATGGCGTTGAGTGTTTGTCAAACGACGTTGAGTGTGTGTTGACACAAGTCCTGTGTGTCAACACAACTGCTTCAAGTGTTGACATAGCTCCTTAATGTCGACACAGCTTTAGCTTTAAAAGTCGATAAAACTTCTGCTTCAGGTGTCGACACTCTTCTGGGTGTCGACACAGGTCCTTCTTTAGGTGTCGACTTATCTTTGAGTGTCGACACAACTTCTTCATAAGTGTCGATACAAGTTCTGGGTGTCGACACATCTTCTTCACAAGTGTCGACACTTGTACTTAGAAAATTTCTTTAAATTCTTAAACTTGCACAATGTAACTCAAACATCTATCAAATACAAAATGATGCATATAATTGACTAAGATGAGACTTCTTCAAATCTGGTGCACATTTTTCAATGTACCGAACAGTTTGGGTAGAGATAGGTGGATTAATGATGGAAGAGGATGAGGGATGACAATCTATCATTGGTTCATCTAAAGGAGATATGGAATTGCTTGGATATGAAATATTGTTGAAAGAGGGTACAGAAGTGAGATTTTGAAGAGGAGGTATATCTGCAAGATGAGATGGAAGGGGGGATAGAGGTGGAGTTGTAGAATCTGGAGATAGAGGTTGTTCTTTAAGTTGTTGTACTAGGGATGAAATGATGGGGGACTGAGGAGGTATAAATTGATGAACTGGAGAAGCAGGGTGGATGGGGGAAGCAGGAGGTATAGGTTGAGATGCTGGAGCTGAGGAGATTTGGTTGAGGGTTGATGAAGGAGTTTGGTCAAGAGGAGGAGGATGGGGAATGGAACTTTCTTCTACAGGGTGGGGAGTGACTGGTACTGCCCTAGTACTCTCAGAAGTTTTAGAGGAGGAAGCCCTGGACGGCTTTGGGATATTCCTCTCCCACCTGGCAAACAAGGGCAGGTCAGCCTCTTAGAGGCGTATGATGAATATGATCGGGACGACCAGGGATTCAGCGGCCTTGGCATGAAGAAAGATTCCAAGAATCCTTCCAAAGAAAAATTCTTTCTTATTGTTCTTCTTCCTAATCAGATTGAACAAAATTTTAGCCCAAATAATGGCCTTCTTATTCACCACAGCACACATCACTAAAAACTATTGTCAGGTAATGTGATCATGGGATGTATGCTTGCCCAGCAACACCTTACCGACTACATCTGCAAGAAATTTATACCCAGCAAATAAGTGCTTCTTCACCAATTTATTTGGGTTGTCTCCACAATAACCCATCAACATCAACATTTCCTCATATTCAGAAGATTCAAGTTCAATATCTTCTTCACCGTTTAATAGTCCAAAAATTTCAGAAAGAGTATCTGGGGTTAACGGAACAGTGTTACTTGATATAGTTCCAACCATCGTGTCAGCATCTGAAGTAGATGAAGTATAAACCCATTCTCTTATTTCAGTAGCAGTAATCTTCATTCTGGTAGTCATTAGGGTCTTCAAATTGAGTTCCTCGAATAACTGCAGAATATCTTTGAAGATCTGTTCTGATTGTTGAAATGAATCGAAATCGATGTCAAATCCCATGTCAAATTTCATGCCAGAAAGAAAGCCTGCTGGAATCACCATTAGTTGTCTGCAACAAGAAAGCAAAAAGATCAAGTGCAAGGGAACAGAAAGTGCAGGATGGAGGTCGGAGAAAACCTAGTTATAAGGTTTTACAGAATATGAACCGACAAACTTCGTCCTGCGAAACAAGAGAAATCTTCGATCTAAGGTCGATGAAATGTTTTATTGTCAAAAGAATTCGTTGATCTCAGTCAGAAGGAGGGAAAGCTTCTCATCGTACTCAGGTTGATGAAAACTTTTTTGAAGCCAGATCGTCGAACTCAGGTCGACGAAAAATGACTTTCACAGAGAGTTCGTCGATCTCAGGTCAACGAAATATCTCAAGAACTTCCCTTAGTTCATCGAGCTCCGGTTTGCGAAATTTGGCAAATTATTCGACCAAAGACAGAGAATTTAATTAATGAATCACCATTCATCATGCCTAGCTGATTCATAAAGCATAGATGTTTCTTCTCATCCAAGGGTTTGGTGAAGATGTCTGCCCTTTGCAAATCAGTGGGAATGAAGGTAATATTAATTTTCTTCTTGTCCACACATTCTCTAATAAAATGATGTCTAACAGCTATATGTTTGGTCCTAGAATGATTTACTGGATTTTGTATTATAGATTTTGCACTGGTACTATCACAAAATAGAGTTGAATTATTTAAGTTGTAACCATAATCTAGGAGTTGATATTGTATCCATAGCATCTATGAGCAACAACTGTCAGCTGCTATATATTCAGCTTCTATTTTTGATGTAGATACAGATGTCTGCATTTTACAAAACCAGGAGACAAGTCTAGCACCAAGAAACTGGCATGTGCCTGATGTTCTTTTCCTGTCCACTCTACATCTAGCAAAATCAGCATCTGAGTATCCAGTTAACTAAAATTCTTATTCAGTTGGATACCAGAGTCCTAGATTTGGGCAACTCTTTATATATCTTAAAATCCTTTTTAATAAAACTAGGTGATATTCTTTAGGGTTCACCTGGAACCTAACACAAAGACATGTAGCAAACATTATATCAGGCCTACTGCTGTGAGATATAGAAGGGACCCAACAATGGCCCTATACAATTTTTGATCAATAGATTTCCCTTGCTCATCAGAATCAGCCATAATATTTGTAGCCATGGGTGTTTTCTTAGCTGAGGCATCAACCATCCCAAACCTTTTAATCAGCTCTTTAGTATATTTGGATTGAGATAAGAAAATTCCATCAGGAGACTGCTTCACTTGGAGGCCAAGTAGGAGAGCTCACCCATACTACTCATCTCAAACTTGGATTGCATAAGATTAGGAAACCTTTTGCATAGTTTGGGATCTGTAGAGCCAAATATTATGTCATCTACATATATTTCTACTAATAGAATTTTATCAATATGATGCTTGAAAAACAAAGTCCTATCTACCATGCCTCTAGAAAACTTATGCTCTAAAAGAAAGCTAGCTAAGGTTTCATACCAAGCACTTGGAGCTTGCTTTAGACCACAGAGAGCTTTATACAATTTAAAAACATAAGAGGTATGAGATGAAGAGATAAAACCTGGAGGTTGTTCAACATAAACCTCTTCTTTTAGTTCTCCATTTAGAAATGCACTCTTTACATCCATCTGGTAGACTTTGAATTTCTTGAAAGCATCATAAGCATGGAAAATCCTTATTGCCTCTAGCCTGACAACAGGTGCAAAGGTTTGATCATAATCAATCCCTTCCTCTTGCTTATAGCCTTGAACAACAAGCCTATCCTTTTTCCTCACAATCACACCTTGAGCATCAAGCTTGTTCCTGAAAACCCACTTGGTCCCAATTACTGGATAGCCTTTAGGCCTTGGAACCAAGTCCCAAACTCTAGATATCTCAAACTGATTGAGCTCCTCTTACATTGTAATAATCCAGTGGGGATCTTACTCTGCATTTTTTATGGATTGAGGCTTAACTTGAGAGAGAAAATAAGCATGCATCACATCATGGTTGAGTTGATGCCTTGTATGTACACCTAGTGACATGTCTCCAATCACTTGAGATCTAGGGTGATCCCTTAGTATGATAAGATTTGATGATGGAGTTGGTTCAGCAACAACATTTGGAATGAATTCCTCTTGTGGAATTACATCTATTGTTGAAGGAAGTTCAACTGCTTCCACAGTTTCTTCTTAACTTTATTCATCATATTATGGAGGAGTATGTGATATAACCTTTGGTGTAAGGTTTAGTTCATCCATTTTCTCACACAAGTGAGGTACCTGCAATAGCTCATTGGAAGAAATTTCTTTCTCCTTGCAAAACATATTAGCTTCATCAAAAGTTACATGCACAGATTCCTCAATTTTTAAAGATGATTTATTAAACAACCTATAAGCTTTGCTGACTTGGGAATATCCTAGAAAAATTCCCATTGCAGCCTTTGCTTCAAATTTTCTAATATATTTCTTGTCATTGTTATGAATATAGCATATACAACCAAATACTTTAAAATATGTGACTTTAGGTTTCTTCTCTTTCAATAGCTCATAAGGAGTCTTATTCTTAAGTTTGTGTATAAGACTTCTTTTCAACACATAATTTGATGTGCTTACAGCCTCTGCCCAAAAGGATAGGGGCAAATAAGCATCTGTAAGTGATGTGCCTATAGATTCAATTAGTGTTCTATTCTTCCATTTAGACACTCAATTCTGTTGATGTGTTCTAGGAGTTGAGAAGCAATGTCTAATACCTGCCTTCCTACAGAACTCTTGCATAAGAAGAGACTCAAACTCAGTACCATGATAACTTCTGATCAATGCAACTGGAGTAGAGTACTCAATCTGTATGTTCTTGAGAAAATCTGTAAGAACCTTAGTATCTAACTTAGATATCAAAAAGAATACCCAAGTGAATCTAGAAAAGTCATCTACAATCACTAAAGTATAAGATTTCCCTCCTACGCTTTGTACTGTTATAGGGCCAAAAGGTCCATATGTAATAAGTACAATATCCTAGGTGAGTCACTTTTGTTTAACGATTTAAAACTAGATTTAGTTTGCTTTCCTAACTGACAAGCCCTGCAGAGACTTTTCTTATTATTGGGGTAAGAAGGCAATCCTCTAATAAGGTTGTCTTTAGAAGGCCTAACAAGGTTTCTCAAATTTACTTGACTTAATCTTTTATGCCACAAATCATTTTAATTGCTAACAAGATTAAATAAACAAATTTCTTAACTGGCAGATTTAAAGTTTACTAAGTATATGTTATCTTGTCTAATTTCAGTTAAAACAGTTTGATTGTTTGTAGAAATAATACATTGAGATTCAGAAAAGCAAACCTGATAACCTGAATCACATAACAGACTTATGGATATGAGGTTATGCTTGAGACCATTAATATATGCCACCTTTTTGAAAGTTACATCTCCACTATTGAAGTCTCCATAGCCTTCAGTCTGTCCAAAGCTTGAATCTCCAAAGATTACTCTTGGACCAAGCTTGGCCTCTAGTTGATGAGGCTTTCCTTGCATCCAGTCATGTGTTTAGAGCACCCACTATCCAGATACCACTTATTTTGAGTGATAGGATAAGTCTTTACCTGCAATGAAACAAATTAAAAGTTCTTGACCCAGGTAACCTTGGGTCCTTGTTTCTTCTCAAATGAAAAACTAGATATAAATGAACATTCAGGTTGTCCCTTATAACTTAAGGGGTGAAATATTCTAGGAGGAATTATCCATTGGGTGAATGGGTTGATGTTCTCCCTATGTTTGTTAGGTTTATTGTTATAGTTTCTGTTGAAATTTAAGTTTCTATAATTTTGATCTGGGATCGATGAATTCTAGTAAGTTCGTCGACCCGAGCCCGACAAATTGGAATGAGATCTACGATCTTTGCTCGAAGAATGAAAGTATTCATTCTCAGGGCACCAATGTCGTTGATCTCTAATCGACGAACTGTACTGGTTTTGTCGATCGTAGATCGAAGAATTCTTATTATTATGGTTTGTGTCCATAGTTCTTCGTTCTGAGGTCGATGAACTGTTCACGTTTCGTCGATCTAAATTTGACGAAAACTGCTGAACATTGTTATATCTATTATTTTTCTTGTTCTTATATTTTTGTTTTAATTCCATTTGCTTTAGAACTTCATTAACTTTATTAACCTATTCAGTGTTCTTCTTGTCTTTATCTGAAATGAAATTTATAGGTTTTGATAGATTTTTCTTCTTGATTAGAGGTGGTTCACTAGATGAAGCACCTAATCCTAATTTACTGTTATTATTCCTAGCATTTAAGGTACTAGTTATATCTAGCAATTTCATGTTGCTGCCATTTAGAGATTCCTCTAGTTTCTTGGCCTTAGTTCAATTTTAAGAAAAACTATTTGTTCATTAGCTGAATTGAGTTCATTTGACAATTTAGCATTTTCAGCAAGATATTTATCTTTAGCAGTTAATTTCTCTCTAAGAAGTCTGATTTCCTTCTCAGAGCCTATTAAGTCTAAGCAAAGATTTTTAAATTCAGATTTAAATTCTTCATATTCAAAATCATAAGAGGCAATTACCTGGTATCCACTAGACATTGATTCTTCATTATCTGAATCTTCAGCATCTGATTTGATGTTGTAGGCATCAATTTCCATTAGGCAAATTTCCTTTGCCTTTTCCTCTTCTTCATCATCACTAGAGCTGGAAGAGGATGACTCTTCTTCTGTATCACTCTAGGTCTCAGCAACAAAACCCTTTTCCTTCCTCTTGTGCTTGCTTGAGGAGGGTTTGCTATGATGAGTTCTTCTCGACTCTTTTTCTCTTCTCCTATCTTCTTCTGAGCTTCTAGATACTCAGAGATCTAGTGTCATGGCTTCCTGCAAACAAAACAGACAATTTCTTTAGAAGGTGTTTTGTCATACCTTGGTTTATCATCTTGTCGAGATGACTTACTTCTGAAGTCCTTCATTGCCATTTTAAACAATCTCTTTGCAAATGGACTCATCAGTTATTCATTGACTAGAGTCCCTTAAGATTCCTCAGCAGCCTTGAAAGCAATGTTGTGCTCCTTCCAGGTAGGTGTTGGAGTCTTTACTTCAGCTGCTGCTTCTCTGGTCTTCATTAGTTGCTCATATAATTTGAGCTTTTAAATGAGAGACTCAGTTGAGATTTCAATCATGCTTATGGCTTCTTTGATAGGCCAGATCCTTGAATCCCATGTGCTGGGGAAGCACATAAGGATCTTGTCATTCACTTCAGTCAGAGTAATTTCCTTGTCTAAGGTCCTTAGCTCATTTATGATTGAGCTTAGCCTGTTGTACATGTCACTGACTGACTCAACTTCTTCCTTTTTGAAGTTCTCATACTGAGAGATGAGATTGGATCTTTTGTCCTTTCTCTCATCAACAGATCTAGCTACCATCTGGTTTAAGGAATCCCAGATGGCTTTGGCTGAAGTGCACTCAACCACTTTTTGAAAAATGTCATCAGACATAGTCTGAGCTAAAATGTTCTTGGCTCTTGCATCTGCAATCTTGGCTTTCTTTTGGGCATCTGACTACTCAGGTGGTGGAACAACATGCGTGTTTGAAGTAGAAGTTGAAGCAGTTTCTATAGTAGGAGGTCCTGTCAAGATAGAGTTAAATATATCCTCATCAATAGAGTTCATATACAACTTATTCTTGCCTTCCAGCTGGCAAACTTATTTATGGTTCATACTGGAGGTCTGGTGCTTGCATAATCCTTATTTTGTGCCATTGTGATAGAGAATAGTCTGGAAGAGAAAAATTTGATCTAACTGGATCTTGGTTCAAGTGTTAACTTGTGCAACCAAACAAAAAACACACCTCTGATACCAGTTAAAAGGAGGAGTTAGATATGATTACTCTAGAGGGGGGTGAATAGAGTATTAAAACTTTGGCTCTTTTTTTAAAGTTTATATCAGAGTAAATATAATGATACAATATATTAGTTAAGAAAAAGAAAACTAGGCTAACTATTCCAGCAATCACAAGCACAGCAAAAACAAAGAAAATGAAAAGGAGCAACCAGACGACACAAGAAGTTTATAGTGGTTCCCCTAAACTTCCGTACATCCACTCTTGTACCACCCTAGGTAGGAATCCACTAGTAGGTTTTGGTCAGGTGACTGCCACCATAAGATCTGATTCAGGTAGATCAGGAAACCCTTCAAGCTTTTGATCAGGTGCCCAAAAACTAACTTCAAGTCTTTTGGTGTGAGACTTGTCAACCAAACTAACTTTTGAAGGGAGCTATAACCATGTGCAATGGGGTGGAAAGTGTTTGATGGAAGACTTCACTTTTCTCAATACAACTTGAGAAGACTATGTGGATTCTTGTGTTGTCAAAGCTCCCCCTGAGAAGTTGAATGCTTCAGGAAGAAAGAGATTTGCTTAAGGGTGAGTAGGCCTTCAGCTTTATCTGCCAAGCTCCAGGAAATCCAGTGAATGATGTTGAATAGAATGTCTCTGAGGATTTATGGAACAGAAGTTGAAGAATACTCTTGATCTAGATGATTTGTTCTTCTTCAAACTAAAGTGTTAGCAGAGAATGAGAAAAGCATTGAGAGCGTCGACTGCTGGTTGAATATTCTCTGCACAGTGCTTCTTAATTTCTTCTCTCTGTATCTCTAATTATATGTCTCGAAAAAGAGAGAACCTATTTTATTCTGCTGCTAAAAATTCTCCTTTAAATTTTTGAATTCATTCCATAAATGCTGGCTGATCTGGAGAGTAGAAAATGGCTGGAATAAGAGGATTAATGAGTTTCCCAACTATCATTGATAGAATAAGCAAATATTTATTCTGATAAATATCATATTTAATGCAGCCAATAACGGCTATATTCAAAAGAATATTTGTATTAAATACTCAGAATAATACTGCTAATAAATAGAGAAGACAAGGAATAGAAGAAGGAAAGACTCATTCTGGAACTACACAGATAAATTCAAACGCTGAACAAAATTCGTCGACCTGAGATCAAAGATCGTCGACTAGAGAATTCAAGTTCGTCGAGCTGAGAATCTGACAGAAGAAAACTAAGCGTCGACTTGAGCTCTGAGAACGTCGAGTTCAGCTCAGAGAATTAAATCTAAGTTCATCGATCTGAGATCGACGATCGTCGAGCTGAGTTCGAATAATTTTGAACTGATCACTGTCTTCTGAAAACTGCTAAATCTAAGTCTCTGAAGTCCACTGTTGGCTTGTCCAAGGAGGTAGCACTAATCAGGACTTAGCCTAAACTCTAGGATAACTAAACATGACCCTGGCTATACAATATTGGGTCAGACTCAGCCTAAGTTAGTGATCCTAGCCCAAATCCAACTAGGGATCCAACAGTAGACCATCTTGGTGTTCAGGCTAGTGGTAAGAGATTAGCTAAGGGATTAATGGAAGCAGGTCCTAGTAGGAGGAGGCAGCTTGAAAAGGCAAAGGTGGAAACCATGAAAGAGGTGGCGAACGATCCCATCAAAATTCCAGGATGGAGAGTCCGGCCCCATTGTTTGCTCTACCCCCATTTAAGCAAATTCAGGCATATCGACATCCAAGGGAGCACTTCAGGTAAGGTCGCTTCAATTATCACCAGTCGGGCCACATTTGGTATTTTTTCCTGCAACTAGTTCAGAATGTTCCAAATCATCCCGTATATCCTCTAGCAATTCAGCAAGGAAAAGGATATGGTCGAGGATGAGTACTAAAAGGTAGGTACCCTGGACCTGCTCAAGAGTAGGTGTTTGATTTTGATATGAATCAAGAGCGGGACCCTCAAGACATTATTACCGGTATCTCATAGTCAAATTGATATGTTTTTAAGCATTCATCAATAGCTTGCCTAAGATTGTGCTAAAAATCTAGCTTTGAAATTATTATAACTTAATATTTAGGCATCGTAACTATTTGAGGGAGAAATCCCCCACACTTTATTTGATACCAGTGCAACCCATTCGTTCATCTCTGCAAACTTCGTGAATGATCTAAATGGTGTGCAACATTTCACTGGAGTCACACTGAGAGTACGCCTCCGAACAACTATGAGATGACCTCATCCACCAAGTGTGACTTGGATGTGTATATTAGAGGGAAGCTTTTCAAGACCCTTGCGATAGTTTTAGGGATGCCAGAGTTTGATCTTATTCTGGGCATGATGTGGCTAGATTGGCATCATGCCAGGATTGACTGTGTAATAAAGCAGATCACCTTGAGAAATAGAGATTCAGAGATCATATTTCAATGTATTAGATTCACACCCTGAATAATATTATATTCTATTCAGACAATTAAGGCCCATAAGCAAGGGTTTGAGGTGTACATGATATGTCTTGAGTTGAAAGAGACGGAGACTAACATGAAGGATGTACCGGTGGTTTACGATTTTCCCAAGGTTTTTCTAGAAAAGCTACCTGTTTTACCCCTTCCTAGGGATATAGAATTCTAGATTAGGCTTGTGTCGGGTGCCAATCCCATTTCTCGGACCCCCTATAGGATGGCCCTGAAACAACTAGTAGAGTTTTGGGTTCAGTTGCAAGAGCTAGAGGAATCAGGTTTTGTTCGTCCAAGTTCCTCACACTGGGGAGCCCCTATTTTGTTCGTTAAGAAGATGGATTTATCACTGTGATTATGTATAGAATATTTGGAGCTCAACTGACTGACGGTGTGGAACACCTATCCTTTGACTCAAATCGACGAGCAATTTGATCAGCTGGTGGGAGAGTGTTGGTTCTCCAAGTTAGATTTGCAGTTGGGGTACTATCAGTTGAGGATACAGGAGGAAGATATCCAGAAAACAATATTTAGCTTGAGATATGGCTTGTACGAATTCACTGTGATGCCATTTGGACTAACAAATGCCCCCTCTACATTCATGAGTCTGATGAATAGGGTGTTTGAGCCATATTTGGACTCCTTCATCATCATATTTATTGATGACATTTTGGTATACTCAACGATAGAGGTGGAATATGCAAAGCACTTGGCCTTAGTTTTAAAGAAACTAAAGGAGCACTGTTTGCTTGCTAAGTTCATCCTGTGCAAGTTTTGTCTTCGATAAGTTGCCTTCTTGGGCCATATTATTAGTAGAGCTGGACTAGCGGTAGATCCAGCCAAGGTGTGTGCCATGAAGGTGTTGTCTCCTTTGAGGTCAGTGGCCGATATATAAAGTTTTCTCGGACTTGATGGGTACTATCGCAAGTCTGTGGAAGGATTTTCGAAGATCGCCCTTCCCCTCATTACTCTGACAAAGAAGGGTGTACTTTTTGTGTGGACACCCAAATGTGAAGCTGCATTCCAAGAGTTGAAGGAATGCCTCACCTCCACGACAATCCTCGCCCTCATATTAGGGAAGGAATGATTCTAAATTTATACAGATGCATCCTATCAAGGCATGGGGGTGGTATTGATTCAACACGAGAATGTGAGTGTGTACGCTTCTAGACAACTAAAGAAGCATGAAGTGAATTACCCAGTACATGACTTAGAGTTGGGAGTCGTATTCTTCGCTCTAAAGATTTGAAGACACTATCTATATGGTGTCCACTGCGAGATATTTTTAGAACATAAAACTTGAGGTACATCTACACTCGGAAAGATCTGAATTTGAGGCAGCGGTAGTGGCTGGAGTTTCTATGTGATTATAAGTTTACATTAAACTACCACCCCGGGAAGGCAAACTCAGTGGAAGATGCTCTAAGCAGCAAGGCACTCGTATCAAGCCCTGAGTCCTGATTAATGGTTATGAAGTTTGCTAGAGTACTTGAAGAGATGGAGATTACACTATTGTATGAGGCTTGTCCCGAGTCCTATACATAGTACTTGACTACAGTGAGTATAGTTTGTGACATTTGAGACCGGATTCGAGCAGAGCATTGAATGTATGCTGCTTTGTCCCTTGTTTTAGAATCAATTATTGGTGGACCAGCTGAGGGATACATGCTAAATGAAGACCTCATTCATTTCCACGACAGACATTACATTCCCGCAGGTGGTGGGATTTGGGAAGACATCTTGAGAGAGGCCCATTGCACCAAGTATTTGGTGCATCCCAGAATTACCATGATGTACACTAACTTGCGAAGGACCATGTTTTTGCTAGGAATAAAGAAAGATGTCATGTACTATATTACACACTATGAGGCTTGTTAGAAGGTAAAGTTGGAGTGCAAGTGCCCCGATGGATTATTGCGGCCATTGTTTATCCCAGAGTGGAAATTTAGGGATATTTCCATGGATTTTGTTCACGGTCTTCGCAGATCTCGATCCGGGAATGATTCAGTTTTGGTGATTATGGATCGCTTGACAAAGGTTGTCGGGTTTATTATGATGAGGAAGGAGATGCATGTTGATGTGTTAGTGCGTCTCTTTCAGGAGAAGTTTATTCGGAACCTTGGGGTGCTAAAGACAATTTTTCAGACCGTGATGGTAGCTTTACCTCCAAGGAATAGAAGGAAGTTCAGGCATATTTAGGTTCTCGCCTTACTTTTAGCATGACTTTTCACCCTCAAACTGATGGCCAGTCAGAGAGAACTATCAGAACTATGAAGGACTTGCAGCAATTATTGGTTTTGGAAAGGGGAGAGCTGTGGGAGAGACTTCTACTATTTGTAGAGTTTTTGTATAATAATAGCCACCAAGCAAGCATCGTGATGGTGCCTTATGAGGCACTTTATGGTAGGAGGTGAAGAATGACATTATCGTAGGTCCAGGATGAGGATCCTAAGGCATTGGGGGGGGGGGGAGAGTAAATCGATGACACTAATGTTATGTAAATGTCTTTTTTTTCAAGAGTAGCTATATACCTAAGGGGGGTGAATAGGTTTCTTAGTCTTTAAGACTATTTTTTATTTAGCTGTATTGTGTATTCAGTTAGTTTAGTTAGCTTTCAAGAAAGAGACACAACACACAAGTATTTATAGTGGTTCCCCAAGGTATGGTTACATCCACCGTCCCTACCACCTTTCTAATAGTGTGTTAGAAAAGGCAATCTTCTCCAATCTCAGCTCTAAGATCTTACAACACAGATCCCTCAAGATCTCTCAAACTCCTCCAAGTCCTACCTTAGGCCCAAGGCATTACACTCAGAGATAAAATCTCCTATAGCTCAGTAATCCTTCTGATCACCTGCCTCGGACTTAATACAAAGTCCTACACTCAGGCTAGGAGGATAGCCCTACACTCAGATCCACCACAGGAACCTACCTCAGAGAATAAATCTCTACCTCAGGCACACAGGCCCTACCTTAGATATACAGAAGGATCCTACCACTCAGACTTTATATTTCAGGCTTATAACTCAGATCAAGAATGATCCTACAGAAAGAGTGAATTTGTTGATGATGACTTGCTCCAGATAAAGTGTTCTCTGAGCCTTCTCTTTATACTGAGTGAGCTTAGCCCAACTTCTTCACAACACCAAGGAAGTGGATCTTCAAGATTGTTCTTCTTGTGCTGAGAAGTAACTGCAGAGCACTGCATCTTCAAGCCTAGATTGTAAAAGATTTTAGAGCTGAGGCCTTGAAGATGAGCAGTAGTTCTGAGATTTCTCTACTTCTCCTTCTCCAGAAAATAATTTCTGATCTACTATTGAAGATTAGTTGAACCTTTAGTGATTAATTTTTTCAACAACTTACTCTTGTCTGTTGTTCATAGAATTTCAGTAAGAGCTTCTTCTAGCCAAACAGCCACTTTGTCGAGAGGAAGAAGATGACTAGAAAAACTCTATCTCCAAAAAGCTTCTTTCTTCATTCTCAGGACTCTACTTTTGTATCCCGCCATCCAACAACACTTTGTGCAGTATTGTCCACAAGAATGCTCAACTGCAGCACAACTTTTGCATTAACTGCAATACTAAAGGCAAGCAGCGCATTTTGTCTTCTAACATGCATATCCCATGATATTTAAATTTTGGCTGACATTAGCATGAATCATCTCCTATGGACCTAGCAAATTCCAAACAATCAGCACAGGCGTTGAGTGATTCCTTGTCACTCAATGCAAAATACTTAGCTGAATTTTGCATCTTTAAGCGTTGAGTGAACCTTCTTCACTCAACGCATATAGACAATTATAGTCTAACTATATAGGCGTTGAGTGATCCTTCATCACTCAACACATCTGGAATTTGATGATTTTTCTCTGTATGAAGGAGTTGAGTGCAGCTTCTTCACTCAATGCTTTCTTCCTTTTCCTAGCTTCTTGATGAGGCCTTGAGTAGACTGTCTTCACTTAACGCTTCTATACTTAGATAGAATTTCTGTTTAGTAGGCTTTGAGTGAACTGTCTTCACTCAATGCTTTTGTCCTTAGACAGATTTCATGACAGCAATACTGTGGATTTGACTACATGTAGTTTTGTCAAAGCTTTTAGGCTTCTTAGCATTGAGTGAACTGCCTTCACTCAACGCTTCTAGACATAGCCAGATTTCTTGTCTGCACCACTAAGGCTTTGACTGCGTGAGCTTCTTTCATTACTTTTAGCCTCTTGGCATTGAGTGAATTGTCTTCACTCAATGCTCCTGGACTTAGCCAGATTTCTGCTTTTCCAGCATCCTGCCTTGAGTCCATTTCATTGTGTCTCAGACTACTTATCAAATAAGTACAATAGAAAACAACCTGCATACATTGAACTTAGAGCATACAACAAATACAATCATTTGTATACCATTATAATGTGGGACTTCTTCAAATTTAGGACATTGTGATCAATGGATCCAACAATCTCCCCGTATTTGAAGAAGTAAGAACCCTAAACAATGTTATACACTTCCATATATAACAGATAAATCATCACAGTAGATAAGGGCAAGACTTTATACATACACAAAAATATGATTTTCATTTAAAGGAAAAAAGTCATAAATAGATAGTGTGCACAAAACAAAACGATCACATTCCTATAGCCCTTAAGGAAAACTAAAAACATTTTTATGTTTCTAGTTCCTTGATCATAATCCCCCTACTGGGTTTCTTGGCAGCCTTTTTCTTATCTTCATTATTCTTTTCCTTTTGTCTTTCAAAATAGTTGTAGGGCTTAGGAAAGTATTTACTAGGCTCCATAACATCTCGTGGCAGTGCACCTGACTTTTTATCTCTTTTGAATTTCCTCCTGGGCTCTTAATTTCTTTCTTACTTGGCCCATTCTAGGGAGATATACATCTTTCCCCTGTCAGTTTTCTTATCTTTTATCTGATCCCAGACAAACAAGATATTGGTTCTAGATTGAGGACTCTACTTCTCAAAATCTGGCCTAGTTTCCATCTCCTATATATACCTTTTCTTACTAAGCATAATTTCTTCCTCTTCTTCATCAATCGACTTGCCTCTGGCTCTGGCTATCTGGTCAGTTGTGAGACTTAATGTGTGAATTTTAGCAGTAGTAGAGGGTTCAATCCACTGAGCACCAACTTGATCATCATCTTAATCTCCCCTACATTCATCATACTGATTTTATGGAATATGGATAGGAATATTTTCATCAAATGAATACTACTCAAGCCCCAATGAACCTATACTTACAATGGTGACCCAGACAACATTCTTATTATTTGCCTTGATCATTGTTTTCTCCCCCTTTATGACTTCTTTAGATAAAGCTGCAGTCATGGAGTTCTTGACTATGAAGAGTCTTTCTTCCAGAAAATTTACACCCTTAGTTACATGATTCTTGACCTCTAACATGTGATCATCAAGAATTTGAGTGCAAGCATCCATTCTCCTTTCAATTTTAGTCTTGTGGACTTCCATCAATGTCTTTTGATCATTGTGGACCATTTACTTGTTGCCGGAGGTTATGTTCTGATTCACAAGAATATTCATGCTGAGTTTTGCTGATTTTTGCAAGCTTTCCTTCCTTCAGTAGGTGTTACAGTAGGAGCAGCCCTCATGAAGAATTCTACTGTGTTAGCTTTCAGCAGGTTGAATTCAAACTTGATGGACTTGATTTTAGTGGAAAGATCCCTTTTAACTTCCTTGATGGAATTATAAATGTAGTGCTCAAACTGTCTTCTTTGATCATCAAGCAGACCCTTCAGTTGACCTAGGAATGTTGGTGACATCCATTCAGCTTGATGAGATGCACCTTGTTCACAGATATCTTCATCTCTTTCCCTGTCCACATATCTTTCTTCTAAGTCAGCCCTCATATACTCAGAGGAATGAGCATCAGCATGGGCATCAGCAGTAGCAACAACATTTCCCTTGTCAGACTAAGAGGAGTCTATAGTATACACTGTTTCTAGAGTAGGGATTTCAGAGTGAATCTCCCCCTCAGCCTCAGTATTGTCCTTAGGGACATCTTGGTATTCTACATTAAGGTTCAGAATATCTTCTTCCACTATTACAGGAGCTTGTACATCCTTAATAGGACTACTAGAAACATGTTATACTGGCTCATAAGGAATCTTATCTATTGTGTCTTACAGTGTAACATCCCATTTTCAGCTAGACCCCTAGGAGTCGGTTGGTCGTGATAGAACCCTAGGAAGCCCAAAAAATTGAAATACATCGACCGAGATTTCGGGTCACGGGTTGGTCACGCCCGTGACCGATCCGTCACGCCCGTGACCTAGGGCGTGACACCTTCGACGATCGTCGATCCCAGCGGGACGATCGTCGATCCCAGCGGGACGATCGTCGAAACGCAGAATTTGCGTCATGGCCATGTCACGCCCGTGACCCAGGTGTTACGCCCGTGACCAAGGGCGTGACCCCTTCTGCGATCATCGATCTCAGCACGACGATCTCCGAGCGCGAAATTTGCCTCAGGAACCTGTCACGCCCGTGACCCATATATCACGCCCGTGACCTAGGGCGTGACAACCCTTCGACGATCGTCGATCTTAGTTCGACGATCGTCGAACCCAGAATTGGCCACCCGGGCCTGTCACGCCCGTGACCTATGTATCACGCCCGTGACCAAGGCCGAAACGTCAGCCAGACTGGAAATTTCGGTAACCTACGTTGTAATCAATTCTGATTATGGGAAGTTACACCAGGAGTATTTATGGGCCGTTTCCTACTCTGATTATTTAATAAATTAAGGAAATGTTGGTCCAATAGGAAATCGCCACCTGGCAAACACCTCTTCGTTTCCAGCATTTCAACTGCCTCTACCATAACCGAAACGTCATTAAGAGAAATATTAATGGCCATGAAGGTTTCATCCTTTACCCTTCCCACTTGCTGATCTATAAAAGACTCCTAAGAGCAAGAGGAGAAGGTTACACGCTCAATTAAATGGATTCAGATTTCCCCCTTGCTGTTGAAGAATTTCCGGCGACGCCACCACCGCGCCAATGGCTTCCCGACGGTCTGCACGCCTCCAGCCCACAAACAAGGTCCTCCCCTCCCTCTTCTTCTACGGATAGATCTTAGAAATCGTTAGGAGAGATATCGGGCTCAAAAGAGCCAGATCGGGTGAGCGTTTCCATTGTTTTCCAAAAATTTCATGGTGGCGGGTTCGCCGGAAACCGCCTCTCCGGCGGCCGTACCGCTGCCCGACGGTAGCCCTCACCTCAACAGAGGTGGTTGTGGTGGTGGACGGCGAGGAAGATGGCTGCGTGGCTGGGAAATAGCTTTGGAAAAGCTACAGGAATAGTTGTTTTTCTGGTTCTGTTCGGGTTCGGGTAAAGAAGAAGATGAACAGTGTTATTTTTATTATATTATATTTTGTATAATTAGGAATTTAAATCTCTTTACTGTACACTTGGTTAAAACTGAAAATTATAGCCCGTAGGGATGAAACATAAAAATTGGTCAACATAGAAAATGTAGCCATTGAAGTCTACTTTAATTCAAATTTGATTTCACTCGATTTGGAGTCCTGGTTAGACCACAACACCCTTTTTGGTGAGGTCTATCCATAGGGCTGTTTTGACCTTAGAAAAATTCCCCACTCCATTCCAGTCATCAAAATGACTTGAAATTTGGGGTGTGGCCTAATCTTACCTATATCTAGGTGCTATCTAAAAATGAGAATTTTTGGAGAATGTTTTTCTATAGTTTTTAGAAAAATTCAATAATCCTAGCATAAATTAATTAGATGGTTAAATGACTTCCAAACTCTCCCAAATTTTGGTGAGAGGTCCCTGGGTTTAGCATAAGGTTCTGGTAAAAATTTCATCTCATTTGGAGATGTTTTGAATAGGGTTGTGTTCAACCCAAGGATGATCCTTATACGATAATTTAGGATCAAACACCCCCTTAGTATTTGAGTGGCCATATCGCCTCAACAGGGGCTGATATTTTAGTCACTGACTTTTTAGGGCATGAATCACCCTCCAAGGGAGTTTGGAGTGGTTTGGTGTAGGGTAGCCCTAGAACCCAAGGGAAAATCCCTTAATGGTGGCTTTTGGGGTTGTGAAGGTCATGGGGTTAAATGACCTTGGACTGACTTAAAATTTGGTGGAGAGAACCATAGGGCCAGTATAGTTCTCTGGACAAAAGTTTAGGGTATTTGGAGATAGCTAGGCCACCTAACACCCTAACCCTAGTTTAGGTCACCAACTTTAATTTGAATTATTAAGCTATCTAATGAACTTCAAATCAAGTAAAATTTGGGCAAAAGGGATTTTCTGGTCAAAATAACCATGATATAATTTTGTTGAGATTTTTGGATTAATTTATACAATACTTTATTTACAACTCTAATTGTGCCCTAGATATTTATTTTGATGATTATGGAATTTTTTTTCACTGGAATATTATGAAACCTTGGATTAGGGCATCTTATCGCATGTTATACCTTTAGTACTTTTTTGGTACATACTACTTTAGCCAAAAAACAAGCAAGCGCTAAGTAGTAAACTAATTATTTCTGGTACATACTACTTTAACGTAATAATTGTGATATGTAGTCAAAAATAGAAATGATGCTCAATTACTATTTGGAAAATTATGAAATTTGGTCAGTGGGTTTTTCAAATTATGATAGTTACCCTATAATTTTCTCTTGAATTTTAGATTACTAAAAACAGTACCTCCTTCATTAAGTTAAAGGAAATTAGTACCTTGCATTAAAATAAATTCAGAGTTCGAATGTTGGAGAAAAATTATGGTACTTGGTTTATGATGGTTTTAGGTCACCATATAGCTTCTATAATTTTCTTGGAATTTTTGGATATATATTTACAGTACTTCCTTCATAATATAGTAGAAATGGCCTAAAACGGTAAATTAGGAAATATAGGCCTAAACACCTCTGGAATTTCTCAAAACTTGGAATTGCTGTTTAAATGTCTCATAGGATTTTTACTGATTTTATGATGATTTATTGTTGGCTCATTAGTGCACTTCATGTTCATACTAGGGCATTTGGAATCTTAGAATAAATAAATTAAATGCCCGATAAATAGGAAAATTTGGAATCCTTGGATTTAGACTAATTATGTCATGATAGACCTCCAGTAAATATTATAGGAGATTCGGAAGACAAATTGGAGTACCTCCCCTTATACTCCTCATATACCTTAGGATGGTCTGCATATAGTAAAACCACGAAAACTGATCTAAAGTAATAATGAACTTGGGAAATGGAGTTTTGGTAGTTGCTGGTTGGTTAGGGCAAGCTAAGATTAAGTTCATTATTGGAATTCAGGATAAGTAGAGTGTGAGACTGGTTAAGGTTAAGTGGCGTACGGGAACAACGAAAGATCGTCCACCCCGAGTATGAGAGGAAGAGTCTTAATACTATAGGGTTAGATCTAAAGTAACTAAAAGGGGATCGGGTTAAGGGAGATCAACCAATAACAAAAAGTGCCTTGCGAAAGGGAACTTTGGGCCATAATGCCGCCGTCTTGGTTCCTAGTGCCCCTTGAGAGCCCTTCACGGGGTATGCCGGGGGCAGTCCTGGGCTAACATAAACCATAGGAATAATAAATTAAAAGAGCAACTAGTATAACTAGGGTTGCACATACACACACCTCGGTAGCTAGGAAGGTAGAATAATTGGTTTGGTTGTCATTCAGACGGTAGCTCTGAAGGTAGATGCACGGACGGGACTATCCGGGGGGCCGAGGGCTCGAGGGTTGGAGTACAGAATAAAGGTGGTGGGTCTTCGGTATCTGATAGTCATTCACATCGACATCGGTATGTTGACTCGGCGGTGTGGGACACTTAGCCAAAGAAAGTCTGGTGGGTACAGCCAGCAGTAGTACGCGGATACTCTAGGTTGTGTTCTTCTAGGGGCGTACAGAAGGGCTAGGCCCGGTAGTGTGGATACCTGCCTAGGAGTGGAGGGCCCAACCCACTGTCTCTGTTTGCCACTATGGAGGTTCCTGGGAGTGAAGCTAGCTACCCGAACAGGGGGAACTAAAGGTCTGTGCACATAGAGTCGTGTGCGTGTGTTGTAGTTGCATGAATCATGGCATAGCATATCACTACACTCATGTTTGCATACAACCGACACCCCAACGTATAAATCGGTATGGGACTTTTTATACGATGGGAGCCTTGCAGAAGACCCCTTAACTTATAAGTTTGTATGGGCATTCATATAAGTTAAGGTTACTTACTTATTTACTTGCTTGTTTACTTTCTATTCTCTAGCTGCCTTTTTATACAATTGCTACTTATTAATTGTCCTCCTTATTACTTACTGCCTTAGGATTGTTAGACCTACTTTATTCTAGTTATTTGTTAGATTAACACCCTTGTCACCTGCTTGATTATTCTCTACTTTTGAAGCTTCCCTTTCCTCCTCCCCGCCCGGTGCTTAGGAGCCGTGGTGGGAGGGGTAGGGGATGATAGGGCTTAGTCTTTATGACTAATGGTTTTCAAACCACAACATTACAGGAGCTCCGGATGGGAGACAGGGACCAGTAGTCCAGGGACCAGCACCAGCGGAGTACGGTGCGCTTGGAGGTGGGTCAGTCTAGCACCGGTGCACCTGCGACCAGCTCTGTGAGTGATTAGTATTTTTATAGCTTCCGCGATGAGTGATTTGTAGTGAGGACTCTGATGTACTGGGCTCGAGCCCATTTATCTATTTCCTGTTATTATCCATTGATGGACTGGATGTGATTTCACTTTTGTTTACATGCTTCTGTGGACTTGTTTACATTTTATGTAAAATTACTTCTCTCTCTTGTGATTGAAAAGGGCCGGCAGAATTGGCGTTTTGTAGTGGCGGCCTTCCCGTGAGTCGGTTCCACCGCAAAGCGGCAGTTCTGGGCTAAGACCCCGGTGTTTAAAAAGAAAAAAAAGGGGGTCTTACAAGTAGTATCAGAGGAAACCTAGATCGAAGAGAAGTAGTCCACCAAACCTTGGTCCACCCCCGTACGAGCTTAGTTTGCGGACAAACTAGCAGCGGAAGCAGTGGTGTGCCCATAGGGGAAATCACATGTGAAAGTCCATCCTAACTCTTATTAAATTCCATTCATTCGCTCTCTAACAAATGGAATTTTTACTTGTAGCCTGCGACGAACCCTACACCGCAGCAGGGGACACCCCAGGCTCTAAATGTAGTCCCGACTCCGCCGGCTCCAGCTCCGTTCCAGTAGACGGAGATGGGGTAAACACTGACGGCTATTCTGGAGGCCTTCAGAGCTCAGCAAGCCCCGGCTCCACAGCCAAACCGCGGGGCCAATTGGATGACTGTCTTCCGGGGACTTTCCCCTCCATCCTACCAGAGGACGGAGTCTGCAGTACGTACGGAGGAATGGTTGGACACCATTTACGAAATGCTGGCAGGGATTCGATGCCCCACGGAGGAGGCAGTCGCTTTGGCAGTCTCCTGCTTAGAGTCACACGGAAAGAGGTGGTGGAAATCTCAGCTGGACACCACCTTTGCGGGGATGGATTGCGCTGATATTACTTGGGAGGAGTTCAGAGCAGCGCTCTTGGGACATTTTGTACCTCAGTCGGCGAGGGATGACTTGGAGGATAGGTTCCTGCGGTTGAGGCAAGGGAACAGGACTGTGGTGGAGTACTATCAGGAGTTCACTCACCTGGCCCGCTATGCGGACGCTTACCAGTTAGACGATGCTGGCTATACCCTGAGGTTTTATAAGGAGCTGCAAGATTGCATGAGACAGGCCCTCCTTTTCGTCTCAGAGGGGAGTCTGGCCAGGATTCTGGAGATGGCTAAGAAGAGAGAGGCGGATCAGCTTACAGTGAGAAGCCGGAAGAGGCCGGCTGATGATACAGTGATTGGAGGATGTAGAGACTGTCCTCGAGGCCAGGTTATTGGAGAGAGAAGGAACGGAGATCAGGCTCATCAAGAGTTTGGGCAGGAGCAGAGGAGTTAGGGGGTATTGCCTCCCCAGCCTATACAGATGCTGGAAATGCCAAGGACGGCAGAGCAGCCACCGGTATGCTATCAGTGCAAGCAGTCGGGGCATATCAAGAGGAACTGCCCTGTGAGGCGAGCACCCCCACCAGCACATCAGGGCGCTCCACCTCCCCGATAGTTTGGCGGACGAGGACAGGACCGAGGATGAGGATTTCAGGATTGAGGCCGCAGGCCAGAGAGGGAGCAGGTGTATGCTCTAGACCTGACATAGCCCCGGAACCCGGAGCAGGTTATCACAGGTATGGCAGTACTTTTAAATTTTCTTCATATAAACTAGTATTCTAGACATAACCTGGTTAGAAATTAAGAGAAGAAACCTGCTCACACCCTCTTCAACACTGGTGCATCGCAATCATTCGTGTAGGAGGATTTCGTTAAAGGACTGGCAGGTGTGGAGCCATTCATAGGGAAGACGATGAGGGTGCGCCTACCCGATGGATCGGAGATAATGACCTCTGCTCATTGCAATATGGAAGCGAGGATTGGCGGGAAGGCGTTTGAGGCACCAGCGACGGTTCTGAAGATGCCAGATTACGATCTGATCCTGGGCATGACTTGGCTGTATTGGAACCATGCCTAGATCGATTGCGTGGCGAAGAGGATCACCGTGAGGCACAGCGACTCCTTCATTATCATAAAAGGTATTATACCAGCACCCCGCACCTTACTATCGTCTGTGCAGGCCGTTAAGGCCCACCTGCAGGGGGAAGAAGTTTATCAGGTCCTTTTTGAGGCGGTCATGGCCAAAGACTCCATTGCAGATATTCCAGTAGTACGGGACTTCGCCGACGTGTTTCCGGAGAAGTTACCAGGGCTACCCCCGCACCGAGAGAAGGACTTCCAGATTCAGCTCGTACCGGGGGCTAAGCCGGTATCCAGAGCTCCCTATCGAATGGACCCAAAGGAGTTGGTGGAATTTCGAAGCCAGCTTCAGGAGTTAGTGGAGGTCGGGTTCGTTTGGCCTAGCTCTTCACCATGGGGAGCTCCGGTGTTGTTCGTTAAGAAGAAGGACGGGACCCTTCGACTGTGCATCGATTACCGGGCTCTGAACAGGTTGACAGTCCGTAATACTTATCCCTTAACATGGATAGACGAGCTATTTGACCAGCTGGAGGGAGCCCATTGGTTCTCAAAGCTAGATCTGAGGTCAGGGTACTACCAGCTTCGCATTCGGGAGGAGGACATCCCGAAGACAGCCTTCAGCAGCAGATACGGCTTGTACGAGTTTACAGTGATGCCGTTCGGGCTCACGAATGCACCCTCCGCATTCATGACCCTGATGAATCGGGTGTTCGAAGAGTATCTGGACGTCTTCGTTATCATATTCATCGACGACATCCTTATCTATTCAAGGACGGAGGAGGAGCACGCGAGACATCTGGCCTTGACCTTAGAGAAGCTGCGTGAGCATGGGATGTATGCCAAGTACAGCAAGTGCTAGTTCTGGCTAAAGGAGGTGGCCTTTCTGGGCCATGTCATCAGTAGAGCAGGTCTGGCAGTGGATCCGGCGAAGGTCCAGGTAGTACGGGATTGGCCACCAATAAAGTCGGCCTCGGATGTTCGAAGTTTCTTGGGACTTGCCGGTTACTACCGGAAGTTCGTAAAGGGGTTCTCTCAGATTGCCCTCCCTCTTACGTCTCTGACGAAGAAGGAGTCCCCTTTTTTCTGGACGCCTCGATGCGAATCTACCTTCTAGGAACTGAAGGATCGTCTCACCTCGGCTCCCATCCTTGCTCTTCCATCAGGGAAGGAAGGATTCCAGGTGTACACAGATGCTTCCTATCAGGGGATGGGTGCCGTTCTGATGCAGAATGGGCATGTAATAGCCTATGCCTCCCATCAGTTGAAACAGCACGAGCAGAACTACCCCGTGCACGATTTGGAGATGGGGGCAGTCATTTTTGCTCTTAAGATATGGCGACACTATCTCTACGGAATACATTGTGATATCTTCTCCGACCACAAGAATCTGAAGTACGTCGACACCCAGAAGGAGTTAAACATCAGACAGAGACGATGGGTGGAGTTTCTGTTAGACTACCAGTATACCATGCACTACCATCCGGGGAAGGCGAATGTGGTCGCGGATGCTCTGAGCCGTAGAGCGAGTACGACAGGAGTAGGTCCGTAGCTGATGGCCTTGGAGTTGGTTAGATCATTCGAGGAGATGCAGATTTCACTAGTGTCTGAGGATGACCCGGAGCTGTACATGGAGTACCTGGGGTCGATGGCTACTACTGATGATATTCGAGACCGCATCAGAGATGGGCAGATGCTGGATGAGAGAGCTGAGCCGATATTCCGAGCCTTGGAGGAAGGCACGACAGGAGATTACTCTTTGATGGATGGGCTCCTGTGTTTCCGAGGCAGAGTCTACATACCAGCAGGGGGACGGATCCTGGAGGACATTTTGACGGAAGCTCACTGCAGCCGGTATTCGGTACACCCGGGGATCACCAAGATGGTAAGGATTTGAAGAGGACGATGTACTGGCCGGGTATGAAGAAAGATATTACGTTGTTTATGACGCATTGCGAGGCCTGCCAACTCGTGAAGGCGGAGTGTAGGAACCCGGCAGGCTTGCTGCAGCCGCTTCCGGTGCCGGAGTGGAAGTTTGAGGATATAGCCATGGACTTCATACATGGGCTACCTCGATCCCGTGCGGGGAATGACTCGATCTCTGTGATAGTGGACAGACTAACAAAGGTGGCCAGATTCATTCCAGTGGCAAAGGACACACCGGTCAGTGTATTAGTACGGAGGTTCATTGAGCAGTTTGTGTGTTATCATGGGGTGCCCAAGAATATCGTTTCGGGTTGGGATGGGCGGTTTACATCCAGGGAATGGAGGTCAGTCCAGGCCCATCTGGGTTCTCGATTGACATTCAGCACAGCTTTTCACCCTCAGACCGACGAACAGACAGAGCGCACCAACCGTACACTGGAGGATCTGTTGCGACTGTGTATTTTGGACCGTGGCGAGCCTTGGGAGAGATTGCTTCCACTGGTCGAGTTTTCGTACAACAACGCTCATCAATCCAGCATAGGCATGGCTCCATACGAGGCGTTGTATGGAAGGAGGTGCAGGACCCCACTATCATGGGTTCAGGATGAGGATCCGCAGGCACTAGGCTCGGAGTTTGTGGGAGATATAGATGCTCAGATTAGATTGATCCGAGACAGGATGTTGGAAGCCCAGAGCAGACAGGCGAAATACTACGATGCGAGGCATCGTCAAGTGGAGTTCTAGGTGGGAGACCGAGTTTTCTTGAAGATACGGCCGATGCACGGTGTTTCGCGGGTGCGTGGGCGGAAGATGCTCAGTCCGAGATATATGGGGCCTTATAGGATCCTTGAGCGGATCGGCCCCTTAGCCTATAGACTGGAACTACCGCCAGAGTTAGCGGGATTGCATGACGTCTTCCACGTCTCCTAACTTCGGAGGGCTCTGCTACGCCCTGAGCAGATGATCTCCTCGGCAGTTGGCCCGGTGGGCTCGGATCGGTCAGTCAATTTGGAGCCTATCAGGATTGATGATACAGCAGTGCGGGTCTTGCGACAGAAGAAGGTTCCGTTAGTCAAGGTTCTGTGGAACAATCATGGGCAGGAGGAGCATACATGGGAGCCACAGGACTTGATGCGGCAAAAATACCAGGAACTTTTTCGTCAGGTATACCTCACCACCCCTCTGGACAATCAATTTGCCTTCTTGTTTTAAACCAATAGGACTGAAATTTCAAGAATAGGGGCTAATCTTTTGTTTATTGGGGTGTATATACCTAGTTAATTGTGCGAATTAATCTTAAATTTGAAACCACACAAAGCAAACATAACGTAGAGATGTAATCTTTCAATTCTCATGGGATGTTACAAGCTGCTTTTTCCCTATTAGAGTCCTGTAGGCTTAACCTTGATTTCGGGGACGAAATCTTTATTTTGTTTATTGGGATTTGTAACATGCTATTTCCGGCTAGACCCTTAGGAGTCGGTTGGTCGTGATAGAACCCTAGGAAGCCCAAAAAATTGAAATACATCGACCGAGATTTCGGGTCACGGGTTGGTCACGCCCGTGACCGATCCGTCACGCCCGTGACCTAGGGCGTAACTCCTTCGACGATCGTCGATCTCAGTGAGACGATCGTCGGGCGCAGAATTTTTCAACCCGGGTCTGTCACGCCCGTGACCTATGTGTCACGCCCGTGACCTAGGGCGTGACACCTTCGACAATCGTCGATCCCAGTGGGACGATCGTCGAAACGCAGAATTTGCGTCATGGCCATGTCACGCCCGTGACCCAGGTGTCACGCCCGTGACCAAGGGCGTGACCCCTTCGGCAATCGTCGATCTCAGCGCGATGATTGCCGAGCGCGAAATTTGCCTCAGGAACCTGTCACGCCCGTGACCCATGTGTCACGCCCGTGACCTAGGGCGTGACAACCCTTCGACGATCATTGATCTTTGTTCGACGATCGTCGAACCCAAAATTGGCCACCCGGGCCTGTCACGCCCGTGACCTATGTGTCACGCCCGTGACCAAGGCCGAAACGTCAGCCAGACTGGAAATTTCGGTAACCGACGTTGTAATCAATTCTGATTATGGGAAGTAACAACAGGAGTATTTATGGGCCGTTTCCTACTCTGATTATTTAATAAATTAAGGAAATGTTGGTCCAATAGGAAATCGCCACCTGGCAAACACCTCTTCATTTCCAGCATTTCAACTGCCTCTACCATAACCGAAACGTCATTAAGAGAAATATTAATGGCCATGAACGTTTCATCCTTTACCCTTCCCACTTGCTGATCTATAAAAGACTCCTAAGAGCAAGAGGAGAAGGTTACACGCTCAATTAAACGGATTCAGATTTCCCCCTTGCTATTGAAGAATTTCCGGCGACGCCACCACCGCGCCAATGGCTTCCCGACGGTCTGCACGCCTCCAGCCCACGAACAAGGTCCTCCCCTCCCTCTTCTTTTGCGGATAGATCTTAGAAATCGTTAGGAGAGATATCGGGCTCAAAAGAGCCAGATCGGGTGAGCGTTTCCATGGTTTTCCAAAAATTTCATGGTGGCGGGTTCGCCAGAAACCGCCTCTCCGGCGGCCGTGCCGCCGCCTGACGGTAGCCCTCACCTCAACAGAGGTGGTGGTGGTGGTGGCCGGCCAGGGAGATGGCTAGGTGGCCGGAAAATAGCTTTGGAAAAGCTACAGGAATAGTTGTTTTTCTGGTTCTGTTCGGGTTCGGGTAAAGAAGAAGATGAATAGTGTTATTTTTATTATATTATATTTTGTATAATTAGGAATTTAAATCCCTTTACTGTACACTTGGTTTAAACTGAAAATGATAGCCCGTAGGGGCTGAAACATAAATATGGTCAACATAGAAAATGTAGCCCTTGAAGTCTACTTTAATTCAAAATTGATTTCACAAGATTTGGAGTCCTGGTTAGACCACAGCACCCTTTTTGGTGAGGTCTATCCATAGGGCTATTTTGACCTTAGAAAAATTCCCCACTCCATTCTAGTCATCAAAATGACTTGAAATTTGGGGTGTGGCCTAATCTTACCTATGTCTAGGTGCTATCCAAAAATGAGAATTTTTAAAGAATTTTTTTCTATAGTTTTTAGAAAAATTCAATAATCCTAGCATAAATTAATTAGATGGCTAAATGACTTCCAAACACTCCCAAATTTTGGTGAGAGGTCCCTGGGTTTATCATAAGGTGTGGTAAAAATTTCATCTCATTTGGAGATGTTTTGAATAGGGTTGTGCTCAACCCAAGGATGATCCTTATACGATAATTTAGGATCAAACACCCCCTTGGTATTTGAGTGGCCATATCGCCTCAACAGGGGCTGATATTTTAGTCACTGACTTTTTAGGGCATTACTCACCCTCCAAGGGAGTTTGGAGTGGTTTGGGGTAGGGTAGCCCTAGAACCCAAGGGAAAATCCCTTAATGGTGGCTTTTGGGGTTGTGAAGGTCATGGGGTCAAATGACCTTGGACTGACTTAAAATTTGGTGAAGAGAACCATAGGGCCAGTATAGTTCTCTGGACAAAAGTTTAGGCTATTTGGAGATAGCTAGGCCACCTAAAACCCTAACACTAGTTTAGGTCACCAACTTTAATTTGAATTATTAAGCTATCTAATGAACTTCAAATCACGTAAAATTTGGGCAAAAGAGATTTTCTGGTCAAAATAATCATGATATAATTTTGTTGAGATTTTTGGATTAATTTATACAGTACTTCATTTACAACTCTAATTGTGCCCTAGATATTTATTTTGATGATTATGGAATTTCTGTTCACTGAAATATTATGAAACCTTGGATTAGGGCATCTTATACCATGTTATACCTTCAGTACTTTTCTTGGAAATTTTAACAAATTATTTCTTGTACATACTTCTTTAACGTAATAATTGTGATATGTAGTCAAAAATACAAATGATGCCCAATTACTATTTGGAAAATTATGAAATTTGGTAAGTGGGTTTTTCAAATTATTATTGTTACCCTGTAATTTTCTCTGGAATTTTAGATTACTAAAAACAGTACCTCCTTCATTAAGTTAAGGAAATTAGTACCTTGCATTAAAATAAGTTCAGAGTTCGAATGTTGGAGAAAAATTATGGTACTTGGTTTATGATGGTTTTAGGTCACCATATAGCATCTATAATTTTCTTGGAATTTTTGGATATATATTTACAGTACTTCCTTCATAATATAGTAGAAATGGCCTAAAACGGTAAATTAGGAAATATAGGCCTAAACACCTCTGGAATTTCTCAAAACTTAGAATTGCTGTTTAAATGTCTCATAGGATATTTAATGATTTTATGATGATTTATTGTTTTCTCATTAGTGCACTTCATGTTCATACTAGGGCATTTGGAATCTTAGAATAAATAAATTAAATGCCCGATAAATAGGAAAATTTGGAATCCTTGGATTTAGACTTATTATGTCATGGTAGACCTCGAGTAAATATTATAGGAGATTCAGAAGACAAATTGGAGTACCTCCCCTTATACTCGTGATGTACCTTAGGATGGTCTGCATATAGTAAAACCACGGAAACTGATCTAGAGTAATAATGAACTTGGGAAATGGAGTTTTGGTAGTTGCTGGTTGGTTAGGGCAAGCTAAGATTAAGTTCATTATTGGAAGTCAGGATAAGTAGAGTGTGAGACTGGTTAAGGTTAAGTGGCGTACGGGAACAACGAAAGATCGTCCACCCCGAGTAGGAGAGGAAGAGTCTTAATACTCTAGGGTTAGATCTAAAGTAACTAAAAGGGGATCGGGTTAAGGGAGATCAACCAATAATAATAAGTGCCTTGCGAAAGGGAACTTCGGGTCGTAATGCCGCCGTCTTGGTTCCTAGTGCCCCTTGAGAGCCCTTCACGGGGTATGCCGGGGGCAGTCCTGGGCTAACGTAAACCATAGGAATAATAAATTAAAAGAGCAACTAGTATAACTAGGGTTGCACATACACACACCTCGGTAGCTAGGAAGGTAGAATAATTGGATTGGTTGCCATTCAGACGGTAGCTCTGAAGGTAGATGCACGGACGGGACTGTCCGGGGGGCCGAGGGCTCGAGGGTTGGAGTACAGAATAAAGGTGGTGGGTCTTCGGTATCTGATAGTCGTTCACACCGACATCGGTACGTTGACTCGGCGGTGTGGGACACTTAGCGAAAGAAAGTCTGGTGGGTACAGCCAGCAGTAGTACGCGGATACTCTAGGTTGTGTTCTTCTAGGGGCGTACGGAAGGGCTAGGCCCGGTAGTGTGGATACCCGCCTAGGAGTGGGGGGCCCGACCCACTGTCTCCGTTTGCCACTACGGAGGTTCCTGGGAGTGAAGCTAGCTGCCCGAACAGGGGGAACTAAAGGTCTGTGCGCATAGAGTCGTGTGCGTGTGTTGCACTTGCATGAATCATGGCATAGCATATCACTACACTCATGTTTGCATACAACCGACACCCCAACGTATAAATCGGTATGGGACTTTTTATACGATGGGAGCCTTGCAGAAGACCCCTTAACTTATAAGTATGTATGGGCATTCATATAAGTTAAGGTTACTTACTTATTTACTTGCTTATTTACTTTCTGTTCTCTAGCTGCCTTTTTATACAATTGCTACTTATTAATTGTCCTCCTTATTACTTACTGCCTTAGGATTGTTAGACCTACTTTATTCTAGTTATTTGTTAGATTAACACCCTTATCACCTGCTTGATTATTCTCTACTTTTGAAGCTTCCCTTTCCTCCTCCCCGCCCGGTGCTTAGGAGCCGTGGTGGGAGGGGTAGGGGATGATAGGGCTTAGTCTTTATGACTAATGGTTTTCGAACCACATCATTACAGGAGCTCCGGATGGGAGACAGGGACCAGCAGTCCAGGGACCAGCACCAGCGGAGTACGGTGCGCTTGGAGGTGGGTCAGTCTAGCACCGGTGCACCTGCGACCAGCTCTGTGAGTGATTAGTATTTTTATAGCTTCCGCGATGAGTGATTTGTAGTAAGGACTCTGATGTACTGGGCTCGAGCCCATTTATCTATTTCCTATTATTATCCATTGATGGACTGGATGTGATTTCACTTTTATTTACATGCTTCTGTGGACTTGTTTACATTTTATGTAAAATTACTTCTCTCTCTTGTGATCGAAAAGGGCCGGCAGAATTGGCGTTTTGTAGTGGCGGCCTTCCCGTGAGTCGGTGCCACCGCAAAGCGGAAGTTTTGGGCTAAGACCCCGGTGTTTAAAAAGAAAAAAAAGGGGGTCTTACATACAGATTCTCTAGAAAAGAGTCATGCTTGTCCTGCATATCAGACTGAACTTGCTCCCCCTCAATAGGAGCATCTATATGGTATGTCTCCCCCTCAATATCTGCAACCATCTAGGAAGTCTTACCTCAATATTTGCATAGATATTTTCTTCTACCTATCTAGTCAGTATCTCTAAGGCTTTAGCTGGAATCTCTTCAGACTAAGATCCACCAAATAGATTCCTTGTTGTAGGTTTTGAGCACTCATGTCTCTCCTTGTATCCTCAGACGATTCAGTCATCTGAGGATAAAGTGGCTCCTCCTAACTGCTTTCAGAAGAACTGCTTTCTGTGCCCTCTATAGTGACAAGTACTGCTTTATTTTTCTTCTCCTCCTTTATTTGTAGATGTGGCAGTAATACTCTATCCTATATATCAAAATTCTTGGAATCCATCCTCCTCATGTAATGGATTTTAGTTCCTAGCCTACCATTGAGGATCCCTGGAATAGACTTATGGAGATATGGGGATAGAATTCTCCCCAGATTTGGTTCAGCCATGAATTCCACTATTCTGTCAAAGATTACTTTGCCCCAATCAGTCCTTTTGGAATGAATGACCCTTGTCATGAGCTCAAACAATTTCCTGGAGATTTTACCATGAGGCCCTGTCTTATACAGTAGTTCCTTCCCAATCACATCAGTCAAAAAATTTCCCTTGAGATTCATCTCCTTTCTTAGCACTGATCTAGTGGTGTGCTTTGAAAGCCCACACTACTTGAGGGAAGCCTTAATATCATCTCGATAAAGTTCTTCTTCATCATCTGACGGCCTGAACTTGGGCAGACATAGAGCCTTGCTCAATCTTTTGGGGGTAATCTTGATCTTATGTCCGCTGATGATTGACTTGATTTTAGTAGAGGAAGAGTCGACCGTGGCATTCAAGTAAAAGTCAAGTACTTCTCTCTTCCACAACAAACTTGGCTCTGAAAGAACATATTTTAGGTCAGCGACCTGCAGTAGATGGATAATGAGCCGTACCTCCTCTGGTGCATCCTTGAACCCATTTCTCACTAACTCTAAGCCCTCGGACAGAAAATCCAATCCTCTTAGTTCGATTGCTTCTCTTAAATTTTGCAGATTATTTGAGCTTTCGTCGCACGGGGTAGAAAGGCGCAAGGGCTTGGAATAGTGTATTTTGTTCTAAGCACACACCCTTATATTTATATTATCCTCTTATTTGAGAATGTAAAAAGGCGCATACCTGATACGATGATCAGGAGGAGATCAATAGCTGAGATTAATCCTATTAGTTAGTCATAAATAGAAATCCCTAACAGTATGCATTGAGTGGACTCGACGCTCTCAATGTATTCAATGCACTCAACACATTCGACACACTCGAAACATTTTGATGTTTGGGTACTTAGACTAAGCCCATTCGATCCTTGGACACTTATTCCATTTCATTTTGTTATTTTGCAGGAATTGATACTACCTACAATAGAACATTCATGAAGAGGTACTGAAGCTATACTAAGTTCATCATACCCAATTCAAACTTGAAGGTGTTTAACTTGGCTTCATCTAGTTGATTGGTGAAGATATCAGCCCTTTGCTTGTCAGTGGGGACAAACTCAAGACTGATGTCCTCACATTCCACATTCTCTCTAATAAAATGATTCCTAATCTCTATGTGTTTTATCCTGCTATGGGATATAGGATTCCTAGAAATAGAGATTGCATTAATTGAATCACAAAACATAGAAGTTCTACTTATCTGGAGATTGTACAACTACCAGCTGAGATGTATTCTGATTCAGATATTGATATTACAACACTTGTTTGCTTCTTGCTGCTCCAAGATACAAGCCTTCTTTCTAGAAATTGACAGGATCCTTAGGTTCTTTTCTTATTTTCTCTGCAACCTGCAAAGTCTGCATCTGAATACAAAATTAGTTCAAAGTCATTATTCCTAGAGTACTATAGGCCAAGATTAGGCGTGCCCTTACGATATCTCATAATTCTTTTTGCTGTAAAATAATGAGACTCCTAAAGGCAAGTCTGGTGTCTAGAACAAACACATGTAACATATATAATGTCTAGCCTACTAGCAGTTAGGTAGAGGATGGAGCCAATTATGCCTCTATAGAAGGTTCATCAACAGGTTTCCCAGTCTCATCCTTGCCTAATGACATATTTGACCCCATAGGAGTATTTATTATGGAGGAACTCTCCATTCCAAATTTTCTAATTAACTCCTTAATTAACTTAGACTAAGAGATGGATAATCCATTCTCAAACTATCTTACTTGGAGGCCCAAGAAGAAGTTGAGTTCACCAATACTGCTCATCTAAAATTTCTCCTGCATAAGTTTAGCAAACTTTTTGTAGAGTCCATCATCACGAGACCCAAAAATTATGTCATATACATAGATTTGGACTAGGATGACCTTACCCTTGACTTCCCTTAGGAATAATGTTGTGTCTATCTTTCCCCTTGAGAATTTTTTCTCAAAGAGAAAGCTAGATAGGATTTCATACCATGCCATAAGGGCTTGCTTCAATCCATATAAAGACTTTCTAAGCTTAAAAATATAATCAGGAAAGTTAGAGTTAACAAAACCTGAGGGTTGCTCAACATAGACCTCTTCTTTTAGATCACCATTTAGGAAAACTGACTTTACATTCATTTGGTAGACCTTGAATCTTTTATGTGCAGCATATGTAAGGAATAGTCTTATTATTTCCAATCTAGCTATTGGTGCAAAGGTTTGATAAAAATAAATACCTTCCTCTTGCAAGTGTCCCTTGGCCACTAGTCTAGCTTTATTCTTGATTATAACACCATTTTCATCAAGATTATTCCTGTAGATCCACTTGGTTTCAATGACGTTATGTCTTTGTGGTCTGTGAACCTACTTCCAAACCTTGTGTAACACCACAGTTTTCTGGACTTGAGGCTCATGACATTACCGCGTGGTAGTAGGTCTTTATTGCATGGCAGTAGCCTTCAGGCATTTAGTGAAGACGCTGAGTGGTTGACGTTGAGTGGCAGGTATCAAGTGTGTCGAGTGGTAGCGTGCGAGGTTAGCTAATGTCTGCTCGACGGTAGCCCAAAGCACTGAGAAGAAAGCGTTGAGTGAGCTACCGTGCAATGGTATTACTACCTCCGGCAGTAGCGCTACATTATTTTTTTGATTGACGGCTCAGGAAGCTAAAGCGGTGCGGTAAGTAGCTACTGCCCAGCGGTAGCAGGCGGGAGCAGTTCGTAACGACTGAGTTTAGGTCGTCCGGTCCTTCTTGGGATTTAATCCAATGACCCAGGGCGCTCTGTCCAAGAGATTTAAGTAAGGCTAAAGGATTGTTTTCCCTTATTCTTCTCATTTTTACTGGGAGTTATGGTTTGGGAGAGAGGATTTGGAGGAGGAAGAAGAAGAACTTTCTCTTCCATTAGCGAAGCTCCGAGGCCCCGTTCGTCAAACCGAGGCCAGATCTGTGGAGAGGACTTGAAGGCACTCATTTTCATCCGTGCAAAGCAAGATCTCCATGGCTAGGAAGAGGAGTCGTAAGGTAATGACACTTCTCCTCCCGGCCTTTAGGATACATGCATAGCATCCATTTTATTCTCGCTTTCTTTCGAACATTTAGGCACCGGATCTCCCAAATGAGAGGGGTCTGGGCTGTTATGGTTAAAGAGGAGCCACCAGGTCAATTTTTTGTCCCCGACATAAATTTGTATTATAAATCCACTCCGCTAGGGATTAGGCATTGTGGACGAAGCCGTAGTCGCGACCATTAGTCCGACTCGATGATGTTGCATAATGAGCCTTAAGGATTTTGCTAGAAATCTGTTTGTGGCAAGAATCTGTATGTGAAGTTTGCCCCCTTTATTTCATGAAAGAACGAATGGTGGATTAGGGTGGGAGAGGCTATGTTCGTTGATTGATGTGCGAAGGCGCAACTTTGTCTTTGTGGTTGGCTGGCTAGCCCGTGACGTACAAGTCATGTGTAGAGAGTGTCCCAGCGAGACAAGCCCCCTTCTGAGAAACTGACAAGAATGCCAAGCTTTTGACAATCCCGGGCGATGAAACTCATGAGCGGGTGGGGTCAAGCAAAGGTTCTTAGCATTAGTTTGTTATTTATGAGATGGAATCCCGACGTGAGAAGTCAGAGCTTGTAGGCAAGCTTGGGGCTTGAGACCCACGAGTGGGAGGGGCCTTGTCAAGAATTCCGTGTGGCGGCTTGAATGCTATTAGGGGAAATGGAAGTACCTGTGTGATGTGTTGTGATGATTCATGATGATGTGTTAGATTCATGGGCTATAGGGTGCCTTGGGGAAACCCAGGTTTGCATACATTCTACATTGTAGGCTTCTTTTTATTAACAGATCAACCAAGAATCGTGTTTGATGTATGTGACATCCTAACCTATTTCTTTACTCGATATGTTTATATACATTTGCATATGAAGTGCTGACCTGTAGGGTGATGGATTGCCTCAGGGTCCGTTTGGGACGGCCAGGAGGAGATGTGTTGGTTACATAGTTGAGGTCTGCCTTTGTTGACCCACGTTATAACAAATTTTTACAGGGCAAGGATCGCAAGCGAGAGCAAGCTTGTCGGCCAAAAAGGCCTCAGTCTCATGAAGTGGATTCTCTTTTATTTACTTAATTTTTTTTGAATGCATTACTTGATTAACTATAATCCATCTTTCATGCTGAGGTAGCCTAAGAGTGCTAAAACACGTTGCTGTGTTTTTTGTTGTTTCAGTTTTCGGACTCATGATTATTGTAAGGCTTAAGGCCGTTTTGATACTCCTATGATAGTGGATAACTTCTAGGGTTTGTGGGTTTCCGCTGTTTGTGTACTGAGTTTTGCGATGCATTGTTTTTTATATCACTTTATAATGCTAAAGCTGTGACTTCTATATGTTATGGGGCCCCGGCCAGACCCATATTATATGGTCATTACAGGGGAGGTGTTACAATTTGGTATCATAGGGAGGTTGGTGTCCAGGGAAAGGTCTTGTGGTCGATTTAGCATAATCTGATCGCATAAAGAAGTTATCCACAAAGGAGTATCATGGGACCATGAGTATCCTAGTATCCATGTTTTGCAAATATAAGATGATTCTTGTTTTACCATGCTATTGCTATAGGTGCAAGAGATGATGCAGGGATGTTGAGGCCACAAGAGGAGCCTTCGGCGAGCAGTGCTACTACTCCGGGCCCTATGGGCATGGGTGTAACCCCGACCGATTTATGTCGCATGCTTGCAGAGGTAATGGTGGTGGCCCAAGCTACAGCTGAAGCGCAAGTTGTGACCCATGTTGCATAGGTAATGACTCCTATTACCCAAGATACGACATCAGTCATACCGGGTGGAGGAGCCAGGCCAACAGAGCCATTGGCTGAGAGAGTGGTTGTTGGGTGATGAGTCCGATATTTATAGGGTTTTTCGGACTCATCTGGGCTTGTTTTCTCACTCGTGCACTGCATTTCAACCGGATATAGGTTATATTTGCATCATTCGGTCATTGACCACATTTTGCACTGTTTTGTCTTATGGGTGTGCAATTGCGCATTCTCTTGTCGGGGGTAAGCACATAGTGCTACCCATGGCTCTTTATGTTTATTTTATGATGGGTATTGGTGCTGGGAGCTTGTGCTCTAGCTTGGTTTTTTCTACGTAGGTGGTGTGTTTTCCCCAAGGCAGGAAGTCTGATTTGTGGAAAACATACGGTCGTGCGTTTTCTTCGCGCATGGTTTCTTCTTAATCGTGTGTTTTACTTGGTCGAGTGGATCTCGACGAATTTCATCGAGATGAACTCGACGATTATAAATGCACGGTTTCAATCAAACCGTGCGAGAAGGAAACACACGGTTTTCCTGTAGCTTACCTATTTATTCCGTTATGTGGTTAATCGTGGGATTTGTTTGCGCACGGGCGGCAGTGCCCGTGCGCGAGTAAAACACACGGTTTTCCTGTTTATTCCTATTTTCTAGCTTTCCATCGTTACCCGTGCGATTTCCTTCACGCACGGACGGAAGCGTCCGTGCGTGAGTAAAATGCACGGGTCAACACTTCTCCATACGCAGGCTTATCCTGTAAGTTAAATAACGTACGGTTGACGCATGTTCGTGTGCTAAACCGTGTGTGCCTATTTTTCTGACCTGCTTCTATTTAAAGTGCAGATTTCTTCTTCCCTGGAATGAAGACCGAACCAGTCCACCTCCAGCCCGCCATTCCTGCTCCTTTGAGCGGTAAAACTTCCCTCCAGCCACCTTTTTCTCTCTCCTCCTTGGAGAGTTGATCCAACCACCATTTCTCCTCCAAGAGCTTGCAAAAGCTTGATCTCCAGCTTCTATTGTAATCTCTAAGCTCCACTCTCCGTTTCAAGCTCATAGGTTGCTGCGTCTGTGGAGTTCTCCGGATAAAACCAACCCAATGATTATTTATGAAGAAGACGGGATATTCAAAAGAAGTGACAGCCCTTCTAGACCCCGAACATCATCTGTAGACTGAGCTTAGACAAGGCCCGACAACTCTTGAATCCGGCCGTGAATCTCAAAGAGTCTTCGTGTGTTTGGTTGTTTCACTTCCCCTTCACTTGTAGTACTTCCTTTTTCTGCATATTTGGATGTTGGAATGTTGTGCAAGAATATTGTTGGGATTGAAAGCATGTCTATCTATTGATTTATTTTAGTTCTTGTTAACTTGTTGAGCTTTAATTTCTCTTGTTCAAGTTATGGTTGTGCCATTCTAGCAATTGCTAGAAGCGTGCGTTGCGAAGAGGTGATTGCGACCCTTATTAGCTCATCCATCTTCCGTTTTACTCTCCTGAGTAATCACCTAAAGAAACGTGGTGATGGCGACCCGCATTAGGATCATTAGTGTTAATCTTAGGAAACCCCAAATAACCCCCCCCCCCCCCCCCCCCGTTGTTACGTTTACGCTTGCAATCACTTTTTCAAATAGAGAAATCACATTTCCCACTTGCACTCCTCGAGAGATCGATATCCGGGGATTAAAATCCTCAACTTTATTACTTGACTACAATCGGTACACTTGCCGACGCATCAAGTTTTTGGCACCGTTGTCGGGCAGTGCAACCGTTGTGTGTATTTTTCTTTTGAAAAAGCTTGTAAGTGTTTTTGGAATTTTTGAAATGATTTTTTTTGTGTTGTATGATAGATCCCAACTCCGGTGATATGGTTGAAGATCTTATGTCGGAGCCTGAAACCGTACTTGCGAGGCGAGCTCCCGTGCGTGCTGCTGCTGCTGAAGAGAGGATGGAGAATCTTTGCCAAGGAGGAAATGGCCACGGTTAGCGGGTAATTGATGACCAAGAGGTGGCCCAGCCACGCGTTAGAATAATGCGTGATTTCAAAACCCGCACTATAGTAAGTGTTTACCCAGGCTTTGGACCGTCCATCATAAATAACCACTTTAAGATTAAGCCAGCCATCCTAAATATGATAAGAAATAATACTCAGTTCTCAGGCATGCCGAGTGAGGATCCGCAGCTCTATCTGGCGGTGTTCTCGGAATTTTGCGGCACATTCTGATATGCCAGTATCTCTGATGGCGTGGTGAAGTTGAGGTTGTTCCCTTTTTCGTTGAGGAACAAAGCAAAAACCTGGCTTCATACTATTGTCCTAGGAACCGATACTACACGGGAGGCCCTGACCTCCAAGTTCTTGGCTAAGTTCCACCCTGTGGACAAGATTGTGAATGCCAGGAGGAATATTGCAACCATCTGGCAGGTAGATCAAGAGACGCTATCTGAGGCATGGGAGAGATTCTCCGACCTGCAGTGTCAATGCCCTAGTACGGATGTGAGCCGTGGAATCTAGTTGAAATATTTTATTTTGGTATTGAGCCTAATTTCAGGGCCATGATCGATGCGGCGGCTGGAGGTACAATAATGAACTTACCTCCTGATGAGGCATTGAGGCTGCTTCATGACACTGCCTCCCATAACATATACTGGATTGCCAGAAGAAATTCCCCTAAAGGGGCGAGGAATTTGTTTGAAGTAAATGCGATGGCACAACAAGCCGAGGCGAGCCATCATGCTTTGGATTGAAGGACGATGTTGACCAGATCGGCCCCTCCTCCAGCTCGGTATATGGACATATTGTGCTGGGGTTGTGGCAACCCCGACCATCATGCTTTTGAGTACACTGCTGGAGAGACCTTTACTGAGCCGTCAGGTATAATTTCTGACGAAAATGTAAATTTTATAAATAGTCAAAACCGCACTGTTCCTTATAATAACACGTATAACCCCAACGCGATAACTCACCCTAATTTCTCATGGAATCAAAATGCTCCCGGTCAAAGGTGGCAGGGAGGCCAGCATCAATTTGATGCTCAAGCCTCTAGTAGCCAGTCGCGACCGCAGCATACGGGTTATAATCCGAACGTGCAAGGGACGCGTAAAAGTGCGCTGGAAGAAATGATGGAAAAGTTTGTTGAGATGGCCCAATCTAATATGGCCACTCAAACTGCGTCCATGAGGAACTTAGAGACACAACTGGGGCAACTTACTCAAGTGTTCTCCGAGCGTACTCGCGGTACCCTCCCAAGTGATACCGAGAAAAATCCCTATGAGACAAGGGAAGAGTGATGGGGATGTGGAGGAGTGCGATAATAATGAAATGACCGTTAAATTTGAAATTAATGCGGTTGAGATGGTAGCTTTATGCGATTCTGGATCATCATGCAACATTCTTGCCTTGCAAGATGCTAAAAAACTGAATCTAAATATCGAATATGATGTCCAGAAATCTCTAGTTCTAGCTGATGGATCGGTAGTTAAGACCGATGGAGAAATTAAAGATGTGAAAGTGATTCTGAATAGGGCTGCGGTAGTCACCGACTTTCAGGTGTTAGGACCCATGGGTAATATGTCAAAACCCATCTTAAGGGTACCATTCCTAAAAGCCAGTGAAGCTACACAGCAATTTAATGCGAGTGGTATCACCTTGGCATCCAAGGTTAATTTGACTCTACAACCTTCACCTTCCCCTATGATTTCAGATGAACCTGGGGAACTTATGAAGTTGACTATTATGTTATCTAATGCTTTATCTAGTGCTGCTAAGATAGATCTTCTACTGAAGGAGCATGATCAAGTTAAGAATATGGTGGAACTGCTGACGGTAGCTGAAGTAGAGATAGAGATGGTGTCACTTAACTTGAAACAAGATTCTGTTGAGAAGAAACATAAGCTAAACAGGCCTGTAGAAAGCGTGCTGAAAACTGATTTAACAACTTCTATTTGTTCTAACAATGTTTGTAAGACTATTAAACAGGTAACTTTGGCTGATCATTCACCCGTTGTAGGTGAGGAAAGGATACCCCTTGACGCGAAAGATAAACTTGCTGCTGAATTGGTGGGTGTAATCATACCACACTGGAGATCCCCTTCTGTGGATCTGAAACGAAAGGAGCTTCTCCTGCGCAATGCACAAAATTTTGCCTGCCGGAGCGAGAAGGACGAGGTTAGGGGCAGGGGATACTCGTCTTCCCTGGGCCCTAAAGCCTTCGCCTTGCCCTCATCTCGCGTGACTGGGGGGATCTATCACAAGTCAGCGTTCAGCTGAGGAGTGAAGGATCTCCAGTGTTTTCCTTTGTTGTTTTTCCTAGTCTCATTTCCTGCTTACTACTGTGTGTATCTGTAGACCTTTATCATTACATTTTAGACTTATTCCCTGAACAATATTTATATAACTGCTAATATAGGTATTTAATCCACCTTAAGGATGGTAAATAAAAGGGTTTATGGGAGACAACCCAATTTTGCTGCATTTAATTTGTTCGAATATGATGCTGTGAATATATGTTTTGAGTATGCGTGGTTGGAGATATTTTCTTGTACTAGTGGAGTTCGTTGGGCTGTGGACTTTCTGCTTACATTATCGCCAATCTTCTGGTATGCTCATTTGCTGAGCATGGGGTAACCTCTTCCCTAAACTTTTATCTCTCTTTTTTTTTATTACAAATCTTGCATAGTTTGTTTAGTTTAAGTCTAGTGGGGGAGAGTTTTGCGGGTTACCTAAGCACATGGACTTTTAGCATTTTCATACTAGAAGTAAATTTTCATTTTCTATTTTTATATTATCATGTCTGTATTGTGCACTTACACCCACATGAGCGCGATCTTAAGCACGCGCTCGGCTCAACTCAAATTTATTTCTTTTGTGTAACTTTAAAATAGTGGTGCTGGCTTAGGATTTCAGGATAGAGTAGTGTGAAACTCGTGCAATGCTCCTAATCAAGGACTCGTGGTGTGTAGAAATAGTATTGATTTAATTTTTCTTTATGCTCGTAGATTTATACTTTTCTACATTTGTAAATATTGTTTGTACTACTCAAAATTTTTGAATCTGGAGTAATCTAACAGTAGTGTAGGAATGTCTGTAGCCGCCACTAGCCTCATGTTGCTCGAGTCTGGAGGAAGGATCATCTTTCTCGGTGGCTAAGAACTTGCCCCAAGCTACTCTCGAAGAATTGGTGCATGGTTAGGCGAGCGTGAGCGTGATGTAGGCTGTCATTTTGGCCCGGTTGAGCTTTGTTCCCATCCTAACGATAATCCTTGTTAGCATAATTAAAAGAATTTTATCTATTATATTTTTATGACCATGCCATTTTCGATTTCTCGCTTTACTTTATTCGGAAATTACTAAGCCAACTAGCGATTTTCTAGTTCACAGAGAGATGATTTGCTTAGGACGAGCAAATGTTTAACTCTGGTGGTGTGATGAGTTCGATATTTATAGGGCTTTTCGGACTCATCTGGGCTTGTTTTCTCACTCGTGCACTGCATTTCAACCGGATATTGGTTATATTTGCATCGTTCGGTCATTGACCCTATTGTGCATTGTTTTGGCCTATGGGTGTGCAATTGCGCAATTTTTTGTCGGGGGTAAGCACATGGTGCTCCCCATGGATCTTTTTGTTTATTTTATGTTGGGTATTGGTGCTGGGAGCTTGTGATCCAGCTTGTTTTTTGTTGCGCAGGTGGTGCCTTTTCCCTAAGGAAGGAAATCTGATTTGTGGAAAATGCACGGTCGTGCATTTTCTTCGCGCACGGTTTCTTCCTAATCATGTGTTTTACTTGGTCAAGTGGATCTCGACGAATTTCGTCAAGATGAACTCGACCATTATAAACACACGGTTAACGCACGGTTTTGGCCAAACCGTGCGAGAAGGAAACACACAGTTTTCCTATAGCTTTCCTATTTATTACGTTCTATGGTTAATCATGCGATTTGTTCCCGCATGGGCGGTAGCGCCCGTGCACGAGTAAAACACACGGTTTTCCTGTTTGTTCATGTTTTTTAGCTTTTTGTTATTACCCGTGCGATTTACTTCACGCACGTACGGAAGCGTCCGTGCGTGAGTAAAACGCACGGGTCAACGCTTCTCAATCCGCAGGCTTATCCTGTATGTTAAATAATGCACGGTTGACGCACAGTTGACGCACGGTCGTGTGCAAAACCGTGCGTGCCTATTTTTCTGACCTGCTTCTATTTAAAGTGCGGATTTCTTCTTCCCTTGAACGAAGTCTGAACAAGTCTACCTCCAGCCCGCCATTCCTGCTCCTTTGAGCGAGAAAACTTCCCTCATGCCACTGTTTTCTCTCTCCTCCTTGGATAGTTGATACGGCCACCATTTATCCTCTAAGAGCTTGCAAAAACTTGATCTCCAGCTTCCATTGTCATCTCCAAGCTCCACGCTCCATTTCAAGCTCATAGGTTACTGCATATGTGGAGTTCTCTGGATAGAACCAGCCCAGCGATTATTCACGAAGAAGACGGGATATTCGAAGGATGTGACAACCCTTATGGTCCCTAGACGTCATCTGTAGACCGAGCTCGGACAAGGCCCGACAACCCTTGAATCCGACCGTGAATATCATAGAGTCTTCGTGTGTTTGGTTGTTTCTCTTCCCCTTCACTTGTAGTACTTACTTTTTCTGCATATTTGGATGTTGGAATGTTGTTTAAGAATTTTGTTAGCTTGAATATTTCAGCATCTCTATTTGTTGATTTATTTTAGTTCTTGTTAGCGTGTTGAGCTTTACTTTCTCTTGTTCAAGTTGTGGTTGTGCCGTTCTAGCGATTGCAAGAATCTTGTGTTGCGAAGAGGTTATTATGACCCTCATTAGCTCATCCATCTTCCGTTTTACTCTCTTGAGTAATCACCATAAGAGACGCGGTGACGACGACCCGCATTAGGATCATTAGTGTTAATCTTAGGAAACCCCAAATCAAAACCCCACTTTTGTTACGTTTACGCTTGCAATCACTTTTTCAAATAGAGAAATCACATTCCCCGCTTGCACTCCTCGAAAGATCGATATCCGGAGATTAAACTCCTTCACTTATTAGTTGACTATTGGATTTAGTGTCCGGGCGGTCTGGGGACCTGTCTTGGTAGATTGAAGACCGCACGGTCTGGCGGTTTCCCTTCAGCGGTTTGGTTACTGGGCTGTTGATGTCGAGTACAAGCGGTCTAGCGGTTTGTCTCAGGCGGTTTGGAGACCGGGCAGTCTTGCGGTCTCCCATGGTGGATTCTCTCTCTCTTGTGGTAGCCAAGCAGTTGGCCCTTCTCATCTTACCGCGCGGCTTGTGCGGTTTATTTTTTTATATAGGCAGCTTAGTCCTGTAAATTCTTAGTCCCACATCTCTAATTTGTATTCTCTCTTCTCTCCTCCATTCTATAAAAGGGAGGCCATACCTTTGTAATACATACCTTTTTTGGATAATAAAATTTCTATTAATCCACTTCCGGCTTGTTTTTAGTTTTTCTTTAACATGGTATCAGAGGACTCGAACTTTTCCGCCTGATTCGGTTTCTCTTCCGTCCGCCGGTTTGTTCCTCTCTAGTTGTCTGTTCGCGTGTCTTCTTCTTCTTCTTCTTGTCGCTTCCCCCTGTGTGTGTGGCCTCCCTGTGCGACCTATGTTCTGCTCGCACGGCCTGTTGCCTTCCCACGGACTTCTCTCTATTCACGCGGTCTTCTCTTCCTTCTATTCGCGCGGGCTATTTTCTAGCCGCTCAACCTCTTTCCCTCTGCTTTATTCTGTGGCTTGGTCGTGGCCTCTCTTGTCGCTGGTGTCTAACACCGTGACCGCTGCAACTCCTAACCGCGGCGATTTCTCCCTGTTCGCGCGGCTTGTTCCTAATCTCGCGGCTTATCTCCTAACCACGCAATTTATTCCTGTTGTTTTTCTTATGGCTCTGTCTGAAGCTTCTACTGCCACCACGCCTGTCGCCAATCTGCCTCCGCCTTTTCCTCCTACTCCTTCTGGGAACCTTTGCACCGTTTCTAAGCTTGTCGGCTCCAACTACCCGGATTGGAGCGTCTCCTTCACCTTTATCCTTCGCTCGCAACGCAAATGTCATCTTCTCGTTAATGACCCTCCTCCTACCACTTCACCTATATTTGATGACTGGGATGCGAGCGACGCGCTTGTGCGTAGTTGGCTCGCTAATAGCCTATCCAATGAATTCCTTCCCGTCATCCGTCATGATGAGACGGTCAAGGCCATTTGGCTTCACCTTGCCGCTCTGTACTCTAAGGGGGCTCAGACGTCGCGCATCTATACATTGTATGCGGACCTCTTTGCTCGTCCTACCTTGTCTCTTGCAGTTGCCTACCAATAGGTTCAGTCTCTTGGGGCTGAGATTCTTCAGAATCGCCCCTTTTCTGCTGATTTGGCTAAATAACACAAGCACTTCCAGGAGCTTCTGGTTGTGTGCTACCTTCTACGGCTTCCTGATACTTATGATATGATCCGCCAACAAATTCTGGGTGAGGCGGAATCTCCTACCTTAGATGTCACTGTAGCCCGCATAACTACTGTCACCTCTCTCCTTTAGCGCCCTCTTCTACCCATGCCTCCTCCACCGGACAACTATGCTCACCACACTCAACGGAGTTGCTCAGGTAGCCGCAATCACAAGTCTAGCAGACGTGCTCCTTCCTGCTACCTTTGCTCTCACTATGGCCGCACCGGCCATACTGTGGAATGCTGCTGGTGGAAGCATCCCCATCTTCGCTCCTCGGGTGACTCTTCCACCTCCTCTTCCAAGCCGTCTGCCTCCGTGGTCACCTCATCAGGTAGTGCCCAAATAGTGACTCAAGGTAAATGGCTGATCGACTCAGGTGCGACTAATCACATGACGGGCAATCCTCAGTGCTTCTCTCTCCTCAAACAACATGATCGGTTTCCCCTTGTCCTCATTGCAGACGGTTCTCCCTCCCCAATTCATGGGTCGGGAGTGGTTCATGTTACTCCGTCTCTTCGCCTAGCATACACACTATATGTGCCCAAATTTCCATGCAATTTATTGTTAGTTACCTCTTTATGCAAGCAGCTTCATTGCTTTGTGATGTTTACTCCGACTTCTTATTCTTTTCAGGATCCGAGCTCCCAACGGACGATTGCTACTGGGACTGAGAGCGGCGGCCTCTACTTCCTCGACAATGTTTCCGCCTTTTCCTCGTCTTGTACGGATCTTCTCCAGTTGCATCTCCGCCTTGGTCATCCTCCTCCATGGCTTCTACATAAGCTTTTGCCCCACCTACCTCCTTGCAGTACTCCTCTCAACAGTGATGCTTGTCAGCTTGGCAAGAATCACCGCTCCTCCTTCCCGCCGAAGTAAGGTCGGAGTTCTACCCGTCCGTTTAATCTATTCCACTCCGATGTCTGGGGACCTTCTCCTACCCTCACCATTGGTCGGGGTAGTTCTTATTTTGTTACTTTTATTAATGATTTTTCTAGATGTACTTGGGTGTATCTCTTACGAAATCGCTCTGAACTATTTGATGTATGTCTCTCTTTTTATCAATTAATTAAAACTCAATTTGGTGTTTCTATTAAACCTTTTTGCTCAGATAATACTAAAGAATATTTGAGTCAGTCTTTTGCCTCTTTCTGTATGCAACATGGCATTATTCATCAGACTAGCTGTGTTTATACCTCCCAGCAAAATGGGGTGGCAGAATGCAAAAACCGTCACCTCCTCGATATCGCTCGCACCTTGATGGCCCAAATGCATGTTCCTCGCTCCTATTAGGGCTATGATGTTCTCCTTGCCTACTACCTCATCAACCATATTCCCTCCACAGTTCTCCACGGCCAAACCCCATTCTCCATTCTGTATCCGAGAAAGGAGCCTTTTCCTCTCCCTCTTCGCATCTTTGGGTGCACTGCCTTTGTGCATGCTCCATCTGCCACCTGTGATAAGCTCTCCCCTCACTCCACCAAGTGTGTCTTTCTAGGATACTCCACCACTCAGAAAGGTTATTGTTGCTTTGACCCCATTCTTCGTAAATAGTTTGTCTCTACTGAAATCACCTTCTTCGAGAATGCCTTCTTCTTCTCGGATGACTCGTCCCTGCTTCCCCCAACTTCTTATACTCCTGATGTTCCCTTCATTCCATTGACTCCTACTGCGGTCTCACCTCCTACACCGTCTCCGTCCACTCCTCTCCCTTCACCTCTCCCTCCACCTCTCTCTCCCTCTTCTCCACCACTATCTCCCTCAACTCCGTCGTCGTCGCTCTCTACTCCCAGGCCAGCTCTCTCTGCCACGGATGCTCTGGATGCCAAGGGACCCGTCGACCTGGATCTTCTAGTTGCTCTTCGCAAAGGGGTGCGGACCTGTACCCTTCACCCCCTTGCAGCTGTTGTTTCATATGATTGTCTTACCCCTTCTCACAGGGCCTTTGCACTGTCTATCTTTGCCACTGCCATACCCCGTTCCTACTAGGCGGCTCTTGTTATTCCTCATTGGAAAAAGGCCATGGATGAGGAAATGACGACCCTAACTGAGCGGGGTACTTGGACACTTGTTCCACCTCCCTTCGGTACCAATGTTGTTGGCTGTCGCTAGGTCTTTGTGGTCAAGTTTGGCTCAGACGGCACTGTGGATCATTATAAGGCCCGCCTTGTTGCAAGGGCTTTACTCAGACCTATGGGGTTGATTACTTTGACACCTTCTCTCCCGTGGCTCGTCTCAGCACTATCCGGGTTCTCCTCTCTATGGCGGTCAATCACGATTGGCCCATTTCCTAGCTAGATGTCAAGAATGCCTTCCTTTATGGTGATCTTCAGGAGGCCGTCAACATGGAGCAACCTCCTGGGTATGTTGCTCAGGGGGAGACACGTGTATGCCGGCAGTGGAAGGCAATATATGGCCTCAAGCAGAGCCCTCGGGCTTGGTTTGCCAAGTTCAGTGGCATCGTGGCAGCTGTTGGTTTTGTGTGAAGCTCTGCCGATCACTCGCTATTCATTCGCAAAACCTCCTTGGGACTGGTGGTTCTTGCTGTGTTTTTCCATGATATTTTTCTCACTAGCGATGACCAGGAAGGGGTAGCCCTAACAAAGCGGCATCTTCGTCAACATCTGGTCACGAAAGATATGGGCTCCCCAAAATACTTTCTGGGGATCGAAATCTCTCATAAGACCAACTCCTTAGTCCTTTCCCAACGTAAGTATTCCCTTGTCTTTTAAAGGAGGCAGGGTTGACTGGAGCAAAGCCTGCTCGATTCCCTATAGCAACTAGAGAAGACAAAACCTGGACAAATGATTTGCCTCCTCTTTTAGATATTACGCGGTACAGGCATCTGGTTGGTAAGCTTATATATCTCACAGTGACCATGCATGACATTTCCTATGCTGTGGGCAAGGTGAGCCAGTTCATGCAAGCTCCTAGGGAGTGTCATCTACAGTCCGCCTTCCGGATCCTGGAGTATGTCAAAACAGCACCTGGGTAAGGATTACTCTTTCAGAAGAATGGTCATCTGAGGGTTGAAGCATACTCAGATGTGAGTTATGCTAATGATAAAGGGGATCACAAGTCAACCTCGGGTTTTTTCACCTTTATTGGGGGGAATCTGGTGAGTTGGAAGAGCAAGAAGCAGTTTGTTGTTTCCAGGTCCAATGCAGAAGCGGAGTATCGTAGTATGGCTTCGACCACATGTGAGTTAAAGTGGTTATGGGCTATCATGATGGATTTATGAGAGGTCTACAACCATCCTCTACCTATGTTCTGTGATAACAAGGCTGCCATATACATCTCTAAAAATCCGATCTTTCATGAAAGAACCAAGCACATTGAGGTTGACTTTCATTTCATTTGTGAAGAGATTTTGAAGAAACAAATTTGCACACCCTTCATCACTTCTGAAAAAGAGCTGGCTGACATCTTCACCAAGCCAGTATCCTCCTCATTTCTTCATTTTTGCGACAAGCTGGGCATGATCGATATATATGCTCCAACTTGAGGGGGAGTGTTGGAGTTAGTGATCGGGCAGTCTGGCGACCTGTCTTGGCGGATTGAAGACCGCGCGGTCTGGCGGTTTCCCTTCAGCGGTTTGGTTGTTGGGTTGTTGATGTCTGGAGTCCAAGCGGTCTAGCGGTTTGTCTTAGGCGGCTTGGAGACCGGGTGGTCTTGCGGTCTCCTATGGAGGCTTCTCTCTCTGGTGGTATCCGAGCGGTTAGCCCTTCTCATCTAACCGCGTGGCTTGTGTGGTTTGTTTTTTGTATAGGCCGCTTAGTCCTGTAAATTTTTAGTCCCACATCTATAATTTGTATTCTCTCTTCTCTCCTCCATTCTATAAAAGGGAGGCCATACCTTTGTAATACATACCTTTTTTGGATAATAAAATTTATGTTAATCCACTTCCGGCTTGTTTTTAGTTCATCTTTAACATTGACTATGATCGGTACACTTTCTGACGCATCATTGGGCAGGGAGACTAACAAATGAAGTAATTTCTATGTTTCCATCCTCCAACGTTCAATGAATTCGGCACACCGAATGGTGCGGAGGACTGGTTATCGAGGATTCAGGAAATTCTGAGGGCAGCAGAGATGCTAGAGGAAACACGATCACAGTTCGTTACCTTCATGTTGGAAGGTGATGCCAAGCTGTGGTGGGTGATCCATAGCATCCGCCTGTTTCCTAGACACACCCCATCCATGGAAGAGTTCGGGAATGCCTTCTTAAAGAATTATATCCCTTAGTCGACGAGGTTAGCCCTTCAGAGAAAGTTTTTGCACTTGGTGCAACGGGACAAGACGGTGGATGAGTATGTTCAGGAATTTACTCATTTGGGTCGTTATACGGGAACGACAATAACTGATGATAAGGAGAGGGACAACCTCTTCTACCATGGGTTGAGAGAGAATTTGAGACAACCCGTTATAGCTATGAAGAATGCGGGTTTCAACGAGTTGATTGAGGTTCTCAGGACGTTGGAAAGTGATTTGGAGCAAACCTATTGTCGCAAGGGACTCGCAATCAAGTAGGGAGAGGGAAAGCCTTCTCAATCGCAAGGGAAGTCTAAAAGGAGTAATTAGAAGAAGAAGCCCCATCCCTTTAGATCATGGGAGAAGAGCAATACAACATCGGGGGGATCTCGCTTCAAGGGACCACCAACGTGCTACACGTGTAGCAAGTCAGGACACATAACTCGATTTTGTAATGAGGGTGTTGCTGAACAAGAGCCAAGGCAGGAGCAGTCAGTCCATTCTGGTCCCAGCGTTGTAGAGAAAGGGAAAATGGCAGAGTCGAGCGCTTCATGTTTCCAGCTTGTGCAGCCAAGGGCTTACAACCTTGGGGAACAGAAGCGATTTGGCAACCCGATGTGGTGACAAGTATGAGAAACTTTAAGTTTGTTTATTGGCTTTAGACTTTCGAGACTTTTATTTGTATTGCCTGTGTATTAATCTTCGTGCAAGTTTTCGGGTACCCCGCTAGGGTATTGTTCGACACGGGAGAATCGTGCTCCTTTCTTGTGGAAAGATTTATCTGGAGAATTGGGGTTGAGCCTTTTTTGGCAAACGCAGAACTTAAAGTGCGCATGCCTAATGGGTATTTCATGACTACCGATATGAAAGGGCACATTAGATAGATTTTAGACGGGGAGTTGACTTCGTGTTGGTAGTAGTGGTCATTCCGTTAGTCGAGTTCGACATAATATTGGGGATGGACTGGCTTGTAGAGAAGCGGGCTTGAATTGACTATCTGTCAAAGATGGTGACCCTGAGGAGAGAAAGAAAGACAGAAGTCAAGTTTGAGGGCCTCAGTGGAGTGGCCTGCTCCCTGATTTTGGCCATGCAATTGGTGCATGCAGTTAACCAGGGAGGAGTAGCTTTAGTAGTATTGTTAGAAGTTCAACAATTCAAGCTATCAATAGGAGAAGTATCGGTAGTGGCAGAATTCGAGGATGTGTTTCCTGAGGAGATTCCTGGAGCACCCCCTCGACGGGAGATCGATTTATCAATTGAGTTAGTGATATAAGCTAGACCAATGTCAAGTACTCCTTTTATGATGGAACTGAAGGAGTTAGCCGAGCTTAATGTACAGTTGCAGGAACTGTTGGATTAGGGGTATATTAGACCCAGCTCATCACCATGGAGCGCGCCAGTGTTGTTTATGAAGAAGAAAGATGTTAGTATGCTGTTATACATAGACTACCGTGAACTGAATAAACCGACAATCAAGAATACGTATCTGATTCCACGGATAGATGACCTGTTCGACCAGTTGGTGGGGTATGTGGTGTACTCTATGTTGGACTTGAAGTCAGGGTACTATCAGTTGTGTATTCGAGATGTGGTGTACTCTATGCTAGACCAATGCCACTTTGAGTTCTCGGTGATGCCGTTCTGGTTGACGAACATGCCATCAGTATTCATGGATTTGATTAACCAAGTGTTTAGGGAGTACTTAGACTCATTTGTGGTGGTATTCATCGACGATATTTTGGTATACTCAAAATTGGAGGCGGAGCATAAGGTTCATTTGAGAGTAATCTTGTAGACTCTGAGAGAGAACCAGCTTTATGAAAAGTTCTCGAAGTGCGAGTTCTGGTTGGAGAAGGTGGCATTTTTGGGCCATGTGAATAGTGGTGATGGGGTGGTGGTGGATCTGGCAAAAGTTGAGGCATTCAAGGATTGGCCATTTCAAAGTACCATGGTGGAAGTAAGGAGTTCCCTTGGACTAGCTGGGTAAGGTTTGTGGAAAACTTTTCGCGGATTGCTCTACCCCTCACTACTCTGGCTAGTAAGGTCTAGAAGTTTGTGTGAACTAAGGAGTGCAATCAAACATTTGATACCTTGAAGGAAAGGTTGATGTCGGTTCCAATTCTAAGTCTCCCTAAAGGGAATGAAGGATTTTAGATTTTCAGCGATGAGTTATGTTGCAGTTTGGGTTGTGTACTAGTACAACATGGCAATGTGATAGCCTTTAGATCTAGACAATTGAAACCTCATGAGAGTAATTACCCCATTCTTGACTTGGAGTTGGCGGCGATAATTTTTGCGTTAAAGTTGTGGCGGCACTACGTGTATGGTGCGAAGGTAGAGATCTTCACGGACCACAAAAGCCTGAAGTATCTTCTAGATCAACAAGATTTGAACATGTAATAGCGCAGGTTGGTCGAGTTCCTTGGGGACTATGACAACGATTTAGTATACATCAGGCAAGGCCAACGTGGTGGCCGATGCCTTGAGTAGGAAGTATTCTGGAAAAGGGAATTGGATTTTAGCTCATAATGAGCAGTTGGTGCATGATTTTGAGTCCCTTAACATCGAATGCGTAGAAAGAGGCAAGTTTAGCATGGCTCGGTTGAACTAGATCAAGTTGCAAAGTGGCTTATCTAATCGTACCCGGGAAGCGACCAGTGTGGATGCAGATTTCTAGCCATTTGTGGTGGAAGCTCAATAAGGCGAGGGTAATACCTAGGAGATGGTTGGTGGAATCTTAAAGAAGGATGGAAGGGTGTGTGTACCGATGTTCGGTATGCTCTTTGAGGAGTTAATGTTTGGGGCCCATTTCACGAAGTACTCCATTCTCCCTGGCAGTACAAAGATGTACTTGGATATGAAGAAATCCTTTTGGTGGCCTTGTTTGAAGCGGGATGTAGCTTTGTATGTGAGTCTGTGCCAAACTTGTGCCTTAGTGAAGATTGTCTGTCAAAAGTCGGGTGGGTTCCTGAAGCCTCTTCCTATCCCTGAGTGGAAATTCGATGACATCTTCATGGATTTTATGCATGGCTTACCTCGATCGCAATAGTGTAACGATGTGATTTGGGTGATCGCTGATCGCTTGACCAAAGTGGCTCACTTCATCCCGAATCAGAAGGAGGACTACATGGAGAAATTGGTAGAACTGTACGTTTGAAATATTATGCGATTACACGGGATTCCAAAGAGTATTTTTAGTGATCTCGATGGATAGTTCACATCCAAATACTGGAGATTGGTACATAAGAGTTTGGGCATAAAGCTCAAGTTTAGTACGATGTTCCATCCTCAAACCGATGGTCAAAGGGAAAGGATGAATCGTACAATGGAGGATATGCTAAGAATGTGTACCCTTTATTTTGGAAAAGGGTGGGAAGATCACCTTTTCATGGTGGAGTTTGCCTACAATAATAGTTTCTAGGAAAGTATCAAGATTGCGCCATACGAGACTTTGTATGGAAGGCGGTGTCGAACACCGATGTCTTGGATAGAGGCAAGGGACACCAAACTTTTGGGAAAAGAGGTAGTGGCTGATGCTTGTGAGTTGGTGCGAAAAATTCAGGAGCGCATGAAGGTTTCTCATGATCAGCAGGCGAAGTATTTCAGTGCACACCATAGGAACGTGGAGTTTGCGGTAGGCGACTGGGTGTATCTAAAGATTAAGCAGTTCAAAGGTGTTTCACAGATTTACTGACTTAAGAAGTTTAGTCCGAGGTTTTTGGGATCGTTCTAAGTTATGGAATGAATTGGAGTAGCAGCCTATCATATGGAATTGTCCCCAGATCTGAGCGGATTACATGATGTCTTCCATGTTTTAGTCTTACGAAAAGCTTTGATGGAGACAAGTGTTATGGTTGAGTCAACAGCAGTGCCGGTAGAAGAGGACTTGAGGACGAAAGTCTGTCCAGTCGGCATAGAGGATTCAGAAGTTCGATAGTTGCAGAATAAAGAGGTAAATCTCATAAAAGTGCACTGGGATAACTGCGGGCAAGACAAATTCTCCTAGGAGCGTGAGCAAGAGATGCAAGAAGACTTTCCGGATCTCTTTGCATCAGGTATGCTTTGTTGTTTGAATGCATGCTTAATTTTGAGGACAAAATTCTTTTAAGGGAGTAGGAGTTGTAACGCCCCAGTTTTCTGGACTTGAGGCTCAGGACCCTAAATTACCGCTCGATGGTAGCCCAATGCATTGAAACAAAATCGTTGAGTGATCTACCGTGCAGCGGTATTACTACCATCGGCGGTAGCTCAACAATATTTTTTTGACCGACAGATCAGGAAGTTAACGTGGTGCGGTAGGTAGCCACCGCCCGCCGGTACCAGGCGGGAGCAGTTTCATAATGTCTGAGTTTAAGCAGTCCAATCCTTCTTTGGATGTAATCCTATGGCCCAGGATACTCTGGCCAAGATACTTAAGTAGGGCTGAAGGGTTGTTTTCACTCATTATTCTCATTTTGAGTGGGAGATAGGGTTTGGGAGAGTGGATTTGGAGGAGGAAGATGAAGGACTTTCTTTACCATTAACGAAGCTCAAAGGCTTCGTTCGTCAAACCGAGGCCAGATCCATGGAGAGGACTTGAAGGCACACATTTTCATCCGTGCAAAGCAAGATCTCCATGGATAGGAAGAGGAGTCGTAAGCTAACGACACTTCTCCTCTCGGTCTTTAGTATGCGTGCATAGCATCTGTTTTATTCTTGCTTTATTTCAAGCATTTAGGCATCAGATCTCTCAAATGAGAGGGGTATGGGATGCCATGGTTCAAGAGGAGCCACCGGGTCGATTGTGTCAATCCCCGGCATGATGTTGCATTATAAATCCACTTTGCTAGTGGATTAGGCATTGTGGATGAAGCCGTAGTCGCGACTGTTAGTCCGACTCGGTGATATTGCACAACGAATCTTAAGGATTTTGCTAGAAATCTATTTGCGGCTAAAAGACATATGTGATGTTTGTCTCCCTTTATTTTGTGCGAGAACAAATGGTGGATTATTGTGGTAAAGGCTATGTCCGTTGATTGATGTGAGAAGGTACGGCTATGTGTCTATGGCCGGCTAAATTGCCCGTGACATGCAAGTCATGTGTCGAGAGTGTCACGGCATGACAAGTTCCCTTCTGAGAAACTGACGAGAATGCCAAGATTTTGACAAGCCCTGGAGATGAAGCCCATGAGCGGGTGGGGTCAAGCAAGTGTTCTTAGCATTGGTTTATTGTTTGTGAGATGGAATCCTGACGTAAGAAGTCAGAGCTTTCATGCAAGCCCTTGGCTTGAGACCCACGAGCGGGCGGTGGATTGGCAAGAATTCTATGTGGCGGCTTGAATCCCATTAGGTGAAATGGAAGTACCCGTATTATGTGATGTGATGATGCATGATGATGTGTTAGATTCATGCGCTATTTGGTACCTTGGGTGAAACCCAGGTTTTCATACATGCTGCATTGTAGGTCTCTTTTCATTAGTTGCTCAACCTAGAATCATGTTCGATGTATGTGACATCCTAACCTTTCTCTTTACTCTATATGTTTATATACATTTGCATACTAAGTGCTGACCTACAGGGTGATGGATTGCCTCGGGGTTTGCTAGGGATGGCCGAGAGGATATGACTTGGTTACATAGTTGAGGTCAGCCTTTGCTGACCCACGTTACAATAAATTTTTTACTGTGCAAGGATCGCAAGCGGGAGCAAGCTCGCCGGCCAAAAAGGCCTGAGCCTCATGAAGTGGATTATATTTTATTTACTTACTTTTTGTTGAATTCTTTGCTTCATGAACTGTAATCTGACTTGCATGCCGAGATAGCCTAGGAATGCTAAAGCACATTGTTGTGTTTGTTGTTGTTCTAGTTTTTGGACTCATGAATGTTGTAAGGCCTTAAGGCCATTTTGATACTCTTGTGATAGTGGATAACTTTTAGTGTTTGTGGGTTTCCGCTATTTGTGTTCCAAGTTTTGAGATGCATTGTTCTTTTATATCACTTTATAATGCTAAAGTTGTGGCGTCTATATATTGTGGGGCCCCGGTCTAGCCCATATTATATGGTCATTACAGGGGAGGTGTTACACCTTGCATCCTTTGAATTGGTTCAGTTCTTCTTGTATAGCTACAATCAAAAATGGGTCTATGTTGGCATCTTCAAACCTTTTAAGTTCAATCTGAGATAGGAAGTTAGAGTACATAGCAATGTTGAAGCTTCAGCTCCTAGTTGTATCCCCTTTGCTAGCATCTCCTATGATCTGATTTCTTGGATGATCACTCAAATGCATAATAGCAGGAGGCATTCTTTCTTAAGCATCATGTTCTTCAATGGCTGGGTCTTGCTGGTCATCACCCATATCTAGTAAACTTTGTCCATCTTCAGGAATGCATGCACCATCATCTTCTTCTTGGACAGTTAGAGGAGTGTCCTTGTTGGTTAGTTTATCCATCTCCAACTCTACACCTGTAGATCTAGAGGAGCAAGGTAGCTCACTATTAATCATTGATGATTCATCAATAAACTACATTCACAGACTCTTCTACAACTTAATTTTTCAAGTTGTAGACCCTATAGCTTTGGTATGATTGTTGTACCCAACAAATATTCCTTCATGAGACTGGAAGCAAACTTGGAAAGGTAAGACTTCCCATTATTGAACACAAAGCACTTGCTTCCAAAGATCCTGAGATAGTGTTGGGTCCGGCGTTCCTTCACTTGACCCATGGCGCTTTGCTACTTATTTAAGAAATTAAGTAGCGCCCTCTCCAACAGTCCGGGCTTTTGGTGCAGTTGGGTATGCGCTTGATCCTTCAATTGGTATCAGAGGAGGTCACAGGTTCAAGACCGGGGGGGCGCTATTAAATCCTAATTTTTCACTTCTACTTGTGTGGGTCCGGCGGGTCAGGCAAACCGTGGACATATGGTAACCCCACCTCTAAGCCATGTGGGCCATGTGATAACCCCACCTCTGAGCCGACGGGTTGTGCTTGACGCCGGGGGGAATTGTTGGGTCCGGCGTTACTTCACTTGACCCGTGGCATTTTGCTACTTATTTAAGAAATTAAGTAGCGCCCTCTCCAACAGTCCGGGCTTTTGGTGAAGTTGGGTATGCACTTGATCCTTCAATTGGTATCAGAGGGAGGTTGGTTATTCAATAGCTTAACCATTCCTAGGTTGATTGGTTGAACAGGCTAACACTTGAACCATAAGATCTTGTGATAAGATACTTTGATACCATATACACTCACATCAAATTCATGGCCCAGTACAAAGATTATTCTAGCACCAGACCTCCAGTATGTAACTTAGCAAAGTTTTGCATCTAGAAGGCAAGAATCAGACTTTACATGAACTCTATTGATGAAGATATTTTTTTTCTCTATCTTAACAGAACCACAAACACCACCTGCTGTAGCTACTGCTACAACATCTGCAGATCTCAGTGCAGTGCCACCTCCTGACTATAATAAAACTTACAAGAAGGCCAAAATAGCTGATGCCAAAGCTATGAATATTCTGGCTCAGACCATGTCTGATAAGACATTCCAGAAAGTGGTTGATTGCACCTCAGCAAAAGCCATGTGGGACTCACTGAACCAGATTGTAGCTGGTTCAGCTGATGAGAGGAAGGACAGAAGGTCCAACCACATATCCCAATAGGAGAACTTCAAGAAATAAGAGGCTGAGACAGTAGAAGCCATGTACACAAGGTTTAGCTCCATTATCAATGAGCTGAGGACACTTGATAAGGAGATCACATTGACAGAAGTCAATGATAAAATACTGATGTGCTTCCCCAGCACATGGGATCTCAGAATCTGGCCAATCAAGGAGTCCAGAAGTACAACATAGATCTCAACTGAAGCTCTCCTTGGCAAGCTCAAATCATTTGAGCAAGTACTGAAGACCAAAGAAGCTGAAGCTGAAGCTAAAGCATTTACTCCAACAAGGAAAGAGCAAACCCTTGCTCTTAAGGCTGATGATGAATCCAAGGTGACTCAATCAAATGAAGTACTGATGGCACTCTTTGCCAAGAGGTTTTACAAGATGGGCAGAAAAGACAACAGAAGAAAGCCATCAAAGTATGATGACAAGCCAAGGTATGATAAAACCCCATCTAAAGAAATTTTTTGTTATGGATGCAGGAAGCCTGGACACATTCTCCCTGAGTGTCCATAGACAAAGTTAAGGAAAGAAGAAAAGAAAAGGAACATGAGAAGCACTACTCCAAGACATCTTCTCAAAAATACAAGAAGAAAGAGAAAGGTCTTGTTGCAAAGACCTGGAGTGATACTGAGGAAGACTCATCTTCCTCCAGCTCCAGTGAAGATGATGAAGAAGAGAAGAAAGCTAAAGATATTTGCCTTATGGCAATTAATGCATGCAGTAGTAACTCAGCTGTCAGAGATGACTGAAGATGAGAAGGATGAAATGTCTAATGAAGATTAGGTAATTGCATCTTATGATTTTACCTCTGATGAATTCAAGCATGAATTTAAAACTCTTTGCCGAGATTTACATAGTTCAGAAAAGGAGATTAAATTGCTTAGAGATAAACTAGCTGGATTTGAATCTCTATCTAGTGAAAACATTAGGTTAGAATCTGAACTCACTAGAGCAACTAAAGAAATTAAATTTCTTAAAATAGAACTAGCTAAAGCTAATAGGTTAGAAGATTCACTTAATGGCAGAATCCTTAAGTTGCTAGAGATCACAAGCACTGCCAACACTAGGACAGACAACAATAAGTTAGGCTTAGGTGCCTCACCTAGTGAACCCCCATTGCTCCTTGAATACAATCTGTCTACTCCAGTAAAGTTTGTTTCTGAAAAGGAAATACACAATACTGAGATTATTCAAAAGGCTAAGAAAACCTTAAATAAAATTAAGAGAGACAAAAGGAAACAGAAATTCATAGAACTACAAAAACCGTCGAATGCCCATTGATGATCGCTTAACCCATCGTCGAACGACAATCGACGATCTCTGAACTCACCTGTTGGGTATAACTACTTGGCAATGAGGGATCGACGATCTCAGCCTGAGTCGTCGAACAGAGATCGACGATCGTGGAACCCAGAATTCTATTCTGTGAACCAAGATCGACGATCTGGGTACCGATCGTCGACCACCGATCGACGATCCGAACTAAATTTTCAGAATTACAATAATGCTTATAGGAATAATAAGTGTAATAGCAACCCTAGGTCTGCTAATCTATCTTCAAATTGGATTATCCCACCTAGGAGATCTCATCCCTTATGATATCACCCTCAACCTGCATATTCTTTTATTTCTAGTTTTTCCTATGTGAAGAACAATGGACCCAAGGTTACTTGGGTCCACAATGTTTAATCTATCTTATTGCAGGTGAAGACATATCCTATCACTCAGGACAAGTGGTATTTGGATAGTGGATGCTCCAAGCATATGATAGGAAATAAAGATAATCTATCAAGCTTCAAAGCCAAGTTGGGACCAAAGGTGGTCTTTGGTGATTCCAGTTGTGGTCAGACTGAAGGATATGACAAATTCACCTTAGGGTCAGTTACTTTCAAGAAGGTAGCTTATGTCACAGGATTGAAGCACAATCTCATTTCTGTAAGTCAGCTTTGTGATGCTGGCTACCAGGTTTGGTTTTCTAATACTCTGTGCAACATTACTTTGAATAATAACATTGTATTAGTACGCATTAGACAAGGAAATATCTATCTTGTAGATTTTAAATCCACTTCTTCTGAAATTTTCTTATTTAATGAAGTGAGTAGAAAAAATACTTTGTGGCATAGAAGTCTAGGTCATGTTAACCTCAGGAATATATCTAGGTTATCTAAATACAACCTTGTTAGAGGTTTGCCCTCTTGCCCCTACAAGAAGGAAGGCCTATACAAGGCTTGTCAGCTAGGCAAGCAAACCAAGAATAGTTTCAAAACTGTAAATAAAAGTGATTCACCTAGAATTTTGTACCTATTACACTTGGATCTTTTTGGTCCAATAGCTGTACAAAGTTTAGGAGGGAAATTCTATACCCTAGTGATTATAGATGATTACTCCAGGTTCACTTGGGTGTTCTTCTTGAGAACTAAACTTGATAACTTTAAAGTTCTTACAGACTTTCTACATTGTATAAAGATTGAGTTCAATACTCACATTGTCCTGATCAGAAGTGATCATGGGACAGAGTTTGATTCTCTTCTTATGCAAGAATTCTGTGAGAAAGAAGGTATCAGGCATAGCTTCTCTGATCCTAGAACACCTCAACAAAATGGGGTAGTGGAAAGGAAAAATAGAACCCTGATTGAAGCTGCAAAAACATTGTTAGCAGATGCTAATATGCCTCTATCCTTTTGGACAGAAGCAGTTAGCACAGCCAACTATGTACTGAATAGGATTTTGATACATAAACTAAAGTGGAAGACTCCTTATGAATTGCTTAAAGGAAAGAAACCTAAAATAGATTATTTTAGAATCTTTGGCTGTGTAGTTTACATCCACAACGATAACAAAGAATACATTAGAAAGTTTGAGGCAAAGGCTTCAATGGGAATCTTTCTAGGATATTCCCAAGTAAGCAACGCCTATAGGGTTTTTAATCAATCCTCATTAAAAATTGAAGAGTCAGTACATGTATCTTTTGATGAATCCAAAATGTTTTACAGAGAGAAAGAAACTTCCTCCAGTAGTTCTTTGCAGGTACCTTAACTATACAAGAATTTGGATGAGCTTAAACTCACTCAGGGGATTCAACCAGCTCCTCAGTTATCTGATTCAGACAGTGATGAAGACCTAGTAAAAGTGATTGTAGCTTTATCAACAGCCAATCAAATTCCACCTGAGGAATTAATTCCAACTGCTGTTGAAGATCACATACCACCAACTAATTATGTCACACTTAGAGATCATCCTACATCTCAAGTGATTGGATACATTTCAACTGGTGTGCAAAGTAGACATCAACTAAGTCAAGATGTGATGCTTGCTTCTTTTCTTTCTCAGGTTGAGCCCTAAACCATAAAAGATGCTGAGCAAGATCCCCATTGGATCATTGCTATGCAAGAAGAGCTAAACCAGTTTGAAAGATGCAAAGTTTGGAAGTTGGTTCCAAGACCAAAAGGCCAACTGATTATAAGCACTAAATGGGTGTTTAGAAATAAGTTGGATGCTCAAGGAACAATTATAAGGAATAAAGAAAGGCTTGTAGCACAGGGCTACAAACAGGAAGAAGGAATAGACTATGATCAGACTTTTGCTCCTGTTGCAAGGCTAGAGGCAATAAGGATTTTTCTAGCATATGCAGCCTACATGAAGTTTAAGGTGTTCCAGATGGATGTAAAGAGTGCATTCCTGAATGGTGAGCTAAAGGAAGAGGTATTTGTTGAACAACCCCCTGGTTTCATTTCTTCAACTTATCCCTCACATGTTTTTAAGTTGTAAAAAGCTCTGTATGGACTTAAGCAGGCTCCTAGAGCATGGTATGAGACTCTAGCTAGTTTCCTATTATAACATAAGTTTGTTAGAGGTATAGTTGATAGAACCCTATTTATTAAGCACCACAAGGACAAAATCATGTTAGTTCAAATCTATGTGGATGATATTATATTTGGTTCCACTGATCCGAAACTATGCAAAAGGTTCTCTGACCTAATGCATTCTAAGTTTGAGATGAGTAGTATGGGTGAGCGTCTTATTTCCTTGGTCTCCAAGTGAAACAAGATGCTGATGGCATCTTCATATCCCAATCTAAATATGCCAAAGAATTTGTAAAGAAGTTTGGGATTGCAGATGCTTCAGCAATGCACACTCTTATGGCTACTAATGTAGTTATTTATTCTGATGATAAGGGCAAGCCTGTTGATCAGAAAAATTATAGGGCCATTATTGGTTCCCTATTGTATCTAACTAAAAGTAGGCCTGATATAATGTTTGTCACATGCCTCTGTGCTAGATTTCAGGTGAACCCCAAGGAATCTCACTTGACTCTTCTCAAGAGAATCTTAAGATACTTGAAGGGATGCCAAAATTTAGGACTTTGGTACCCAGCTGAATCAGAATTTGAGTTGATTGGATACTTAGATGCTGACTATACTGGCTATAGAGTTTACAGGAAGAGCACCTCAGGGACTTGTTAGTTCCTAGGTGAGAGATTAGTCTCTTGGTTTTGCAAAAAGCAGACTTCTGTCTCAACTTCAACTGCAGAGGCTGAATATATAGCAGCTGCCAGCTGCTGTTCACAGATTCTGTGGATTCAAAATCAACTCTTGGATTATGGGTACACACATAAAAACACCAAAATTATCTGTGACAGTACCAATGCTATCTCTATAGCACAAAATCCTGTGCACCATTCTAGGACTAAGCACATTGACATTAGACACAATTTTCTTAGAGACTGTGTTGACAAGAATAAGATAAATCTCGAGTTTATACCCACAGATCTTTAGAGAAGTGATATTTTCACAAAGCCTTTAGATGAACAGAAACATCTATTCTTTTTGAATCAACTAGGAATGATGAATGGATCAGACTAAGTGAAAAATTTGCTAAGTTGAAATCTGTTCTGAGATCGTCGAACGGCGTTCGAAGATCGTCGAACAGGTTGAGCTAAATTGTCGACCCTTGGTCTACGACAGCTCTTTGCCTTTAGAGACAGAAATTGTCAATCGACGATCGATGACTCTGCTTCGGAAATCAATCGTCGGCCGACGATCGACGACCGATTCTCTTGATCTTCATTCAGAGATACATGATTCTAGTTTATTTCTAACCGATCGTCTATTTAGGTTTGAAGATCGTCGACGGAGCTCGTCGTTTCATATTCTGCTTCCAAGCTTGTTTCGAGCTCTCGTCCAGTGCTTTCTCTTCTCTCTCTCTGTGTTTGTTCTTGTTTCAGGTACTCTCATCGATCAAATGGCGATTTCCTCTGCAACCCTATCCGTGATGAAGTTCGATGCAGGCTTCAGTGTTGATTTCGAGTCTTTCAGAAATTGCGAACAAGTTTTTTAGGAAATGCTGCAGTTGTGTGAAGATCAAGGTCTTAAGAAACTCATGTCCTCAAAACTCAAACTACACCTATCAGAAATCAAGGAATGGGTTTATACATCATCTTCTGATGACAAAGAGATGAAAGGATCAATCAGCGGCATGGAGGTAACTCTTACTCCAGAAATTTTGACTGAAATTTTTGAGTTAAAGAATGTCTCTGATGAGTATGAGCAAGATTCTGCTGAGTACGGAAGGATGCTGTTGGAAATGGGTCATGCAGAAGGCATCCCATCCAAGCTACTGAAGGTAAACTTATATATCAGATTCAAGTTTCTGGCTGATCTAGTTGGAAAAGTGTTGCTTGGAAAGCATTCCACCCATGATAACATCAACCGGCATCAGTTTGCCTTGATGTCAGCTCTCGTGAATAAGAAAGAAATCAACTGGGCTGGTCTGCTGTTTGATTTGATCAGGAAGAATAACAACAAGAAAGAGGTAACGCAAGGAAGGTTGATCGGGTTCTTTCTCACTAAGAAAGCTTCCCAGCTATTAGGCTCTGTGAAAGTGAGGGTAAGATCTATCTTAACTCTAGAGGGGGGGGTGAATAGAGTATTTTAAAGTAAATTTCCAATTTAAAAATGCACAGCAGTAAAGGCTTAATTTATGTATAGGTGTAAGGTGCTTTGATGTAGAAAATAAAACTAAAGCAGTAAGAATAAAAACCACAACACACAGCAAAGAATATCCATAAGAAACCAGAAGACACAAGGAACTATAGTGGTTCCCCAAAAACCTGGGTACATCAACTCTTCTACCACCCTTGGTAGAAACCCACTGTAGGATGGGTTGATCAGGTGTCCTGGGCACCAATGAGCTTTTGATAAGGTGCTCAAAAACCACACTAGATTTTTTGATCAGGTGACTTGCCACCACTGAGTTTTGACAAGGCTCTCAAAACAAGAATCAAGACTTTTGAAGGGAGTTTTGATAACCCTTTTACAGCAGGAAAAGAAAAAGAAAGAGGTGAAGTTGTCTTCTCTGTCTCAATCACTGAGAGAAGACTTAGTGGATTTTGATGATGTTGTCAAAGCTCCCCGTGAGAAAGATGAGAGCTTTGCTAGGGTGATAGGTCTTCAGAAGCTTCAGATCTCTAGCAGAAGATGGTTTCAGCAGAGGCTGAAATATGAATTGTCTGGAGTCCTTGATTTTGAAGCTATGATCACTTTTCAGTATGCCAACTAATTCTCCAGGATTGATCACTTGATTTTTGAATTGATCTCACTATACTGTGAATCTGTACTGAGAATTTCTTGTTGTAGATTGTCTATTCTTGTGTAGTCTCTTGTTATTGTTTTTCTGTCAGACTAGAAAAGATGATTTATTCTCTGAAGATCCTCTATCCAAGATAGCCGTTAGCAGTCAATAAATTTCTTCCATAAATGTTTTGTCTTCTGGAGGAAAGTCAAATAAACATTCTCTGATAAATCCCTTGAAACTTGCTCCAGAATAAATGAAAACGGCTAGCAGATCTCTTGAAATAAATGCTGAGAGAATTTGAAAAACATTCCAAAAGCTTACTGAATTTGAATCCTCAAAGTCGTCGATCTCTCAGGAAAAACGTCGATCTGAGCTCTACGAACGACCTGAGCTCAGAGTTTGAAATAAACATCAGACAGAAAACGTCGACCTGAGCTCGAAGATCATCGACCAGAGCTCAGCGACCTGAAGAATAAGCTGAAGACAGATCGTCGATCTGAGCTCGAAGATCGTCGGCCGGAGCTCGACGATTTAGCAGAGATGTGCTCAGAGAGCGTCGAACGGAGTTCAACGTTTCGTCGACCTAAGCTCTACGATAATTGTCTTTGCCTCAGCTCTAAGTCTGAATCCTTGAATGGTCCTGGGGGCAGCTTCAAACCTAAGTTCTAAGCCCTAGACTCATTCTAACATGACCTTTTCAACTATACATCTAGGTCAAACTGATTTCCTAAAAACATATTGATCCTTGCCCAAATTAGTAATAGGGTGTTCGAACAATCTCCCCCTATTTGGGTTAGGATTACTATTTACAGAACTCAGTAATAAATACAAAATCATCATACTTAGAAACAAAAATCTAACACAAAAGAGCAGATCATGCAACATAGCAACAAACAGATGGAATATCAGCAAATGTTCAAAATGAGTATACTGTCTGCTTACAAATGTCATTTCTTTTCACTCCCCTTCTTAAATAAGATTTCCCTATTGGGATTTAGAGCTTCTTTCTTTGACCTTCTATCATCCTCTGCACCAAATGAGGTTTGAGATCTTGGCCTGGGAACCACAGCATCAGGATACAGTTTCATGTAGTCCACTGGGTCAAAGAATTTCCTTGATGCATACCTTTCCAGTTCTGCCTTTCTTTGATCTGACAAAGTAGTAATGTTGGAAGTGTCTTTGCCTTGTTCTCTGGCCTTCTTCAGCTGATCTAAAGCAGCAAGTTCTTTCATCCTAGCAGTCCATGATAATGGATTGTTCTCTGGATCTTCAAAAGGAACTGCAGGCTCATATCTATTGACAGTTTCTGAAGCAGTAGGAGTTCTTGTATCAACCATTTCTCTGAGTTTATAGGGGAAAGGACCTTGAGTTGAGTCCATGTGACTTTGTCCTTCCCTTGCTTGAAATCTGTGTCCTCTTTGATTTCCTCTATATTGTCCCCTTCTGGACTGATAACCCCTTTGATACTGCCCCCTAGGATGATATCTTTGAGAGGATTGGGAGGAACTTTGCTTTGGAGCTAAGGTTAGAGAAGCTGAGCCTCCACCTGATCTTGAATCTGGAGGAGGAGGAGGAGGCTTAAATTGGGATGAACCTTTCTCATACTTATCAAACTTTCTTTTCTTCTTCATGGCCTTTAGTTGATTTTTAGAATATTGCAACCATGGTTCAGTAATTTGGCAATCATGCAGAATATAGTAGGGTATATCATTAGCATCCTTGGCCTTAGTAGGAGGAACTTTCATCGTGGCCTTGCTTCTGGCCTTCCTTTTCTTTGCAATAGTACCAGAAGAGTCATCAGAGTCAGTGTGAAACTGATCACTTTCTGAGCTCTGGGGTCTATCATACAGATCATCAATGCTTTTGATGTACTTTTCTTATTGTTTAAGTTGTTTAGAAGTCAGAGCAGGAGCAGCAGCAGTAGCAGAAGTAGAACTTATGGAAGCAGCAATAGGAGCAGAAGTAATTTGAGCAGTAGGTTCAGGTTCTTCCAGATAAGCAACAGCATCAGCAACAACAGACATCATTTCAATATCAGAAAATCCAATAGGTGTAACAGCAGTAGCAGCAGCAGCAGTAAAAATTGAAGCAATAACATCCTCAGCCTTGAAAGAGTTTATATAAGATGCAATCAAGCTGGGATCACATTCTAAAACAGGCACAATGGCCTTAGTAAGGTATTCAACTTGTAGAACTTGCAGAGAATTGAAGTACACAGAATCAAAAACTGACAGCAGGCTCTGAAGATCTACTGCAAATACTGGAGCAGGTTCTGAAATTTCAGCAGCTTCAGGCAAAACCAGAGCTTCATTAGGCATCTCCCCCTGCCTGGATTCAGTGAGAACTGGATCAAGGCACCCAGAAGAAGGGATTGCTTGAGAGGAGAGGAAGGGAGATAGCCTGGTAGACAGCTCCTGAACATTTTTCAGAAGTGGAGCCAAGGTGGTGTCCAGCAATGAGGTTAGCTTGGGGCCTAGCAGCTCATACAGCCTGTCTGCCAAAGCTGAAAGATCTATATGCTCAAGAGGGGCTTGAGTAGAGGTAGGATTTAATGTAGCTGGAATGATGTTGGCTGGGACTGATGGAATGGATGGTGTGGAGGCAGGAGGTATAGGGATGGATGGCTCAGTAGAAGGAATTGTTGAGATTGATGTTACTGAAGAAGAGATGGATGATATGGGAGAGGTAAAGGATGGGGTGAAGGATGATTGAGAAAGTATGTCCTGAAGAAGTTGTTGGTAGGAAGATGTAGATGGAATTTCAGGAGGAGTAGGAGGAGAATCATCCATGAAGGAGTCATCCAGGAGATGAAATGATGGAGTGGTGACAGGTGGATAGTAGTGTAAGGGATGAAATGATTCTGAGGTAGTGGCAGAAGGAGGTGAAATGGGTGATGAGATTGTAATGGGGGAAGATATGGCTATGGTTGAGATGAGTGGTGAGGATGAGATGACTGGGGCAGAGACAGCTGGAGGAGGAGGAGAAGCAGGCAAATCGTCTGCTGGGGCAGAGACCTGAGGAGGAGTGACTGAGGCAGTCCTTGTGCCTGAAGCAGGTGTTGCTGCAGCAGCCCTGCTGGGGTTTATGATCTGCCTGTCCCACCTGCTGAAGAGGGCACAGGTGAGTCTTTTGGATGCATTGATGTGCATCCCACTTGAAACCAACAGATCAGGGCACCTGAGATGTAGGTAAACCCCTATAATCCTCCCAAAACTGACACAGCTTTTGCTAACTTTCTTTTTTGAACAAATTAAAGAAGATTGATCCTCAATCCAGATGTTTCTTATCAACTAAGGCTCCCATTAGGCATAACTGATACCTTGAGATTGTATCATGGGCGGAGTGCTTTGCCAGAAGCACTTTTCCAACAACATCAGCCAAGAATTGAAATTCAATAGATAAATTCTTTTTCAACAGTTTATTAGGGTTCACAGCAGAGTGACCCATTCGATCTAACAAAGAATCATATTCCTCTCCAGACAGATTGATGGAATCATTCCCAGTACTTAATGCGAATACTTCTGTCAAAAGAGCGGGAGTCATTGGTACCTGAGTTCCATTGATGGTGCCGACTATAGAATTTTCACTTTCACTGGTGGCAGTATAAACCCATTCTTTTACTTTATCTGCTGCAATCTTTATTCTTGTGGTCATCAACTGAACTAACTGCTATTCGCGGAACAAATTCAGAATGTCTTTGAATCGCTGATCACTGCCATCGAAGGAGTTCATATCAATGTCAAAGCCTGTATCAAATTTCATTTTGGAGAGAGCGGCGACCGACATTGCCATCTGTACCTGCAAAGATTCAACCAACACGACCAAGTGTAGAGAGTTTGGAGGGAAAGAGAAAAATTTGCAGAGAGTATGAAAGCGTAAACGACGAGCGGCGGCCGAAAAATGATTTTATATTAGGGTTCGACGCGAAAAAGAAAGGATCGTTGATCTCCGTTCGATGATCAGGACTCCTGATGGAAGCTGAAAGGTCTTCAATATCGTAGATCTCAGTTCGACGATCTAGAGAGAACGTCGAGCTCAGTTCGACGATCGAAGTCCTGAAAGAGATAGTATGCAACTATCTGACATGCTTTGAACTCAGGTCGACGTTTTGGGAAAACGTCGATCTCCGTTCGACGTTTCTCGGGTAAACGTTGATCTCCGTTCGACGCTTTCTGGGGAAAACGTCGAACGCAGTTCAGAGACAGAAACTATCCTATAGAGACAAAAAGAGATGAGTTTTTAGCCTAATCTTGGTCTGTTTTTAGCTTTTCAAAATCTTGTAATTTACTTTAGGCTTCCTCCATCTAACATGCCTAACTGATTGAGGAAGAAGTTTTGTTTCTTTTCATCCAAAGGCTTGGTGAAAATATCTCCCCTTTGCAAATAAGTTGGGATATATTGAAGTTCAATTTTATTTTTCTCAACATTATCCCTTAGAAAATGATGCCTAATTTCTATGTGTTTTGTCCTACTATGGAGGACTGGATTTTGTGCAATGGAGATAGCACTGGTGTTGTCACAAAATATTTTAGACTTCTCTAAGTTGTAACCATAGTCTAGGAGTTGGTTTTGTATCCACAATATTTGTGAACAACAACTGCCTGCAGCCATATATTCAGCTTCAGCAGTTGAGGTTGACACAGATGTTTGTTTCTTACAATACCATGAGACAAGTCTATCACCAAGAAACTGACAAGTTCCACTGGTGCTTTTCCTATCTATTCTGCATCCAGCATAATCAGCATCTGAAAATTCAGTTAAGTCAAATGCTGAATCTTTTGGATACCAGAGACCTAGATTTGGACAGCTTTTAACATACCTAAGAATCCTCTTTACTAAAGTTAAGTGTGACTCTCTATGGCTAACTTGGAATCTAGCACATATACATGTAGCAAACATTATATCAGGCCTACTGGCTGTAAGGTATAATAAAGAGCCAATCATTGCTCTATATGTTGTCTGATCAACTGGTTTTCCATGTTCATCAGCATCCAATACAGCATTGGTAGGCATTGGTGTTTTCATACATGATGCATCAGACATACTAAATTTCTTAACCAGTTCTTTTGCATACTTGGTTTGAGAAATAAATATGCCTTCAGCATGTTGTTTGACTTGCAATCCTAAGAAGAAGGATAGCTCACCCATGCTACTCATTTCAAATTTAGAGTGCATAAGCTTGGAAAACTTTTTGTACAAGTTTGAATCAGTAGAACCAAATATAATATCATCTACAAAAATTTGTACTAGTAGGGTATGGGACTTATGGGTTCTAATAAAAAGAGTTTGGTCTACTCTCCCCCTAATAAAATCATTTTCCAGGAGAAAGCATGCTAGGGTCTCATACCATGCTCTAGGAGCTTGCTTTAGACCATATAATGCTTTATGCAGTTTGAAAACATAATCAGGGTGAGTTGGAGAGACAAAACCTGGGGGTTGTCTGACATAGACTTCTTCTTTGATCTCCCCATTGAGAAAAGCACTCTTCACATCCATTTGATAGACTTTGAATGCCTTGTGAGCAGCATAAGCCAGGAAGATTCTTATGGCCTCTAACCTTGCAACTGGTGCAAAGGTCTAGTCATAGTCTATCCCCTCTTCTTGAGAGTATTGTTGAGCAACTAGCCTTGCCTTGTTCTTTACAATAATTCCTTGATCATCCAATTTATTTCTAAACACCCATTTTGTTCCAACAATGGAATTATCCTTTGGCTTAGGCACTAGTTCCCAGACTTTGTTTCTTTCAAATTGATGCAACTCCTCTTGTATTGCAATGATCCAATGTGGATCTTGCTCTGCATCTTGAATGGATTGAGGTTCAATTTGAGATAGAAAGCAAGTGTACATCAGGTTTTGGTTGACTTGATTTCTTGTTTGCACACCAGCTGAGATGTTTCCAATCACTTGGGAGATTGGATGATCTCTTGAGGTTATTAAATCAACAGGTGGTGTTGATTGTTCACCAACCTGTATTGTTGTTTCCTCTTGTGGAACAGCAACTGGCTCTTCAAGAAGATTAGCAGCTTCTTCATCTTCACTACTTTCATCATTTTGAGTAACTTGTAATCTGTCCAAGTCTTCAGCTAGAGAATGTACCTGCAATTGTTCTATGGTAGAAGCATTCTTCTCCTTGAAAGAAATATTAGTTTCATCAAAAGAAATATGAACAGATTATTCTATTTTTAGATTAGTTTTATTGTAAACCCTATAAGCTTTACTGATCATGGAGTATCCCAGAAACACTCCTTCATCAGCTTTTGCTTGAAATTTTGCTATATATCTCTTGTCATTGTTGTGAATATAACAAATGCAACCAAAGATTTTAAAATAGTCTACTTTAGATTTCTTCCCTTTGAGCAATTCATAGGGAGTCTTGCCCTTCAGTTTATGTATTAGACTTCTATTCAACACATAATTGGAGGTGTTCATGGCCTTAGCCCAAAAGGATAGAGGAAGGTGAGCATCTGACAATAATGTAGTTGCAGATTCAATTAGGGTTCTATTTTTCCTTTCTGCTACCCCATTTTGTTGAGGAGTTCTAGAAGCTGAGAATATATGCCTGATCCCTTCAATCTGATAGAACTCTTGCATAAGAAGAGAATCAAACTCTGTCCCATGATCACTTCTGATCAGGGCAATGTGAGTGTTGAACTCAATCTGTATGCATTTGAGAAACTCTGTCAAACACTTGAAGTTATCAGACTTCTTCCTCAGAAAGAACACCCATGTGAATCTTGAGAAGTCATCTACAACCACTAAAGTGTAGGATTTCCCTCCTAGGCTTTGTACTGTAATGGGTCCAAAAAGATCCATGTGTAACAGATACAAAATCCTAGGTTAGTCACTCTTATTAAGTGATTTAAAACTATTTTTAGTTTGCTTGCCTAATTGACAAGCCTTACAAAGTCCTTCCTTCTTATAGGGGCTAGAAGGCAGTCCTCTGACAAGGTTGTCTTGGATAGCCTAGCAATGGTTCTAAGGTTAATATGTCCTAGTCTCTTATGTCATTGAATATTAGGTCTAGATATGGAATTGAACAGGCAAATATCTACTTTAGATGAATGAAAATCTACTAAGTAAATGTTACCTCTTCGGTTACCTGTCAACACAGTTGTGTTGTCCTCTGACTTGACCTTGTATATAGCTTTGTTGAAAGTCACTTGATATCCTTCATCACACAGTTGACTGATACTTATCAAGTTGTGCTTGAGTCCTTCAACATAAGCTACTTTCTTAAAGGTGACTGTTCCAATTTGGACTGTACCATATCCTTTTGTAGTTCCAAAGTTTGAATCACCAAAGATTACTTTGGGTCCAAGCTTGGTTTTAAAGGATGTGAAGTTGTCCTTGTTCCCTGTCATGTGCTTTGAACACCCACTATCCAGATACTATGGCTGGTTTGATGTTGGATAGGTCTTCACCTGCACATAAACAGCTTATATGTTTTTGACCCAGTTTACCTTGGGCCTAGGTTGATATCCCTTAAATTCAGAAATGAAAGACATCCCAGGTTGACTCTTATAACATTCAGGATGGTATCTCCTAGGAGGTACTATCCATTCAGTATAGGGGTTGAAACCTTGGGATGTAGGACTTCTAGGATTGAATCCAGATGTACCTTTGAAGGATTGTTCAAAATCCTGATCTCTGTTTGACGATCGTCGAGCTGAGGTCGACGATCTTGGCTCAGATCGTCGATCTCTGTTCGAAGATCGACAATCCTGGAGTTCAGAGTTCAGGTGTCGTCGAACTGAGGTCGACGATCGTTTCTTGGATCGTCGAGCGCCGTTCGACGATCGTCGATCTCTGTTCGACGATCATCGATCTCTGTTCGACGCATTCTGTTGAACTGTATTTTTCTTTGGCAAATCTGTATTCTTCCTAGCTACCTCTACAACTTCCTTCCCTTTATCAGAGATAAATTTGATTGGAGTTGTCAGAACTATAGGCTGGCTGGATAAAGCTCCAAAGCCCAGTGTACTATTAAGTCTAGAGTTCACTGTGCTTGTGATATCCATCAGTTTGATACTTCTCCCATTAAGGGATTCTTCAAACTGCTTGGCCTTAGATAGTTCACTCTTTAGTGAAACTATCTCCTCCCTATAGCATTCTAACTCTTTAGAGAGTTTGAGGTTCTCTGATTTTAAAGTGCTATACTCAGATAGTTGTTTTCTGAGGGAAGTGATTTCCTTCTCAGACTCCAACAGATCTAGGCATAGTACTTTAAACTCATGTTTAAAGTCCTCAGAACTGAAATCAAATGAATTCATTACCTGATCTTCTTCTAGTTGAACTTCTGAATCTTATTCTGACTCTTCTGCTTCTGAATCTGTTTGAGAGGCATTGATAGCCATCATACAAAATTCCTTTTCATCAGCATCATCCTCATCATCACTAGAGCTGGATGAGGCTTCAGAGTCCTCTTCAGTTTCACTCCATGTCTCAGCAACAAATCCCTTCCTTGTATGTGTGTTCTTGCTGTAGGAGGGTTTCTCTGAGGTATTCTTCTTGCAGTCTTTCTCCTTTCTTCTTTCCCTTCTATCTTTCTTGTCCTTGTTTTTGTTTTCTGGACAGTCAGGCACAATATGGACTGGTTTCCTGCAACCAAAACATATAATTTCTTTGTTGTTATTTGATTTATCATACCTTGGCTTATCATGTCCCTTGTATGATCTCTTTCTGAAGTATTTTCTGGCCATTTTGTAGAATCTTTTGGCCAGTAGACTTAGGAGCTCATCATTTCTTGTAGCTTTATCTTCAGGCTCCTCTTCTGTAGCTTTGAAGGCTATGGTCTTCTCTTTTCTGATGACTAGATAAGTAGCCTTTTGTTCTTCTTCTCTATTTTTAATGAGCAGCTCATAAGATTTGAGCTTGCCTAGGAGTGCTTCAGTGGTAATCTCATTTAGACTTCTGGCATCTTTGATTGGCCAGATTCTTGAATCCCAGGTGCTAGGGAAGCACATTAGGATTTTGTCATTCAGCTCAGTCAATGAGATTTCTTTATCTAGAGTCTTTAACTCATTGACAATCAGACTTAGTCTATTGTATATGTCAGCCACTGATTCAGCTTCTCCCTTTTTGAAATTCTCATATTGGCTTATAAGATGGGATCTCCTGTCTTTCCTTTTATCAGTAGATCCTGAGACAATTTTAGAGAGTTTGTCCCAAATTCCTTTGGCTGAGTTGTATTCAGCTACCTTCTGAAATATCTCATCAGACATTGTCTGAGCCAAGATGTTCATGGCCTTGGCATCTGCAGTCTTCCACTTCTTTATTTCAACATCTGTTCCTGAAGGAGGTGGAACAACATTTGTGCTTGAGCTTGCTGGTGGACTTGGGCACACTGTCAAAACAGAATTAAATATGTCTTCATTAATAGAATTCATATAGTGTCTAATCCTTGCTTTCCAAAGTGCAAACTTGGATAGATTGCACAGTAGAGGCCTGGTGCTTGCATAATCTTTGTTTTGTGCCATGTCTTTATATAAAATTAAATATAATAGAAGTAACCCTCTTGAAAGATTGATCTTATCAAGGATCTTTTGGTTCAGGTGTTAGCCTGTATGAACAACCAACCTCCCTCTGATACCAATTGAAAGTGAGGGTAAGATCTATCTTAAGTCTAGAGGGGGGTGAATAGAGTATTTTAAAGTAAATTTACAATTTAAAAATGCACAGCAATAAAGGCTTAATTTATGTATAGGTGTAAGGTGCTTTGATGTAGAAAATAAAACTAAATAAGTAAGAATAAAAACTACAGCACACAGCAAAAAATATCCACAAGAAACCAGAAGACACAAGGAACTATAGTGGTACCCCAAAAACCTGGGTACATCCACTCTTCTACCACCCTTGGTAGGAATCCACTGCAGGATGGGTTGATCAGGTGTCCTGGGCACCAATGAGCTTTTGATAAGGTGCTCAAAAACCACACTAGATTTTTTGATCAGGTGTCTTGCCACCACAGAGTTTTGACAAGGCTCTCAGAACCAGAATCAAGACTTTTGAAGGGAGTTTTGATAACCCTTTTACAGCAGGAAAAGAAAAAGAAAGAGGTAAAGTTGTCTTCTCTATCTCAATCACTGAGAGAAGACTTAGTGGATTTTGATGATGTTATCAAAGCTCCCCCTGAGAAAGATGAGAGCTTTGTTAGGGTGATAGGTCTTCAGAAGCTTCAGATCTCCAGCAGAAGATGGTTTCAGCAGAGGCTGAAATATGAATTGTCTGGAGTCCTTGATGTTGAAGCTATGATCACTTTTCAGTATGCCAACTAATTCTCTAGGATTGATCACTTGATTTTTGAATTGATCTCACTATCCTGTGAATCTGTACTGAGAATTTCTTATTGTAGATTGTTTATTCTTGTGTAGTCTCTTGTTATTGTTTTTCTGTCATACTAGAAAAGATGATTTATTCTCTGAAGATCCTCTATCCAAGATAGCCGTTAGCAGTCAATAAATGTCTTCCATAAATGTTTTGTCTTCAGGAGGAAAGTCCAATAAACATTCTCTGATAAATCCCTTGAAACTTGCTCCAGAATAAATGAAAACGGCTAGCAGATCTCTTGAATTAAATGCTGAGAGAATTTGAAAAACATTCCAAAAGTTGTCTGAATTTGAATCCTCAAAGTCGTCGATCTCTTAGGAAAAACGTCGATCTGAGCTCTACGAACGACCTGAGCTCAGAGATTGAAATGAACATCAGACAGAAAATGTCGACCTGAGCTCGAAGATCGTCGACCGGAGCTCAGCGACCTGAAGAATAAGCTGAAGACAGATCGTCGACCGGAGCTCGACGATTTAGCAGAGATGCGCTCAGAGAGCGTCGAACGGAGTTTGACGTTTCGTCGACCTAAGCTCGACGATAATTGTCTTTGCCTCAGCTCTAAGTCTGAATCCTTGAATGGTCCTGGGGGCAGCTTCAAACCTAAGTTCTAAGCCCTAGACTCATTCTAACTTGACCTTTTAAACTATACTTCTTGGTCAAACTGATTTCCTAAAAACATAGTGATCCTTGCCCAAATTAGTAATAGGGTGTTCCAACACTCTGCTCCTATAGTGATCAATGCCAGCAAGAGAATAGATCCTTCTCTGTTCATTAAGTTGAAGAGGAATATTCAGATTCCTTTAAAGGCTGGGTCTGCCCTTACAACGTCTGAAGGCACAAGGGCTCTTGAAGCCGCTTCCCTCCCTAGTGAAGATATCCCTGCTTCCTCCTCCTTGCCATCCACTTCCATTGGCATTCCTTCTTCTCCTGTGAACCATCCATCTCCAGCTGCTTCTCCAACACCAGCTAACATAACTGAGATTCCAAATCTAAATTAAGAATCTTTGTTCAATCTGCTTTCTCCATCTCATTCTCCAACTACCTCAAATCATCCCTCACCAGTTGTTGATCATCCATCTCATCACAATTCTCCAAATACTGAAATCCACGTTCAGAAGAATATTAATTCTGATGATTCCCCCTCCATCATTCCTCCATTGGTTCAAATCACACCAGAATTCATTGCAACTGTCCTTCACCTCATAACTCCTTCAATCAAAGCCATGATAGCTGAGGCCATTGCCCCTCTTACTCTATCTAACTCTTCTCTTGCTGCCTCCATTTCCACCCCACAGTCCCTTCTTCATCTAGGGTCCTGGGTTTAGTTTTCACTGAACCTAGACAGGGGGAGATGCTTGATGAAGATGATTCATGCCCTGCTGTGGAGTTAGAAAGATTTTCAGAGTTAGAAATATTTTTAGTTCCAGCCTCAGATGCAGTTGTTTCAGCTCTAGATGAAGTTGTTCCAGATTCTGTTCAGAGGATAGTTGAAGATTCAGATGCTCCAGTAGTTTTGGAAGAGGAACTGGATGCATTCCTTGACTCATATGATGTGTCATCCTGTGGAGACCTTTATAATCCTATCTCCTCCCCTTGTTCTTTTTACCCTCTTCAGGCTATTGTGTGCTACCAGAGACCAATGTGCCTTCAGCTTTTGGATAGCTTTGTTATTTCTGAAACAATAGCTGAAGCAGAGTTTGCTTTAAAATTTTATCTTGAGGAGATTTCTACTCCTGTTGCTACTAGATATCTAGAAGAAATCATAACATCTTTCTTAGAAGCTAAATGGAATTCTGCTGCTCAAGAAACAGTTCCAGAAATTGAGTCTGTTGTGCCTTCTACCCTTTGGGATGACACCCCTGGTCCAGATTTGGACTCTCTCATGGCCCAAGACATTCTAGAAGAAGAAAAAGAAAAAGCTCTTCTGCAAGCTAAGGCTCCATTTGGTTCGGCGGTGGTGGATCGATCTGGCGGGTCGAAACGGAGTGTTCGAACCGGAGGGGGGAGGTGGCTGCTCCAAAAGGAGCTTTTTGGGGGCATTTCTCAAGGCAGGCGGGTGGAAACGGAGCAAACGCCGCCGGAGGTTCATTTGTTTTCCCTCCTTCCGGCGGCGTTTGCCCAAAACGGAGTAGCGAAACGCCCAAACAAATAGAGCCTAAAGAGAAAGAGGAGGCTATGTTAAAGGAAATTGATGATATGTATGCAGAACCTCAACCCTCTCATTCTGAGGATGAAGATGAAGATTCTGATGATTCTGATAGTAATAAGAAAAATAAAAGGTCTGCTCAAAATAAAAGGAAAGCCACAGCTCCAGCTCCTCCTAATCCAGATAATGATATTCCCTACTATATTTTGAAAGGAATTGATCCTAAAGCTAAATATTTTGAGGCTTGGATGTGGTACTCTAAGAATGAACAGAAAGCAAGGAAGAAGAGCAGGAAGTACTCTCCTCCTCCCAAAGGAATTAGGAGAGGTCCTCCTCCTCCTCCCTCTGTTGGTGCCTCAGGAAATATTGCTCCAAGATTTTTTGCTCCTTCAGCCAGGCAAAATCAGCCCTATACCTATCAGAGAAAGGGAAGGCATCCCCCTCCAAGCAGTTCTAGTGATCAGAGGCACTCTAAAAAGTAAAACATTCAAAGAGAGCAAGTTAAGGAAGTTGTATATCAACAACCCACCTTCTCTCCTCCTCCAGCCTCTAGATCACCTTCAAAGGAAAAACCTGCTCAGTCCAAACAAGTAAATTTCAAAGGAAAAAGAGTTATATATTCTGATAAATCAAGCAAAAAGTATGCTGAGTTTGCTCCTCCATCCAGTCTTATAATTCAAGAGCCAACAGATATAAATGTAAAGCCAGTTCAAGTGCAAACTGAGAGTTTCTTAACTCAATCTGTAAAATTCAAGACTATAAATCCATTGGATCCTTCTGATGAACATGCCTATGAAAGTCAAGAGCTTTATCCTAACTTTAAAATGGCCAGATTTCTAGAATTGGTTGGATCTGCACAAATCAAGAAAGCTAAAGAAGAAGGAAAAGACATTACAGCATTTTCTACCATGTAAAAATTCAGAAAGAAAGAATTGGACAGATTTCAAGTCAGTTCAGAGGTTTTTGATGCTTCCAAGTATTTGAAAAAACACCTTGAAGTTGTTCTTCCTAAAGCAAGGGAACTAAAGATCATTGGATAACAGGACTTGAAGCTATCAAAGAAGGATGCATCTGATCCAAGAAGAAAAATTACTTTCTCTCCTGCTTCTTCTATTCTTCCTTCAGACTCTATTGACAATTGACTATGTTATTTATTCAAATATGCTTGCTGATATATCTATATTTTTCTGCTTGTATTAGATTTATTTTGTTTGAGTGACATCACCCAAATAGGGGGAGATTGTTGGATCCCTAGTTTTGATTTGGGCTATGTCATCTCTTTTAGGCGCAATTGACCCAAGATTTATCCATGGTCAATTGTTAGACTAAATGTTAGTCTACCCTAAGGCTAGGCTAGTTGAGAAAGGTTTGATATGAGAATTTGGTTTAGTAGTTTTGTGTTCGACGATAGTCGAACTTCGCTCGACGATCTTCGTTTGATGATCGACGATCTCAGAGTCATATGAACTCTCAAGTGAGATCGACGATCTGCTTGCTTAGATCGACGATCGTGTTGCCCTGGTCGACGATTTCTGTGAAGATAGTTTTTCGTCAGGTCGACGATCTGCTTGTTCAGATCGACGATCTTCGTTCTCTGGTCGACGTTTTCTATCTGCTATTATATGTATTCTTTTCATTTGAATTATTGATTTATTTCCTCTTGTTTAAGACATATGTTATTCAGATATTCTGCTTAATTTAATGCCTATATTCCTTTGCTTATTTGCAATATTCCTTGTGCATTAATTGAGAGATTTGGCAGAATAAAGTTGTTTGTTTTATTAGAGGAAATTGTATTTTTCTAACAGCTGTAATATAGTTGTTATGCCTTGCTTCTTGTGCCAATTTATAAAGTCAATTTTATAGGATATTTTAATATCCTTAATTCCTATTTGGAAATGACAGAGAAGATTTCTGGCGCAGTTTCTTTATTTGTTTTATTGTATTATTTGGAAAGATCTTTTAGTGCAGGGCTCGAGGCAATATTAAAAAAGAAGATAAGTGTCTATATTATCAGAGCAGTTGGCTGAATTCAATATATAACTACACAATACAATTCAAGAGAGACATAGAACCAGAATTATCAAGAGAGAAAAAGAAAAAGTTCTTCTTCTTCCTGAGTTCATCCTATCTTCAGGAAAATCTATTCTCAGTGCTCAAGCTTTCAAGAAGAAGATCACTCCCAGATTGCTGAACATCATTGCTGTAGACTGCAAAAGCTACTGAAGAAGAACATTCTTTTCAAAAGCTAGAGTCTTCTTCAAGGCTGCATCAGAAAGTCTACTCAAGCAATTTGGAGATCCTATACCCTGAAGCAAAGCTTCTTCCTGGACATTCTCTAAGCCAGGGGGAGCTTTGATATATTCAGAGCAATCCACTAGCTTCTCTGAACACAGAGAAGACACCTTCAATTCTTTCCCTTAACCTCCTATAAAAGGGTTATTACTCCCTTCAAAAGTGAACCTTTGGTGGCAGGGCACCTGATCAAAAACCTGTGTGTTTGGTTCTTAGGCACCTGATCAAAAGCATGAAGGGTTTCTAGATCTACCTGAAGCAGATCTTGTGGTGGCAGGGCACCTGAACAAAAACCTATAGTGGATTCCTACTAGGGTGGTAGAAGAGTGGATGTACCCAATTGGGAATCCACTATAAAGTTATTGTGTTGTCTGGTTGTTTACTTTAATTGATGCACTGTGGCTGTGATAGATATAACAAGGTTTCTAGTTGCTGTATTAGGACATATGCTCAACTGAAACTTCAGTTAGCACCCTCTATTTTTCACCACACTCTATTAGGCTTTAAGAATAAAGCTTTTAGTTTTTATAATCCGCAAATAGCTCAAGAGAAGTGTTTAGAGTCTCTTCATTTTTGAATACTCTATTCACCCCCCCCCCCCTCTAGAGTAGTAAGTATCTTACCCCCTCTCTTTCAATTGGTATTAGAGGGAGGTTGGTTATTCAATAACTTAACCATTCCTAGATTGATTGGTTGAACAGGCTAACTGTTGAAGCCGGCAGAGCTAGTTTCTCCTAAAAGCTCGGATCTAAGGCTGCAGCTCACGCTTACTTTCTTTGAACCACGCTCCCAACAGGACTCCTAAAGGAACAGACCGGGGGCTTCAGCTCGGAGGTCCCACCGCTTACCCGGAAGAACTGGAAATTCTCCCCCTCTCTAGCCAATGCTGAGCTAGGTGCCTGAGTAAGAGAGAAAAAGAAGGTTCCCACCCTTTTCTCAGACACCTTACCGGTCTATTTATAGGCCTCAGGATTCGAACTGCAAATAACCAAATCAAGCACCTGTGAAATTACCAGAATACCCTGGGCTGGGTCTGCCAACAGCCAAACTCCGCTGTTCTGAAGGGCTATGGGCAGACCACCAAGGGTAAAAGAGTAAAAAAGGCTAAAGAGGATGAACTGTTTGCCAACTGAACCGGTTTCTACCCAATTGTTGAACCGGCCTTAACTCTTCCTGCCGAACCGATGCTCGGCGAGAGGACCACCTTGCGGCTGAAAGCACCACCCCGCAGGCGAGACCCTTCGTCGCCATATGGAAAATCTGCCCCTGACCCCCGCCTGTCAGGCGAATGGACTTAACTTTGGCTCCTCCTGCCTAGCGTGAGTGGACCCACCTTTGGGCTCCTCTCGCCTGTCGCGAGTGGACCCACCTTTGGGCTCCTCTCGCCTATCGCGAGCGGACCCACCCTTAGGCCCCTCTCGCTTAGGGCCTTGTCTATTCTTGAGGATTCTTCTAACCCCCTCTCTGCTGAGTTCCCTCCCGTGAGCCTGAGGTTGTACACAATCCCCGCTCTTTTCGGGGTTGTCCAAGCTCGAAAAGAAAAGTCCAATCGAGGCTCACGCCATCTCAGCGACTTTATAGCGGAATCTTCTTCGGGTCGGGATTTTCCCCCCCGGAGTCTATAAATACTGGGATCCTTCCCGAGTGCAACAGGTCTCCTCTCTTCATTTTAGCCCCCATTAATTTCGCTGCTATGTATCTTAGCAACAACTTCCGTGATCGTATCGCGTTGGTGCGTCAGCGGAACAAGGCGAGTGCGGCGGCCTCGAACCTAATTCCCGCTCATACTTCTTCCTTACCACTACCTTCTTCCTCTCGCCTGAAGAAGGCGAGAATAACTGATCTTGTTCCCCCGTCGGGAGGACCTTTACCAGATCCCCCGGAGAGACGCATCCCTCCTACTCCATCGTTCCCCAAGGAAAAAGAGGTAAGATCCTGATGTACCTCCCCTGTTCATTATCTATCTTTCATTGCTCCTTTTGCTGTTGGTTTTCAGAAAAGTCATGCACCCCCCCATCAGTCTGGTAGCACACAAACTCATCTTGCCGACCACCCTCTAAACTCTGTCTCGCCTCCTCCTTCCACTCCTCCTTCTACTCTTGGTGGGAAAAATGGCGAGCCTTCCCATGTCGCTGGGACCTCTCGCCACTCTGGTTAGGAATCTTCTGCCCTGGGCTTCGGCCTCTCTTGTTGTCCACCTTTGATTACGGCCCTTATCTTGTTTTAGCTTTGCAGACATGCGAGTAGACTCATCTGCCGAAGACTCGCCTACTGAGGAGCGCCCGAGGCGAGTAGTCTCCTCGCCTCCTCCTCCTATGGACGAGATCGAAGATTACCTTGGCGACCCTATGGATCCGTTGGCGAAGAAGCGCAGGGTGGCCGAGATGTTCCGAAAACATGCGATCATGATCCAAGAGTTGGAGAAAGACAAGCAAACGGCTGACCGGCAGATTGATTGGTTGGAGGTGGAGGTTGCTCGCTTGACCTCTGAAATTGACGCTGATATTGAGATGGATGAGACCGACCCCCAGGCGATTCTGAATGAGGTCGACCAACAATTTCGTCTCGCGCGTCGCGGCGTAGATGCGGCTCGTGCTTTTCACCTCCCCCACCATCCTCCCTGTGCGAGGTCTCACGGTGGGGGGCGCTGGCAATGGCAGAAGGATTGAATCCTTCGCGCCGCCTCGCGCCCTTATTTTCTGTATTGCTCTGTGTTTTGTAATAATGCTTCCTCTCGCGGCTATCGCCCGAACTCTTTAGATCTAATGAATAGGGCTGCTTGATATATGCGGGACAAACAATTTAATAACCCCTTTTAGTAGTTTCTTTGATAATTTTATCTCTCCTACCGTGCTTTTCTTCATTGCGACTTTTGTGTCATATCTATGCTTAAACCATTTTTTATTATATTTTTATGGTACTGTCTCGCCCCCGGCTTGGGACTCACGTTAGATTACGCTAATCGAGGTTAGGAGAGAGAAAAGGACGGCCGCCTCTTCCCCTTCCTCTACACTATTCTTTCTCACCTCTTCGCATTTTTCTCTTTACCCAACGGGCTATAAATACCCCCCTATCCTGGGGGCCCGAATCATGCTCTCGTTGTCTCGGCGCCCTAAACCTTACCTCTCTTTCCTCTTCCCCTCGCGAGCAGATCCTGTCGGCGCTTCGTCTCGCCTATTCTTCTCGCATCCCCATTTCGCTCTCTGTGCCTAGAATGGGGAAAAAGAAGGTTGAAGAAGGCGAAGGGCGAAGACGATGCGGGAGGCGGTTTGGTGACCATGATTTTCCTCCCGGCCGGATTTCCGTGGAGGACTACAACGCCTTCACTCGCGATTTCTTGCCGGAGGGTTTTGAGTCACGCCCTCCAAGGGTGGGCGAGTCGATCAATACCTTTTATCCTGGTGAACTCGCCTTCCCCGTCTCGCATTTCGAGGCAGGGCTGAGGTTGCCCCTCTGGCCAGAGGTGAAACAGGTTCTAAAATACTTCGGGACTGTCCCTGCGCAACTGAATCCGAACGCTATCTCGGTACTTGTTGTCTTTGCCTGCTACATGCGCCGGGAGCGAATCGAATTCAGCCTGAACTCCTTCCGCAAGCTTTTTGTCTACCATGCTAACGCCGACGGCGTGTCCTACTTCACGGGGCAGAGTCTCAAGGTTTGCGAGACGCCCAACAAGAACCATCACTGGCTTACTCGCTTCGTCGTCATTCGCGGCAACATGGGAGGCATCCCGCTGGCGCCCGTGTCACCAGCCGAGGTGTTCTACACCACTCCCCAGGTTAGCAGCACGGACAAGCTCCTCTGCGACTTTTTCGTTGGCAAGAACTTCGAAGTTCAGTTCTTGAGGCGAGGCCTCGACTCCCTCCTTCCTGTGCTTCCAGGCGAAGTTAAACGCTGGGACCCTTTATTTTTATCTAGGTCTAACGAATAGTATTTGTAAACGCCTCGTCTCGCCTTTTTCAGGAGAAAAAAATGTTCCCGCCCGCCCGCCTTACAAAAGCAACATCAAACCCTCCAAAGATGTCGCCCTCGCCACGATGGCAGCTGAGGCGGCGAGAGAAAACCTGCCCCCCTCCCTGAAGAAAAGACCTGCCGAAGGCTCCGCCCCATCTCGCCAGAGTCCTTCAAAGAAAACAAAGGTCAAGAATGGAGCGCCTCTTCCCTCTGGAAAGGCGAAGCAAGTTCCTGTTGGGATGGTAGACGTGTCGGGATCCTTATCCCCCATCTCTCTGGGGCCCCAATCTCCCCAATCCCCTTCTCGGCTTCTCAATCAGCGGGCCGTCTCGCCAATTGGCGGGACGGATCAACCTGATCCTCCTGCTGACAACCTCCCCTCTAAATCTCCTACTCGTGAGGTGGGCTCTTCCAGCCGCCCGGCTCCTTCCACCCATCTGAACTTCAACATGGGCCCTGTGATCCCGGATGCTGCTGGCGAGCCAACCCTGATATGGGACAAGGAGGCGAACCGGCTCTCCATCTCTACCCTCCTTCCCCCTGGATAGAGCGAGACCAACCTACGGCTCATGCCTTTTCTCTGAGCTTTGGCCTCTACGGTGGTTCAGAGCGAAAACCCGCCGCTGAGCCCCCCTCGCGAGACTTGATCCTGAGGGCCGCGCAATCCCAGCTGTGCTCGCTGGAGATCTCGCACCAGCTCTCGCGCCGTCTGATTTACAATAACAAGAGCTGGAGGGATTTAGAGGCGAATCTGGCGGCCGAGCGTGAGAAGTCTATGGACCTCGAGAAACGGTTGGCCGTGGCCGAAAACCTTCTCGCCAAGGCTCGGGGTGGTGTGGTGAGTTTTTTCCACTCTTGATTCCTTCCCTTTCTTTGTCTACCTTCAACTCCCTCTAATAAATAAACCTTTCGCAGGATGCCGAGACGGCCGACAGGATGCACTCGCGCATAGCCACTCTTGAAGGGGAGGTTAAAAGCATGGAGTCCGAGATCACCTGACTTCAGGAGGCTGCTCTCTCGCCTTCTCGCATGGTGATTCCCCAACCTCCTCCCTCTCATTATTCCCATGTTGAGGTTGTGGAACTCTGCAAAGACGCCAATATCCGGACCGCCGATCTAATCGTGAAGATGATGAAGGAGATGGAAGTCATCAGGGAAGGCTGCGAGGAGGTCACTGCCCGCGACCTGGTACCCGAGATTTATGGCGAGGAGGAAGACGGCTCGTCCTCCAGCGCGGAAGAATAGAAGAATTATTTTTCAGCTGTTTTATATACCCCCCTTTTTTTGGACACTCAGTACTGAGGCATTTTGTACTACGGTCTTTTTCGTACATACATATTTTTGTGTTTAGGACATCTCGTCTTTCTTTTCATCTTTCTTATACGCCTACCTTTTTCTTTATTTGCGGAACGGGATCACGACTCATATCGCATACTGATAGAGGAGCTAGCTTTACCCGTGGTGCGAGCGGGCGGACCCTCGTTGCTCTCGTGCAGGGATTGTACCACTTCTTCTCGCCTTGCTTCTGGACACCCCTGGCGCAAGTGGGTCTCGAATTGCTCTTATAACTAGTTTCGTTTTGCGAGACGAGGATACTCTTCTTCTCGCCCTTTGGTCGGAGAGCAGACCCCTTACTCTAGGTGCGAATAGTCATGTCCTCGCCGCGGTTGCGCGAGGATTGTGCCCCTTCCACTCTCCTTGCCTCTAAACACCCCTGGCGCGAGTGAATCTTGAGGGACCGACTCCTCCCCCCCCCCCCCCCTTTTACCTTTAGGACAAGGACTCTGCCTTTGCTCAAATTATGGGTCATCTTTGCAGGAAGCCCCCACTCATATGCTACCCATCACCCAACCTTCGAGTGAGCCTACAGACCTGCCAGCTCGATGGTAGCCTGGACAGCGGGTCTTCTCGGGGTCTCCTCTCCAAAACCAACTCCAACCGCCGAGTGAGCCTACAGACCTGCCAGCTCGATGGTAGCCTGGAAAGCGGGTCTTCTCGGGGTCTCCTCTCCAAAACCAACTCCAACCGCCGAGTGAGCCTACAGACCTGCTAGCTCGATGGTAGCCTGGACAGCGGGTCTTCTCGGGGTCTCCTCTCCAAAACCAACTCCAACCGCTGAGTGAGCCTACAGACCTGCCAGCTCGATGGTAGCCTGGACAGCGGGTCTTCTCGGGGTCTCCTCTCCAAAACCAACTCCAACCGCCGAGTGAGCCTACAGACCTGCCAGCTCGATGGTAGCCTGGACAGCGGGTCTTCTCGGGGTCTCCTCTCCAAAACCAACTCCAACCGCCGAGTGAGCCTACAGACCTGCCAGCTCGATGGTAGCCTGGATAGCGGGTCTTCTCGGGGTCTCCTCTCTAAAACCAACTCCAACCGCCGAGTGAGCCTACAGACCTGCCAGCTCGATGGTAGCCTGGACAGCGGGTCTTCTCGGGGTCTCCTCTCCAAAACCAACTCCAACCGCCGAGTGAGCCTACAGACCTGCCAGCTCGATGGTAGCCTGGACAGCGGGTCTTCTCGGGTTCTCCTCTCCAAAACCAACTCCAACCGCCGAGTGAGCCTACAGACCTGCCAGCTCGATGGTAGCCTAGACAGCGGGTCTTCTCGGGGTCTCCTCTCCAAAACCAACTCCAACCGCCGAGTGAGCCTACAGACCTGCCAGCTCGATGGTAGCCTGGACAGCGGGTCTTCTCGGGGTCTCCTCTCCAAAACCAACTCCAACCGCCGAGTGAGCCTACAGACCTGCCAGCTCGATGGTAGCCTGGACAGCGGGTCTTCTCGGGGTCTCCTCTCCAAAACCAACTCCAACCACCGAGTGAGCCTACAGACCTGCCAGCTCGATGGTAGCCTGGACAGCGGGTCTTCTCGGGGTCTCCTCTCCAAAACCAACTCCAACCGCCGAGTGAGCCTACAGACCTGCCAACTTGATGGTAGCCTGGACAACGGGTCTTCTCGGGGTCTCCTCTCCAAAACCAACTCCAACCGCCGAGTGAGCCTACAGACCTTCCAGCTCGATGGTAGCCTGGACAGCGGGTCTTCTCGGGGTCTCCTCTCCAAAACCAACTCCAACCGCCGAGTGATCCTACAGACCTGCCAGCTCGATGGTAGCTGGACAGCGGGTCTTCTCGGGGTCTCCTCTCCAAAACCAACTCCAACCGTCGAGTGAGCCTACAGACCTGCCAGCTCGATGGTAGCCTGGACAGCGGGTCTTCTTGGGGTCTCCTCTCCAAAATAAAATCCTCTTGCTTTGAGAAGACAGCTACTTGAAATTGTATGGTATTACCAGAAGGCCCTGCTAGGTTTGCTAATATTGGAAAAAAAAACCTTCATCTCATTCAGAATAAATAATGAACATAGACAAAAGTATTAAGGATAAAATCGCTTTAGATCGTCGCCGCTTCGGGCGCGATCGAGGGGCGTCGCGTCTACATCTTGGAGGCGGTACCCTCCCGATTTCAAGACTTCCTTTACAATAAAAGGACCTTCCCAGTTGGGGTTGAGCTTCCCTACAGAAGCCCCTCTTCCTGCTGCATCCACTTTCTTGAGGACCAAGTCTCCCTTCTCAAACTGCTTGGCCCTGACGTGCTTATCAAAATATCTTGACATCCGGCGCTTGACCTCTTCCTGTCGGATAGATGCCAGCTCTCTAAGCTCCTCCACCAAGTCAAGGGAGAGCCTTTGCTCTTCCCCATTATCTACCAGCCACTCCTCATCTCCCCTCCTTGCCGCAGTAATCCTGGGTGACTCAACCTCGAACTCAACAGGTATGACGGCCTCAGAGCCATGGGAAAGTTTGAATGGCTTCTCTCTCGTGGCGGAACTTGGCGTGGTCCTCAAGGCCCAGAGGACGGAGGGGAGCAGCTCCACCCAACTTCCCCTCAAGTTTTCTACCTTTTTCTTTAAGAGATTCACGATGACCTTATTCGCGGCTTCCACCGGCCCATTGCTTCGAGGATGATGCACTGAAGCAAACCGAAGGTCTATACCTAGTCGTACGCAGAAATCCACGAACTCTCTGCTGGCAAATTGCGGTCCGTTATCTGTGACAATGGCCAAAGGGAGCCCATGCCTACAGATGATTTCTCCCCATACGAAGCTTTTGACTACCTGAGACGTCACCTTTGCCAATGCCTTCACCTCTAGCCATTTTGAGAAATAGTCTACCATGACCAGCAGAAACCTCCTCTGGCCACTGGCTTGAGGGAATGGACCCACCAGATCTAACCCCCATATGGCGAAGGTCCATGGAGCTGCAATCGTGCGCAACCTTTGGGCTGGGAGGAGCTGAAGAGGAGCAAAAGCCTGGCACTTCCTGCACTTCCTTGCGAATTCCTCGGCATCCCTCCTAAGGGTGGGCCAGAAATAGCCTTGCCTCAACACCCTTCCCTCCAAGGTCCGACTCCCGGAATGGCTACCGCACTCTCCAGAGTGAATCTCTTCCAGCACCCTTGCGACCTCCTTCTCGGACAAACATCGAGCCAGTAGACCCGACAACGTCTTACGATACAAGATCCCTTCTTTCAGCAGATAGTACGCCGACTTGTACCTGACTTGCTTCTTCTCGAGCTCTCCCCCAGGCAGACGTCCCGTCGTCAAGTAGGTGGTAAATGGATCCATCCAGGATCCCTGTTGATCTACTTCCATCAGTTCTCCCTCTTCGATGGAGGGCCTAAAGAGTTCTGTCATGGTTCCTCCGGCCCGAGGACCGTGCTTGGCGAGCAGGTCTGCTCGAGTATTTTCCTCCCTTGGGACGTGTTGAACTGAGAGACTGCGGAACTGCCCAATGATCCTCTTTACCTTTGTTAAGTACAACTGGAGGGTGGGCTCTCTTACCTCAAATTCCCCTTTTATATGCCCTGCCACTACCATAGAATCCGTGGAGACCTTGATGTCTTGTATACCGAGCTCATGAGCCAACCTCAGCCCTTCTATAATGGCCTCATACTCCGCTTGATTGTTGGTGAGGGTGAAATGAACCATCAGAGCTTGTTCGATCCGTGTTCCCTCAGGGCTTACCAAAACCATCCCTCCTCCAAAAGAATTCTTTCCCGAGGCCCCATCTACCAGCATCTCCCAAGCTACTACGGGAGACGTCTCGGCCTCCTTGACCTCCACCGTGTAATCTACCAAGAAATCTGCTACAGCTTGCGCATTGATAGCCATCCGAGGAATATAAGAAAGATCAAACTCACTGAGTTCTATCGACCATTTAGCTAACCTCCCTGAGTGCTCCACCCCTTCCAAAATACGGCGGAGTGGGTGGTCCATCACGATCTGGATGGAATGGGCCTGAAAATATGGCCTGAGCTTTCGGGCTGAGATAACGAGGGCAAAGGCTAGCTTCTCTAGGATAGGGTACTTTAGTTCTGCCTTTTTGAGGACTCTACTTACATAATAAATCGGGAATTGCTTTTTACCCTCTTCCCGCACGAGGACTGAACTCACTGCTCCTGCTCCTACTCCTAAGTACAAAAATAGAATCTCTCCTTCTCTCGGACCTTGGAGTAGCGGTGCCTTGGTGAGCTGCTGCTTCAAGGCTAGAAAAGCATTCTCGCACTCGGAGGTCCACTCGAATTTCTTTACCCCCCTCAATGTTCGAAAGAAAGGTGAGCACCTCTCTCCTGCTCTGGAAAGAAACCTGCTGAGCCCCGCCAACTTGCCGGTAAGACGCTGGACCACTTTGGTATTCGTTGGAGACTCCAGTTATAGGATAGCCCTTACCTTATCCGGGTTAGGCTCTACTCCTGATGGGGTGAGGAGATGTCCTAAGAACTTTCCCCTACTGGCCCCGAATACGCATTTCAACGGATTGAGCCTCATCTTGTACTTCCTTACAGTTGCAAACGTTTCTTCAAGATCCGCAATATGAGACTTGAGATCTTGGCTCTTGATCATTAAGTCGTCCACGTAGACTTCGAGGTTCCGTCCCTTTTGCTCTCGGAAGATCTGATCCATCATCTGTTGGTAGGTCGCCCCCGCATTCTTCAACCCAAAAGGCATCATGTTATAGCTGAAGCATCCATCCTCGGTGATAAAGGTGACATCCTTGATGTCCGGAGGGTGCATGCGTATTTGATGATATCCTGAAAAAGCATCTAAAAAACTCATTAGTGAAAAATCGACGGCTGAATCAACCAGCGCGTCGATTCGAGGCAGGGGGTAACAATCCTTGGGGCATGCTTTATTCAAAAGAGAGAAGTCGATACACATTCTCCACTTCCCTTCCCCCTTCTTTACCATTACAACATTGCTCACCCACCCCGGATACTTTTTTGCTGATATGAATCCTGCCTGGAGCAGCTTTTCCACCTCCACCCTGATAGGTTTGGCCATCCTGGAAGCGATGGCCCTTTTCTTCTGCTGGATGGGACGAACCTTGGGGTCAAGGTTGAGACGATGGCATGCCACATCTGCGTCAATCCCTGGCATGTCAGCTGCGCTCCAAGCAAAGATATCAATGTTTTCCTGCACGCATCTCCGGATCTCCTCCTGGTCCTCAAGGCCAAGCTCTCCACTGATTTTCATCTTTTCTTTTCTTCCTTCTTTTGTTAAGATGTCCACCTCCTGTAGCTCAACTACAGCCCTCAGCCTCGAGGGCTCTTCTTCTTCCTCCTGATCTTCCAGAATCTCCTCTTCCTTCCCCAGCCCCTCCTCCTGGCTTCCGAGCTCTTGCTCTCTGCCCTCTTTTTTCCTCCACTGCCATGTTTACTCTCTCTACGAACCTCTCCTCCACTTGCTCAGGGCCTCCTCCCAGCACTGACTCTTCCATCTCTCCTATCTTTCTTTTCTTCCTTCTCACTTCTTTCCCTTCTCCTCCGACCCTTAACTTCCCTGCCATTACTGGCTCCTCCGCAATGCCACCTCCCAACTCCTCAACTCTACTCTCCTCCTGCTCCTCCCGCTCTAGTCTTCTCTCTAACTCCTCTGCATCACCCCTCCAAGAGATAGTGTTTACTGCCGTCACATAACACTCCCGGGCCGCCTTCAGATCTCCTCTTACCCTGATCTGGGTACCTCCCGAATTGAGTTTCAAACATTGATGAAAAGATGAGGGTACACATCTAAAGGCACTAATCAAGGGGCGCCCGAAGATGGCATTGTAACTGCTGGGAGCGTCCACTATCACAAAACGGCAGTTCCTGGACAGCCCTCCCAGAGTTACCTGGAGACCGACTCCCCCCTCTACTTCCTTCCTTTCTCCTGAGAATCCGAACAACGGTCCGTCTGCTGCTAACACCCTCCTGGCTTCCACCCTCATCTCATTGAATGCCTTTTTGAAGATAACATTAACAGAGCTCCCATTGTCCACCAAGATCCTTGATACCGTGAAATTCTCGATAGCCGTCCGAATCACCAGCGCATCGCAGAATAGATCTTCGTGATCTGGCAAGTCCTTCCTGGAGAAGGTGATCTTCTCATCCGGGGGCGGGGCTTGTGACGTCGAGGCGACACCTCGACGGTACATTGTATGAAGGCTGGCCTTTCGGGCAGCCTCGATTCCCACCCCGCCATGAATCACCCCGATCCCCCCTCTATCCCCCACATCTGACCGATCTACACATCTATCCTCCTCCCCCACTCCGGTCATCTCTACTATCTGCGCTGGTGGCTGCTGCTCTCCCGCTCCTCTTCTCCCCTTCTGCTCTAGAAATTCTGGACAAGTAGCTGTCGCGTGACCTTCCTCCTCATGGAAGTCACAGAATGGCATAGCCACTTCCCCCTCCTGCCTCCCTTCTTGGTGATTCCTTCTTCTCCCTGCTCCTGCTCCTCCCCTTCCTCGCTCTCTTCCTCTTCCTCTTCCCCGGCCTATAGCCATAGCTTGTTGAGGCGGGGGTGGGAGTGGCCTAGGATCATGTCTCCACCCCAGCTGTGGTAACCTTCCTGCTCCTCCCTGGTAGTAGTTCCTTCCCCCCGGGGGAAGACCTCTCCCTTGCCCTTGAACAGGGCCTTCCGGTTGCTTCCAACCCAACTCCTGATGTGCCGGCCCCCTTGGCTCCTCCCTTCTCCTCCCTTCCTGCTGCCTCGCTCCTCCTGGTTCTCTAGACTCTACCTCCGTCAACCTTGCTAGTTTCTTGGCAAAAGCCGGGTTTACTGCCTCCATCGCTATCTCCTTTGCTGTCTTCTCCGTCAACCCTTCAAATGATAAGGGTGCCTTCCTGGTGAGGCTCATTTTGAAGAAGCCTTCCCTGAGACCTACAGTAAAGGCCATTTGGAGAGCAAATCCCGGCACCTCCTGAATGTCCAGGATTTCCTCTTGGAAGTGATCCACGTACTGGGCTAAAGACTCGTCTGCCTTCTGCTTGATCAGGAAGATGGACTCCTGGTTTTTCTTCCTCTTCTTCGAGGTCGAGAAGCGCAGCTGGAAGCTCCTACTCAAGTCCTCAAAACCATATATTGACCCTGCCGGGAGTTGATGAAACCAGTCCCGAGCCTTATCCTTCAAGGTGATCGCGAAAAGGCGGCACTTGAATGCATCCGTCATCGGCCTGATGGAGACCGCATCTTCGAACCATTGCAAGTGTTGGAGGGGATCATCCTTCCCCACATAATAAACCATCTCAGGCTCACGGAACCCCTCCGGGACGGGAGGCGAAAGAACCAGCTCGCAAAAGGGTGACCCTCTCGCCAGGGGTCTCGCCGTCTCCACTCGCGCGACGAGGTCCACTGGCGAGACGGCGCTCGCCGGGCTGGGGAACAACTCCCTTCCTGCCAGATCTCGCCCGTTTCCTTCCACCATCTTCTCCTTTCCAGGCCGCCCCCCTGGCGCATCCTCGCCCACCCTTGCCGAGACGGCTCCTTCCGGAGGCGAGAGGCCCGGCACCTGAGGTAGAGGGGTCACGCACTCGCCTCGCTGCGAGATCTGCTGCAACATCCCCATGATGCCCCCGATGGACGCCATGAATTCTTCTCTCCCAACATATCCTCCTAGGTTTTGGGACCCGCCCTCATCTCCTCCTCCCAGATCTTCTGCCATGAGATGATCCAAAGTTCTTCGACGTAGGCTGCAATCCACGCTCACCGCACCAAAAATGTTGAAACCGGCAGAGCTAGTTTCTCCTAAAAGCTCGGATCTAAGGCTGCAGCTCACGCTTACTTTCTTTGAACCACGCTCCCAACAGGACACCTAAAGGATCAGACCGGGGGCTTCAGCTCGGAGGTCCCACCGCTTACCCGGAAGAACTGGAAATTCTCCCCCTCTCTAGCCAATGCTGAGCTAGGTGCCTGAGTAAGAGAGAAAAAGAAGGTTCCCACCCTTTTCTCAGACACCTTACCGGTCTATTTATAGGCCTCAGGATTCGAACTGCAAATAACCAAATCAAGCACCTGTGAAATTACCAGAATACCCTGGGCTGGGTCTGCCAACAGCCAAACTCCGCTGTTCTGAAGGGCTATGGGCAGACCACCAAGGGTAAAAGAGTAAAAAAGGCTAAAAAGGATGAACCGTTTGCCAACTGAACCGGTTTCTACCCAATTGTTGAACCGGCCTTAACTCTTCCTGCCGAACCGATGCTCGGCGAGAGGACCACCTTGCGGCTGAAAGCACCACCCCGCAGGCGAGACCCTTCGTCGCCATATAGAAAATCTGCCCCTGACCCCCGCCTGTCAGGCGAATGGACTTAACTTTGGCTCCTCCTGCCTAGCGCGAGTGGACCCACCTTTGGGCTCCTCTCGCCTGTCGCGAGTGGACCCACCTTTAGGCTCCTCTCGCCTATCGCGAGCGGACCCACCCTTAGGCCCCTCTCGCTTAGGGCCTTGTCTCTTCTTGAGGATTCTTCTAACCCCCTCTCTGCTGAGTTCCCTCTTGTGAGCCCGAGGTTGTACACTAACACCTGAACCATAAGATCTTGTGATAAGATACTTTGATACCATATACACTCACATCAGATTCATGGCCCAGTACAAAGATTATTCTAGCACCAGACCTCCAGTATGCAACTTAGCCAAGTTTGGCATCTGGAAGGCAAGAATTAGACTTTACATGAACTCTATTGATGAAGATATTTTTTCCTCTATCTTAATAGGGCCACCAACACCACCTGCTGCAGCTACTACTACAACATCTGCAGATCTCAGTGCAGTGCCACCTCCTGACTATAATGAAACTTACAAGAAGGCCAAAATAGCTGATTCCAAAGCTATGAATATTCTGGCTCAGACTATGTCTGATGAGACATTCCAGAAAGTGGTTGATTGCACCTCAGCAAAACCCTGTGGGACTCACTGAACCAGATTGTAGCTGGTTCAGCTGATGAGAGGAAGGACAGAAGGTACAACCTCATATCCCAATATGAGAACTTCAAGAAAGAAGAGGCGGAGATAGTAGAAGCCATGTACACAAGGCTCAGCTCCATTATCAATGAGCTGAGGACACTTGATAAGGAGATCACATTGACAAAAGTCAATGATAAAATACTGATGTGCTTCCCCAGCACATGGGATCTCAGAATCTGGCCAATCAAGGAGTCCAGAAGTACAATAGAGATCTCAACTTAAGCTCTCCTTGGCAAGCTCAAATCATTTGAGCAAGTACTGAAGACCAGGGAAGATGAAGCTGAAGCTAAAGCATCTACTCCAACAAGGAAAGAGCAAACCATTGCTCTTAAGGCTGATGATGAATCCAAGGTGACTCAATCAAATGAAGAACTGATGACACTCTTTGCTAAGAGGTTTTACAAGATAGGCAGAAAAGACAACAGAAGAAAGCCATAAAAGTATGATGACAAGCCAAGGTATGATAAAATCCCATCTAAAGAAATTGTTTGTTATGGATGCAGGAAGCCTTGACACATTCTCTATGAGTGTCCAGAGACAAAGCATAAGGAAAGAAGAAAAGAAAAGGAACATGAGAAGCACTACTCCAAGACATCTTCTAACAAATAAAAGAAGAAAGAGAAATGTCTTGTTGCAAAGACCTGGAGTTATACTGAGGAAGACTCATCTTCCTCAAGCTCCAGTGAAGATGATGAAAAAGAGAAGAAAGCTAAAGAGATTTGCCTTATGGAAATTAATGCCTGCAGCAGTAACTCAGCTGCAGAGATGAATGAAGATGAGGAGGATGAATTGTCCTATAAAGATCAGGTAATTGCATCTTATGATTTTACCTCTGATGAATTCAAGCATGAATTTAAAAAGGTCTCCACAGGATGAGCCATGTGGTCCATGTGGTAACCCCACCTCTGAGCCGACGGGTTGTGCTGGATGCCGGGTGGGGGATTGTTGGGTCCGACGTTCCTTCACTTGACCCGTGGCGCTTTGCTACTTATTTAAGAAATTAAGTAGCGCCCTCTCCAACAGTCCGGGCTTTTGGTGCAGTTGGGTATGCTCTTGATCCTTCAGATAGGTTTGGTTTGGTTTTATGCCTTTCATAATCTCACAGGGAGTCTTCTTATGATACTTATTATTATAAACTCTATTCAAGACATGACAAACAGTGTTCACTGCCTTAGCCCAGAAGTATTCTGGGATAGAAGTGTCACTGAGTAATGTCCTGCCAGCTTCTATGAGAGTTTTATTTTTCCTCTCAGCAGTCCTCTTTTGGTGGGGTGTTCTTGGAAAATAAAACTCTTAATGAATCCCTTGTTCTTCACAGAACTTTGTCATGCCTTCAGAATGAAATTAAGTACCATGGTCACTTCTGATTTTGACAACAGAACTGCTCATTTCATTCTTAATTTGCCAAACAAAGGTCATAAAGATGTCTAGGGTTTTAGACTTTTTCTTTAGATTGAAAACACAAGAAAATTTATAATAGTCATAGATTATCCCAAGTGTATAGACTTTCCTACCTAGATTGTGAAATGCCATGAGTCCAAACAAGTCCATATGCAAGAGGTACAAACACCTCTCAGAATCCTTGGCCCAAATACTCTTAAAATATGCTTTGGTCTACTTGCCCTTTTGACATGTAGAGTAAATGACGTCCTTGGTGCATCTTATATTGGGTCCATTTCTGACTAGCCCTTTACTAAAGAGCTTGCTAATTGTCTTATAGTTCAAGTGAGCAAGCCTATTGTGTCATTGCACACAATAAGAGACTTTCTCATTTGCTACCAAATATACTAGTGAGTTTGTACTTAAACATAAAAAAGTTAAAATAATATATATTTCCACTCCTACTGTCTGTCAAAATGACCTCTTGGTCACTTGACCTCTTGATCAAACACTCATCCTTGTGGAAAATAATTGACAAAGACAATGTCACACAGTTGGCTTATGTTAATCAGATTGTGTTGCAATCGTTCCACATAAGCTACTTTTATGATGGAGACTATGTCATTAGTGATCATACCATAACCTTTGGCGACACCTCTGCCTGAACCTCCAAATATCACCTTAGGTCCATTCTTAATAGGAGTATAATCCTTCAGGTGGCTCCTTGTTCCAATCACATGTCTGAAACATCCACTGTCCAAGTGCCATATTAGAGCATGGGTACATGTACCATCCTGCAAACACAGTTTAGTTTACCTTAGGAACCCAAAAGGGATTGGGTCCTTGGTTCTTATTATCTTGAAACTTAACATGTCTACCTGCTGTACTTCTAATAGGAAGACTCACTCTAGACCTTAGCACACTAGGGTTGTGCCAACAATCTATGGCAAAGTGACCCACTTTAGCACAACACCAACATTCATGAATGTTATATCTCCTCTTCTAAATAGCCTTTGAGGTGTGCAAGCTATTGATAACTCACTAATTATAGTTATTTTCATATAGTTTTTATTTAATTAATAATAAGATTATAGTTATATTTTAGTAATTATGATTATAATTGCTTTATTTTCATATTTTAGGTCAATCTGGGCTTTGAATAGCAATTTGGAGCTTGCAGGACTGATCAGAAGTTTAAGCGGTGAAAATGAACATTTTTGATAACGGATAGCTCAACTTCAAATGGTCATAACTTTCAAACCAGGAAGAGTTACGGGACGTGCAACCAGTCAACGGAAAGAGAACGACGTCCTCTACAATTCTGGAAAATTTCACAAGTACACGCCCGTGACATGGGCGTGACATTTGAGTCACGGGCGTGTCTAGGTCAAAAAAAACTGATTTTTCCAAAAAGCTTCCCTGAACAATTTTGGGACTTTTTTCTAAGGACACGCCCCCTGTCACGGGCGTGACCTAGGGCGTGACCTACCCGAAACTGCCAGATTAATGCCAGATTGTGCCGTTTCCAACCAGTTTTGCTGACCCAGTCAGACACGCCCTAGGTCACGGGCGTGACCTAGGGGCGTGACCATTTCAGAAATGCCAGAATTACTTCCCGCCGGTTCCATTCCCGCCGTTTCCTGTAACAGACTAGACACGCCCTAGGTCACGGGCGTGACCTAGGGGCGTGACCCGCAAAACGGCGATTTTTGGCGGTTTTTCTCCAACGTTCCCGGGCTTTCAAGACTGCAGTTTCTGAGCCTGACACGCCCTAGGACACGGGCGTGACCAATGGGCGTGACTCCCAAGCAGAAAAATCTATAAATAGCAGATGAGTCCAGAAGCTCAGGAGGAAGATTAGGAGCAAGTTTTAGGCTTTTGTTGTAGCTTAGTTTACCCTTTTTTATGCATTTCACTCTTGTACTTTTCAATCATAACTTAGTTTTGTTTTCAAGCAATTTACTTTTAGTAATTATGTTTTCTTATTTATGTACCTCCCTTTTCATGTCATGTAGCTAATTTTCTCAGCACTTGATCAAGACAAACTTTGAATAAAGCTAACTTTATTTATTTTCTCAAAAACGTGTTAAGCTCTCTATTTTTGCTCGCTATCGATTTATCTTTGATTTATTCTGTATCGAATTCATATTTCGCGGATTTGTTCTTCGATCATAGATCTGTATCTTAAATGACCGAGAGGTTGCGGATACGAGTAGATCGCTCAAGGATAAAAAGAGTTGAATGCACTCCTCGAGAGGGGACGACATAAATCTGCCGGATTGGAGTCAAATCCAATAGAGGGGTTCACCGCCTAAAGCAAGCTTAGGGGTTTCGACTGGCCGAGAGGTCTTAATCGATCAACCTAAGGTTAGTCAGAAGCATGAGCTCGAGAGAGATGCTTTTGTACTTTAGGAACCTCCACGGTCGAAGTGAGTAATTTTGAGTTTGTATTTTATAAAAGGTTTATTCAAAGAGAGTCTAGATCAAGTGTTTGTGTTAGTCTATTTTCTTCCTTCTTTAGTTTAATTTACCCCTCCTTATGTTTCGATAAAATAATATTAATTTGCGTGAGTAGAAGTACTCAACAGGCCCCGAGTCTAATACGACATTTCTATACTATATTTTGATAGGTACACTTGCCTATATGAGATTTTAGTCTGGATATATTTTAAAACTGTAGAAAATCATCATCAAGTTTTTGGCGCCGTTGCCGGGGAATTTTTGTTGATATTTTGAAAGCGCAAATTTTATTACTTTTATCATTCTCTTTCTCCACCTCCTTTTCTACTCTTCCTTTTCTTTTTCAAATTCATTTCAATTAGCTAACGGTTGTTTTTATTTTCTTTTATAAAAAAAATGTTATCGCAATTGGCCGCTAAAATTGCCGAGCTTACACACAAAGTAAATCTTTTGAAAGCCGCAAGACAACGCCAAATTGTTCCTTATTATTGTGGTGGTTCTCATCAAAGTGAATATTGTTATCATTATAATTTTTATAAAAATCTTTCTTATGAAAATAATTTTTATAATAATTATGAAAATAACTATTCTCACTTTTATGATAATTCTTTTTCTAATTTTCATGAATTAATTTTTCCTATTCTTCTAATTTCCATGAAAATACTTTTTCGAATTTAAATATGAATAATTATTTTGATTTAAATAATTCTTCTTCCACCTCGGCTACTGGTTTTTCTTGTTCGCAAGATCAACCGGAAAATTTTCCGAGTTATGAGAACAATTATTTAGATCCTAATTCTTGTTCTTCTTTTATCACACCACCCACTTCTTCTAGTCTTGGGGACTTTACACAATTTCAAGTTGATCCTCCCCAAACTATAGACGAAATTATTGCTTGTCCTAAGAATTTTTCTCCTTCTTTAAAACTTTTACCTTTGGCGGAACATGACTCTTCATGTACCCCCGTAGTTTATACCAAAGAAGAGGAAAAACTCTTATTTCAAGAGTTTGTTAGGTGTATGGACGCTCTGGACGAAGTAGAAGAAGAACATGTGTCTCCTCCTACGACTTCCAATTTTTCTCCTCCATGCACAATTTATGACTTTTTAGGAGCAAAAATATTTGATCCTGATGCGTCCAATGATTTTATTTCCAGTAAAGTTTTGGATAAAAAATTAATTTTAGAAAATAAACAACCGGAGCCTAATCTTATACCTTTGCAAGAGCCTCCTCCTTGCGAAGATTTTTCTGAAACGCTTACTTTTGATTTTCCTTATACTAACGATTTTCATGTAGAAGAGGAGCCGTTGCAATTAAACGTCATCCACGATCCATTTGCCGCTCCTCTACAAAAATTCAAATCACCTCAGGTATGGATAGGTGATTTGAATTTACATTTTCAAGTCAACAGCTTTAACAAGGAAAATCAAGAAGACAGCGGAGGAGTAGTCGGGCGAGCGACTTTTGCTTCTTCGCCAAAGCGGGAATTAAGGGAGTTGCCCTTACACATCAATTTTTATTTCCCTTTTTCCTAACAATAACCATCTAGCTTAAAGACGGGAAAAAGAAAAGCGCTCTTGGGAGACACCCCTTGCTTATCTTTTAATTTTTTATGAATTGCTTTTTATTATTTTTTAGAAATTGTTTATTTTTCCCCTCCTACTTGGCTTGTAAACATTGGGGACAATGTTTATTTTTAAGTATGGGGGTGGATTCTCATATTGTTTTTATTTTGAAAATCAAAAAAAAAAATGAAAAAATCTTTAGAAATTAAAAAAATAAAATAAAAAATATAATCCCCTACTTACTTTTTGTGATTTCTAGAAATATATTTTGAGTTTATTTATAAGAATTTTTATAATTTTTGATTTTCTAATCTTTTATTTTATCAAAGTTAGTTAAATTAATTTTTAGCGATTTAATTTTGATAAATAAACTTATGAATTAATTTTGTTTAGAGAACCTTATTTACTTCTTTTTCTCTTAATTCTAATTAGTTTCAATTTTATAGTGTTTAGTTTAACAATCTTTTGATTTTAATTATAATCATTTATGCTTAAAGATTCTTAGGAAATTCTAAATTTACTATAGTTGCTCTCTAATTATTTTAATTTAATCTAAATTTTGTGTAACCTTCCCTTTGTTTTAAATTTTCTTGTTAGATCATATGTCATAGGGATGAGAGGATAAAATTCATCATCCCTTGGTACACATATGCAATTTTTTTTATTTTGGTTAGATCATATGTCATGGGACTTATAAATTGCTTGGTACACATATGCAATCCCCAAATAAAAAAATAGGAGTAAGAGAATAAAATTCATTACTCCCATTTAATTTTTGTTTTGATTTGAAGAGAAAAAAATATTTGTTCATATGTCATGGAAAATGAGAGGATAAAATCCATCATTTTCTTGGTAAACATATGCAAATATCAAAAGAAAAAATGTGTGGGGTGAGAGAATAAAATTCATCACCCCAATCCAAAAACTCTTCATTTTTTTTTCCCAAATCCTAAAAAAATGGTTTTAGAAGTAAATTAAAATACTAAGAGAGCATAAGTAGTAGTTAAAAATTTCTTACAAGTTTCTTTTTAGTAATAATGTGAATAATTCTAATCTAATTTTGTTTGCTAAATTACTTAATTTTGAATTCTAATTAATTTATATGAGAAATTTTTGCTAAATACCTTTCTCTGTACATTTTAATTTCATAGTTTAGGATTTAATATTTAAATCGCTAAATTTTATTTTTAACTTTCTTTTGATTTAATGAATTTTTAGTTTAAATTAAAAAAATATAAATTTTTTATAAGTACTTCTCATAGTTTTGCTCTGGAATAGCAAAAGATTAAGTATGGGGGTATTTGATAACTCACTAATTATAGTTATTTTCATATAGTTTTTATTTAATTAATAATAAGATTATAGTTATATTTTAGTAATTATGATTATAATTGCTTTATTTTCATATTTTAGGTCAATCTGGGCTTTGAATAGCAATTTGGAGCTTGCAGGACTGATCAGAAGTTGAAGCGGTGAAAATGAACATTTTTGATAACGGATAGCTCAACTTCAAATGGTCATAACTTTCAAACCAGGAAGAGTTACGGGACGTGCAACCAGTCAACGGAAAGAGAACGACGTCCTCTACAATTCTGGAAAATTTCACAAGTACACGCCCGTGACACGGGCGTGACATTTGAGTCACGGGCGTGTCTAGGTCAAAAAAACTGATTTTTCCAAAAAGCTTCCCTGAACAATTTTGGGACTTTTTTCTAAGGACACGCCCCCCTGTCACGGGCGTGACCTAGGGCGTAACCTACCCGAAACTGCCAGATTAATGCCAGATTGCGCCGTTTCCAACCGTTTTGCTGACCCAGTCAGACACGCCCTAGGTCACGGGCGTGACCTAGGGGCGTGACCATTTCAGAAACGCCAGAATTACTTCCCGCCGGTTCCATTCCCGCCATTTCCTGTAACAGACTAGACACGCCCTAGGTCACGGGCGTGACCTAGGGGCGTGACCCGCAAAACGGCGATTTTTGGCGGTTTTTCTCCAACGTTCCCGGGCTTTCAAGACTGCAGTTTCCGAGCCTGACACGCCCTAGGACACGGGCGTGACCAATGGGCGTGACTCCCAAGAAGAAAAATCTATAAATAGCAGATGAGTCCAGAAGCTCAGGAGGAAGATTAGGAGCAAGTTTTAGGCTTTTGTTGTAGCTTAGTTTACCCTTTTTTATGCATTTCTCTCTTGTACTTTTCAATCATAACTTAGTTTTGTTTTCAAGCAATTTACTTTTAGTAATTATGTTTTCTTGTTTATGTACCTCCCTTTTCATGTCATGTAGCTAATTTTCTCAGCACTTGATCAAGACAAACTTTGAATAAAGCTAACTTTATTTATTTTCTCAAAAACGTGTCAAGCTCTCTATTTTTGCTCGCTATCGATTTATCTTTGATTTATTCTGTATCGAATTCATATTTCGCGGATTTGTTCTTCGATCATAGATCTGTATCTTAAATGACCGAGAGGTTGCGGATACGAGTAGATCGCTCAAGGATAAAAAGAGTTGAATGCACTCCTCGAGAGGGGACGACATAAATCTGCCGGATTGGAGTAAAATCCAATAGAGGGGTTCACCGCCTAAAGCAAGCTTAGGGGTTTCGACTGGCCGAGAGGTCTTAATCGATCAACCTAAGGTTAGTCAGAAGCATGAGCTCGAGAGAGATGCTTTTGTACTTTAGGAACCTCCACGGTCGAAGTGAGTAATTTTGAGTTTGTATTTTATAAAAGGTTTATTCAAAGAGAGTCTAGATCAAGTGTTTGTGTTAGTCTATTTTCTTCCTTCTTTAGTTTAATTTACCCCTCCTTATGTTTCGATAAAATAATATTAATTTGCGTGAGTAGAAGTACTCAACAGGCCCCGAGTCTAATACGACATTTCTATACTATATTTTGATAGGTACACTTGCCTATATGAGATTTTAGTCTGGATATATTTTAAAACTGTAGAAAATCATCATCAGCTATTAATAGTTGTCTGTTTAGAGGGGAGAGCAGTAGCCTTCTTCTTGTTTCTTTCAGCAAGAATCTGACTTAAGGAGAGTCTAATAGTAGATGTACATGGCTTACACATATTTCCACCAGCATAAGTCTTCTTTGTAATAGATATGTTGTTGATGGCATCAGAGACTGCCAAGTCAGGCTTATTGATAGACTTACCCAAGGTCTTGGTTTTTGCTGGAAGAGCCTGAGAATAGGCTACTCCCTTACTCTTGAGTGTGGGGGTTTGAGTACAAAACATAAAAGGTCCATAATGAGCCATCTGGATTTCCTCATAGGGAGCCTTCAGTGCACTCACACCCTTGTCCTTTCTTCCTCCATTGTAAGATACCCTTGTATTTATACAACCTCGGGTGAGCGAGATGGAGCCAAAGGCTTGAAGAAGGGATCTAGGCAAGACGGCCTAGGGCGGTCATCAATTCGCAGAGCGAGTGGGTCCTGGCAAGAAGGACTTAGGCGAGAGGGCCCAGGCGAGAAGTTCCAAGCGAGAGCTGCGCCATGGGATAGGCGAGCAAGCGCCAAGGGAGGAGGCACTCACGGGTGAGTGGCCGACTCACCATGCGAGAGGGCTCTAGAGGGGAGCTCTCGCTAGCAAGACGATGCTCTCGCCAGGCGAGAGGATCCAAGAGGGGAGTTCTTGCCAATCACCGGTTTGGTTTAAAACCGGTTCAGGTAGGGCCGGGTCAATCTTATAGCCCCATGGGATCTTACACTTTTGCCGTAGGTGGTCTGCGTATAACCCTTTAAAACAGCGGAGTTTGGCTGTTGGCAGACCCGACTAAGGGTATTCTGGTAATTTCAGGACAGCTCCATTTGGTTATTGGCAGTCCCAGTTCAGAGGCCTATAAATAGACCGGTAAGGTGCCTTAGAAGGGACATTGCTAACTCTGTCTCTCTCTCTTCTTCTAAGGAACCTAGCCCAACATTCACTAGGGAGGGGAAGATTTTCTGATTCTTCCGGGTACGAGGTGGGACCTCCGCGCTGGAGTCCCCAGTCTAGTCTTTTAGAAGCCTTGTCGAGAAGGTGGTCCAAAGAGAGTAAGTGTGAGTTGCACCTTTAGTTCCGAGCTTTAGGAGGAACAGACCTTGTTGGTTCAAACATTTTTGGTGTGGTGAGCGTGGAACAGCAGCTTGCACAGAAGAACTTTGGGTTACCTCATGGCGGGAGATCTTGAAGGAGACGGAGGCGGGTCCCCGAACCCGGGACAATATGTCGGGAGGGCGGAGTTCATGACATCCATTAGGGGGATCATAGACATGCTAAAACAGATCTCGCAGAGAGTAGAATGTGAGACCCCTCCACCCCAAATGCCAGGTCTCGCGCCCCACGAGGGGATCGACCCGGCAAGGATAGGCAAGGACGCGCCCGGAAGGCGACCGGGGAAGGAGGTAGTGGCGGAAGGCAGCCGGCGAGACGTGGAGGGTAGAGAACTTTTGCCAGCCCAGCGAGTGTTGTCTCGCCTGGAGGTATTGTCACGCGAGTAGAGGTGGCGAGACCCCCAGTGAGAGGGTCTCCCTTCTGCTAGTTGATCCTCTCGGCACCCGTCCCTGAAGGGTTCCGCGAGCCCGAGATGACCTACTATGGGGGGAAGGACGATCCCCTCCAGCACCTGCAGTGTTTTGAAGACGCAGTCTCAATCAGACCAATGACGGACGCTTTTAAGTGCCGTCTTTTTTCCATCACCCTGAAGGACAAGGCTAGGGATTGGTTCCACCAACTCCCAGCTAAGTCAATTTACGGCTTCGAGGACCTGAGCAGAAGCTTCCAATTACGCTTCTCAATCTCAAAGAAGTGGAAGAGGAACCCGGAGTCCATTTTCTTGATCAAGCAGAAGGCCGATGAGTCCTTGGCTCAATATGTGGACCGCTTCCAGGAGGAGATTCTAGACATCTAGGAGGTGCCCGGTTTCGCTCTCTAGATGGCCTTCACTAAGGGGCTGAAGGAGGGCTTTTTAAAGATGAGCCTAACCAGGAAGCCGTCGTTATCATTCGAAGGGTTAATGTAGAAGGCGGTGAAGTAAATAGCTATGGAGGCAGCAAACCCGGCCTTTTCTAAGAAGTTGGCAAGACTGACGGAAGTGGAGTAGAGGGTACCAGGAGGAGCAAGGCAGAAGGAGGGAAGGAGAAGGGAAGAGCCAAGAGGGCCGATGGATCAAGAGTTGGGTTGGAGGCAGCCAGGAGGCCTCGTTTAAGGGCAGGAAAGAGGTTTCCCCCAGGGGGGAAGGGACTACTACCACAGAGGACCATGGAGGTTCCATCAGCTGGGGTGGGGACATGGTCCTAGACTGCTCCCACCCCTGCCTCAGCAAACTATGGCCATCGGCCGGGGAAGAGGGAGAGGAAGAGAGCATGGGAGAGAAGGAACAGGAGTGGGGAGGAGGAGGAACCCCCAAGAAGGGAGACGGAATGGGGGAGTCGCCTTGCCGTATTGTGACTTCCATGAGGAGGAAGGTCACGTGATGACTACCTGCCCAGAATTTCTGGAGGTGAAGAGGGGGAAGGGAGTAGGGGAGCAACATCTGCCAGTGTGGATAATCAAGATGACGGAAGCCGGGGAGGAGGACCGGTGTGTGGATCGATCAGATATAGGGGATCGAGGGGGGATCGGGGTGATCCATGGGGGGGTGGGGATTGAGGCTACCCGCAAGGCTAGCCTCCACACCATGTACCGTCGGAGCATCTGCACAACGTCACACGCCCCGCCCCCGGATGAAAAGATTACTTTTTCCTGGAAGGACCTACCAGATTACGAAGATCCCTTCTATGATGCGCTGGTGATCAGGACCGCGATTGAAAACATCACAGTGTCCAGAATCTTGGTAGATAATAGGAGTTCCGTAAACGTCATCTTCAAAAAGGCATTCAATGAGATTAGAGTGGAAGCCAGGAGAGTGTTGGCGGTGGACGAACCGTTGTTTGGATTCTCAGGAGAGCGGAAGGAGGTTGAGGGAGGAGTAGGGCTCAAGGTAACTCTGGGGGGGGCTATCCAGAAACTGCCGCTTTATGATAGTGGACGCCCCCCAGCAGTTACAACGCGATCTTTGGGCTCCCTTTGATCAGAGCCTTCAGATGCGTGTAATCCTCTTTCCATCAGTGTTTGAAGCTCAATTCAGGGGGACTCAGATCAGGGTGCGGGGAGATCCGAAGGCGGCCCGAGAGTGTTATGTGACGGTAGTGAACACCATCTCATGGAAGGATGATGCAGAAGAACTAGAGAGGAGGATTGAGCGAGAGGAGGAGGAGAGAGAGGTGGATGAAGTGGAGAGAGGCATTGAGATTGAGCCAAAGATGGCAGGAGAGCAGGAAGGTAGGAGGGAGGTAGAAGGTACCAAGGGCAGGAAAAGGAAGATATGGGAAATGAGGGAGTTGTCTGGAATGGAGACTCAGCTGGAAGGGAGGAAGGGATCATCGCCAGGAAGGGGTTCCGAGGAAGAGAGGGGAGGACCTTAGAGGGAGTGGTTGTGATGGATGAGGAGCGGGAAGTGGTGGAGCGTAGGCCGAGGGAGAAGAAGAAGAAGAGGAGACTTCGAGGTTGAGGGCAGCAATGGAGGTTCTGGAGATGGACATCCTCACGAAGGATGGGAGAAGAGAGAAGATCAAGGTAAGCGGAGAGCTCACCCCCAGGGATCAAGAGGAGATTCGGAGGTGCTTACAATAGAACATTGATGTATTCGCCTGGAGTGCAGCAGACATATCGGGGATCGACGCGGACGTGGAGTGCCACCGTCTCAACCTTGACCCCAAGGTCCGACCCATTCAATAGAAGAAGAGGGCCATCGCTTCCAAGATGGCCAGACCTATCAGGGAAGAGGTGGAGAAGCTGCTCTAGGCAGGGTTCATATCTGCAAGTAGGTATCCGGAGTGGTTGAGCAATGTTGTAATGGTAAAGAAAGGGGAGGGGAAGTGGAGAATGTGTATCGACTTCTCTCTTTTAAATAAAGTGATGAGTATAAAAATATACAATTTGATATAGTATTAATTGTACATATTTATAAATAAAACCTTAGTTTTTATATATATAACTAATTATTTTTGTTATATTTCAATTTTTATGTTTTCTAAGTTTTTCTGAATTTTTTGTATTTTTACTTAGGTCACGCCTCTAGGTCACGCCCGTGACCTAGGGCGTGACAGCCCTTTTTAATTTTTTTTTCTGTTTCTGTTTTTTTCCGGAAAATCGGGAAATAGCTGACGCCCGCTGAACACGCCTGTGACTAAAGCGACACGGCCGTGACCAATGAAGTTCTATCCAGAAATCCAGCGAGTTGTCGCACTGTCGCCACGCCCCGTGCCGCCTGATGAATCAGATGCATGACATGCCCGTGACATCTTCAGACATGCCCGTGACCGACCCAAATTCTATCCGAATTTCCAACCCACATGGCACCTATCCCGACAGGCTGTAAGCCACGCCAGTGACCCTGTCACGCCCTACCCGACATGCCCGTATCATGGGCGTGTCACTTGAATTTTTTTTCTATAAATAGGAGGGCAGGGCTGAGTGGAATTATTCGAACACCTGCAGCTTCCTTAAGAACTGTTAGGACTCCCCAGCTCTCTGAAAAGGAACTGGTAGTTGCTTTCAAGTATTCTAAAGTTCTGTAAGTTGTAATATTTTCAGCTTTTTAGAAAGTTGTAATAATTTCAGACTTTATAAAATAAACTCTTTTAATTTTAATTCTGAGTAATTTACTATTTTATTTTCAGCTTTACTTTCCTTTATTTTCTCATACTATCCTGAATGAAGGGCGAAGCTCTGCTTATGTCCTGGATTAAGATAGCGTGAAAACTGCTTTCAAAACTATTTTCAAAACCTTATTATTTCATACTATCCCGAATGAAGGGCGAGGCGAAAGCCTATGACCTGGATTAAGATAGTGCGGAAGCTCTGCAAAATTTTACTACCCTATCCCAAAAACAAAGATGAAGCGAAAGCTTAAATCCTGGATTGAGATAGATAGGTAGATATTATTTTCTGTACTTTATACCGCCCCCATCCTGAGAAGAGGCTAAGAACCCTTAGCACTTGGTCAAGATGAGCTCTGGGCTGGATACTATTTTCAACTATTTCAACTCTACTTTCTAGTTATTCTAACTAGGGTTTTCTGTTAATTGATCATATACCAGGTGACGAGACACTCCGTTTACGTTAACCCGTTTAAACGCAAGCCTTCCCGGTCGTACTTTCAAGTCAGTGATGCTACCAAAGTGACCCTCTCGTGAAGTTAGATAATTAAGAAATAAAAGTTGTGCTTTAATAGGTGAATTAATATTCGCTCAAAGTAATTCTGAAATCGAGGACTACCTTCTAAGTCTCTATCTTAATAAAATCGCGTATATATATTTTTCTATCTTTAGTTTTTAATTATAAACTCCACTCCGTTCATTCGATAAAATAATAGTCCGTTCTACAAAGTAGAATAATTAACACCGATCCCAGGAAAAATACGACCTTGATATTTTCTACAAAATACTATACTCCTATGCGATAGGTACTCTTGCCTTAATCCACAGGATATAAGTAAGTAAACAAAGAGATAGACTTAAATACATAAAAGATTATATAAAACCAAATCTATCTTCTTTAAAACAAACTTTACTTATCATAAAGCATGCCCGAAGGATTGTTACCCTCTGCTTCGAATCAACGTGCTGGTTGATTCAGCCGTCGGTTTTCCACTAATGAGTTTTTTAGATGCCTTTTCAGGGTACCACCAGATACGTATGCACCCCCCGGACATCAAAGACGTCACCTTCGTCATCGAGTATGGGTGCTTCAGTTACAATATGATGCCCTTCAGGTTGAAGAATGCAGGGGCGACCTACCAAAGTATGATGGACCGGATATTCCGGGAGCAGAAGGGGCGTAACCTCGAGGTCTACGTAGACGACCTAATGATTAAGAGTCGAGAACTTGATTCCCATGTCTTAGACCTGCAGGAGACTTTTAGAACTATAAGAAAATATAAAATGAGACTTAACCCTCTAAAATGTGTATTCGGGGCCAGTAGGGGGAAGTTTTTAGGGCACCTCCTCACCCCTTCAGGAGTGGAGCCTAATCCAGATAAGGTAAAAGCAATCCTGGAGTTCGAATCTCCGAAGGATGCTAAGGAGGTCCAATGTCTTACCGGTAAGTTGGCAGGGTTGAGCAAGTTCTTCTCCAGGGCAGGAGAGAGGTGTTCCTCCTTCTTTCGAACTCTGAGGGGAGGGAAGGAATTTGAGTGGACCCCCGAATGCGAGAAGGCCTTCCTAGCTTTGAAGCAACAGCTCACCCAGACGCCGCTACTTCAAGGGCCACGAGAGGGGGATAGTTTGTTCCTCTACTTGGGAGTAGGGACAGGAGCCGTTAGCTCCGTCCTCATGCGAGAAGAGGGTAGGAAACAGTTCGCCATATATTATGTGAGTAGGGTTCTCAAAAAGGCGGAGCTAAAGTACCCCATCCTTGAAAAGCTAGCCTTCGCCCTAATCGTATTAGCCCGAAAGCTCAGGCCGTACTTCCAAGCCCATGCTGTTCAGGTCATGACGGACCACCCTCTCTGCCGCATTCTATAGGGGGTGGAGCATTCGGGAGGTTAGCCAAGTGGTCGATAGAGCTTAGTGAGTTCGACCTCGCCTACACCCCTCGGGTAGCTATCAAGGCGCAGGTGGTGGCAGATTTCTTAGCAGATTATGTAGTTGAGGTCAAAGGGGCAGAGGCATCTCCCATGATGGCTTGGGAAATGCTCGTGGACGGGGCCTCAGGCAGAAGTTCTTTTAGAGGAGGGGTGTTTTTAACAAGCCCTGAGGGGACCAGGATCGAGCAAGCTTTGAAGATCCATTTCGCCCTCACGAATAACAAAGCCGAATATGAAGCCATCATCGTCGGGCTCAGGCTGGCTCGTGAGCTGGGCATACAAGACATCAGAGTCTCAAAAAATTCTCTGGTGGTTGCGGGGCATATCAACGGAGAGTTTGAAGTGAGAGAACCGACCCTCCAATTGTACCTGTAAAGATAAAGGGTATCATCGGGCAGTTCCACAGCTTCTAAATCTTACAAGTTCCAAGAGAGGAGAATACTAGGGTAGACCTGCTCACTAAGCATGGCCCTCAGGCCGGAGGGATCATGACAAAGCTCTTTAGACCTTCTATATAGGAAGGGGAGTTAATGGAAGTGGACCACGAGGGGTCCTAGATGGGCCCATTTATGACTTTCTTGACAACGGGACGTCTACCCGAGGGGGACCTTGAGAAGAAGCGGGTCAGGTACAAGTCGGCCTATTACCTACTGAGGGAGGGGGTCCTTTATCAAAAAATGTTGTATGGCTTACTAGCTCATTGTGTGTACGAGAAGGAGGCGTCAAGGGTACTGGAGTAAGTTCACTCGGGGGAATGCGGAAGCCATTCTGGGAGTCAGACCCTTGAAGGGAGGGCGCTGAGGCAAGGCTACTTTTGGCCTACCCTCAGGAAAGATGCTGAAGAATTTGCAAGATGTAGAAAGTGTCAGGAATTTTCCCTACTTCAACTCCTCCCGGCTCTGAGATTGCGCACGATTACAACTCCATGGCCCTTCGTCATATGGGGGCTAGATCTAGTAGGCCTATTTCCCAAAGCCAGTGGTCAGAGGAAGTTCCTGATGGTCATGGTGGATCACTTTTCAAAGTGGTTGGAGGTGAAGGCCTTGGCAAAGGTGACATCACAGGTGGTCAAGAACTTTGTATGGAGAGAAATCATCTGCCGGCACGGGCTCCCTTTGGCCATTGTCACGGATAACGGGCCACAGTTTGCTAGTAGAGAATTTATAGGCTTTTGTGTCCAGCTAGGCATAAATCTTCGGTTTGCCTCCGTTCATCACCCCCCAAAGCAATGGACAGGTAGAAGCGGTAAACAAGATCATCGTGAACCTCTTAAAGAAGAAGGTAGAAAACTTGAGGGGAAGTTGGGTGGAGCAGCTCCCCGCCATTCTATGGGCTCTGAGGACTATGTCGAACATGGCTACGGGAGAGACGCCCTTAAAACTATCCCACGGCTCGGAGGCCGTCATACCTGTGGAGTTCAAGGTTGAATCCCCCAGGGTGGCAGTAGCAAGGAGGGGAGATGAAGGGTGGCAAGTGGGAAATGAAGAGGAGCAAAGGCTATCCTATGACCTGGTAGACGAGCTCAGGGAGATAGCATCAATCTGGCAGGAGGAAGTCAAACGCCGGATGTCCAAGTACTTTGATAAACACATCAGGGTAAAACAATTCCGGAAGGGGGACTTGGTCCTCAAAAAGGTAGATGTCGCGTGCAGGGGGCCTCCGTGGGGAAGCTAAACCCCAACTTGGAGGGTCCCTTTTGTAACATCCCATTTATGGCTAGACCCCTAGGAGTCGGTCTGTCGTGACAGAACTCCGGTAAACCCCAGAAATTGATAGTAACCGATCTAAAAATAGGTTCAGGCACGACAGCTAGCTGAAGATGCAATCCTCTGAAGTTCGTCGACCGAAATCCCGAGTCATGGGTTGGTCATGCCCGTGACCGGCCCGTCATGCCCGTGACTTCCTTCGATGGTCGACGAAATTAGGAAGCTGATCGCCGAGCTTAGAACTCATGTCACAGGTTGGTCATGCCCGTGACAGGCCCGTCAAGCCCGTGACCTAGGGCGTGACGCCCCCACCGACCATTGACCTAAGATCGACGAACGTCGACCAAAGAACACCTGTCACGCCCGTGACAAACGTGTCACGCCTGTGACATGGGGGTGACCCGTGAACTGACGTAGAAAAATCGGTCGTCGACTCGAGAATGATGAATGGACTAGTGTCACGCCCGTGACCTACGTGTCACGCCCGTGACAAAGGCCGAATCATCACTCAGGCTGGAAATCACTTTAACACATGCCATAATAAGCTCTGATAATGGGAAGTTACACCAGGAGTATTTATGGGCCGTTTCCATCTCTTACTACTTAATAAAATGAGAAAGTGTTGGTCCAATAGGAAATCGCCACCTGGACACATCTTTTCATCTTCCACCTTTTCCTCTCCCTCCACCATAACCGAAATAATATTAAAAGGAGAGCCTTCATGGCCATAAATGCTTTAACCTTTCCCCTCCCCACTTGGTGATCTATAAAAGCCCCCTTAGAGAAAGATGAGAAGTTTACACTCTTGACCAAATGGATTAGAGTTGTTGTTCTTATTGTAGGAGAAGTTCGGCAACGCCACCACCGCGCTATGACAACTCGACGTTCATCTTGCCTCCAAACCGCGAACAAGGTCCTCCTCTACTTCTTCTTTTATTGGTAGATCTTAAGATCTTAGAAAGGAAGTTCGTACTCAACGGAGCCGGACCTATCTCGCGTTTTCATGGAAAACCCATGAAAAATATATTTTTGGGTCCGCCGGAAACCGCCACCTCCGGCGGCCAAACTGCCGCCAACCGATAGCCATCACCTCGACGGAGGTGGTGGTGGTGGTGGCTTGCCAGGGAAGTGACCGGACGGCCGGCGACAGATCGCGGAAGAGCTAAAGGAAATATAAGTTTTCTGAGTTCAGGTTTTCGAGTTCTGTAGAAGATGAACAGTAAAAACATTTTTACAATATAAATATTATGTATATAGTATATAAGAAAAAGATACATTAAATGAGCGCATTTTGATGCTGCAAAACGAGACACTTAGATGCCGATTTAGGAAAACTGGCCAGTCACGAAAGTTGTATCCCTTCGAGTCTAGATTAATTTAAAATTAATTTCAACTCATTTGGGTAAGTGGTTTGACCGCAGTACCCGTTTTAGTGGGGGTTGTACCTACAGTTGGGCAAAAACTAAAATGAATGCCCACTCTTAGTACCTTGTTTAAATGACCTAAAATTTGGGCAGGGGGTTACCCTTAGCCATACCGAAAGGCTGTCCAAAAATGGGAATTTTTGGATATACTTTTCCTAAGGTTTTTGTTTTTATTTTATAAAGTTAGAGTAATTTATTTAAGTGGTCAAATGACCTTCAAAGCCTCCCAAATTTAGGTGAGTGGTCTCTAGCTATAAAAACTAGCTCTGTACAAAATTACAACTCATTTGAATGAGTTTTGGTTAGGAAATCACCTATCCTTAACTAGGCATTAATGAGGCATTTTTGAGAAAAAAGTGCACTCAGAGGTTGGAACGGTCAAATCACCTCAACAGAGGCTGATATTTTGACCACTGACTTAAAAGGGTTATTATAAGCCACTTGGAGAAAAATGGTGTGGTTTAGGGTTGATTTATCCTAGGATCCAAACTAAAACCCAAAAGGGAGGGTTTTGAGGGTTGTGAAGGACATATGGGCAAATGCCCTAGTATTGCTTTGAAATTCAGTGGAGTCGACGTTAGCATAATATAAATCATCTAGATGAAATATCTGAGGATTTGGAGATAGGTAGATACCTCAAAACCCTAACCTTAGTTTTAGGGTAAAATCTCAAATAAGTAAAATCAGTCACTAAACATTATCTAAAAGTTGTGAAACTCGGGTAGAGTAAGCTTTGGAATAGGTAGAACCTATAATAATTTTACTGGAATTTTATGATGTTTATTTCTAGAACTTCATTTGTAAAGTTTTTTATAGCCCTAATTGACTTTTTAATTATTTAGATCTTTCTATTCATTGAAATCCCATGAAATCTTGAAAGTAAATATTTTAGGTCAGATTGGTAGCTCCTGAATTTTTGTATAATTTATAGTCGAGTAAATCTAGTACTTCATTCACAAATATTAAAAAGGAATTTTTTTGTTTAAACATTAATTATGGATGATATTTCTGTTAAAAATTATGAGACTTAGGAATTGAGACATTCAGGCCATTATTTGCTTGTAGACATTTATTCATGATTTTTAGAATCTTAGTTACGGCACTTTTTTTACAAGTCCACCTTATAAAGATTTTTGATAATTAATTTATTCAGAGATTAATATTTGCTGAAAAATTATGAAACTTAGTCAATACTATTTTTAAGGTTGTATCTGCATAGTATAATTAATTTATAATTTTTTGATGGATATTCTCTATACTTGATTCATAAATAATGAAAGATAGAAAATATTGCTAAAATAGTTTTAGTGCCCTTTTGTTGATAGAAAAATTATGATACTTTTGATTTACCATATTGAGATAACATAATATTTAAAATAATTTTGTTGGACATCTTGCATGAGTACTTAGGGTAGTTCATGTTCAAACTGGTAGCCCTTGGAATTTTTGAGGAAATTAATTAATGCCAGATAAATTAGGAAAAATTATAATTTTCTGATTATAGGCTAATTATATCATGATATACCTCCAGTAAATAAGTTAGGGCATTTGGATGAGTATTGGATCATTTCCTATCTGGTTCGACATATAGCATAGGATAATCTGCAATTAGCAATTGGTGTTAACAGTCATAGGATATGATGGGGCACAACGTTGGAGTTAGTTAATCTGCTGAATTGGATGGATGTGAAAGTGTTCGCCATATAAGGATGGGAAGGTTAGTGATAAGTGGTGTTGGCTAGAGTTAAGAGGTGCTCGGGTTCGACGAAAGATCGTCTTTCCCGAAGAGAGGAAGGTTAAAAATCACACTAGGTTAGTCTATCGTAACACGAGGAGGTAATGGGTAAGGGAATCAACCAATAATAATAAGTATCTTGCAAAAGGGAATGATGGGCGTAATCCCATCATAGTTCCTAGTGCCCCTTGAGAGCCCTTCACAGGAAATACCGGGGGCAGTCCTGGGTTAACGTAAACTGTATTAACAAGCTGAAAAAAGTAACTTAGTAATTAGGGTTGCACATTTCACAAACAGAGATAGCACATGAAGATAGTTGGGGGCTTCGGCTTGGATAGTTAAGAGACGGACATTTTGGCCCGAGGAGTTTCGGCTCGATTGTTTGAGACGGACGTTTTAGTCCGGGGAGCTTCGACTCGATTTTTTTTTGAATACGTTAAATTTACATGTGCATAAAAGGAAAGAAAATTAAGGTTGTGGGTCTTCAGTATTGGAGGGTCGATGCACCGACGCCAATACGCTGACTCAGCAAGTGTGGTTAGCACTTCGCCAACAGAAGTACGGTGCGGCAGCCGGCAAGAGTACGCAGGAGTCTGCTTCGTGCACCAAGAATTAAGGCGTACGATAGGTCTGACCGGTAGTGCTTTACTGGTTTAGAGGTGGGCGAGGCCCAACCCACCACTTCTGTCTGCCACTACGGAGATATCCTGGGAGGTTACGGCTCCAGAAAGGGGGAACTAAAGGTCTGTGTACACAGAGTCGGGTGTGTGTTGCACTTGCATGTTCCATCATACCCACTAGCATGTCATAGCATAATCGATTCATTTAACCCCTGACACCTAAGGTATAAGTGGAATGTGACGCTTATATATTAGTACTTGCAAAACGACCCCTTGGTCTATAAGCTTGTGTGGGCAAGTTTATAAATTAAGGTCAATTTGGATATATATATATATACTGTTGTTTCATAACTGACACCCCAACGTATAAATTGGTATGGGACTTTTTATATGATGGGAGCCTTACAGAAGACCCCTTGGCTTATGTGTTCTCACATAAGTGAAGGTTTCTTTTCATATTTCGTCTTATTGTTATTATTTATTATAGAATTGCTAGATTAGTTCCGCTTGCACCTGTTTCTTTTGATTTAATCTCCACCTTCATGTCCTTCCCTTTCTTCCTCTCCGCTCGGTACTTAGGAGCCATGGGGGAAGGGGTAGGGGATGACAGGGCTTAGTCTTTATGACTAACAGTTTTTGAACCACATCATTTTAGGGAATCGTGGAGCCCAACACGGGGGAGCAGCCCCAGAGACCGGTGCGCTTGGAGATGGGGCAGTCTAGATCCGGAGTTCATACAGCTGGGACCGTGAGTCTCGACCTTAAGTAGATGATTGTTTTTGCTTCCGCATGAGTGATTTCTAGTGAAGACATGATGTACCGGGCATAAGCCCGTATTTTAGTACTCTGATATATTATTCTGTGGACACTTCTCTCGTGGAGACATTTATTTCTATATATGTGATCTCTGGTGGACATGTTTTATATTTTCTTATGTTACTGTTCTGCGATGGATTTGGCCGGCAGGATCGGAGTTTTGTAGTTATGACCTTTCGGGGCGTGAAGGTGTCATCGCAAAGCGGAGGTTCTAGGCCTAAGACCCCGGTGTTTAAAAAAAAGGGGGTCTTATAAGTGGTATTAGAGGCATAACATCAATCGGAAAAAGGTAGCAGTCTACTAACCCTGGGTCACCCCCGCTCGAGTTTAGTTTGGGGACAAACTAAGCAGCGGAAGCAGTGGTGTGCCCATATGGGGATCACATATAAATTATCCATTTTTAGTAAAGATTGAATGTTTTCTCATTATGGATTTTGTTACGCAGCCCTCCAGCACAGCCTATGCCACAGGGTGGAGTTCAACAGACTCCGGATGTTGCACCACCTCCTCCAGTCCCCACTCCTTTCCTTCAGTCAGACATGGGGAAGACTCTTACAGCTATCCTTGAGGCCTTCCGGACTCAACAGGCTCCGGCTCCGCAGCCAAACCCGGGGGCCAACTGGTTGAGCATCTTCCGAGGACTTTCTCCCCCGTCCTACTTGGGGACAGAGTCGGTAGTTCAAACAGAAGAGTGGCTGGATATTATGTACAAAATGCTGACCGGGATACGGTGCCCTTGGGAGGAGAGGGTGGCTTTGGTTGTCTCTTGCTTGGATTCCCATGCTAAGAGGTGGTGGAAGATGCTGCTGGACATGACGTTTGCCGATACGGAGGTTGCAGAAATTACCTAGGAAGAGTTCAGGGCCGCACTACTGTAGAATTTTGTTCCGCAGTCGGCCAGGGATGAGTTGGAGGAGCGGTTCTTACAGGTCAAGCAGGGCACCAGGACGGTGGTGGAGTACCATCGGGAGTTCGACCATTTGGCTCGATATGCAGATTCTTAACAGCTGGACGAAGCAGGGTACATTAAGAGGTTCTATAAGGGCCTAAAAGAGGAGTTAAGGGAGGCCTTGTTGTTTGTATCCGACCGGCCTATCTCCCGGATTTTGGAGATTACAAAGAGGATTAAGGCTGATTGGCACACCACTCGGGGCCGGAAGCAACAAGCGGAGGATCAGGGCCGGAGAGCAAGAAATGATCAGCGGTGAGGTGCTATACCAGATGGGAGAAGGACAGAGGACCAGCCTCGTCAGGAAGTGAGGTAGGAGCCGAGGGAGCAGGTGATATTGGCCCCTCAACATCTTCGGATGCAGGAGATGTCGAGACCCAGGGAATGGCATATCCCCCGCCAGAGTGCTTCCACTACCATCAGTTTGGGCACATCCGCAGAAATTGCCCTATAAGAGGGGCACCCCCACCAGCTCCACCGGCTGCCCAGCCAGCGCAGTATTTTGGGGGCCGAGGTTATGGTCGAGGACGTGGATACTAGGGGGGAGATCGTAGACAAGAAAGGGAGCAGGTGTATGCTTTGGACCTTGCGCAGCCTCAGAACCCAGAGCAGGTCATAGTAAGTACGCCGACATGTTTAATTGTTTAAAAAAAATTCTCCTTTTTCTCAGTTGACAAATTTTGTAGAACTGCACTAGATAGAATAAATAGGAAAGAAAAACTCTTTATAGAATCCTAAGACATTTAACCACCCCAGGTATAGTCTTCATCAGCGGCAAGCCTGCCCGCACATTTTTCGATACCGGAGCTTCTCACTCCTTCGTGTTGGAGACGTTCGTAGAAGGATTGGAAGGCGTGGAGCGATTCACAGGCTCGGTGATGAGGGTGCGACTACCCGATGGATCTAAACTCCTTACCTCGGACCACTGCAACATAGAGGTAGAAATTAGTGGAAAGGCGTTTGAGGCTCCGGTGACGCTTTTGAAGTTGACAGACTACGACTTGATCCTGGGCATGGTATGGCTGTACTGAAACCATGACCAGATTGATTGCCAAGCGAAGAGGATCACCGTGAGGCACAGGGACTCTTTCATTGTCATCGAAGGTATAAGACCTGCATCTCGTATACTCTTATCTTCGGTACAGGCCGTTAAGGCCCATCTGCAGGGAGAGGGGGTTTATCAGATTCTATTTGAGATGGCGGAAGTCAAGGAGTCTGTGATAGACATCCCGGTGGTGCGAGATTTCGCTGACATCTTTCCAAAGAAACTGCCAGGACTACCTCTGCACCGAGAGCGGGACTTCCAGATATAGCTTGTGCCGGGGGCCAAGCCGGCATATACGGCCCCTTACCGGATGGCCCCGAAAGAGTTGAAAGAGTTCCGAAGCTAGTTTTAGGAACTAGTAGAGGCAGGGTTTGTCCGGCCAAGCTCTTCACTGTGGGGAGCCCCGGTGCTATTTGTCAAGAAAAAGGACGGAAGTCTCCGCATGTGTATTGATTATCGAGCGCTGAACAGACTGACAGTCCGGAATACATACCTGCTGCCACGGATTGACGAGTTGTTTGATCAACTAGAGGGAGCGCATTTCTTCTCGAAACCTTACTTGATGCCGCACCGAGAGCGGGACTTCCAGATACAGCTTGTGCCGGGGGCCAAACCGGCATCTAGGGCCCCTTACCGGATGGCCCCGAAAGAGTTGAAAGAGTTCCGAAGCCAGTTGCAGGAACTACTAGATGCAGGGTTTGTCCGACTAAGCCCTTCACCATGGGGAGCCCCGGTGCTATTTATCAAGAAAAAGGACGGAAGTCTCCGCATGTGTATTGATTATCGAGCATTGAACAGACCGACGGTTCGGAATACATACCCACTGCCACAGATTGATGAGTTGTTTGATCAACTAGATGGAGCGTATTTCTTCTCGAAACTTGACTTGAGGTCAGGTTATTACCAGCTACAGATTCGAGAGGAGGACATTCCAATGACCGCCTTCAGTAGTAGATACGGACTGTTTGAGTTTACAGTGATGCCCTTTGGGCTCATAAATGTGCCGTCAGCATTTACAAGCCTCATGAACAGGGTATTCGAGGAGTATTTGGATGTATTCGTCATCGTATTTATTGGCGACATCCTCATCTACTCAAGGACGGAGGAGGAGCATACACGACACTTGACGTTTACTCTAAAGAGGCTACGGGAGCACCAGTTGTACGCGAAGTTCAGCAAATGCCAGTTTTGGTTAAAGGAGGTGGCCTTCTTAGGTCATATTATCAGCGGTGCTGGGTTGGCAGTAGACCCGACCAAGATTCGGGCAGTTCAAGATTGGCCACCGTTGAAGACAGCCACAGATGTACGGAGCTTCCTGGGACTTGCCGGATATTACCGGAAGTTCGTCGATGGATTTTCTGGGATTGCACTCCCTCTTACATCCCTGACAAAGAAGGAATCCCCTTTGGTTTGGACGCCATAGTGCGAGGCGGCCTTTGTGGAGTTGAAAGGTCGGCTTACCTCGGCTCCCATTCTCGCTCTTCCGTCGGGAAGGGAGGGATTCCAGGTGTACATGGACGCCTCCTACCAGGGGATGGGTGTCGTTCTAATGTAGAACTGGCACATAATAGCCTACGCCTCCCGATAGCTGAAGATACATGAGAAGAACTATCCGGTGCATGATCTGGAGATGGTGCAGTGATCTTTGCTCTGAAGATTTGGCGACACTACCTCTACGGGGTTCACTGTGACATCTTCTCAGATCACAAGAATTTGAAATACGTGGACACACAGAAGGAACTCAACATCAGATAGAGATGTTGGGTGGAGTTCCTGTCGGATTACCAGTACACCATGCACTACCACCCCGGGAAGGCGAACGTGGTGGCAGATGCTCTGAGCCGGAGAGGAGATACCTCAGGGAAGGGACCACAAGTGATGTCCATGGAGTTGGTCCGGTCTTTCAGAGATATGCAGATATACCTAGTGTCCGAGAATGATCCAGAGCTGTATATGGAGTATCTAGCATCGATGGTGGCCATAGATGATATTTGGGACCGCATCCGAGACAGACAGAGGACAGATGCATGGGCAGAGCCGATATTCCAAGCCTTGGAGGAGGGTTCGACGGGTGATTATTCACTGAGAGATGGATTGCTATATTTTAGAGGCAGGGTCTATATACCCGCAGGAGGCCAGATTTGGGAGGACATCATGGCGGAGGCACATTGTAGCAGATATTCTATACACCCGGGGATCACCAAGATGACGGCAGACTTGAAGAAGACGATGTTTTGGCCATGGATGAAGAAGGACATTACATACTTAGTGACTCATTGCGAAGCATGCCAGCTGGTGAAGGCGGAGTGTAGGAACCCCGCAGGATTGCTACAGTCACTTCTGGTGTCGGAGTGGAAATTTGAGGACATCTCGATGGATTTTATTCATGGCCTCCCCCGATCACGGACGGGAAACGATTCGATTTGGGTCATCGTCGATCGGTTGACAAAGGTGGACAGATTCATTCCGATCAGGAAGGATGACTCTGTGGGAGTACTAGTGCGGAGATTTGTGGAGCAGTTCGTTCGATATCACGGGGTGCCCAAGACGATCGTGTCGGATCCGGATGGCCGGTTCACTTCCAGGGAGTGGAGATTTGTGCAGGCTTACTTAGGTACGCGATTGACCTTCAGCACCGCATTCCATCCCCAGACGGATGGGAAGACGGAACGCACCAATCGGACGCTGTAAGATCTTTTGAGGCTATGCATTTTGGACCACGGGGAACCGTGGGAGAAGCTCTTACCCCTGGTCGAGTTCTCCTATAACAACAACTACCAGTCTAGCATCAGGATGGCGCCTTACGAATCCTTATATGGAAGGAAATGCAGGACCCCGCTTTCTTGGATTTAGGATGAGAATCCGAAGACATTGGGATCGGATTTTGTTAAAGACACCGAGGATCAGGTGAGACTGATCAGAGACAGGATGTTAGAGGCGCAGAGCAGACAGGCTAAGTACTATGATGCCCGACATCGTCAGGTGGATTTTCAGGTTGGGGACCGAGTGTTTTTGAAGATACGGCCCATGCATGGAGTTTCACGGGTGCGTGGTCGGAGGAAGAAGCTTAGCCCTAGGTATATGGGCCCTTACAGGATCCTGGAGCGGATCGGGGCCCTAGCCTACAGGCTGGAGTTGCCACCAGAGCTGGCAGCTCTGCACGACGTCTTCCACATTTCTTCGCTGAGGAGGGCTCTACTACGCTTGGAGCAGCATATTTTGACCACCGAAGGGCCGGTAGCTTAAGACCGGTCTGTTCACTTGGAGCCGGTTCAGATCGATGACAAAGGAGTACGGATCTTGGGCCACAAGAAGATCCCCTTAGTCAAGGTTCTGTGGAGGAACCACGGTCAGGAGGAGAACACCTGGGAATCGCAGGACCTAATGAGGCAAAAATACCCGGAGTTGTTCAGTCAGGTATACCTCACCACCTCTCGGTCTAATATAAATTACCTTCTTATATTGAACCGGTAGGACTAAATAAGGGAAATTGAAAACCTAGGCACGCGCACTCAGTCAGGAAAGTAGGGGCTAATCTTTTATTTATTGGGGAATTGCCTTCGTTTATTGAACAAGTAGTCGCTTCGACACAATAGGAAAACCATATGGGATGTTACAAGTTAATTTTATTCCGGTAGAAATCCCCATAGGCTTAACCTCAAATTTGAGGACGAAATTTTTGTTTTGTTTATTGGGATTTATAACATCCCATTTCTGGCTAGACCCCTAGGAGTCGATCTGCCGTGACAGAACCCCCGTAAACCCCAGAAATTGACAGTAACTGATCTAAAAATAGGTTCAGGCACGACGGCTAGCCAAAGACGCAATCCTCCGAAGTCCGTCGACCGAAATCTTGAGTCACGGGTTGTTCACGCCCATGACCGACCCATCACGCCTGTGACTTCCTTTGATGATCGACAAAATCAAGAAGCTGATCGTCGAGCTCAGAACTCATGTCACGGGTTGGTCACGCCTGTGATAGGCCCATCACGCCCGTGACCTAGGGCGTGACGCCTCCACCGACCGTCGACCTCAGATAGACGAACGTCGACCGAAGAACACCTGTCACGCCCGTGACAAACATGTCATGCCCGTGACATGGGGGTGACCCGTGAACCGACGCAGAAAAATCGGTCGTCGACTCGAGAATGATGAATGGACTAGTGTTATGCCCGTGACCTACGTGTCACGCCCGTGACAAAGGCCGAAACGTCAGCCAGGCTTGAAATTACTTTAACACATGCCATAATTAACTCTGATTATGGGAAGTTACACCAGGAGTATTTATGGGCCGTTTCCTTCTCTAATTACTTAATAAAATGAGGAAGTGTTTGTCCAATAGGAAATCTCCACCTGGACACATATTTTCATCTTCCACCTTTTCCTCTCCCTCCACCATAACCGAAATACTATTAAGAGGAGAGCCTTCATGGCCATAAATGCTTTAACCTTTCTCCTCCCCACTTGGTGATCTATAAAAGCCCCCTTATTGCAAGATGATAAGTTTACACTCTTGACCAAATGGATTAGAGTTGTTGTTCTTGATGTAGGAGAAGTTCGGCAATGCCACCACCGCGCCAAGACAACCCGACGTTCATCTCGCCTCCTAACCGCGAACAAGGTCCTCGTCTACTTCTTCTTTTATGGGTAGATCATAGGATCTTAGAAAGGAAGTTCGTGCTCAACGGAGTCGGACCTATCTCGCGTTTTCATGGAAAAACCATGAAAAATATATTTTCGGGTCCGCCGGAAACCGCCACCTCCGGCGGCCAAACCACCGCCGACTGATAGCCATCGTCTCAACGGAGGTGGTGGTGGTGGCTGGCCAGGGAAGTGACCGGATGGCCGGCGACGGATCGCGGAAGAGCTACAGGAAATATAAGTTTTCTGAGTTCAGGTTTTCAGGTTCTGTAGAAGATGAACAGTAAAAACATTTTTATAATATAAAAATTATGTATATAGTATATAATGAAAAGATACATTAAATGGACGCATTTTGATACTGCAAAACGAGGCACTTATAGGCCGATTTAGGAAAACTAGCCAGTCACGAAAGTTCTAGCCCTTTGAGTCTAAATTAATATAAAATTAATTTCAACTCGTTTGGGTAAGTGGTTTGATCGCAGCACCCGTTTTAGTGGGGGCTGTACCTAGAGTTGGGCAGAAACTAAAATGAATGCCCACTCTTCGTCCCTTGTCCAAATGACCTTAAATTTGGGCAGGGGGTTTCCTTAGCCATACCTAGAGGCTGTCCAAAAATGGGAATTTTTGGAGATATTTTGCCTAAAGTTTTTTGCTTTAATTTAATAAAGTTAGAGTACTTTATTTAAGTGGTCAAATGACCTACAAACCCTCCCAAATTTTGGTGAGTGGTCCCTGGCTATAAAACCTAGCTCTATACAAAATTCCAACTCATTTGTATGAGTTTTGGGTAGTAAATCACCTATCCTTAACTAGGCATTAATGAGGCGTTTTTGAGTAAAAAGTGCACTAAGAGGTTGGAACGGTCAAATCACCTCAATAGAGGCTGATATTTTGGCCACTGACTTAGAAGGGTTATTATAACCCACTTGGAGAAATATGTTGTGGTTTAGGGTTGATTTACCCTAGGATTCAAACTTAAACCCTAAAGGGAGGATTTTGAGGGTTGTGAAGGACATGGGGAAAAATGCCCTCATATTGCCTTGAAATTCAGTAGAGTCGACGTTAGAATAATATAAATCATCTGGATGGAATATCAGAGGACTTGGAGATAGGTAGATACCTCAAAACTCTAACCTTAGTTTTAGGGTAAAATCTCAAATAAGTAAAATCAGTCACTAAACATTATCTAAAAGCTGTGAAACTCAGAGATTAATACTTGCTGAAAAATTATGAAACTTGGCCAATACTATTTTTAAGATTGTATCTGCATAGTATAATTAATTTATAATTTTTGGATGGATATTCTCTGTACTTGATTCATAAATAATGAAAGATAAAAAATATTGCTAAAATAGTTTTAGTGCCCTTTTGATGATAGAAAAATTGTGATACTTTGGATTTACCATATTGAGATAACATAATATTTAAAATAATTTTGTTGGACATCTTGCATGAGTACTTAGGGTAGTTCATGTTCAAATCGGTAGCCCTTGGAATTTTTGAGGGAATTAATTAAATGCCAGATAAATTATGAAAAATTATAATTTTCTGATTATAGGCTAATAATATCATGATATACCTCCAGTAAATAAGTTAGGGCATTTCGATGAGTATTGGATCATTTCCTATCCGGTTCAACATATAACATAGGATAGTCTGCAATTAGCAATTGGTGTTAACAGTCATATGATATGATGGGGCACAACGTTGGAGTTAGTTAATCTGCTGAATTGGATGGATGTGAAAGTGTTCACCATATAAGGATGGAAAGGTTAATGAGAAGTGGTGTTGGCTAGAGTTAAGAGGTGCTCGGGTTCGACGAAAGATAGTCTTTCCCGAAGAGATGAAGGTTAAAAATCACATTAGGTTCGTCTATCGTAACACGAGAAGGTAATGGGTAAGGGAATCAACCAATAATAAGTACCTTGCGAAAGGGAACGATGAGCGTAATCCAATCATAGTTCCTAGTGCCCCTTGAGGGCCCTTCACAGGGAATACCGGGGGCAGTCCTGGGTTAACGTAAACTGTATTAACAAGCTGAAAAGAGTAACTTAGTAATTAGGGTTGCATATTTCACAAACACAGATAACACGGGAAGATAGTTGGGGAGCTTCGGCTTGGATAGTTAAGAGACGGATGTTATGGTCCGGGGAGTTTCAGCTCGATTGTTTGAGACGGACGTTTTAGTCCGGGGAGCTTCGGCTCGGTTTTTTTTTAAATACGTTAAATTTGCATGTACATAAAAGGAAAGAAAATTAAGGTGGTGGGTCTTCGGTATTGGAGGGTCGATGCACCGATGCCAATACGCTGACTTGGCAAGTGTGGTTAGCACTTCGCCAACAGAAGTCCGGTGCGCCAGCCGTCAAGAGTACGAAGGAGTCCGCTTCGTGCACCAAGCATTGAGGTGTACGATAGGTCTGACCAGTAGTGCTTTACCTATTTAGAGGCTGGCAGGGCCCAATCCACCGCTTCCGTCTGCCACTACAGAGGTATCTTGGGAGGTTACGACTCCAAAAAGGGGGAACTAAAGGTCTGTGTGCACAGAGTCGGGTGTGTGTGTTGCACTTGTATGTTCCATCATACCCACTAGCATGTCATAGCATAATCGATTCATTTAACCCCTGACACCTAAGGTATAAGTGGAATGGACTCTTATACATTAGGACTGGCAAAACAACACCTTGGTCTATAAGCTTGTGTGGGCAAGTTTATAAATTAAGGTCAATTTTGATTTATATATTCTGCTGTTTGATAACCGACACCCCAACGTATAAATTTGTATGGGACTTATTATACGATGGGAGCCATGCAGAAGACCCCTTGGCGTATGTGTTCTCACATAAGTGAAGGTTACTTTTAATATTTCGTCTTATTGCCATAATTTATTATAGAATTGCTAGATTAGTTCCGCTGTCACCTGTTTCTTTTGATTTAATCTGCACCTTAATGTCCTTCCCTTTCTTCCTCTCCACTCGATACTTAGGAGCCATGGGAGAAGTGGTAGGGGTTGATAGGGCTTAGTCTTTATGACTAACCGTTTTCGAACCGCATCATTTTAGGGAATCGTGGAGCCAAGCACGGGGGAGTAGCCCTAGAGATCGGTGCGCTTGGAGACGGGGAAGTCTAGCTCCAGAGTTCATACAGCCGGGACTGTGAGTCTCGACCTTGAGTAGATGTTCTATTTTTGCTTCCGCATGAGTGATTTATAGTGAGGACATGATGTACCGGGCATAAGCCCGTATTTTAGTATTCTAATATATTATTCTATGGACACTCCCCTCGTGGAGACTTTTATTTCTATATATGTGATCTTTGGTGGACTTGTTTTATATTTTCTTATGCTACTGTTCTGCGATGGATTTGGCCGGCAGGATCGGCATTTTGTAGTGACAACCTTCCCGGGCATGAAGGTTTCACCGCAAAGAGGCAGTTCTGGTCCTAAGACCCTGGTGTTTAAAAAAAAGGGTCTTACACCTTTATTGTAAAGGAAGTCTTGAAGTTAGGAGGGTATCACCTCCAAGATGTGGACGGGATACCCTTGGATCGTACCCGAAGTGGCGATGATCTGAAGCGATTCTACCCCTAATGTTATATCTTTTTGTACTTATTTGAACATGTTTGAACATGTTTCTAAGGATCTTCATATTTGTATGCATGACACGATTTCTTAACACAACGCAGTTCGAGGTGACCTTCTTTGAGAAATGAGATTACGGCAGTTGAGGAGAAGAGAAGCCGAGAAGACCCGCTGACCAGGCTCTCATCAAGCTAGCAGGGATGTAGGCTCACTCGGTGGATAGAGTTGGTTGAGGAGAGGAGACCCCGAGAAGACCCGCTGACCAGGCGCCCATAAGCTGGCAGGGTTATAGGCTCACTCGGTGGTTGGAGTCGGTTGAGGAGACGAGACCCCGAGAAGACCAGCTTACCAAGCTCTCATCAAGCTGGCAGGGCTGTAGGCTCACTCGGTGGTTGGAATCGGTTGAGGAGAGGAGACCCCAAGAAGACCTGCTGACCAGGCACTCATCAAGCTGGCAGGTTGTAGCCTCACTCGGTGGATGGAGTTGGTTGAGGAGAGGAGACCCCGAGAAGACCCACTGACCAGGCTCTCATCAAACTGGCAAGGTTATAGCCTCACTCGGTGGTTGGAGTCGGTTGAGGAGAGGAGACCCCGAGAAGACCCGCTGATCAGGCTCCCATCAAGCTGGCAGGGCTGTCGGCTCACTCGGTGGTTGGAGTCGGTTTAGGAGAGGAGACCCCGAGAAGACCCACTGACCAGGCTCTCATCAAGCTGGCAGGGTTGTAGGCTCACTCGGTGGTTGGAGTCGGTTGAGGAGAGGAGACCCCGAGAAGACCCGCTGACCAGGCTCTCATTAAGCTGGCAGGGCTGTAGGCTCACTCAGTGGTTGGAGTCGGTTAAGGAGAGGATACCCCGAGAAGACCCGCTGACCAGGCTCTCATCAAGCTGGCAGGGCTATAGGATCACTCAGTGGTTGGAGTCGGTTGAGGAGAGGAGACCTCGAGAAGACCAGCTGACAAGACTCCCATCAAGCTGGCAGGGCTGTAGGCTCACTCGGTTGTTGGAGTCAGTTGAGAAGAGGAGACCCTGAGAAGACCCGCTGAACAGGCTCTCATCAAGTTGGCAGGGTTGTAGGCTCACTCGGTGGTTGGAGTCGGTTAAGGAGAGGATACCCCGAGAAGACCCGCTGACCAGGCTCTCATCAAGCTCACAGGGTTGTAGGCTCACTCTATGGTTAGAGTCGGTTGAGGAGAGGAGACCCCGAGAAGACCCGCTGACCAGGATCTCATCAAGCTGGCAGGGCTGTAGGCTCACTCGGTGGTTGGAGTCGGTTGAGGAGAGGAGACCCCGAGAAGACCTGCTGACCAGGCTCTCATCAAGCTGGCAGGGGTTTAGGCTCACTCGGTGGTTGGAGTTGGTTTAGGAGAGGAGACCTCGAGAAGACCCACTGATAAGGCTCCCATCAAGCTGGCAGGGCTGTAGGATCACTCGGTGGTTGGAGTGGGTTGAGGATAGGGGACCCCGAGAATACCCGCTGACTAGGCTCCCATCAAGCTAGCCGGGCTATAGGATCACTCGGTGGTTGGAGTCGGTTGAGGGGAGGAGACCCCGAGAAGACTCGCTGACCAGGGTCCATCAAGCTGGCAGGGTTGTAGGCTCACTCGGTGGTTGGAGTCGGTTGAGGAGAAGAGACCCTGAGAATACCCGCTAACTAGGCTCTCATCAAGCAGGCAAGGTTGTAGGCTCACTCAGTGGTTGGAGTCAGTTGAGGAGAGGAGAACCCGAGAAGACCCGCTGACCAGGCTCCCATTAAGCTAACAGGGTTGTAGGATCACTCGGTGGTTGGAGTCGGTTGAGGAGAGGGGACCCCAAGAAGACCCGCTGACCAGGCTACCATCAAGCTGGCAGGGTTATAAGATCACTCAGTGGTTGTAGTTGGTTGAGGAGAGGAGACCTCGAGAAGACCCGCTGACCAGTCTCTCATCAAGCTGGCAGGGTTGTAGGCTCACTCGGTGGTTGGAGTCGGTTGAGGAGAGGAGACCCCGAGAAGACCCGCTGATCAGGCTCTCATCAAGCTGGCAGGGCTGTAGGCTCACTCAGTTGTTGGAGTAGGTTGAGGAGAGGAGACCCCGAGAAGACCCGCTAACCAGGCTCCCATCAAGCTAGCAGGGATGTAGGATCACTTGGTGGTTGAGTCGGTTGAGGAGAGGGGACCCCGAGAAGACCCGCTGACCAGGATCTCATCAAGCTGGCAGGGTTGTTGGATCACTCGGTGGTTGGAGTCGGTTGAGGAAAGGAGACCCCGATAAGATCCACTGACCAGGCTCTCATCAAGCTGGCTGGGTATAAGCTCACTCGGTGGTTGGATTCAGTTGAGGAGAGGAGACCCCGAGAAGACCCGCTGACCAGGCTCCTATCAAGCTCGTAGGGTTGTAGGATCACTCGGTGGTTGGAGTCGGTTAAGGAGAGGGGACCCCGAGAAGACCTGCTGAACAGTCTCCCATCAAGCTGGTAGGGCTGTAGGATCACTCGGTGGTTGGAGTTGGTTGAGGGGAGTAGACCCCGAGAAGACCCACTGACCAAGCTCTCATCAAGCTGGCAGGGCTGTAGGCTCACTCGGTGGTTGGAGTCAGTTGAGGAGAGGAGACCCCGAGAAGACCCGCTGACAAGGCTCTAATCAAGCTGGCAGGGTTGTAGTCTCACTCGGTGGTTGGAGTCGGTTGAGGAGAGGAGACCCCGAGAAGACCCGCTGACCAGGATCTCATCAAGCTGGCAGGGCTGTCGGCTCACTCGGTGGTTGGAGTCGGTTGAGGAGAGGAGACCCTGAGAAGACCCGCTGACCAGGCTCCCATCAAGCTGGCAGGGCTGTCGGCTCACTCGGTGGTTGGAGTCGGTTGAGGAGAGGAGACCCCGAGAAGACCCACTGACCAGGCTCTCATCAAGCTGGCAGGGCTGTAGGCTCACTCGGTGGTTGGTGTCGGTTGAGGAGAGGAGACCCCGAGAAGACCCGCTGACCAGGCTCTCATTAAGCTGACAGGGCTGTAGGCTCACTCGGTGGTTGGAGTCGGTTGAGGAGAGGATACCCCAAGAAGACCCGCTGACCAGGCTCCCATCAAGCTGGTAGGGTTGAAGGCTCACTCGGTGGTTGGAGGGGATTTTGGAGGGTATCCTGGAAGTACACGTTGACCTAGATCGCCAAGTTGGCAAGGCCGTTAAGTGGTTGTGAAACAATAACAAAAGATATGAAGTATCAAGGGAAAAACCACACTATTGGTCAGCAAAGGAAGGACTCTAATCGTAAAGGAGTAGGAAAGCTCCCTGCCCAAGAATAAAAAGGGGGGGATAGGACTAACCCTTCAAGGTCACTCGCTTCGAGAGGTATCAAGGGGTGAGACAATAAGGGGGAAGGCGTTTCCATGCACGAGAACGACGGGGTCATGGTGACTGGCCCCCTGGGCCAGGTTTGCTCCCGCCAGGAGACGATACGAGCGGCGACCCCTTCTCTCAAATGAACGGATCCTCAGATCTTGCAAAGCAATCGAAACAAAAAGAAAGGAGAGAACTAGCTCTAGAACAACACATGGGTAATATATATATATATATCTATACGCAGCACATCCAGTGAATAGTCCAATCCAAAATTACATCAGTTGCAAAAAGAAGCATCGAAAATAAAGGAAAAGCTGTGCTCTGGAAGCTCTAATACTTCTCGCTGGCCGACGAGCCTTCTCCATCGTCGTAGATCTCTAGCACAAGGTCGCTGGCGGTAACATACTCACAATCATCCTTGTCGACGCCCATCTCGCGCATCATCTTCAGGATTAGCTCGGCGGTTCTGATGTTCGCATCTCAGAAAAACTCCTCGACCACCTCATGGGTGTAAAGATAAGGAGGTGGGGGAAACGCCAAGCGAGAGGTCGAGGGGGCGGCATCCTTGAGCTGGACGACCTTGGCCATTAGCTCCTTCACCTCTGCTTCCAGCTCCGCTATGCGCGAGTGTAACCTCTCTGCCGTCTCGGCATCCTGCAGGAAGTCTTTGTTAGATTGGGGTCAGGTATATAGAAAACGAGCTGAGGGAAAACTCACCACTCCGTCGCGAGCCTTGGCGAGAAGCTTCTCGGCTACCTCTAGTCTCTTCGCGAGATCTCCCGACTTCTCGCGCTCGGTGGCAAGGTTGGTCTCAGACTCTTTCCATTTTTTATTGTTGTAGATTAGGCGGCGCGAGAGCCTGTACAAAAGCTCCAAAGTGCGCAGTTTGGAGTGTGTCGCCCTCAGGACCAGGTCTCGCGAGGAGGCCTTGTCAAGGAAATCGGGGCCATGACCTCCGTAGAGACCAAAGCCCAAGGAGAAGGCGTGGCCTGTATGCTGGTCCTGCTCTCTGTAGGAGGGGAGCAGGGTGGAGACAGAGACTCTGTGCGCCCCCTTGTCCCAGATCAGTGTTGGGTCATTGGTGGCATCAGGGACAACAGGGCCCATGTTGAAGTTGAAGTGGGCAGACGGTGCAGGGTAGTGAGAAAGAACCCCCTCGCAAGGGGGAGACCAGGACGGTTGTTGGGAAGAGCTGGCGTGTTGCGCGATCAGCGCCGTCTCTTCAAGTAGCGAGGCGGCCTCGCAAGAAGAAACCCGAGGAGGGGACTGGGGGACTGGGACCCTAGGGAAATGGGGCTTAGGGACCCTGACACCACCGTCTCCTCGGGAGTTTTCTTCTTGTCGGGCGGGAGAGAGATCGCTTTCTTCACCTTCACTTTCATCTTCTTTGAGAGGCTAAGGCGAGACGGGGCGGAATCTTCGGCCGGCCTCTTTAGGGAGGGGGTCAGTGATTCTTTAGCCACCTCGGCCGCCATGTTGGCGAGAGCGATGCCATTGGACGCTTGATGTTTCTTTATAAGGAGGATGAACTGGCACATTCCTCTCTCCTGATAAAGGCGAAATGGAGTGTTAAAGGAAGAAATAAGCAAGAGGGAAGTAGTAAATGCGAGACCAAAAAGGAAGGTCGAGCATACCTTCACCAGGAAGCACGGGGAGGAGTGAGCCAAGACCGCGCCTCAGATACTTGACCTCAAAGTTTTTTCCGACGAGGAACTCGCAGAGGAGCTTGTCCGTGCCGCCGACTTGGGGGGTTGCGTAGAAGGCTTCGGGGGGTGAGACAGGCGCGAGCGGGGCACCACCCAGGTTGCCACGGATGAAGACGAATCGCGTGAGCTAATGATGGTTCTTCTTGGGCGTCTCGCAGACTTTGAGGCCTAGCCCTGTGAAGTAGGATACCCCGTCCTGATTGGCATGGTAGATGAAGAGCTTGCGGAAGACAATTATGCTGAACTCTATTCGCTCTCGCCGCATGTAGCTCGCAAAGGAGACCAGGACAGAGATGGTATTAGGATTCAGCTGGGCCGTCATGGCGCCAAAGTATTTCAAGACCTGCTTCACTTCCGGCCAGAGAGGTATTCTCAACCCCGCCTCGAAGTGCGAGACGGGGAAAGCGAGCTCCCTGGGGTAGAATGTATTTATTCTCTCGCCGACTTTGGGGGGCGCGATTCGAAGTTCTCTGGCAGGTATTCACAAATGAATGCATCATACTCGTCCGCAGAGATACGCCCGGGTGGAAAGTCGTGATCCGCGAATCGCTTCCCGCAATGGCTTCATCCCTCGCCTTCCTCGGGTTTTTTCTTCCCCATAATCGTGTGAAACGGCTGGGACTAGAGGCAGAGGAGGCTAGCGAGGTGACCCAGGGGTGAGGGGGCGAGATGACGGGATGGCAGACGCGTGGTTCGTACGTGAGAAGGACGAAGAAGAATGGGGAGGCTGAAGCACAGCGATTTATAAAAGCATGGGTCTAACCATCCCGCCATCTCGCCTCTATCATAGGGGATATTTATAGCAATCATAGGGTTTGGGAAAAGAGTGTACGGAAGAAAAAATTGTGAGGGGGAAGGGGAAGAGGTGGTAGGCCTTTCCTCTCTCCAGGTCTCGATTTGCGCAGCCCCGGGTGGGCCCTAAGCACAGCCAAGAGGCGAGAATAAATTAAAATTAAAAAAATCGGTTGATCAAGAAAAATTAGCACAGGTGCAAAATTTAAATACAATTACGGAAAATCAAACGAATACGGAGAAGCAGATAATTATTAAATTAATAAAGTTCACAGCGCCCTCCGCCGCGAGGCGGGCAGTAAGTTCACAGGGTGCATGATTTGCGCTAGACAGAAGCACAAATAATTTATTACAAGCCATAAAGGAAGGGGAGAGACGCGAGACGAGACGAGAACTCGTCAATTCTTGTGCCACCTCCAGCGCCCTCCGCCGCGGGATCTCGCACAGGGAGGGCGGTTGGGGAGGTGAAAAGCGCGAGCCGCATCAACACCGCGGCCAGCGAGACAGAGTTGTTGGTCGTACTCACTCAAGATAGCCTGGGGGTCGGTCTCGTCTACTTCAATATCTACATCGATCTCCGAAGATAGGCGGGCGCACTCAACCTCCAGCCAATCGATTCGATGATCCGCATCTTGCTTCCCATTTTCCAGCTCCTGGATGATGCACGCGTGCTTCCGTAACATCTCCGCTACCCTACGCTTCATTTCTAACGGATCCATGGGATCGCCTAGGTAGTCTTCGATTTCGTCTATGGGAGGAGGGGGCGAGATGACCATCTGTCTGGAGTATTCTTCACCAGGAGAGTCCTTGGTCAGCGAGTCCTCAGCATGCTAGTCGCGCATACCTGCGTAAAAAATTGGGAAGGCAAAATGGAGAAATAGTAGCGAAGAAAGGGCCGAAAGAAAATTTCTTACCAAAATGGCGAGAGGAACCCGCGGCGTTAAGGGGATCATCCCTCCTCATCGCGGGAGTGGATGAAGGAGTAGAGGGTTGTGGCGAGACAGACTGCTGGCGGTGTTCGGAGATATTGATCCGTATGGTCTCCGGACGGTGAGAAGGCGCATGGACCTTCTAAATACGGGCAGTAGGTAAGAAGATGAGTGGGATGGAGATGAAGGCATGTCAATGTCGATAGACTTACCTCCTTTTCTCTAGGATTTGCCGAGGTAGGAGGGATACGCCTCCCTGAGACGGTGCAAGAAGGCTCCCCTGCCGAGAGGGGAGTATCAGTGGCTTTCGCCTTCTTAGGAGGGGAAGCAGATAACGGTAAGGAAGGAGGAGCGCGGACCGGGATCTTTTTCAGAGCCACCACGTTCGCCTTGTTCCTCCAGCGCACCGCCGCGATGCGGTCACGGAAACTTTTGCTGAGAGACATAGGGCGGAAAATAGAAGAGGACAGAGCGAAGGAAGCGGCCCCCTGTAGAGAGATGAGTCCTATATTTATAGGTTGGGCAAAGGGCCCACCCAAAAGATTCCCTCATAAATTCACTTTAATGACACGAGCCTCGGTTGGACTATCTTTCTGAGTTTGTAACAACCTCGAAAAGAGCGGGGATTGTGTACAACCTCAGGTGAGCGAGACGGAGCCAAAGGCTTGAAGAAGGGAGCTAGGCGAGACGGCCCACGTTGGTTGTCAATTCGCATAGGGAGTGGATCCTAGCAAGAAGGACTTAGGCGAGAGGGCCCAGGAGAGAAGGTCCAAGCGAGAGCTGCACCATGGGATAGGCGAGCAAGCGCCAAGGGAGGAGGCACTTGCGGGTGAGTGGCTGACTCGTCATGCGAGAGGTCTCTAGAGGGGAGCTCTCGCTAGCGAGACGGTGCTCTCCCAAGGCAAGAGGATCCCAGAGGGGAGTTCTCGCCAAGCACCAGTTCGGTTTAAAACCGATTCAGGTAGGGCCGGGTCCATCTTTTAGCCCCATGGGATCTTACGGTTTTTACCTTGGTGGTCTGCGTATAACCCTTCGGAACAGCGAAGTTTGGCTGTTGGCAAACTCGACTAAGGGTATTCTGGTAATTTCAGGACAACTCCATTTTATTATTGACAGTCCCAGTTCAGAGGCCTATAAATAGACTGGTAAGGTGCCTTAGAATGTACATTGCTAACTCTCTCTCTCTTTTCTTCTAAGGCACCTAGCCAAGCATTGGCTAGGGAGGGGAAGATTTTCCGATTCTTCCGGGTACGAGGTGGGACCTCCGCGCTGGAGCCCCGGTCTAGTCTTTTAGAAGCCTTGTCGAGAAGGTGGTCCGAAGAGAGTAAGTGTGAGTTGCACCTTTAGTTCCGAGCTTTAGGAGGGACAGACCTTGTTGGTTCTAACAGTATTATTACAAGAAGAGTTCCCATTTTTCCAATGACCATACATGTTGTCCTGGTCATACCTGTTTGATGGGAGGATTACCTTGTGAAAGGAGGCCTGAGATACTACAAGATCTTTGCCTTTTTGTTTGGAATTGGCAGTTATATTATTCCACTTGAACCCCAAACTCCTCTTATCCTTTTGTGCGATTAAGGGGTCAATCATTAGCAATACTGCCTTGGGCTTACTGAATTCTACTACAACCTTTTTCTCTTAAAGGAGCTTCTCTTCAAAATCAAAGATGATCTTATTCTTCTAGCATATGGTCCCAATTTAAATAATTGAGATTTTCTTCAGCTAGCTAATTTCCCTCATCATCTGAGCTACCAAGGGGCTGACTCAGACTGTAGGGAAGCAACTTGATGTAGGGAGACAATCTCCTCAGCTTGTCTCTTAGCAAGCCTTTTGCTCTTCTTTAAAGCATCTAGAATTGCACCATACTTGTCAATCAATTGATTGTAATCATCTTTAGAATCTAATCCCTCTTCCCCACCGGAAGAAGTGGATGCATTTTAGTCTAATCCGAACTCATAGGTTGAAGGATACCTTGAGATAAAGTGTATCTAATAAGGAATAGAAATGTCCCGATTGTCTTCTGATATGGCCATGAGACTGTACTCTTATTCCTCTTCACAGTCACTGTCAACTGAGGATAGTGGTACCCTAATGCTAGATGGGGCAGCTGGAAGTTCAGCATCTCCTTCAATGGACATGACGCTAATATAGGACTCCTCTTCTTCTGATTCTGAAGATTCAGAATCACTGTCTGATAGGCTGACAGTCTTCTTGACCAAGAAGCTCTTTTCCACCTTCTTATGATTGTGATGCTTTTTGCCTTCAGACTTCATTTGCTCCTTCCTCTTAACTGGACAATCAGTAATGACATGTCCACTCCTTTTACAACAGTAACAAACAACATTAGTCTTAACATATTTTTTATGTTTGGAGTCATACCTTTCCCCAGAGAGGTCAATTTAGGATTTTTCTTTACTATAGTGGGGCTTTCTTGATGAAGAGATTGAAGAGCCCCTGCACTTCAACTATCTTCTCCTGCTCAACATCTTCTTGAACTACTTGGAAACATTGCTAGTTCTCCATCTGAATGTTCATTCCCAGAGGAACTGGGTGTAGGGACATGGCACTACAAACTCTCCCAAATTATTGGACTATTTGAGGACGGCGCTACCACTCTTTTTTGGAGATTGCTACCCTAGGAAGGATCCATTGGGTGGTCAGTTATGCCCAAGGTACACGCCCTTCTATTCGACTTGTGTGCGCCATAGCGCCTCGAGACGTACCTCCCAACACCGAGGGCATTGCTGGACCCCAACAATCCACCCTAGAAATGACCCAGGGGTTTCGAACCCGTTACATTATCTGATACAACTTGTAGGGACATGACTCTACCAACTCTCCAAAATGCCCAGACTATTTTAGGACTGCTCTACCACTCCTTTATGGAGTTGGTTACCCTCGGTAGGATCCACGGGGCGGCCAGTTAGGCCCAGGGGACACACCTTTCTGTTCGACTTGTGTGGGTCATAGCTCCTTGAAAGTATCTAATGTCGGCTATGTCCACCTATGGGTGGGGGGGAATAGGTGTCGTGCAGTCTTTTGCGGAATTTAAATTACCTGCACAAATAAACAAACACAGCACAAAAAAGCACACAAGCAATTATAGTGGTTCCCCGATTTGGGTAGGTCCACTCTCCCCCTTCGACCTATCTCCCACCAAGGGACGACTCGGTCACTTCACCAACTGGATTGAAATCAAATCCTCACACTACGGAAGGAACCCTTCCAACTAAAGGAGTAACTACTCCTCCACCACGGGTTGCACCCAACCCTTACAACTAGGAATAAATATTCCTTTACAACAAAACAAAAATTGAATGTACAAGAAATATAAACAAACTTGTGGAGAATCCGATGTCGCTCTTTGTTTGTTGATGCTTTCTTGAAAGAGACGAAGAGTCCACGACCAGAGTACTCTCTTGGAGAGGATCTTGACAAGATCAACGGCAGAAAGTGGTTGCGGCGGCGATGCTTTGTGAATCCAATCTTCTTGACGAAGCAAGTAAGGTCTACGAACGATCTCAGTTGGATTAGTCGTCTCGATCGATTCGGAATGAAGAACTAACTTCGTTCAACGATTCGAGAGACAAGAGATCTCAAGAGAGATGCATGAGACACACTGCTAGTCTCGGTCCTGTCGTAGGAAGTTCAAAGAGGCTCTAAGATTAACGGCGGCGACAAGCTTGCGAGCGGCGACAGCGATTGGCGGAGTTACGCGATTGGCAAGGGCACGACGTCGGCTATTTTATTTCGCGTGAATAGTTGCTGTTGAAGTTCGAAATACGCATGTATATATACCCTGAGGCCAACCCTAAAGTCTTTTTTGGGACCCATAACGAGAAACCCTAGCCCCGGCCGAAACAGTGTATCCCGTCTTGGTTCGGTTCAGCGAGAGACGAAATTTGCCTAAGGCAAAATCAACGAGAATCGTTTGTGATTCCCGTCGAAGTCGGCGGGAATCATTCACGATTCCCGTCGATTCTGCCTTAGCCGAATTCCAGTAGAGAACCTTGTCAGCCGGAGAGAATTGGCGGGAATGCAAGGTGATTCTCATCGAATCGGCGAGAATCACTTGGTGATTCCTATCGATTCTGCCTTAGCAGAATTCTTGTAGGAGGACAGTCAGCCGGATGAATTCGGCGGGAATCATTGACTGATTCTCGATGAATCGGCGAGATTCACTAATGATTCTCGTCGAATCGGCGAGAATCACTTAGTGATTCCCGTCGATTTTGACTTAGGCGATTTTTCTCTTCCTTCCTATGAACTTGGTCTTTAACCCATCTTTGCTCCTTCTTCTGCTCTTGATCTGCCTCGACCCTGTACTTGAAAATAAGTACACTCCAAGAGAGAGAGCACATGTGAGTCAACACACTGATCTGCTCAATGAGGGATTATGTTGCGCATACCCGTGTATATTGACCCACTGCACCCTGACATTGGTGTGTACTTAGCATGGAATAACTGCAAGCACAACTTGATAGAAGATCGTCAAATACATTGTCAATTCAACTTAGCTTGTTTAGGGGCTTCTTCAAATCAGGTACATTGTGGATACAATACCCAACAATCTCCCCCTTTTTAAATAAGCCTAAACCCTACAAGCTAAGGTGAATAAAACAGATGGGAATGAAAATCATAAACTAAAAATTCAGTTGAGAGTGAAATTCATTACAATTTTCCTGAGAGCATACTTAACATTGGCAGTCACCTTAGCCTTAGCCGAGAGGGTAATCTCCCCCTTTTTGGCTTCTGCAAATCTGGTACTTCACTTGGAGCCAAATGCTCCCCCTCAGTTCTTGCATCCGTGCTCGATCTTGAATTCCTTGCTGATGCTCCCCCTTGATCCAAGAGCCTTGAGCCCTTCAATCTTCATAGTTCTGCAGGTCGAGTTCAGTTTTGAAGAGACTGAACTTGGCCTCGTCTAGGGGCTTTGTGAAGATATCTCCAATCTGCTTATCCGTAGGGACATCAGAGAGAGATATCTTTGTTTTCCACATGCTCCCGAATGAAGTGGTAGCGCACTTCAATGTGCTTTATTTTGCTGTGCGACACAGGATTGTTCCAATTGCTATTGCGCTCGAGGAGTCGCAATACATAGGAACTTCTCTGAACTGCAAGTCATAATCTTCAAGTTGATTTCTGATCCATAGAAGATGTGCGCAACAGCTGCCTGCTGAGATGTACTCAGATTCAGCCGTGGAGGTTACGACACAGTTCTGCTTTTTACTGTTCCATGAAATAAGCCTTCTTCCAAGGAATTGGCACGTCCCGAAAGTGCTTTTCCTATTATCCCTGCTTCCTGCAAAGTCAGCATCTGAAAAGCCTATCAGCTTGACATCATTGTTTCTTGGGTACCACAAGCCAAGATTTGATGTACCTTTAAGGTATCTAAGAATTCGCTTTGCTGTGACATAATGAGATTCCTTAGTGTTCACCTGATATCTTGCACAAATGCATGTGGAAAACATAATATCCGGTCGACTAGCAGTAAGGTAGAGCAGGGATCTAATTATGCTTCTGTATTTGGTTTCATAAAAAGGTTTCCCTTTCTCATCCTTATCCAGAGACACAGTGGATCCCATTGGAGTCCTCATAGAGGTTGCATTCTCCATTCCGAATTTCTTGAGGAGTTCATTTGTGAACTTCGTCTGAGAGATGAAAATTCAATCCTCAGACTGTTTCACTTGAAGTCCTAAGAAATACTTTAGCTCTCCCATGCTGCTCATTTCAAACTTTCCTTGCATAAGTTTAGAAAACTTCTTGCAAAGATTGTTGTACGTTAAGCCGAATATTATGTTATCGACATAGATTTGCACCATCAAAATCTTGCCTTTGACTTCCCTAAGAAACAATGTCTTATCTATTTTTCCTCTCGAGAACTTGTTCTCAAGAAGAAAACTAGACAGAGTCTCATACCAAGCTCGAGGAGCTTGTTTTAAGCCATATAATGCTTTATTAAGAAAATAAACATGATAAGGAAGTGATGGATTAACAAAACCTGGGGGTTGCGTGACATATACTTCCTCTTTCAAATTTTCATTTAGGAACACAGATTTCACGTCCATCTGATAGACCGTGAATCCCTTGTGAGAGGCATATGCAAGGAACAATCTGATCGCCTCGAGCCTTGCAATCGGTGCAAAGGTTTGGTCGAAGTCAATCCCCTCCTCCTGTCTGTAACCTTGTGCAACCAGTCTGGCCTTGTTCTTGATGATGACACCGTGTTCATCCAGCTTGTTTCTGAAGATACACTTAGTGCCGATCACATTCTGTTTCTTTAGTCTGGGAACAAGCGTCCAGACGTTGCATCGTTCGAATTGATGCAGTTCATCTTGCATGGCCAATATCCATGATGCATCCTTGTTCGCTTCGTCGAACTTCTTTGGCTAAACCTATGACAGAAAACAAAGGTGCAAAATCTCATTAATTATACCTCTCCGAGTTCTGACACCGTCACGAGGATCTCCTATGATCTGATCTCTGGGATGATCCCTCACGTATCAGAGCTCCAAGAGTCTAGCATCTGGAGCTCTAACAGCTTCTTGGGCTTCTCCTTCTTCTAGGAGAGTTGCTCCATCCTGATCGTCATCTTCTCCAGTTGGTGTTAAGGTGGAAACCTTGACGTACTTGGGAGTTGCATCTTTTGTAGTCTCATTGAGACTTAACTGTTCGAGCCTTGCACCTGCATCTTCAAGAATGCCACTGGAAGAATTGCTATGAAGCAAGCTTCCTTCATCATCACTAGAGTCTGAAGAATCAGATTCACTCAATGTCTTTGGCTTTTTCGCAATGTAGCTCCTCTCCTTCTTCTTATCTCTAGAGGACCTGTGCTCCTCTCCCTTCCCCTTGTCTCTCTTGCTTTGGTGGCAGTTAGCAACGACGTGGCCTAGCTTATTGCATCCAAAGCAAATGATGTCAGCAGAGCAATGTTTGTTCTGTTTAGGTTCATACCTGTCAGAAGAGTAATACTTCTTCTGATGTCTGGAGGAGGAGCCGTCTCTCTTTCTTTGATTCCTCATCTTGAGGAACTTCTTGAATTCTCGAGTGATGAGGGAGAATTCTTCTTCAGATAGCTCTGAGCCAGAAGAGCATGGCTCAGAGTATTCTTCCTCATCCCTTTTCCAAGAGCGGGACGAGGCTGCACCCTTGCCTTTCCTTGAGTGATTGGCTTTCAGGGCAACAATCTTTTCTTTGGCAGCGGCTTTGTCGGCTTCTTCTTCAGCTTTTCTGGTGTTCAGCTGAAGCTCATAGGACATAAGCTTCCCAAATAGAATATGAGGATAAGTTTCTGCCAGCTTGCCAAATTCTCTGATGGCGCAGATCTTGGTGTTCCATTCCTTAGTAAGGGATCTAAGGAATTTGTCATTTAATTCACCATCGGTGAACACTCTGCCATAGCCCTTCAGGGCATTGACGATCTTCAGGAAGTTATCGAAAGTCACTCCGATCTCTTCCATGGGACCTTGCCCGAAGGCCTCATACTTTTGGTTCAGAAGGGATCTTTGATCATCCCTTACTTCATTTGTGCCTTCCATCAGGATGATCAGGCAGTGCCAGATGTTCTTAGCAGTCCTGCAGTTGCTGAAGTTCTGCATCATGGAGTCATCGACGGCTCTAACAAGAATGTTCTTAGCCTTCTTGTCATGACCGACTAGCACCATCTCATCCTTGTCCATTTCGGAGAGCTTCTTCGGCACCATCTTGGTCGGATCAATGGTGGAGGCCTTAGTGGGGATATAAGGTCCCTCCTCCACTACCATGAAGAGTCGAGGGTCGACTGCTTCCATGTAGAACCATATCCTTTCGTTCCAGATGGGAAAGTTCAGCTTCGTGCACACTGGGATCTTTCCTGCATACTTGAGTACGTCTATTTCTGAGATCTTCTTGACACTAGACAAGGGATCTTACTCAAGGTGTTAACGTTATTGCTTAGCAACCTCGCTTTGATACCACTTGAAAGTATCTAGTGTCGACTATGTCAACCTATGGTGTGGGGGGGAATAGGTGTCGTGCAGTCTTTTGCGGAATTTAAATTACCTGTACAAATAAACAAACACAGCACAGAAAAGCACACAAGCAATTATAGTGGTTCCCCGATTTGGGTACATCCACTCTCCCCCTTCGGCCTATCTCCCACCAAGGGATGACTCGGTCACTTCACCAACTGGATTTAAATCCAATCCTCAACTACGGAAGGAACCCTTCATACCAAAGGAGTCACTACTCCTCCACCACGGGTTGCACCCAACCCTTACAACTAGGAAAAAAATTCCTTTACAATAAAACAAAAATTGAATGTACAAGAAATACAAACAAATATGTGGAGAATCTGATGTCGCTCTTCGTTCATTGATGCTTTCTTGAAAGAGACGAAGAGTCCACGACCAGAGTACTCTCTTGGAGAGGATCATAACAAGATCGGCGACGACAAGTGGTTGTGGCGGCGATGCTTTGTGAATCCAATCTTCTTGACGAAGAAAGCAAGGTATACGAACGATCTAAGTTGGATCAGTCGTCTCGATCGATTCGGAATGAAGAACTAACTTCGTTCAACGATTCGAGAGACAAGAGATCTCAAGAGAGATGCGTGAGACACACTACTAGTCTCGGTCCTGTCGTCGGAAGATCAAAGAGGCTCTAAGATCAACGAAGGCGACTAGCTTGCGAGCGGTGACAGCGATCGGCGGAGTTACGCGATCGGCTAGGGCACGACGTCGGCTGTTTTATTTCGCGTGAATAGTTGTTGTTGAAGTTCGAAATACGCATGTATATATACCCTGAGGCTAACCCTAATGTTTTTTGTGGGACCCACAAGGAGAAACCCTAACCCCGGCCAAAACAGCGTAACCCGTCTTGGTTCGGTTCAGCGAGAGACGAAATTTGCCTAAGGCAAAATCGACAAGAAACGTTTGTGATTCCCGTCGAAGTCGGCGGGAATAATTCACGATTCCCGTTGATTCTGCCTTAGCCGAATTCCAGTAGGGAACCTTGACAGCCGGAGAGAATCGGCGGGAATGCCCTGATTCTCGTCGAATCGGCGAGAATCACTTGGTGATTCCCGTCGATTCTGCCTTAGCAGAATTCTTATAGGAGGACAGTCAGCCAGATGAAGTCGGCGGGAATCACTGACTGATTCTCGACAATTCGGAGAGAATCACTAATGATTCCCGTCGAATCGGCGAGAATCACTTAGTGATTCCCGTCGATTTTGACTTAGACGATTTTTCTCTTCCTTCCTATGAACTTGGTCTTTGACCCATCTTTGCTCCTTCTTATGCTCTTGATCTGCCTCGACCCTGTACTTGAAAATAAGTACACTCCAATAGAGAGAGCACACGTGAGTCAACACACTGATCTGCTCAACGAGGGATTACGTTGCACAGAACCGTGTATATTGACCCACTTCACCCTGACATTGGTGTGTACTTAGCATGGAATAACTGCAAGCATAACTTGATAGAAGATCGTCAAATACATTGTCAATTCAAATTAGTTTGTTCAGGGGCTTCTTCAAATCAGGTACATTGTGGATACAATACACAACACTCCTAGCACCATACCTCCCAACACCGGGGGCATTGCTGGACCCCAACACTGGGTTCTGAGCATTCTGAATCAGAACCTCTCCTTAGAGGAGAATGAGTCATTTCCCTGCTTATTCTTATGGATTTAGCTCTGAAGGCCACTGTCTTCTCTTTATCGAGAGATCTGGCTGTATCCTCTTCATCCTTCCTGGAGTTTGGTTGCATCTCGTGGGATAGCAGCTTCCCAAATAAGTTATGAGGCAAAGTGTTGGCCAGGTTGCCAACTTCTCTAATGACACAGATCTTGATATCCCATTCCTTTTTTAAGGATCTCAAAAACATGTCATTCAGGTCATAATTAGTGAACTGTCTAACATATGTGATTAGACTGTTCACTATCATGAAGAACTTTTCAAAGCATTCTGCTGTGGAGTCCTTCCCTTGCTTGAATGCTTCATACTATTGATTCCGGAGGGATTTTCTGTCATCCCTCAGCTCCTCTATCCCATCCATATAGACAATGAGAGAGTCCCATATTTCCTTGGCAATCCTACAATGGATAAGGTTCTGGAAGGTGGAGTCATCTATGGCCTGACCATCTCTTTCCAAATCACAAAATTTTCCTTTCTACAGATAGGGAGCTTTATGGAGCTTAACTCCTTGTAGTTCTCACCTAAACCCGTGGAGCAAATCTTCAGCTACTCTTGGAGATTGGTTCAGACTGTTAAGTCCTTTTTTAACAACCTCTCTCTAATACCACTTGAAAGTCTTTGTTTTAAGAGTACCTATACACCTAGGGGGTGAATAAGATTCTTAGTCTTTAAGACTATCTTTTTATTTAGCTCTATTGTTTATTAAGTTAGTTTAGTTAGCTTTCAAGAATGAGACACAATACACAAGTATTTATAGTGGTTCCCCAAGGTATGGGTACATCCACTATCCCTCCCACCTTTATAACAGTGTATTAGACAAGACAATCTTCTCCAATCTCAACTCCAAGAGCTTACAACGCAGATCCCTCAGGATCTCTCAAACTCCTCCATGTCCTACCTCATGCCCAAGGCCCTGCACTCAGAGATAAAATCTCCTACAGCTCAGTAATCCTTCTAATCACCTACCTCAGACTTAATACAAAGTCCTACACTCAGGCTAGGAGGATAACCCTATACTCAGAACCACCACAAGATTCTACCTCAGAGAATAAATCTCCTACCTCAGGCACACATGTAGGAAGAAGATGACCGCTGCGTCCCTATCAGTTTGGAAGCTAGCATCCGTGTAACCACTTACAACGAGCTCTTCCTCTCCACCATACACCAAGAACACATCCTTAGTCCTTCTCAAGTACTTCAGGATATTCTTGACTGCAATCCAGTGACACTCACCGGGGTCTGAATGATACCTGCTAGTCATACTTAAAGCAAAGGAGACATCGGGTCGAGTACATAACATTGCATACATGATTGATCCAATTGCCGAAGCATATGGAATCAACTTCATGCGGTCCTTATCTTCACAAGATTTTGGACACTGGTCCTTAGAGAGATTCACACCATGAGACATGGGCAAAAATCCTTTCTTGGACTCAAGCATGTTGAACCGCTTCAACACCTTATCAATGTATGTACTCTGGGTCAAACCCAACAACTTCTTCGATCTATCTCTATAGATCTTAATACCAAGTATATAAGTCGCTTCACCCAAGTCCTTCATAGAAAAGCAGTTCCCTAGGTTGTTCTTAACAACTTTCAGGGTAGGAATGTCATTCCCAATCAACAGTATGTCATCTACATACAGTATCAGGAAGACAACAATGCTCCCACTGATTCGCTTGTAAACACAAGGCTCATCTTCATTCTTGATGAAACCAAACTCTTTGATTTTCTCATCAAAACGAAGATTCGAACTTCGAGAGGCCTGTTTCAGTCCATATATGGACCTATTCAGCTTGCATATCTTAGTGGCTTCATTTGGGGATACAAAACCCTCGGGTTGTGTCATGTACACTTCCTCAAGGAGGTTTCCATTAAGGAAAGTTGTTTTGACATCCATCTGCCAGATCTCGTAGTCATAATACGCAGCAATAGCAAGCAATATCCTTATGGACTTTACCATGGCAACAGGGGAAAAGGTTTCATCATAGTCAATACCATGAATTTGTCTAAAACCCTTAGCCACCAATCGCCCTTTGAATGTCTGTATATTCCCATCCATGTCGGTCTTCTTCTTGAAGACCCATTTGCACCCTATGGGTCGTACCCCTTCAGGTGGTTCCACCAAGTTCCAAACTTGGTTTGCATACATGGAGTCCATTTCGGATTTCATAGACTCAAGCCATTTGTCGGAGTTCGGTCCATTCATAGCCTCTTGGTAGGTTGCTGGTTCATCATCATGATCCATTAGCAACACATTACCTATTTGAGACACGAGAAATCCATATCTCTCAGGCTCAAATCTTGGTCTACCAGATCTACGCAGGACATGTGTTTCTTGAGTAGGTTCTCTAGCTACAACACCTTGTAGTCCTAATTCAGAATCCAATTCTGGTTCATTCACTATTTGTGGTTCTTGAACTTCTTCAAGTTCTACCTTTTCAGTCTTTCTTGATAAGAACTCTTTCTCCAAGAAGACACCGATCCTTGTGACAAACACCTTGCCCTCGGACGGTAGGTAAAAGTAATATCCTTTCGTTTCCTTAGGATATCCCACCAGATAATATTTATCTGATTTGGGTTCCAGCTTGTCAGGCATTTGACGTCGCACGTATGCCTCACAGCCCCAAATTTTAATGAACGACATACTAGGACGTTTCCCAATCCATATCTCATATGGTGTCTTCAGAACTGTTTTTGTTGGAGCGCGATTCAGTGTCATAGCAGCAGTCTCTAAAGCAAAATGCCAAAAGGAAATAGGCAAGTCTGCATGACTCATCATCGAACGTACCATGTCTAACAGAGTACGATTTCTCCTCTCAGACACACCATTGTGCTGTGGTGTTCTAGGTGGAGTGAGCTGTGATATAATACCACACTCTTTCAGATGATCACGGAACTCGTGACTCAGGTATTCACCACCTCGATCGGATCGGAGTGCTTTAACCCTTTTACCCAACTGGTTTTCTACTTCATTCTTGAACTCTTTGAACTTTTCAAAGGTCTCGGATTTGCACTTCATAAGATACACATATCCGTATCTACTGAAATCATCAGTAAATGTAACGAAGTAGAAATACCCACCTCTAGCCATGGAACTCATGGGTCCGCATACATCACTATGTACAACACCCAAGAGATCCTCAGCCCTCTCAGTATAACCAGTGAAAGGAGCTTTTGTCATTTTGCCTAACAAACAAGATTCGCATCGCTCAAATGATTCATAATCAAATGAGTCCAAAAGTCCATCCTTATGGAGCTTGGAAATGCGCTTCTCGTTTATATGGCCCAAACGACAATGCCAGAGATACGTAGGGTTTGAGTCATTTGTTCTTACTCTTTTATTATTTTCTACATTATAGATCATATGGTCTAAGTTCAAAACATAAAGACCATTAAACAGTTGGGCTACAGCATAACAAACATCATTCTTAAATATGGAACAACAGTTGTTCTTAATTATAAAAGAAAATCCAATCATGTCCAGACATGAAATAGATATAATGTTTCTAGTTATGGCCGGAACAAAATAACAATTATCTAGTTCTATTACAAGCCCACTGGGCAAAGAAAGACGGTAAACCCCTACGGCTACAACAGCAACTCTTGCTCCATTGCCGACACGCAGGTCCACCTCCCCTTTACTCAGCAATCTTCTCCTTTCCAGTTCCTGCACATTTGTACAAATGTGAGAACCACATCCGGTATCCAATACCCAAGATGAAGGAGCAGAAAGGTTTATCTCTATAATATAAATATCGGAAGCGGAAGTCATACCTACCTTCATTTTCTGCAGACCCTCAATATAAGAAGGACAGTTCCTCCTCCAATGACCAGCCTTGCCACAGTGGTGGCATTTCCCTTCCTTCACCGTGCTTTTCTTCTTCTTCAGTGCAGAAGACTTGGGCTCAAGAGGTGACTTAGGTCCCACCTTCGTCTTCTTGAAGCCCTTGGCCTTGCCCTTGCCCTTATGCACCATCAGTATGGGGCTGGTAGGCTTGGCCTTCTTCATATTGATTTCGGCAGTTCTCAACATGCCTAGGAGTTCGGGCAGTGTCTTGTCTATTTCATTCATGTTATAGTTCAAGACAAACTGCTCGTAGCTGTCCGGCAACGATTGCAGGATCAGATCTGTGGCCAACTCTTGACCTAGAGGAAAACCCAGCCTTTCAAGGTTCTCTATATACCCAATCATCTTGAGTACATGAGTCCCTACTGAGTCTCGAACTCCCATCTTGCACTAAAACAACGCTTTCGTGACGTCGAACCTCTCTTGACGAGCCTGCCCTTGAAACATTTTCTTGAGATGCTCGTCAATCTCCTTGCACCCCATGTTCTCATGTTGCCTTTGGAGCTCAGAGTTCATGGTGGCAAGCATGAGACATTCGATGTCTAAAGCATCATCGGTATACTTCTTGTAAGCATCCTTATCAGCACGGGAAGAATTCCCGGTCGGCACCTCGGGGGATTCTTCTTCCAAGACATAGAGCTTTCGCTCTTGCCTGAGAACAATTCTCAAGCTCCTGTACCAGTCCATGTAGTTAGTCCCATTGAGCTTATCCTTCTCAAGGATGGCTCTCAGAGACAAAGTGGAGTGTGAACCACTTGCCATGGAATTCTACAAGAATTCATGCAGAATAAAATCAGTACCAAAGTTTCAAAATACAATTTATTTTAATTTGGACTCTAATTAAAACTCCCATTATTTTATTCGAACTAATAGCCCTCACTATCAATTCGGAGAGTTCATGCGAGCTACTCTCTTAGTGGACAAGATCCGTATTTCACCAACACAATGAGTCAGCTTTGGCTTTCCTCTCACGATGTAGTTATTTAGGTAGGCAACGCTTGCCAATTGCATCCACATGCAATTATTGTATGGTTGGTGAATAACTCTTTATTCGCATCCATCATATGGTGCATGCCAACCCTATGCCTCTAGGCGCTCAACCTTTGAGGTCACCTAGTTAAGTGGGGCCCGATGTCGACAGTGGGATATCACAATTATCCGCTCGCACCCTTACCAAGATAGATTAATGCACCTTGCTTTGGCAAGCCCACACTTCATCGATCGAGGCAGGAAGAGTGTCATCCATCGGAAGGCATCCGAACACTTAATGTTTGATGAAGGGATTTAAATTTTGATAGTATGTTAACAATTAACCATGATCAATATTTGATCAATGTGCACATCTAAATAAAATAAAACATTTCTAGAATCCTCATGCATCCCTTATGTGCACAACAAGACACTATCAACATTTGATAGAGCAAAGGGCTAAATCTGAACATATGGACATTTTCAAATGTTCAGGTTTACATGCATTGGACAAAGGGGAAAGGCAACTCAACTTAAAGCAGTAGACAAGCTCATCTCTCTTTGTTGGATTCAAAATCCAAAACAAAATTCGAGGGATGGTTACTGCTAAGGAGACAACAACTTCTACAATTAGAAATTGCTACGAAATCCCAGACGTTCCTGGCGGGGTTCCAAGGGGCAGCGCCCCTGGCGGTGGCGGTGCAAAATCACCACTGATTTCCCTTGGAAAAATCATCAACAATTGATGTTCCAGGAATAAATCCAGACATTTAGAACACTTCTAAATCCCTAGGTTTACACGTGTTGGAATTCCCTAACTTCCAATACAACAATCATGGCCGCAACCTCCCTCTGATACCACTGTTGGGGTTTCTCGTGAGGGTTGGCACAACACTTTGTGCACGCAGCGGAAAGGAAAAAGACGAGAACAGCCCAAGAAAACTGGATCTGGCCATGATCGTTGTATCAAGAAGTAAACAAAATAAATAGGGCAAAATACCTTAGTGGCGTTGAGTCACAACTCAACGAAGATGCTCCAAGTATTCAGTGATGTCGGTGGCGAGTTGTACGTGGAATAATATCCACGTCTCTGCAGAAATCCACACGAGTAGGAGAAACCCGAACTGCTCGTCGCACGAACAATCGGGAGGAAGACAGCCGCACCTTTGCAACTCCACAGACTGTTAAGTCCGCGCCAGTAGAGGCAAGAACAACGACTATCGCCGGAAATGGGAGGGTCAGCGGAGCAGACACGGCGGCGGAACACTTCCATCCGGCGATGTGCGGGATGCGGCGGAACGAGCGATCGGCGGAACTCTTTCCGCCGGGTTCTAATCGGCCGCAAGAAAAGCACAAGTCTCTTATTTTACAAAACCCTAAGTGTCTATTTATACCAAAGGTATAAATAGACCTAAAGGAATGGTTATCCGCAGACCACACAGCATAGGGTCCCTGGAAGAATTCGGCGAGAACCGGCAGAGGCGTTCGGCGAGAATCATCCGCCAAGTCGTCGAGAATCAGGGACGATTCTCGACGAATGGCCTTTAGTCGTTGAGTCATACTCGACGATCCTCGACGATACTCGTCGATCGGCGAGAATCATCAGGCAGATTCGGCGATGATCAATGGATAGTCCCGACGACTAAGTCTTTGATTCTCGACGAATCTATTAGATTGATTCTCAACTAAACCCCGTGAGAGAGGAAGTTGTCTACCTAAATCACCTAGAGGGGGGTGAATAGGTGAGATGTGCGTCTATTTGCGGAATAAAAAATTAAGGAACTAGCACAGCACAATATCAAGCAATCACAGACGACAAAAGATTTATAGTGGTTCCCCAACCTTGGGTACATCCACTTTCACCTCACCAATCTAGTAAACCACTAGACTTGGCTACTCCACTATCTCGGATCAAAACGATCCTACACCTCGGAACAACGTTCCTACAAAAACTCGATCCCAACTGGATCTACACTCGGAAGAAAACCTTCCTACAAATCTCGATCCAAACCGGATCTACAAAACTCGGAGTCAAGACTCCTACAAGAATAAAAGATGTATACAAAAATATACAAATAGAGATATTCAGATCTGGATCTTCAATCCTTTCTTCCTTCTTCAGAGTTAGGGCTCGGCAGAAAATAGATCGAGGAAGACAAAGCGAAATCTCTTGGATCTGAAAAACTAGAATCAGCAAGATCAAGAGTTGGATCTGTCGATTGAGAATAGCTTGATCTTCTGAAACTTCTTGTCTGAATCCTTGGATCGGAGAAGACCGGCGACGAAGAAGATGAACAGGAATATGTCGGCGTGAACTTGACGGCTTCCCGATGCGAGCGATAGAAATTAGATTCAGAAATACTTCTTCTTAGGGTTTGACGTTTTGACAAGACCTATTTATAGGATCTCTATAACGGTCAAATCCAACCTTAATCATGTACACGTGGACCAATCATATTAGAGGATATGAAATAATCCCGTATAGTCTGGACTTAGAAAATAATCTGTGAAAAACCAGACTACTCGAGTATGGTATAAACTACTCGAGTATCCTGAGCAACCTACTCGAGTATCTGGAAGAACTGACTCGAGTATCTGGTAAATACATACTCGAGTATATCAGCTGAACTACTCGAGTAAGTCGATCCACTCGAGTATATAAATTTAACTACTCGAGTACTTAACTTTGGTCTACTCGAGTATATTAGTTTAACTACTCGAGTAAGTTAATCCACTCGAGTATATAAATTTAACTACTCGAGTACTTGACTTTGGTCTACTCGAGTATATTAGTTTAACTACTCGAGTATATAGATAACCACTCGTGTAGAAACACTTAGGCAAAATTCTGAGAGAGGAAAACTAGATACTCGAGTAAGTGAAAGCATCTACTCGTGTATCATAGTATCTACTCGAGTATGTTCTTTGGACTACTCGAGTATATCCTTTGAACTACTCGAGTGTATGAAGGTCTACTCGAGTATACACTTATATACTTGAGTAAAAGGGATTTTTCTCGAGTATGCTTGAGTCAACTACTCGAGTACTAAGTCACCCACTCGAGTATATGGAGTATATTACTCGAGTATGTGGACCTAGTAGAATTCTTAGAATTAGGTCTTCTATCCTTCTTTGTCCATGAGTCCAAGTGCATCTAGATGAAGTTAGGATCCCAATAGAGAGACTATACGTGAGTCAACACCTTGGATCACACAATGAGGGATTATATTGTATGGTCCTGTGTTTGATGACCCACTATAGACTGACATTGGTCTACACTTGGCAATAGAGTCCTGCGCACATCTAAACAAGTACATCAAATACAACAGCAATTCATTTTATTTTTAGGAGGACTTCTTCAAATTAAGGTCATTATGGAAACAAGACCCAACAATCTCCCCCTATTTGAAGAAGTCAGAACAGCATCTACTAAATTGAATTGCCAGAGATATTAAAACAATATGACGTAAAAGAGAATGCATTGACTTACATTTCTTAACTAGAATTGCTTTGCATTTCTCCCCCTTACTGAAAACTTCATTTGGATTTGCATTTTCTTTTCCTTTTTCATCTCTATAAACCATTTCCTTTTGCTCTCCCCCTTTCTGACCTCTTTAAATAGGGGACTACTAGAAACTCCCCCTTAATCTTCTAGTTCCAAGAATTTTCTGGAACAACTACTTGTCCAATTGTCAGATAAGAATTTTATTGGCCTATGGACATACCTGCATAAACAAGATTAGAATCCCTTAGGAGCCCAAACAAGATTGGGTCCTAGGTATTTTGTTAGTATCCTCCCCCTATGAGAGTTAACATTATGAGTGGTCTTTCTCACATTATCAACTTGAGGAGTTAAAACATAGCTGGGATTAAACCAGCAATCTATGGCGAAGTGACCAACCTTGCCACAACACCAAAAATTAAACCTGTTGTACCTTCTCTTGTTCTCTTGCTTTACCTTATGGATGGGGGGTCTAGCAAGAGCAACTGACTTGGAGGAGGAAGCCTCATGATTGCAACAGGTACATGGCTTCCTTGTCTCCTTGGCCTTTGTTACACCAGTTTTAGCTTTCGGTGTCTTCTTCTTATTTGGCCCATGATTGTAAGGATCATATTTCAGTAAGGCAACGGTTTGGCTTGGGAAGGCCTTGCCTTTACCTTTGGCTGATTTATGTCCTATACTGCTATTTTTCCCAAAGGAGGTTTCTCCATTAGTGATTGGAAGCACAGTTGTAGGCATGGTGAGAGTTTCAACCAGCTTTCGTTCAATGACTAGCTTTGCTTCCAATTCATCCAGGAGAAAATCTTTATGATTTACTAATTCAGTAAAGTCTTTGATTTCCTCCTTCAAAGATTGAACTTCATCTCTGAGAGGGGTCATTTGGTCAATCTCCTCCCTCAGATTTGATTCCACCTCTTTGAGGGATGCAATCTCTTTTGATTGCGATTTGACTACCTTCCGGCATTTTTCAAATGCAGTCAATAAGACTTGATACTGGTTTACCAATTCAAATTCATCCTCCCCAGAAGAGTAGCCATCATGACCATTTGAGTCAGAATCTGAGGCAGAAAGAGGTGTGTGAGAATTTACCTTCCCGGTATATGAGGAGTTACCGTTGTCTTTGTCCTCTTGGTCAGAAAAAGCCATAAGCCCGAAGTAGGCTTCTTCATCCGCACTTGACTTAGATGAGTCAGAGTCACTGAGGGTCTTTGGCTTTTTGGCAATGAAGCTTCTTTCTTTCTTCCTTTTCCCTTGAGGGGAATTCTTTTCTATGACTCTTCCTTCTTTCTTCTTCAGAGGGCACTCAGTGCTTATATGCCCTGGCTTACTGCAGGAATAACAAACAACGTTAGAAGAAACATGTTTGTTCGGTTTAGATTTATACCTGTCATGTCTGCTGTGACGATCACCATCAGGACGTGATCTTCTGGACGAGGAATCATTTTCTCTCATTTGTTTCTTATTGCTAAGAAACTTCTTGAATTGTCGGGAGAGAAGATGAAACTCTTTATCTGATGAATCTGAGCCTGAGGTGCTTGGCTCGGACTCTTCTTCTTCATAGTCTCCTTGAGTGGAAGCAGCTTTGGCCTTCCTTGAGCTGTCTGCCCTTAGAGCAACTAACATATCTTGGGATGAGGGCCTGTTGAACTCTTCTTCAGCTTTTCTATTATTGATTTGAAGCTCATATGACATAAGCTTTCCGAAGAGGTTCTGAGGGTCAGTCTCTGCTAATCTTCCAAACTCTCTGATGGCACATATCTTGTTGTCCCAATCCTTTGTCAAGGATCTTAGAAACTTGTCATTTAGTTCACCATCTGTGAACACTCTGCCGTAGTTCCTTAAACCATTGACAATCTTGAAGAAATTTTCATATGTGTCAGCAATAGCTTCCTTTGGTCCTTGCTTGAAGGCTTCATACTTCTGATTAAGAAGGGATCTTCTATCATCCCTTACTTCTTCTGTACCTTCCATCAAGATAATTAGAGATCTCCACATTTCCTTGGCAGATTGGCAGTGAATGAGGTTTTGCAACATAGAATCATTGACTGCACTTGCGATGATGTTCTTGGCTTTCTTGTCTAAGGAGACAAGTGCAATCTCATTCTTATCAAGATCCATCAACTTCTTTGGCACCTCCTTTGTAGGATCACTAGTGGAGGCAATCATAGGGATATAAGGGTCTTCCTCCACTATCATGAATAAGCGGGGGTCAACAGCTTCCATGTAAAGTTTTATTCTCTCTTTCCACATGGGAAAGTTTGCCTTATTGCACACTAGGAGCTTAGAAAAATCCTTGGCTCTGTCCATGCTTGAAACTTCTCTAAAGACAACTCGGGTAGGATCAGATCAAGGTGTTAACCTTTTAACGATCAACCTCCCCCTCTGATACCAATTGAGAGAGGAAGTTGTCTACCTAAATCACCTAGAGGGGGGTGAATAGGTGAGATGTGCGTCTATTTGCGGAATAAAAAATTAAGGAACTAGCACAGCACAATACCAAGCAATCACAGACGACAAAAAATTTATAGTGGTTCCCCAACCTTGGGTACATACACTTTCACCTCACCAATCTAGTAAACCACTAGACTTGGCTACTCCACTATCTCGGATCAAAACGATCCTACACCTCGGAACAACGTTCCTACAAAAACTCGATCCCAACTGGATCTACACTCGGAAGAAAACCTTCCTACAGATCTCGATCCAAACCGGATCTACAGAACTCGGAGTCAAGACTCCTACAAGAATAAAAGATGTATACAAAAATATACAAACAGAGATATTCAGATCTGGATCATCAATCCTTTCTTCCTTCTTCAGAGTTAGGGCTCGGCAGAAAATAGATCGAGGAAGACAAAGCGAAATCTCTTGGATCTGAAAAACTAGAATCAGCAAGATCAAGAGTTGGATCTGTCGATTGAGAATAGCTTGATCTTCTGAAAGTTCTTGTCTGAATCCTTGGATCGGAGAAGACCGGCGACGAAGAAGATGAACAGGAATATGTCGGCGTGAACTTGACGGCTTCCCGATGCGAGCGATAGAAATTAGATTCAGAAATACTTCTTCTTAGGGTTTGACGATTTGACAAGACCTATTTATAGGATCTCTATAACGGTCAAATCCAACCTTAATCATGTACACGTGGACCAATCATATTAGAGGATATGAAATAATCCCGTATAGTCTGGACTTAGAAAATAATCTGTAAAAAACCAGACTACTCGAGTATGGTATAAACTACTCGAGTATCCTGAGCAACCTACTCGAGTATCTGGAAGAACTGACTCGAGTATCTGGTAAATACATACTCGAGTATATCAGCTGAACTACTCGAGTAAGTCGATCCACTCGAGTATATAAATTTAACTACTCGAGTACTTAACTTTGGTCTACTCGAGTATATTAGTTTAACTACTCGAGTAAGTCAATCCACTCGAGTATATAAATTTAACTACTCGAGTACTTGACTTTGGTCTACTCGAGTATATTAGTTTAACTACTCGAGTATATAGATAACCACTCGTATAGAAACACTTAGGCAAAATTCCGAGAGAGGAAAACTAGATACTCGAGTAAGTGAAAGCATCTACTCGTGTATCATAGTATCTACTCGAGTATGTTCTTTAGACTACTCGAGTATATCCTTTGAACTACTCGAGTGTATGAAGGTCTACTCGAGTATACACTTATATACTTGAGTAAAAGGGATTTTTCTCGAGTATGCTTGAGTCAACTACTCGAGTACTAAGTCACCCACTCGAGTATATGGAGTATATTACTCGAGTATGTGGACTTAGTAGAATTCTTGGAATTAGGTCTTCTATCCTTCTTTGTCCATGAGTCCAAGTGCATCTAGATGAAGTGTAGGATCCCAATAGAGAGACTATACGTGAGTCAACACCTTGGATCACACAATGAGGGATTGCATTGTATGGTCCTGTGTTTGATGACCCACTATAGACTGACATTGGTCTACACTTGGCAATAGAGTCCTGCGCACATCTAAACAAGTACATCAAATACAACAGCAATTCATTTTAGTTTTAGGAGGACTTCTTCAAATTAAGGTCATTGTGGAAACAAGACCCAACACCCCGCTAGTCGTCGAGACATTCTCGACGATTTGCCTTGGTCGTCGAGACATTCTCGACGATTTGCCTTGGTCGTCGAGACATTCTCGACGATTTGCCTTGGTCGTCGAGTCAAACTCGATGACCTTTCGACTACCCATGCCCTATGAACTTTCTTGGCAACAATTGCCTGACCCCATACATAATGGTGGTTGGTAACCTTTACCAATACGGTCAATCTTCCAACTCCTCCACAGCTCTTATGTGCGACCCTACAGGCTCATATCGCGTTGGCAGTGAGATTACATGTTTGACAACTTCTAGATCACCATGGTAACTCCAACATGCATAACATTATCTTGTGGGACTTCTTAAAATCTAGGAAATTACGATCAATGGACCCAACACTATGATTAGGTTAATCCAAGATCGCATGCTAGAGGCTCAGAGCTGGCAGGAGAAGTACTATGATGTGAAACACAAGATGGTGGAATTCCTAGTTGGTGATAAGGTATTCTTAGAGATTAGGCTGATGCATGGAATATCGCGTATTCGTGGGAGCAAGAAGCTCAGCCCACGATATATGTGACCTTATACTATTTTTGAGAAGATCACTCAATTGGCTTATAGGATAGAGCTACAACAAGAATTGGAGAACTTACACGATGTCTTTTATGTGTCTTCTCTTTGGAAGGCACTACTTTGGCCTGAGTAGTTTTTTACCACCACATCTGGCCTCATGACTTCTAATAGATCTGTTCCGTTGGAGCCTGTGCGGGTAGTAGATACTAAAGTACGAAGGCTGAGGCAAAAAAAGTGTTCCTTTGGTAAAGTTCCTATAGTCCAACCATGGGAAAGAGGAGTACATTTAGGAGAATATGGACCTTATGCAGCAATGCTACCGGGAGTTATTTCCCCAAGGTAACTTTAAACACTACCGTATAAACCTCATACTTTGTTAACCCTAGACTGTACCTCAATTTCGAGGACAAAGTCTTTTTATTTGTGTAAAGAATTTATAACGTCCCATTTTGATCTAGACCCCTCGTGTGTGTTCTGGTTTCTCCATGGGTGACTTAGGCTTGTAGAAAATGTTGGGAGAGAACCCAAGGTCACGGGGGTAGTTAAGACTGGTCTTCTGGGGAAAATCCGTAAATTCGTCGAGTATTTGTAGAAAGCGTCGAGTAGTCTCGACGATTCGTCGAGTTGTTATAGAAAGCGTCGAGTAGTCTTGATGATTCGTCGAGTGGTTGTAGAAAGTGCTGAGTTGTCTCGAAAAATTTGACGAGTAGTATCGAGTGGACTCGACGGATTTGTCGAGTGGATTCATCGAGTGGATTCATCGAGTGGATTTGATGTATTTGTTGAGATAGACTAAACAGATTCGACGAATAGTAAATGGACTTGTCAAGTGGACTCGACGAATTCGTCGAGTGGTCTCAATGATTCTTCGAGTACACACGACACATGAACTTGGAGTCAAATTCCCTTTCGTACAATCTTGAAGCTTTCTGCCTGAGATGAACCGGTGGGTTGAACCATTTCGGGAACTATTCGTGCGACATATTTATTGGCCTTTATCTTTTCACAGACTTTTATTTATATATAACAAGTACGATCCAATGAGAGAGTGACATGTGGCATGGAAACCTTCAACCCTAGATCGAACTTACCGTTCTTTATAAGCGATCATCCAAAACTGTATTCTCCTTATTCACCAAGCAACTCAATCCCTGGAAGAATAAAGAAATGGAACTCTACCGCCGGAAGCCGAACGCAGTCAAGCCACTAAGGAGGAGGACTCAATCCATGGAAGAAAATTTGGAGAGCTTCCTACCCTCTCCCTTGGTGCTAGATCTTTAGATCCATAATGCAGGAGTGACATCGGCTCAAGAGAGCTTGATTAGGAGTTAATTGAGTTTTCCTAGGATGGAATCACGCTAGAACATTCATTCTAGGGCGTCGATCGCCACAAGAATACCTTCAATCATATCCTCTCTTCATTATAAAGATGATGTACTTGATATCATAAACAATAGTTGTCTAACGAGGGAGTAAAAAAGGGGGAGGGAAGTCTGAAGTAACTTGTGCGATGGATGCAGGAAGAGGATTAACCGATGCCGTTTGCCAGTCTTTACGATACATGCAGAAAGTGCTGAACAAAAATATATTCTCTATGCACAGCAGACTTAAAGCCCAATTTTAAGTATGATCCGGTCATATCCAAGTCTTGGGCTCAACACAAACATTTTTCCCTCAGGAAGACCTTTCCAACGGATGGTTACACATTACTTTTTGAGGACTGTAGCTTCCAGAAATTTAGTTTTAGTAAACTATGTCGTGAACCTACAGATTTTGATAATTTGCGAAGTTCTCACATAATATTTGTCGGATGTTTATGAAATTTGGGTGACATGCACTTGATGATATTTTGCCAACCCCTGTTAAGTTTCATAAGATTTTGAGAAATAAGAGTTATATATTGCTAATAACATCATATAAATTATTTTGCCATGAATAAATATGTTGGAATCTTTTTGAGTCTAAAAGTTTGTGGACATGTTCAAAATTCTAGACCTGAGCTATGGCAGAGATATTAGTGGATTTGATCCTGATATGACTCATTTAATAGTTTCATAATTATTGCTCTAAGAAGATGGAATATATGATGATCAAGATTCTGATTGTGAAAGCAAATAGTTTTGGATTTTACTAATAATTAAAGCTATTTTGTAATGCTAAATCTAATGATGATAATAGTAGTGAGCATTTGATACAATAATTAGGATGAGTTGACATCCTATGTTAAAGTGGAAAAGGGACTCAGTTGGAAATCTTGGATGTTTGGAAACATGGTAAAGTGTGGGGTTTATTTGTGTGTGTGGATTAACACATGATATATGATCCTATGTTGAAGATTAATGTGGCAGGTCAACGAGCTTGATATCCATCACACTAATGGAAGCCGACAGCTGGATCTAGGACAGTCGGGCTGGGTTCTTTGGTGCTTACTTCCCAAAGACCCCTTCTATCCCTGTTGAGCTGGTTGGGATGGGCTCTTTGGTGTTTACTTCCTGAGGACCCCTTCTGTGATGTTAGGCCAGTTGGGATGGGCTCTTGGTGCTCATCTACCCAAGACCCCTTCTGTGTTGTTGTATGCAAGAGCTCTACTAATTGGAGGATGATAGCATTAAGGCATACAGAGGTATAGGCCTAGTAGTGTGTATGCCTGCCTAGTAGTAGAGATGCCCGCTCCACTATCCACGTATGTCCATGATGGGTGATGCCAGAGAGGGTCGCTACCTCTCGAAAAGTGGGAACTAAGATCTTTATTGACATAGAAAAATTGGGTGTGTAAGCATGTTTGAGTCATCATAATCATTCACTCATTGCATTACATTGCATTGCACCGCATAAGATCCTCATCATATAAATTTATATGGCATTTTTATATGATGAGTTATTTTGATGTACCCGACCCTATGTACTTAAGATTTTATATGATGTTAGCGTAAATGTGCTTTTATAAATGTTGATACCTACTGAAGTTACCTGCTTATTAATGAAGCGAGGATATATTTGTATGTACTCTTAGATTTAATAATACGCTCATGTCACTTGCTTGATATATATGTTTCTGTTATATTGTGCCCCTCTTTCTTTTCCTTTGCTCGGTGCCTGAGAGTCATTGGGGTGATCGGATGTGAAGCCACTTAGTCTTTATGACCAACGGTTGCTATGCCTACCATTTTAGAAGGACACTCTGCAGACGGAGTAGCAACCACACCTTGTGCAGGAGGATAGTCAGGCCAGAGGGACAATGCCCGATATAGAGGTACCATCACTCTATTCTGTGACATATGCGAGGTTTTGAGCGTTAAGATGTAGCCTACGGGCAGTTTTATATGCTCTGATATTATAGGAGCTGATATAGCTTCCTATTATGTTGTACTATTTTGTACTTATACTTTTGTGTATCATGACTTCTGTGTTCTCTCTTTGGTTAGATTGGCATCGTAATATCTGAAATTAACCGGCAGAATAGGCGACTTGTGGTACAGATTAACCTTCGTGCTGATGCTACCACAAGGCGGGTGTTCTAGGCATAAAACTTCCCTTGGTCGTGTCTTGTGTTCTGGGAGGGGGGTTTACATAAATCACCCCTCCTTAGAGGAATTTTGTTCTTGAAATTGAGTATACATCTTTTTGAAGAATTTAGACATAACAAAACATTTGACCTAAAATGAAAATTAGTGCAAACCTTCGCCAAAAAGCTCTAGATATTTCTTTCTCATGAGATCTGTAGGCTCCCATGTATACTCCTCACAATCATGATTAATCCATATAACTTTTACTAGCAGGACTCGCTAGCTGTGGAGTTGATGAATCTCCTGATCTACTATGCAAATAGGTTCTAAAAGTACTGATCTATCTATAGAAAACTATCTTGATGGCATAGAAATATACTGAGTAGGGTTAATTAATGCTCGTCTGAGTGACGACACATGGAAAACATCGTGCAAATTGCCTATCTCCATTGGTAACACCCGTTGGTAAGCAACATGTCTAATGCGTTCGATAACTTAATATAGTCTGATGAACCTAGTGTTTAACTTCTAACATCCTTTGACCCTGAAAACCCCATGCATAGGCCTTTTCTTCAAAAAAAAACTTTGTCCCCAACTACAAATTCAAGCATTTGAAGCTTAACATCATAGTACTTAGCTTATTGGCTTTGCGCCGTAAGCATCTTTCCTCGGATCATTCTCACAGTTGTGTTCACATCGTCAATATATTGATCTCCCAATACCTTTGGGTCTTCATCCTGAACCCAAGACAATGGTGTTCTACAACACTTGCCATAGATTGCCTCGTAGGGATCCATCCCAAATATGGCTTGATGACTATTATTATAAGATAATTCAACTAGAGGTAACAGTCTTTCCCATGGTTCATTAAAATACTAAATGCAAAGGAGGAGAAGATCCTCCATTATACGGATGGTACTTTAGGTCTGCCCATCGGGTTGTGGATGAAAAGCGGTACTAAACATAAATTTGGTACCCAAATAGGCTTGAACTCTTCTCCAGCTATGTGAAGTAAATCAACCATCACAGTAAAAAACTATCGACTTAGGCACCCTGTCGTAGCGAACTACTTGTTCTACAAGTAATTGAACAAGCACATTTATAAGATCACTTTGCTTAACTAGAATGAAACATGCTACCTTAGTAAAGCGATTTATAATAACCCAAATAGAGTCATTTCCACCCAGAGATCGAGGAAAACCGGGCACGAAATCCATGGAAATGTTTTCAAATTTACATTACGGGATAGGAAGTGATTGAAGTATTCTGCCATGACTCCTGCATTTGGCCTTCACAATTTGACTAGCTTGGCAGTGCATCACGAACCTAGTGACATCCTTCTTCATACCAGGCCAGAAAGATGACTTCTTCAGATCAGTGAGAATCTTAACTATCCCCGAATGCACTACAAACTTAGAATAATAGGCCACTTTTTGCAACTCTTCTCGAATATTCCCAATACTTGGAATTTAAAGCTGATGACAGAAATATAGTAATCCATCAATCAAATGGTAGTCTCCCATTGAGTCTTTTTCAATTATTGGAATTAAAGATGTAGATAACGTATCTTCTCTCTAAGACACATTGATATGGTCTCGTGTAACGCAACAAATCTCTATCCATAACCAGTACTCCTCATAATGTGTACTCCTTTTGAGAGCAGGGACAATCTCCATTGTTAACAAGCTCATAAAACTATTTGAGGCTTAGGGCCTTTGGCTTAAAGCATTAGCAACGGTATTTGCTTTCCCAGCGTGATAGTGAAGATGAAAATTATAATAATAAAGTATTTCGATCCATCTTCTCAGTATCATGTTAAGATCTTTCTGCTTGTAAATAAACTTGAAACTCTTGTGATTATAAAACATCTAACAACTCACACCATACAAGTAGTGCCTCAAAATTTTAAGTGTGAAGATGACTACTCCCAACTCCAAATAATGTGTGGGATAGTTCTTCACAAGCTTCTTAAGTTGTCTGGAAGCATAGGTTATAACATGACCATGCTATATGAGTATAACTCCCATTCTGAGATGCAATGAATCAGTATAAATTTGAAATCCCTCTTTTCCCAAAGGTAAAGCAAGAATAGTGATGGCATTAATCGATCCTTCAAAGTAGAGAATGTTTCTTCATAGGACGATGTCCAAATGAACAGAGCATCCTTCTTGGTCAAAGTAGCGAGTGGATGGGCTATTTTGGAAAAACCTTCCACAATTTTTTGATAATAAACGGCTAATCCGAGTAAACATCGGACGTCACTAGCTTTCTTCAACACAGATCAATTCTTAATAGCCTGAATCTTGGATGGGTAATCCAATAATTCATCACCACTAATTACGTGACCCAAGAAGAGAACTTCCTTCAACACAATCCATATTTACTAAACAAGGCAAAAAGTTTATTCCCCTGCAGCAACCGCAACACCAACCTTAGATGTTCGACATGGGCCTTCTCATCATTGGAATACACGATTATATCATCAATAAAAATAATCACAAAAATATCAAGGAATAACTCAAACACTTGATTCATGAGGCTCGTGATTACAGAAGGAGCATTTTTGATGTCGAAGGGCATCATGGTAAACTCATATTGACTATATTAGGAATTGAATGTTGCCTTAAAGATTTCAGATTCTATAATACTTAATTTGTAGTATCTTGAATGCAAGTCCAACTTGGAAAACACACGAGCTCTATGCAATTTGTCAAACAATTCATCAATCCTGGGAAGAGGGTAGATATTCTAGACTGTTAACCTATTAATTCTCTATAATCGATACACAGTCTCAGACTACCATCCTTTTTTTTACAAAGAGCACTAGGGCTCCCTAAGGAGATGAACTAGTGAGAACAAACCCTGATTATATCAAATTCTACAATTGCACTCGCAATTCTACCACTTTTTTTGGAGCCATTCAGTACGGAGTTCAAGATACAGGTCTAGCCCAATGTACCAAATCTATGGTAAACACCACTGCGCTCTGTGTTTGCATACCAGGCAACCTCTCAAGAAACACATCTGAATATTCATTTACCACCGCTACTGCGTCAAAATCAACCTCACTCTCTAGAACACTACAAAAGGCTGTAAAAACTGCATTTCGAGACATTGTTGCTTCTGCATCCTAAAGTAGTGCCATAAGCATACAAAAGGTGGGCTCTATACCTTTGAACACGTGTATTGTTGGTAGGTGCACTCAAAGAGACTTCCTTTGTTTTGTAGTTGATCTAGGCTTTATGTTGAGATAGCCAATTGATACCCAAGATGAGATCCAAATCCGAGATATTTAAAATAATCGCGATGACATTGAATGTCTTTCCTTCCAAAGTCATCTCCAAACAACATTTTATTGACGAATGAACTAATGATCCATTAGGAAAGCAGACCACAAGCGATAGGTCTTCAAAGTATCGGATCCCATTCAAGTTCATAATAAATTCTCTAGACACAAATGAGTGCGTGGCTCCCGTGTGAAATAATGTTTTTCTACCTTGTTGGTAAAAAAATGCAACCTATACTATCTACGATTTGAATTATTTTCACAATTAAGCACCAAATTATAATGAACCATCAAAATAAATGGCAATTTAGAAACGTAGAAAGAAATTGAACAAGTTTACGTACCAGTCACAACTTCTTAAGGCTTATGCCCCTATGTGGGATCCAAAGTGTAATCTTACCGAGGATCCTTCTGCTTGCCTTGGCCACCGATGACATGACCTTTATTATTTACTGAAGGTGCTAAATCATTGTCCTAATAACCATCCTATAAGGGCTCTGGAACCTGAGATGTCCCGATTGGTGATAATGATAGCAATTTCATCAGAAAGATACACTTCCCAACGGAGGCTGAGTCTATTGAGAGGGCACTGTAACTAACAGCTGCTTCCCCTGCTTCTCCTGAGTACGACCATGACCTCCATACTTCTGATATCCTCGAAATCTATTTCGGTTATGAGGGAACTTCTTTTTATTATCAGGTTTTTGGTCTACTACTAGCTGTGCGGAGGTATCTCCCGATATCTTCCTTCGGCTCTGACCTGCCATCTAATCTGCCCCAAAAGCCTAGCCAGTTTAATTATATTCATGAAGCTCGTATGAGATGCTATAATGAGTGGCCGACTCATGGAGTCTCGCAACCTACAATAGAAGCGCTTTGTTGCATTATGATTAGTAAGAGCATAATTACTAGCAAAGCAAGCATGGTGACAAAATTCACGCGGATACTCCATCTCTGAGAGGTTCCCCTTATCTAAGTGAAGGAATCTCTCTTACAGCTCCTCTCTATCTACGACCGGATTAAAGTGTTTCGGTAACACATCAGAAAATACCTCCCAACCAATGTCTGAGAGAAAACATAGTCAAAAAATGGGCGTATACACCGATCTCCAACACTGCCAAGCATAATCCTCAAGCAAAGTAACCACCAAGGTAATGACCATATCTACTGGGCACTACATGCCTATAAGAAGCTCCTGACCTCCGTCTAACTATTTCTCTGTCTGAGCTACTGTCTCCATTCCCTTGAAGATGGAAGATACAATATCCTAAAAACACTTATCCAATAATTTTGATGCATAGGTAACTAGGCAGTCATGTGATTTAAGGAAGCACAGAACGTTTCCAAAATTGTGTAAAGTGTTTGGCCCATCTCAGTTTAATTGAAAGTAGTAGAAACAGGCGAGACTCCTGGTACAGGTGGGACCAACTTTGGGGTACAGGGGTTGTAGATTTCCCGGTATATATGTGGTTGTCGGAACACAGTCACCCTGAACGGTTGCTTCTGGAGTCTACAAAATTAACGTAAGTTTAAATTTCACACGAAGTTTTAGACAAAAAATAATTTCCATAATTGAGAAAAATATGTTGTATTACTGTGATTAACTTAGTAGCCAATCAGCTTCTGCGAAGTTCATCTTCAAACTCAAAGAATCTGGATAACTTATGCTAGAAACTTCCAGACTCGAAGGGTAATAAGAGGAAGCTAGAAGTTGGAACAAATTACAGCTAATCATACTCGTGTCTGATACCAAATGTAAAATCCCTCTCTCGAAAAAACTAGAGAGCGGATTTTTTGCCAAGTATAACCGCCCCGCTGTGATACGTTTGAATACACAACTATCACCACATGATGCTTACTCTGCCAGCTAAATATCACAAACCACATCAGAGTATAAAGAGCACAAATATATAGTGGATGTCTAATAGGAATTAGAATCTACAAAGCAAACCCAATCATTATAGATACAAATATCAAATCCCAGAGACTATCAAAAGTCTAAACATAAGGGATACATAAATTATATCCCCAAAATAAATATAATTTCAGTCTAAAAAATTAATCTCCACGGCACTCACAGCCACTAGATCATCAAACGAGTCGGTAGAAGAGTCTAGTAATGGTGGTGGTACTAGTGTAATCCAAATAGCTCTCCTTTTACCTTAGTATGGGTTGAACCTCAATGAAGGCTCCGGTTGCTGGCTTGTGAGACCCTGCTCCTATTGTGTTTAATTTTAAAATATTTGTCATCAATAACTAAGTGACATCCTCCCGCCCCTCGGTACACCTTAGGATATAAGGCAGTTAGGGTCATAAAACTTTTAAAATTACAGAAAAAGGAAGGGTTAGGTTATTTATTCAAGTTAGTAATTCCAAATATAAACATGGTAAAACCTAAGGTAACTGACCATGTGAGAGAGCCCGCACTAACTCACATAATATGGGTCCATGGTGAGTATATGCTTAGAAAACATAACTTATCTTATTATGGTGCCCATACACCGAATAAGATAAGGGTACAAGCTAGGTTATAAAACATACATTTAAAACAATGTAGATAAATTATACAAACTGCAAGCTTACCCATGCCCCAGGTGACACACCATCATGTACACATGATTTATTATATATACTGACACCAACAAACTTATTAATAAGGCAGTGATCCTATGGGCCTTATCATAGTGGAAAGATGACAGCAGTAGTATGATTACCACCGCTTCTAGGGGAGAAACACAACTCACCCTAGGCCCTAGTGTACGGGTTAAACCTGTACTATTTTAGAGTAAATGACTAAGTCAAATGCACAAACTGCGAACAACTCCAGATTTAAGATGGTAGAGCCCACAAAGGAAGATTACCTTAAATTATCCAATGCTTAACTTCAAACTTACAACTTCTTAGAGTCACCTAACAAACACCCGTTAGTGTGCACTATTTGGGAGATGTAGAATGATCCACCATCAAATGGCAACATCCATCACAATTGTGGTAGATACTCATGCTTGCTCATAACTAAAGAGTACAAGACAAAAACATGTCTTTTAAAGTCTTTGTTTCAAGACTAGCAATACACCTAGAGGGGGGGGGGGGTGAATTGGTTTTTCAAGTCTTTATATCTACTTTTTCATTTGGTGAGTTGTGAGTTAGATCAGCACACCAGTATTTATAGTGGTTCCCCAAGGTATGTGTACATCCACATTCCCTCCCACCTTTTTAACAGTGTGTTAGACAAGGTAATCTTCTCCAAATCTCGGCTCAAAGAGCATATAACTCAGATCCCTCAGGATCTCAGACTTCCTCCAAGTCCTACCTTAGGCCTAAGCCCTACCCACTCAGGGTAAGCTTTACTCCTACAGCTTAGTAATCCTCCAGATAACCAACCTTAAGCTTAACAAAAAGCCCTACCACTCAGGCTAGAAGTTTAGCCCTACACTCAGCGATGATAGATCTTCTACAACTCAGATCTGACTCATATCCTACCTCTCAGCCTTAATATTTTAGGATTACAACTCAGACCAATTATGATCCTACAATAGTTTGAGTTTGATGGTTATTGACTCTAGAGAAAAAGATTCTCTGACTCTTCTTCTTCTTGAACTTAAAAGCTTCAGTCCAATCTTCTCCACGACAACAAGTATTTAGATCTTCAGTGGTTTAGCTTGTGTTGTGACACTATAGAGCCATGTACCTTCAAGCATTTGATGTAATAGTTGATTGTAGTGGCCTTAAAGATGAATAGAAACGTAAATTTGCTCTGCAACTTATTCTTATTCAGAAAATAAGATTTTTGAGCCTTCTATTGAAGACAAATTAATTTTTCAGTTCTTTATTTCTTCAACAACCAACTTCGGTCTGTGGTTCACAGACTCATTGTAAGAATAAGTTCCAGGAGAACTTCTTCTTTTCTTTCGAGGGGAAGAAGATGAACAAAAAAGCTCTTGTTTAATTTCTCAAAAATGTTCTTACGCAGTATGGACCAGCCGGAATTGGCAACTGCCATATCTCTTTTGCATTAAATGTTGTACTAAAGGCATGCAATGCCTTTTCTCATCTAGTGTGCAAATCCCGCGACATTTGAATTTTTTATGATGTCAGCATGAGTCAGCGCTTGTGGACTTGGTAATTTCCAGACAATCTGCATAAGCATTGAGTGAGGCCTTGTCACTCAACGCAGAAATACTTAGCAGAATTCTGCATCTTGAGGCATCGAGTGAACCTTCAACACTCAATGCTTTTGACATTTATATTCTAAGTGTTAAGGTGTTGAGTGATCCTTTATCACTCAATGCTTCTTTCCTTGATCTGAAATCCAGTTGAGTAGGCATTGAGTGAACTGTCTTCACTCACTTTTGTCCTTAGATAGATTTCTAGTCAGCAACACTGAGGCTTTGACTGCATAGAGTTCTATCAATGCTTTTCCCTTTCTAGCGTTGAGTGAAGTGAGTTCACTCAATGCTTTTTGACTTAGCATATTTTCTGGTTGTTTAGCAACCTGTCACGAGTCTAACTGTCATTGTGATTCTAACTGCCTGTCTAATCAATGTAACAGTACACAAACTACATACAATGAACTTGAACATATATTAGATACATTCATGTGTATACTATTAACCTGTGGTTTTTTTTTCAAATCTAGGATATTGTGATCAATGGATCCAATAGTCTTAAATATTGAAACTGTTATAACATGAGTGCTAAACATGGTTTTATTAAAAGTAGAATAAAGCACCATCTCTCTAATTATAAAACCAAGAAACATATTGTTTACTTGTGAGCTTTATGGAAAACATAAAACTATATCAACATATAACACTCTAGATTTACCATAAGTTGAAAAACAAAAAAGTTTGCTTTTGGATCTATCACTGGAGATAGCGATATTGCCTAGCAATAGTGGTCAAGTTGATGCATTCGATGCAATCAAAAAATTGGTGAAGTCAATGTAGCCGATGTTGTCGACAAATTATTGAAGTCAATTTGCTACCGCTAGTAATAGCAATATCGATGACAATAGTGATCCAGTCAATACTGATACAGTCAATATAGTTGAAACTGATGCGGTCGATGGAGTTGATGTAGTGGACGGATTGGTGCAGTCAATTTGTTGCCGCTGACGATAGTGATATTGCCAGGAGATAGTAAGCCACATGGCAGACAACCACGTGTCAGTTTGCTATAAAGCGACTGATAAGCAGCAAAGCAGTGCTGGATAAGGCCACCGCCACTGCCTAAGATATCGCCTGGTGATAGTCGCTATCACCTAATAATAACATTTCTTTAAGATTTCTTTGTGAAACCAAGCCCGCCCGTTCTATTTTGCTTAGGAATCATGTGGCCGAGGTTATACCCATTATTGTTAAGGTGGTTGAAGGGGGAAAAGAGTTTCTCATTATCTTTAATATATTCACTTTCTTAAACTTAAGAAAGGAAAGGGTTGAGGAGGAAGAAGGAGGCTGATCCAGCAATTATAGAAGCTATTGGAGGATCTTCCAAGGTCAAAATCACGAGCCGAAGATGTATTTGTGGAGAGGAAAGCGCTGCGAGTGTTTCCATCCAGATAAAGTGCAACTTCATGGCTCTGAAACATTTTATGAGGGTAACGACTCTCTTTCTTAATACTTGGACATGTGAAGTCCTTTATTTGGACTATTTGTGTGGATGTTTTAACCAATTGGTGGAGGAAGACACCTCTATCAGGTTGATATTGTTTATCCCCAGTATAATTTGAATTGAGAGTCTGTATCGATGCATAAAGATTGGCATGTTGTGTGAAGCAAATCTTTAATAAGTTGGTCTGGATTGATGTTGTATTATTTTGTATGCCAGAAAAGACTCCAAGGAAAAAACAAATAGATTTTGGAGTTTTGAGGTGACATAAGTTACTACATAATCACTGGAGGTTATCTCCATGAAACACCCAAAATTGCAAAAGAAAATGAAGTTATGTTTCTCTCGCATAGCGATAGAGTTATCGTTTGCGATAGCTCCCAATGAGCTAATATGATGGATGTGAATCTCAGGCCTTGAGGATCAGGTGCATAGTATTATGTTGTAAGACTTGTAGTGCCTAGCTTGGTGGCCTTGAGTGCCGAACATAATAGATGATGTTGTTAAACTTTTTATTAACGGGTCGAGGTGAATCTGTACCCGCATCATGATAGTGAGATTCCGATGGCTTGATCATGGGAAAATATTATCAAAACCCATCCCTTATTGGTAGGTGAAGAGGTCGCTCCTCGACCCACCTTTAGATTTTTGGAGAGCCCGTGAGGAAAGGTATCCTTAACAGTAAAAGCTCAATTACAATCTAAGTGGTTGATACTTCGGAAGGAGGTGGACTTCAATTTCAGTTCATTGATATTGTTCCCTGAGTGCATGAGATGTGTGGTTGTTTGTTCTAACATCTGTAATGGATGTGTAATTTTATAAACTGGCATATTGCTTCTTTGCAGGGAAGGAGTATCGCTGCACTAGGAATGGGGTGGGTGAATTATAATTATGGTCAGCTAAAGCTGACCATTGCTTTGTTTTGCCACATCTTCATGGATTGAACTTGTGCAGGTACTGGCAAGCTGAGCGGGAAGTAACGGACTGATGCTCATTTTGCTCGGCTGGCTCTTGAAGGCCCAATTGCTCGTTTTCTGCCTTCATGTGTTGCCAGACTATGTGCTGATGTATGCAAATCACCTTTTTGTTCAATCATTATTGCCTAAAAGCCAATTATTATGCATACACTCATTCTATGTTATATATGTAGTGGACATTCCGTATTGTGGGTTGTGTTTACTTTTTTTCTTCCAGTAGAATACAACGATGTGTTTGGCTGTGAAGATTTTTTGTATTTATATTTCGTTCCACTTTCGTCTATTCAGAGAATATGCAATGGGGACCCGACCAGATCTTCTTTTATATTCTTTGTGATGGGTGGGGTGTTACAATTTAGTATCAGCTTCTGGTGTCAATCCCTTATCTTTTGAATTAGAGGTCAAATTCTTTTAAAAAGTGATGAGCATGTGTGTGTGTGTGTTACCATTATAACATAAAATAACCAATGATTGCCCTCTTAGGAATGAAAAATATTCATGTTTGAGGAACCTAAGTGTTCATATGATTGTTGTTTATAATGTTAATAATTGCATAATTTTGTATTTCATGATTATAGGTGACTAGGAGTGGTGTGAGGCAGTCTCAACCCAAACACTCTACTAAGAGTATTACACAAGCTGATGTGTTTACACCTCCACCTTCTACTGACACTATTTGTTTATTTGTTGAAGCTATCTTTGCGATGATCAATGTGCAACTAGGAGGGCTGGTATAGCTTCGTACTCATGAAGTGGCATGGATGCCGGTTGGCATAATTGAGCCTGTGATGGTGAGACAAGTGGCTAAAGAGCCAATATCTATAAGACGAGTGATGGAAAAGTTGTTGGAGACAACGGTTCACATCTTTTCAATTTGGCAATATAAAATCCCATGCTGTATTTGATCACACTTGTGTTTGGTATACTGTGTAGGTTTATAAGTTCAAAATAATCAAAGAACTTAACTCTACGACCTACTGTCGCTCACTAGTGCTACCTCTGAGCGCTAGCATGGATTTAATCTAAATGGGCGCTCAAGGAACTACCGCGTGGAACAAAAGCTACCTCCCGCGCTAGCTTCAGGATTAATTCTAGACATGCGTTCAGTGACCTACCACGCAATTCTAGCTTCCTACCGCGTAGTGCTAACTCTCTCAATGATCATCTAGATGACTTCATCAAGAAGATTGCACTACCACCAGATGATAGCTAGGTATCGCGTCGTGCTAGCATGAAAAGGCGAAAAAATATCCTTTTCAAAATTTTTTCCAAATTCGCGGTATAACTATTACATCAACGCACAACGCCTATCGCCAGACACTAGTTCTACTGCTGGCGGTAGCCTATTTTTATAAGATGTATAAAAGGATTCCATTTCTTTGTTCTTTGAAATAGGGGAGATATAATTTCATTCTAGGGTTCATGTGTCGTCTCTAAGTAGCGTTCCAACATCTCCGTCGAATAAAGAAAAAGCTGCCACTCTCCTATTAGCGCACAAAGATCTCCCGCGAGCAAAGGACTACAATAATTAAGAGGAGTTGACTGGTTGCAATAAAACAAAGATCATTAGCACTGGTCACGAACAGCTCAATGGAAGAATAGTCTTGAGGGAGAATCACTTTAAAAATTTTCTTTACTCCTTTTGTATTTTTCTCCTTTCTGATTGTTTGAGGGTGAAGATAATCGACCAGTGAAGGTCGTCGGAATCCGGGAAGGTTTCTGTGAGAAATTGTCCTGGGGAAGGGATGTTTAGATCGGGGGATCTAGTGGGTTGTAAGACACTTCCTTGTATAAAGGTGAAGAGCTGGCTCAAAGACCTTTCTTGGAGGGAAAGGGAGAAAGCCAACCAGTCCGAGTAGTGGGTCGGTATAGAAAACAAAAGGAAATTTGAATTTCACTGGTGGTCGCTAAGCTTCGAAGAAAATAAAAGCAACCGAACTAGCAATCCAATGAGGCAAGTATACCTATCGAATTGTAGCTAGAGGACACAAGTGTCGTATTGAAATCCGGGAACTGCCGAATAAACTTACTCACACGAAGACTATTATTTTATCGACGGAAAAAATTAGGATTTGAGAAACTAAATGCAATCAAAGAAATAAAGCTATTCTAGAAAGAGAACAACTGCAATTAATTAAAGAGCATAAAGTAAGTGATTATAACGAAGGATTGAAACAATGAAATGGAAGAGCACTCGATCAAGAATCACCTCGGCAAGAGTTAACTAAGAAATGCGATAAAAATAAACCTAAACTTAATAGGGTAAAGGTCCTTGACCGTGGAGGTTCCTAAAGCTTAAACACTCTTCTCTCGAAGTCGTGCCCAACTGAGTTTAGGAAGGTCCGACCGACTCTCGTCTAAATCGGAGGCCTAAAGCTCGCTTTACCCGATGAACCCCACTATTGGATTTTACTCCAATCTGGGAGATTTGGATGTCTGCCTTTCTCGAGGGGTGCGTACAACTCCCTTTAATCTTGAATGCTCACTTCATTCTATCGGCCTCTCGACTAGCCCAGAATGAAAGCAAAGGTGGAGAGTATATATCGATAATATACCTCCAACCCATAAAAAATTAAGAGTAATCCAAAGCCTAAACCCTAAAAAGAAAAGTTAAATTCAAAGCATCAAAACTTAATCGCTCGAACCTTGGATCATCAAGATCGAGTACAAGGAGGATTAGTTAATCATAATGGAGTGGAGGAGGGGGGATGAGTAGTAAAGTATTAAGAACACATTGAAGAAAAGAGCACTTTTATATTAATGAATAAGAGAACTACACTTGCACGAAAATGAAATTACAATTGCATGAAAATTAGAAACCTATTCTATCCCAACCATTAGCACTAAGCAAGAGCAAAGATTACATCAAAAGCTTAAACAAACTAAGATCTAAGCTAGGGTTAATAATATTACAAAAAGAGAAAGAGAGAGAGGGAAAAACATGAAAAAATAAGAAAAGGAAGCAAGAAACCAAGGGGCAGCACCTCCCCTCTCAACCCAAGCTCTCTCAAATGAAGAGGGGTGTGTGTGTCTGAATTTATAGAAAATTTCAACGGGTTGGTCACGCCCGGCGATACACCCAGGGAGGGCGTGTCATGGGGCGTGACAGGTACGACATTGACCTTGGGCTCTGGATTCTGGCGGGAAGGATGATTGCTTCTGTACGTCAGTGGACACACCCTAGGTCACGCCCATGTAGGGGGGGGGGGGGGGGCATGACACACACGTTGCATCGAAATAATTGGTCGGAAATCCATCAGTCACCGAAAAAGGAGGAGTCACGCCCTATGTCACGCCCGTGACATGGGGCGTGACAGTACTATTTGGCGTGCTGGGATGAATCGGCATTCAATGCGGCGGCAGGCTTCGGGCAGAGGGCGACACGCCCCGTGTCACGCCCGGGGACACGCCCAGGGAGGGCGTGTCAAGGGGCGTGACATCTGTTTTTCCTGTTTTCCTATCTCTTTCAGCAGTCGTCATCGGGATCAGGCGACACACCCTAGGTCACGCCCGGGGAAGGCGTGATAGGGGGGGGGGCGTGACAGGTAATTTTTGGCAAATTTTCTGGAAACCTGCAAAAAGACAAGAAAATGTTAGCTGCAATAATATTTACATAGAAACGATAAAAAATAAGGTAATAAGACATGATTTGTACATTATAAAATAGAAAATACGATAATAGTTTAGGCTACAAAACATATTATCAAACTCCTCCAAGTTTAAGCTTTGTTTGTCCCCAAGCAAAAATATAAAACTAGATAATCATAAAAAAAAGACTAATCAAGAAGTTCTAATTATGCCCACACAAGTACTATGCGAAATTCTAAGTAGGGAAAAGGTGAAAGGTAAATCTAAAATGATTATTTAGGTATGACAAAACTTTTATAAACTTTACTTAATGAAAATAAATCATCCAAAATTTTGACGAAATTCTTTAAATAGATTTAAGCAAAGCAACATAAATTAAAAAATGCATTGAGATGTTACTAGATCCAAACAATGCATTATAATTATATCAATTCAATTAACAAAAATCTAAGTTTAAATCCAAAACTAAAACTGATTTACTTTTCTTCTTTTCTTAGTTGTTAAATAAGATTCAAAAGGCGTGAATCAAAAGGACTTAAATAGGACAAAAACGTTTAGTTTAGGAAAATGATTAGGAGTGGAATTCAAAGATAAACCTGAAAGATTAAAATCACACTAAACCAAAACAAAGAGTTTAGAAAATTTAAAATAGAAATGTATATATATTTTTTTCTTTTTTTTTCTTCTTTTCTCCATTTTTTTTTGAAAACAAAGGCCATAAATATATATTATTTTTTTTATTTTTCATTTTGAATTGGCCAAATAAAAACAAACATATCTTTTGAGCATAAATTTTTTTTTTTCAAAAACTTTTCTCCCAAGAAAATCACAAAATAACCAATCAAAATTACGAAAATATTTTATGAAACTCAAGAAGGCTAATGTGATTAGATAGGTTGGAAATTTTGGATTTGGTGAAAATGAAATGAAAAGAGGAGCTATCAAATGAAATCAGAAAAAAGGCTCAAAAGCGGCTAACTAGTGGTAAAAGTTTTTAGGTTGGCAGGAGAGATCAAACGAAAACAAAAATGGCCTAAATCATTTTCACGCTTTTTAATTTATTTAAAACAAAGGTTTGAAAAATGTCAAAAAGCGAGTCCTAGATAATAAAAGAAGATTGATGAAATTGATTTGAAAATAGAAATAATAGGTGACTTGGATCGTTCATATCTACTATGCTATTCAAAGGTTGACCTTACAAAAATTATCCAAAAATGAAAAGGAAAATAGTGAATGATGAATTTTTGAGAAAGTAAAGTAAATAAAGAACGAAAAACCATAATAGAGATGCGAGTTTTAGAAAAATATTTCACCTTTACATGTTACCGTGAATTAGAAACAGAGTATGACAAACATTTTACTTGTGAAACATAATTAAAAGGGACGATTAGAAATTTTATAATTAACTACGTTGTTTATAAAAAATTTGTAGTAAAACAAAAACAAAAACTAGGGGTACTATTGAAATATCAAAATGTCTAAACTATTAAGGCAAAAAAAAAGCATAAATAATTTTTTTAATTTGTGAAATATTCTCTTTTTTGGATTTTGGAATTTTTTTTTTTGGAATTTTAAGATATTCATCATTTATATTATTTTTTTGAAAAGAAATATACACAGAAAACACGAATATTTACACTAAGCAAAAATAAAGGAGGAAGTCCTCCCCCAAGCTTAAAATGGACATTGTCCTCAATAGCAAAAGAAGGGGATTGGAGAAGGAGAGAAAAATAAAGTATTGAATTGAAAGACATAATTGAAAAACAGGTACTTCCCCGAATTTATACGCTGCGAAAACTGAGTGATGTCGCTCCCCTGAATGTCTTCTTTGGACTTTGTGATGGATTCAGCAACGTTAGAGCAGGCGATTGCAGAAGCTTCAGCTTGTCGGTGCCGTCCGGGGCAAAAATTATAAAATAAAGAAAACAGAAAAAAGATAACTTGGGTTGCCTCCCAAGATCGCCCTTTGTTTAAAGCATCGTTGAGCTCGATGCATCAAAAATAATATTGTCGAAAATTAATGTTGTCCAGAAATAAAATTGTTTTTAATTAAAAAAATAAAAGTTCAAAGTTTAGAGTTCGTGTAGCAGATATTTAATACTGTTTGGACTGACATCATCATCACCAGAGAAATACAGTTTAAGACGCTGACCATTCACCTTTAAATTACCCTTATCAAGGTGCGAAATTAAGACAATTCCATACGAAAAAACTTCTAAAACAGAAAAGGGCCAAGACCAACGAGATTTTAATTTGCCCGGAAATAAACGTAATCGAGAATTATAAAGAAGAACCTGGTCTCCCGAATTAAAGGTTTTCGGATGCCTTAAGTGATTATCGTGTAAACGCTTCGTCCGCTCTTTATAAAGTTTGTTATTTTCGTAAGCATAAGAGCGCCACTCGTCGAGTTCATTTAGTTGAAATTTTCTAAGGTCACCGACGGAGTGGGGATCGAAGTTTAAAAATCTTAAGGCCCAAAAAGCGCGGTGTTCTTATTCTACGGTAGATGGCACGATTTTCCATAGACCAGCTGATACGGCCTACATCAGAGGGCAGTTTTGTACGCTGTTCGGTAGGCCCATAAAGCATCGTCTAATTTCGCTGACCAGTCTTTCCTAGAAGTTGAAACATTCTTTTCTAATATTCTTTTTATTTCTCTATTCACTACTTCGACCTGTCTGTTAGTTTGCGGGTGATAGATAGTTGAAAGCTTTTGTGTAACGCCGTATTTGGTAAGGATTTTTGAAAATTGCGCGTTACAGAAATGGGAACCCCTATCGCTAATGATGGCGCATGGCGTACCGAATCTAGAAAATAATTTTTTCAAAAAAGTGACTACAACTCGGGAGTCGTTCGTAGGCAGAGCTTGGGCTTCGGCCCACCGTGAGATGTAATCAACGACAACTAAAATATACTTGTTTCCGAAGCTAGAAGGAAGGGGGCCAACAAAATCGATTCCCCAGAGGTCGAAAATTTCGCAGTCAAGGAAAAAATTTTGCGGCATTTCATTTTTATTTGAAATGTTTCCCAACCATTGGCAACTATCACACCTGCTCATAAAGGTTTGCGCGTCTTTAAACAGGCTAAGCCAGTAAAAACCCACGCAAAGCACCTTGTGAGCGGTGCGAGCAGCTTGATAGTGCCCACCTGTCGGACCTTCATGTAAGTGTTTTAAAATATCTAAACCTTCTTCATAAGAAACACATCTCCTTATCACTTGATCCGCACAGATTCTGAAAAGATACGGGTCTTCCCAAAAGTAGTTCTTTAGCTCAGAAAAGAATTTCTTCTTTTGCTGAGAGGAGATCTCTTTTGGGAGCACCCGAGCCACTAAATAGTTGGCGATGTGTGTGAACCAAGGAGAAGTTGATGTGCTAATTGATAGCAGCTTCTCATCAAGAAAATAATCATTAAAAGATTTTTCATTTAATTTTTATATAAAGGGATTGTCTAATATGGAGAGATGGTCGGTGGCCAAGTTCTCGGCTCCTCGCTTATCTCGGATCTCTAAGTCAAACTCCTGGAGGAGTAAGACCAAGCGAATCAAACGCGGCTTAGCATCCGTTTTGGCAAGAAGGTATTTGAGGGCCGAGTGGTCCGTAAAGACTATGATTTTTGAAAGCGTAATGTAAGGACAGAATTTATCAAATGTGAATACTACAGTGAGGAGATCCTTCTATGTCGTGGTGTAATTTTCCTGTACAGATGTGAGCGTTTTACTAGCATAATAGATAGGGTGGAAGTTTTTAGATATGCGTTGACCTAATACGGCTCCCACCGCGAAACTACTCGCATCGCACATTATCTAAAATGGAAGATCCCACACTGGAGCTATCATAATCGGTGCGTTAATTAACTTTTCTTTAATCAATTCGAAGGCAGAAAGACAAGAGTCATCAAAAATGAATGGGGCGTCTTTTTCTAGAAGATGGGAAAGGGGCTTGGTGATCTTAGAAAAATCCTTTATGAAGCGGCGGTAGAAACAAGCATGACCTAAGAAACTTGTTGGAACCCTAGGTTTTTATTTGAGTTCAGTCCTCTCTTTCTGTCTCTTGACCCAAGATTTATCTATGGTCAAAGGTTAGTTGATAGGTTAGATTCTCTAGTTGTGTAGAATTGCTTTTTCAGATGAATATTTGGTTAAGTAGTTTTTCGTTCGACTATAGTCGAACGTCGCTCGACTATCGTCTATCGGCTGATCGACGATTGTCTATCAGTTGGTCGACGTTCTGTCTGCATTGATATCTCGACTATCTGTTGATAGGTCGACTATCTGTTTGCTTTGGTAGTTCGACTATCTGTCCTGATAGTTCAACTATCTGATAGCTCGACTATCTGTTGATAGGTCGACTATCTCTGTCCGCTTTGATAGTTCGACTATCTGTTGATAGGTCGACTATCTGTATTGCTTTGATAGTTCGACTATCTGTTGATAGGTCAACTATCTGTGTTGCTTTGATAGTTCGAATATCTGCTTGGATAGTTCAACGATCTGATAGTTCGACTATCTGTTGATAGGTCGACTATCTGTTTTGTTTGATAGCTCGACTATCTGTTGATAGGTCGACTATCTGTTTTGTTTGATAGCTCTACTATCTGTTGATATGTCGACTATCTATTTTTCTATGATAGGTCGACTATCTGTTTGATAGGTCGACTATCTGTTTTGTTTGGTAGTTCGACTATCTATTCGGATAGATCGACTATCTGATAGCTCGACTATCTGTTCTGATAGGTCGACTATCTGCTGAGGTAGTTCGACTATCTTCTTTGATAATTCGACTATCTGGATCGTTCGACTATCTGTCCGATAGGTCGACGATCTCCGTGCGTCGGTCGACGATCTCCGAGGGTCGTTCGATGTTTTGCTGTATGTTTTAAAATAGTTTTGTCGTCTTCTGTGATGTGACTAATTTCATACTTATTTTGGCATATGTTATAAAAGATTATCTGAATAAATTGTGATATTATTTCCATGCAATATCAGTTCCATTCTTTATGCATGAGCTAATCTTTTTCTGACAAAGTTGTTTGTCTTATAGCTGAGATATGTTTTCTGCTTTATCTGCCAGGCTGTCCTTTATAGCCGTTAGACTCAAAAAGTCTCTCTTGGCTGTAAAGAGTCTTTTCTGATGTGACTTTCTCTAGTTTTATTTCATCAGAAATATTTGCAGCTTCTTAGAAAGCTTTATCTTTTTATAGGATATCTGCCTGCAGTATTTTGTTTTGCTTTATGCTTTTTGCAGCCCAGCTTGCAGAGTTCAGTAGAAGACAAGATTCAAACTCAAGTAAGAGCCGTTGCTGCTGCTGCTATATAAAGACTTCTTTGAAGAAAGAAATCAACTAGTTCTCACACATTGAAAAGCTAACTGCAGCATTCAACCAAAATCTTACAGTCTCCAACTGCTCTCAGCTCATTCACATCTAACTGAGAAGAAGCTTTAGTTCTTCACTCTTCTTCAACCTGAGTTCTCCTGCTTACAGGAAGATCTTCACTCAGAGCCTTTTGAAGAAGGAGAAGAAGATAGCTGCCTGAAGAAGAAATTCTATTTAATATTATTTATCTTCTTGTAGCTTTTTCCTTCAGTAATTTCTGAAGTGTTTCTGCACTGAAGCAAGACTTCACCTGGATGTTCTTTTAGCCAGGGGGAGCCTTGATTCTTTTAGAGCTCTCTAGCTCAGTGCAAGTTATTGTGCTTCTCTAATCTATTGTAAAATAGAGAAGACACCTTAACCTCCTTTTCCCCTCCTGTAAAGGGTTATTACTCCCTTCAAAAGTATCCCTTGGTGGCAGGGCACCTGATCAAAAACCTATGTTGGTTTTTAGACACCTGATCAAAAGTCTAAAGGGTTTCTTGATCTACCTGAAGCAGATCTTGTTGGTGGCCGGGCACCTGATCAAAAACCTGAGTGGATTCCTACCTTGTTGGTAGAAGAGTGGACGTACCCAAGTTGTTTGGGGAACCACTATAAATTACTTGTGTCATCTGGATTGCTTTGTTTAATTACTTGCATTGTGGCTGTGATTAGATCTTAACTAGGTTTGCTAGTTGCTGTTTAGGTTTCCAAGCCTTAACTGTAATTACAGTTGGCTGCCTTTTTGTACACAACACTTGTGTTAGGCTCTAAGGTTTAATCTCAAATATCTATAACCTTCATTCCGCATTTAACTCCAAGGGAGTTGAGTAGAAAGTCAACTTTGCTAGTGCAATTTTTGATTACTCTATTCACCCCCCTCTAGAGTAGTATCTATCCCTTCTCTTTCAATTGGTATCAGAGCGAGGTTGACTGACTGAATAGGCTAACACCTAAGTCACAAGATCCTGATAGATACCAAAGTTTATAGATATTCACTTTCACTATCATGGCCCAGTCCAAGGATTATTCTAGCACCATACCTCCAGCATGTAACTTGGCTAAGTTTGGCATCTGGAAGGCAAGGATTAAACTATATATGAACTCTATTGATGAAAGTATTTTTGCTTCTATTTTGACAGGACCACCAAGAGCACTTGCTGCAGCTACTGCCTCATCATCATCTGATATGAGTGCAGTGCCTCCTCCAGACTACAATGATGAATACAAAAAAGGCAAAGATAGCAGATGCTAAGGCAATGAACATTCTGGCTCAAACAATGTCTGATGAAGTATTCCAGAAGGTTGCTGACTGCTCCTCAGCTAAATCAATGTGGGACACACTGAACCAGATTGTAGCTGGTTCAGCTGATGAAAGGAAGGACAGGAGGTCCAACCTTATCTCACAGTATGAGAATTTCAAGAAAACTAATGCTGAATCAGTTGAAGCTATGTACACAAGGCTCAGCTCAATCATCAATGAGCTGAGGACCCTTGATAAGGACATTTCATTGACAGAGGTCAATGATAAGATTCTTATGTGCTTCCCTAGCACATGGGATCTGAGGATCTGGCCCATCAAGGAGGCCAGAAGCACAAATGAAATCTCAACAGAATCCCTTCTCGGCAAGCTCAAGTCTTTTGAGCAAGTGCTGAAGTCCAGGGAAGCTGAAGCTGAAGCAAAGACCCCAACTCCTACAAGAAAAGAGCAAACCCTTACTTAAAAGCTGCTGAAGCTTTTGAAGGAAGCCAGTCAAATGAGGAACTGATGACATTATTTGCCAAAAGGTTTCTCAAGATGGGAAGGAAGGAATTCAGAAAGAAATCTTCAAAGTATGAAGATAAACCAAGGTATGATCGTACCCCTTCTAAAGAAATAATCTGTTATGGTTGCAGGAAGCCTGGACATATTCTTCCAGATTGTCCAAAGGAAAAGAACAAAGATAAAAGAAAAGACAAGGATCAGCACAGGAAGCATTCCAAGCCATCCTCCTACAAGAACAAAAAGAAGGAGAGAGGCTTTGTTGCTGAAACCTGGAGTGATTCTGATGAGGAATCTTCCTCCTCAAGCTCCAGTGAGGATGAGGAAGAAAAGAAGGCAAAGGAAGTTTGCCTAATGGCAATTGATGCCTGCAGCAATCACTCAACTGCAGAGAATTCAGATTCTGATGAAGAAATGCCAACAGAAGATGAGGTATTGTCTTCTTATTACTTTACATCTGCTGAATTTAAATCTAAGTTTAAATCTTTATGTTTAGATTTAATTAGTTCTGAAAAAGAAATAAAAGAGCTTAGAATTAAACTAGCTGAATCTGAATTGATTGCTAATGAAAACATTAGGTTAACAGCAGAACTCACTAATGCTAGTGAAGAAATAAAATTTCTTAAGAATGAATTAGCTAAGTCCAAAAGGTTAGAAGAGTCTCTGAATGGTAGAAGCCTTAAGTTGCTTGAAATAACCAGCATGTCTAACACTAGGTCAGGCAATAACAAATTAGGCTTAGGAGCATCTTCTAGTGAGCCCCCAATCATTCTTAAAAACCAACTTTCAACTCCAGTGAATTTTATTTCATCTAGTGGAATAAAAAACACTAAGCAAGTCAATCAAGTAAATAGAGCTTTAAATAAAGCTAAAAGAGAGAAAAGAAAACAGAAATTTAATGAATTACAAAGGGCGTCGAACGCTGCTCGACGATCGCAGGCCCAATGGTCGAACGAAGATCGACGATCTGGGTACCAATCGTCGAATGCCGATCGATGCTTTCAACAAGAATTTCAAAATTCCAACCAGAACTTTAGAAACCCGAATATGAATAGAAACCCTAGGTTCATTGACCCATCATCTGCATGGAGAATCCCACCTAGGAGATCTTACCCGTTAGGTTATCACCCTCAGCCTGCTTATTTATTTATTTCCAGTTTTTCTTATGTGAAAAACAAGAGACCCAAGGTTACCTGGGTCCACAATGTTTAAATTGATTTATTTGCAGGTGAAGACCTATCCTATCACTCAAAATAAGTGGTATTTGGATAGTGGTTGCTCTAAGCACATGACAGGAAATAAAGAACATCTGTCAAGGTTCAAAGCAAAGCTTGGCGCAAAGGTAATCTTTGGAGATTCAAGCTGTGGTCAAACTGAAGGCTATGGCAGGATGACAATTGGAGCTGTTTCATTCAAGGGAGTTGCTTATGTGACTAGACTGAAGCATAATCTAATTTCAGTAAGTCAGTTATGTGATGCTGGATATCAGGTATCATTCTCTAATTCTCTTTGTAATATTACTCTAAATAATAATGTTGTATTAGTAGGCATTAGACAAGGTAACATTTATTTAGTAGATTTTAATTCAACTCACTCTGAAATCTGCTTGTTTAATGAAGTAATAAATAACAACACTTTATGGCATAAAAGGCTTAGCCATATTAACCTCAAGAATATATCTAGGTTATCTAAACACAACCTTGTTAGAGGTTTACCTTCTTGCCCCTACAAGAAGGAGAGCCTATGCAAGGCTTATCAACTAGGCAAGCAAACCAAGAACTCATTTAAATCAGTAAATAAAAGTGATTCTCCTAGAATCCTGTATTTATTACATTTGGACCTATTTGGCCCAATAAATGTACAGAGTTTAGGAGGGAAGTATTACACCCTAGTCATTGTAGATGACTTTTCAAGGTTCACTTGGGTGTTCTTTTTGAGAACTAAGGCTGATAACTTCAAAGCCCTTACAGACTTTCTATTATGTGTGCAGACTGAGTACTCTACTCATGTGGCCTTGATCAGAAGTGATAATGGTACTGAGTTTGACTCTCTTCTCATGCAAGAATTCTGTGAGAGAGAAGGTATCAAATATAGCTTCTCAGCTCCTAGAACTCCCCAACAAAATGGGGTAGTTGAAAGGAAGAACAGAACACTAATTGAAGCTGCTGGAACATTATTGGCAGATGCTAATATGCCTCTTTCCTATTGGGCAGAAGCTGTTAGTATAGCCAACTATGTCTTGAATAGAAGTCTGATACACAAACTTAAGTGTAAAACTCCTTATGAGTTACTTAAAGGAAAGAAACCTAAAATAAATTATTTTAGAGTTTTTGGCTGTGTGGTTTATATTCATAATAACAATAAAGAATATCTTAGAAAGTTTGAAGCAAAGGCTTCAATGCGAATTTTTCTTGGATATTCCCAAGTAAGCAAAGCTTATAGGGTTTTTAATAAATCATCTTCTAAAATTGAAGAGTCTGTTCATGTGTCCTTTGATGAATCCCAAATATTTTACAAGGATAAGGAAACTTCTCCTTCCTCAAGTTCATTACAGGTACCAGATTCTACCAAAGATGTCACTCAAGAAATCCTCCATCTTTCAACTCTTCATATCACAGAATCAGACAGTGATGAAGACATTGCAGAAATTATTGCTGTACCACCAATAGTAGATCAAATTCCTCCTGAGGAATTAATCCCAACTATTGTTGAAGATCACATCCCACCTGCTGATGTTGTCACACTTAGAGATCACCCTACATCTCAAGTGATAGGAGACATATCAGCTGGTGTTCAAACAAGACATCAGTTAAGACAGGATGTGATGCATGCTTGTTTCCTTTCACAGATTGAGCCCCTCACCATTAAAGATGCTGAGCTAGATCCCCACTGGATCATTGCTATGCAAGAGGAACTCAATTAGTTTGAAAGATGTAAAGTATGGACTTTGGTTCCAAGACCTAAAGGCCAACTGATCATAGACACCAAGTGGGTGTATAGAAACAAGTTGGATGCAAATGGAATCATTGTAAGGAATAAAGCTAGGCTTGTAGCTCAGGGCTACAGACAGGAGGAAGGTATAGATTATGACCAAACCTTTGCTCCTGTTGCAAGGCTAGAGGCAATAAGGATCTTCTTAGCCTATGCAGCCTATATGAAGTTTAAGGTTTTTTAGATGGATGTCAAAAGTGCTTTTCTTAATGGTGAGCTAAAGGAAGAGTTTTTTGTTGAACAGCCACCCGGTTTTGTTTCTTCAACTCAGCCCTCACATGTATTCAAGTTGCAGAAAGCTCTTTATGGACTAAAACAAGCACCAAGAGCCTGGTATGAGACTCTAGCTAGTTTCCTGTTAGAGCACAACTTTTTTAGGGGAGTAGTTGATAGAACCCTCTTCGTCAAGCACCACAAGGACACAATCCTGTTAGTTCAAGTGTATGTGGATGACATTATTTTTGGTTCCACTGATCCCAAACTATGCAAAAAGTTCTCCAACTTAATGCATTCTAAGTTTGAGATGAGTAGTATGGGTGAGCTGTCTTACTTTCTTGGTCTCCAAGTAAAGCAAGATGATGATGGCATCTTCATCTCCCAATCCAAAGATGCCAAAGAATTGGTAAAGAAGTTTGGGATGGCAGATGCTTCAACAATGCATACACCTATGGCTACTAATGTAGTTATTGATTCTGATGATCAGGGAAAGCCTGTTGATCAAAAGAATTATAGGGCCATTGTTGGTTCCCTATTATATTTAACTACAAGTAGGCCAGACATAATGTTTGCTACATGCCTTTGTGCTAGATTCCAGGTCAACCCCAAGGAATCTCATCTGATTCTTCTCAAGAGAATCTTGAGATACCTGAAGGGATGTCCAAATCTAGGACTTTGGTACCCAGCTGAGTCCGAATTTGAATTAATTGGATATTCTGATTCTGACTATGCTGGTTGTCGAGTTGACAGGAAAAGTACCTCAGGAACTTGTCAGTTCCTGGGAGAGAGATTGGTCTCTTGGTTCTGTAAGAAGCAGTCCTCTGTCTCAACATCAACTGCAGAAGCTGAATATATAGCAGCTGCTAGTTGTTGTTCACAGATCCTGTGGATACAAAACCAACTTTTGGATTATGGATACTCACACAAGAACACTAAAATCATGTGTGATAGTACAAGTGCTATCTCCATTGCACAAAATCCAGTGCACCACTCTAGAACGAAGCACATTGAGATTAGACACCATTTCCTGAGAGATTGTGTGGAAAAGAACAAGATCAGCCTTGAGTTTATATCCACAGACCTTCAGAGATGTGATATATTCACCAAGCCCTTAGATGAACAGAAGCATCTGTTCTTTTTGGTTCAACTAGGCATGATTAATGGAAGAGACTAAGTGTGACGTCTGCCTTGTTGAAACTTGTTCGAAGATAGTCGAACGACGTTCGACGATAGTCGATCGGATTAAGTCAATCGTCGACCTATGGTTGAAGATAGCTTATCTGCTTGAAGATCGTCGACCGGCGTTCGAAGATAGTCGAACAGGTCTAGCCTATCGTTGATCTATGGTTGACGACAGCTTGCTGTTTGTGAAGACAGAAATAGTCGAACGATTGATCGACTACTCTGCTTCAGGACCGATCGTCAAACGACCATTCGACCATCGTCTCCAGTATCTTTTAAATAGATCGACGATCGATGTTTTAATATAAAGCCGATGGTCGAGTTAGGTTAAGAGATAGTTGTTTTTATCATCGACGGAGAGCGTCTTTTCGCATTCCGTCTTCCCGCTTGCTCTTTGTCTTGCGCTCCATCCTCGCCGTCTCTCTCTCGTCTTCTCCAGCTTTTTCGATGGCGATTGCTCCAGCGCTTCTTGCAGTAGTGAAGTTTGATGCCGGTTTCAGCGTAGATTTCGATGCCTTCAGCTGCTGCGAACCAGGAATAGTGGAAATCCTAAATCTGTGCAAAGATCAAGGATTAGAGAAACTCATGTCCTACAGAATAAAGATAAACACTCAAGAGATCAAAGAGTGGGCCTTCACTTCATCTTCAACTGATGACTCGATGATTGGAACAATTAGCGGAGAAGAGGCAATATTGACTCCCGCTATTCTGACTGAAATTTTTGGATTGATTAATGGTGAATAAGAGTATGAGCAAGATACTCCTGAGTTTGGAAGGATGTTAACAGAGCTGGGACATGCCAAAGGCATTCCCTCTAAGCTGCTCAAAGTGAATTTCCCGTTTAAGATTAAGTTTCTTGCGGAAATAGTTGGAAAAGTGCTACTGGGAAAGCACTCCGCCCACGATAATATTACAAGGCAGCAATTTGCACTAATGTGTGCAATTATAAATAAGAAGCAGATTAATTGGGCAGGCGTTCTATTTGATTTGATCAGGAAAAAGAATGGCAAGAAAGAAGTTACCCTAGGAAGGGTAGTTGGAATTTTTCTGAAGGAGAAATTCCCCCATCTGCTAGTGTCAGCCGCCACCTCCATCAACGCCAGCAAGAAGATGGATCCATCGCTGTTTGCAAAGTGGAAAAGGACCTTCCTGAAGCCCGCTCCCGCAGGGGTTGCTCCAGTTACTTCTGAGAGCACCAGGACTTTCTCAGTCACTCCCCCCTTCTAGCAGCTGGCTCAGCAAATCCATCTCTTCCATCTTCTTCATCAGTATTGCCGTCTACCTCAGTTGAAGTTCCCTCAACTTCAATTGAAGTACGACATTCTCCTTCTCCTCCTGCATCTCCTCTCCCGACTCATCTTGCTGGGATTTCTCATCCCAGTTTTGATTTGTTGGTGTCTGAAATTTCTTCTCCAGTTCACTCTCCTATTCCCTCTCCTGATCACATTGATCACCCTGCATCCACTCATACATCTCCATTCCATCTCCAGTTCATTCTCCAGCTCATCTTGCATATACCATCCCTGCTGATCTTCCATCTTCTGAAATTCCATCATCATCATCATCTTTTGAAATTACTCCTGCATTTATTTCTAGCATTGTGGAGTTAATTACCCCTTCAATCAAAATTATGATTGACGAGGCGATTGCTCCCCTTGCTTCCTCTATCTCCTCTCTGACTGCTGCTATTCTGAAACTCTCAAACTCTGCTGAGCCCTCTTCTTCTAGGGGCCTGGTTACAGTCTCTACTGAAATCAGGCAGGGGGAGATGCTTGATGAAGATGTCTCTGAGTAGCCCTTGGCCTCTCCTCCAGCAGTTCATCTTGTAGTGGCAGAGAAAGCAATAGAAGATTCAGCTCCTCCTTCTTTATCTGAAAAAGAAATTTCTGATGCTCTGTTGAAATCTGAATTTATTGTTAAAGCTTGTTTAGAAGAAAGTTCTACTCCCTTGGTTGCTCTGTACCTAGAAGGAATCATCACCTCCTTTCTAGATGAATTTTGGGAGTTAGGACATGCTGTGGTCGATTCTGAAGGTATTCCCTTTACTTACTTTTTAGGCTTGATAACTGATATGATAGTTTGGGAATATCTGGAAGGCATGATTAGATGTCATTTAGAAAAATTTTATTCATAATACTACAGATAAATTGGAAGAAATTCTAGATGTTCAAGAGCTTGTTATCCAACCTGATCCAGAAGTTCAACCAGAACCAGAGGTTCAAATTTCTGAAGTTGCTCAGCCAGAAGTGCAAGCAGAACTGGTCACTATGACAGTGTCTGAGATTCAAGAATCAGCTGCAGATGCCCAGATTGAAAAATCTACTGTATGGGATGATTCCCCGGGCTTGGATTTAGATGCTCTCCTGGCACAGGATGCCATGGAAGAAGAACTAGAAAAAGTTGCTCTTAAGGAAAAGGAAAGAGCTTTGAAAGATGCAATTGACCCATATGATATGCCTATCTCTTCTAATTCTGAAGATGAAATCGATTCTGATGAATCTGCTGAATCTAAAAGAAAAAAAATTGCTAAAAAGAAAAGAAAAGTTGTTGCTCCTCCTCCTGCTAATCCAGATAATGATACACGCTATTATATACTGAAAGGAATTGATCCAAAGTAAAAAGACTTCCAGCATTGGATGTTGTTCTCTAAGAACCAGCCAAAGAAAAAGAAAAAGTCAAAGAGGTATGACTCTCCTGTCCCTAGATGGAATCCTAGAGGTCCTCCTCCTCCACCTCCCGGTGTAGGAGCCTCAGGAAATTTATCTTCTAAACCTGCTGCTCAGTCCGAAAGATCAAATCCATCTCAGTCTGCTCAAAGGAGAAGTTCGCAAGGATACCAAGGTAAAAGTCAAACTGGATATCAAAGACCTGATGCTGTTAAGGAACAGGTAAAGGAGGTAGTATATCAAAGACCAACATTTTCTCCTCCTCAGTCCAAAGAACTTAAAAGCTCTACCTCTCCTAAGCCAGATCTCTCTGAGAAGGATGTTTCAAAAGGTAAGCAAATTATTTTATCTGAAAGTTCTAGCAAGATAGTTGCTAAGTCTGCTCCCCTTTCTTATCTAGTTATTCAGGATAAAGAACCAGTTGATACTTCTTCTGAGATTATTTATGAAAGTCCAGAGCTTGATCCTAACTTTAGGATGGCTTGTTTTCTTGAACTGGTTAGAGCAGCGCAAATTAAGAAAGCAAAAGCAGAAGGAAAGGACACTACAGGATTGACCACAATGTCTAAATTCAGAAAGAAGGAGCTCGACATGTTCCAGGTTAGACCTGAGATATTTGATCCTTCAAAGTATATGGAAAAGCATCCTGAGGCAGTGGTCCCAAGAACAACAGAATTGAAAATTATTGGAGAATAAGACCCGAAGCTATCAAGAAAAGAAGCTCTAGATCCCACAAGAAAGATTACTTTTGTTTCTAGCTCTTCTGATCCTAAGGCTGACTCTGAAGCTCCTTAATTTTTCATTGATTGACAGTTAATTTCTTATCTGGTTGATTGATGATATCTGCTTAGTTGTTTCTCTTTATGCATTTTATTTTACTTTCAGTAATTAGTTTTGTATGTTTTAATTGTTGAGAGACTTAACTCAAATAGGGGGAGATTGTTGGAACCCTAGGTTTTGATTTGAGTTCAATCCTCTCTTTCTGTCTCTTGACCCAAGATTTATCTATGGTCAAAGGTTAGTTGATAGGTTAGATTCTCTAGTTGTGTAGAATTGCTTTTCCAGATGAATATTTGGTTAAGTAGTTTTTCGTTCGACTATAGTCGAACGTCGCTCGACTATCGTCTATCGGCTGATCGATGATCGTCTATCAGTTGGTCAATGTTCTGTCTGCGTTGATAGCTCGACTATCTGTTGATAGGTCGACTATCTGTTTGCTTTGGTAGTTCGACTATCTGTCCTGATAGTTCAACTATCTGTTGATAGGTCGACTATCTCTGTCCGCTTTGATAGTTTGACTATCTGTTGATAGGTCGACTATCTGTGTTACTTTGATAGTTCGACTATCTGTTGATAGGTCGACTATCTGTGTTGCTTTGATAGTTCGACTATCTGTTTGGATAGTTCAACTATCTGATAGTTCGACTATCTGTTGATAGGTTGACTATCTGTTTTGTTTGATAGCTCGACTATCTGTTGATAGGTCGACTATCTGTTTTATTTGATAGCTCGACTATCTGTTTTTCTATGATAGGTCGACTATCTATTTGATAGGTCGACTATCTGTTTTGTTTGGTAGTTCGACTATCTGTCCGTATAGATCGACTATCTGATAGCTCGACTATCTGTTCTGATAGGTCGACTATCTGCTGAGGTAGTTCGACTATCTTCTTTGATAATTCGACTATCTGGATCGTTCGACTATCTGTCCGATAGGTCGACGATCTCCGTGCGTCGGTTGAAGATCTCCGAGGGTCGTTCGACGTTTTGCTGTATGTTTTAAAATAGTTTTGTCGTCTTCTATGATGTGACTAATTTCATACTTATTTTGGCATATGTTATAAAAGATTATCTGAATAAATTGTGATATTATTTCCATGCAATATCAGTTCCATTCTTTATGCATGAGCTAATCTTTTTCTGACAAAGTTGTTTGTCTTATAGCTGAGATATGTTTTCTGCTTTATCTGCCAGGCTGTCCTTTATAGCTGTTAGACTCAAAAAGTCTCTCTTGGCTGTAAAGAGTCTTTTCTGATGTGACTTTCTCTAGTTTTATTTCATCAGAATTATTTGCAGCTTCTTAGAAAGCTTTATCCTTTTATAGGATATCTGCCTGCAGTATTTTGTTTTGCTTTATGCTTTTTGCAGCCCAGCTTGCAGAGTTCAGTAGAAGACAAGATTCAAACTCAAGTAAGAGTCGTTGCTGCTACTGCTATATAAAGACTTCTTTGAAGAAAGAAATCAACTAGTTCTCACATATTGAAAAGCTAACTGCAGCATTCAACCAAAAGATTACAGTCTCCAACTGCTCTCAGCTCATTCACATCTAACTGAGAAGAAGCTTTAGTTCTTCACTCTTCTTCAACCTGAGTTCTCCTGCTTACAGGAAGATCTTCACTCAGAGCCTTTTGAAGAAGAAGAAGATAGCTGTCTGAAGAAGAAATTCTATTTAATATTATTTATCTTCTTGTAGCTTTTTCCTTCAGTAATTTCTGAAGTGTTTCTGCACTGAAGCAAGACTTCACCTGGACGTTCTTTTAGCCAGGGGGAGCCTTGATTCTTTTAGAGCTCTCTAGCTCAGTGCAAGTTATTGTGTTTCTCTAATCTATTGTAAAATAGAGAAGACACCTTAACCTCCTTTCCCCCTCCTGTAAAGGGTTATTACTCCCTTCAAAAGTATCCCTTGGTGGCAGGGCACCTGATCAAAAACCTGTGTTGGTTTTTAGACACCTGATCAAAAGTCTAAAGGGTTTCTTGATCTACCTGAAGCAGATCTTGTTGGTGGCAGGGCACCTGATCAAAAACCTGAGTGGATTCCTACCTTGTTGGTAGAAGAGTGGACGTACCCAAGTTGTTTGGGGAACCACTATAAATTCCTTGTGTCGTCTGGATTGCTTTGTTTAATTACTTGCATTGTGCCTGTGATTAGATCTTAACTAGGTTTACTAGTTGCTGTTTAGGTTTCCAAGCCTTAACTGTAATTACAGTTGGCTGTCTTTTTGTACACAACACTTGTGTTAGGCTCTAAGGTTTAATCTCAAATATCTATAACCTTCATTCCGCATTTAACTCCAAGGGAGTTGAGTAGAAAGTCAACTTTGCTAGTGCAATTTTTGATTACTCTATTCACCCCCCCTCTAGAGTAGTATCTATCCCTTCTCTTTCAAAACTTCTTATAGCTTTTATATTCGTAGGCGGCACCAGCTTCTCGATAACTTCTATTTTCACAATATCTACCTCAATACCTCTCGCAGAAATTTTATGTCCCAAAACTAACCCTTTCCTCACCATAAAATGGCATTTTTCCCAATTTAGGGCAAGGTTAGTCTCTTCGCATCGTTCTAAGACTTTTTCGAGGTTTTCTAAACATTTATCAAAGGAATCGCCGAACACGGAGAAATCGTCCATAAATACCTCCATAATGCTTTCTACATACTTGTCAAATATAGAGAGCATACATCGCTGGAATGTAGCTGGCGCATTGCACAATCCAAACGGCATTATTTGGTAGGCGAAGGTGCCTAAGGGATAAGTAAACGTAGTTTTCTCTTAGTCCTCGGGAGAGATGGGGATTTGAAAATACCCCGAGAGGCCATCGAGAAAACAATAAAAGCTATGACAGGACAATCGTTCTAAAATCTGGTCGATAAATGGCAAAGGAAAGTTGTCCTTGTGGGTGGCGTCATTCAGCTTCCTATAATCTATACACATATGCCAACCCGTCACCGTCCGTGTTGGGATTAATTTGTTATTTTCATTACTAACTACCATTATCCCTCCCTTCTTTGGTACTACCTGAACAAGGCTAACCCACTTACTATCTGATATTAGGTAGATAATTCCTGCGTATAATAATTTCATAACCTCGCCCTTAACTACTTCTTTCATGTTCGGGTTGATACGACGCTGAGGTTGATTGGAATTACGCGAATTATCTTCCATTAAAATTTTATGAGTATAGAAAGATGGGCTTATGCCCTTGATATCAGATATCTGCCAAGCAATAGCTCGATGATGCTTGCATAAAACTAAAAGGAGTTTTTCATTTTGGACATCCGTAAGGTAGGCCGAAACTATAACTGGCAGCTTGGAGTTCTTTTCTAAGAAGGCGTACTTGAGATGTTTAGGAAGTTCTTTAAGTTCTAGGGTAGGGGGGTCTTCATAGGAGGTTTGAGAAATTCTTTCATTTTCGAATACTATATCTTTGTAGACTTTTTCATATGGAAAATTAAAAGGTGTGGAGTTGGTGGCCAAGGCGACTTCTTGCAGCAAATTAGTTGGAAGAGTAGAAGAGAAACAAAAATCGGCAAATTCTTTTTCAAAATTAGATAAAAGATAAGAGGATTCTACACTTTCATGCAGCAATTCAGTTGAAAGAGATGAGGAGGAACAAAAAGCATAAAATTCTTTTTCAAAATTAGAGAGGCAATAGGAGTATTCATCACTCACGGCATCTACGAAAAAGCAGGAGTCATCATTTGCTATGGTGTTTTTCATCGAAGGTGTGACAGAGAAAGTCACTTCGTCGTCGCCTACTCGAAGGAAGATCTTACCATTGCTTACGTCAATGATAGCTCGGGAGGTGACAATGAAGGGTCGGCCAAGGATCAGGGGAACCTCGATGTCTTCTTCGATATCCAAAATGACAAAGTCATCCGAGAAGATCAACTTGTCGACTTTTACTAGAGCATCCTCTACTATACCTAACGGGTACTTGACAGATCGGTCGGCGAGCTGGATACTCATGCGTGTGGGGTTGAGGCTACCAATTCCTAACTTTTTAAACAATGAGAGGGGTATTAGGTTAATACTCGCTCCTAAGTTGGCTAACGCGTGTTTGATAAAAAGATCACCGAAGACAAACGGGATAGAAAAACTACCCGGGTCACTGATTTTCTTCGGCAAACCGTTTGTCAAAACAGCGGAGCACTCAACATTTAACGTGACATGCGAAAGGTTCTCTAACTTTTTCTTGTTGGTCAGAAGGTCCTTAATATACTTGGCGTACTTCGGCATCTGTGAAATCGCTTCATGAAAAGGCAGATTTATGTGGATTTGCTTGAACATTTCTAAGAAACAAGAGTACTGATCGTACTGACGTTGTTTATTAAGTTCAGAAGGGTAAGGCGGGGTCGGATTATTTATAAAAATGGGTGGTGGAGTGAGATCTTTTTCAAAAACGGGGATGATAACTTCTTCAGCAGAGGGTGAAATTTTTAAAATGGGAGCGGAGCTTTGATTTTTTAAAGCAGGGACGGAGCTTGGCTCGGGCTCTTCACTTACCATACCGGGAACTTTCTTCCCACTCCGAAGAGTTATAGCTTTCGCTTTCTCTCTTGGGTTGGGTTTGGTATTGGAAGGAAGAGACCCTGCGGGTCGCTCAAAAATATTTTTAGCTAGCTGTCCTACTTGATTTTCCAGACTTTTAATGCTTCCAGTTAAGGTTCTAATCGTAGCGTCATTTGTGGAGATATATTTGGAAAGTTCCTCCTCCAAGCTTAGAGGTTTTGGATAATTTTGAAGAGGTGGTGGTGGTGGTGCAGGAAAATCATTTTGTGGTGGCGGGCGCATAGCATTCGATGGATTACTCCATGAAAAATTCGGATGATTTCTTAAGGCAGGATTACAACTATTTGGAAAATTAAAACCAAGAGGATGAAAATTCGCAGCAGAAAAATTATTAAAAGCATTTCTAGGCATATTGTTAACAAAATCTAATTATTCTGGGGTAGGAGTTGCAGATTCCCATACCTGAGGGGTGGAGGCATCAGTCATCTCTGTTATCTTTTTGCTTAGTATTTCAACTTGTAGCGCGAGCTGGGAGACGTTGTCCACTTCAAAGATACCTGCAGGCTTGCTCGGGCGGGACCTAGGCACATTCCACTGATAAGTGTTCATGGACATGTACTCAAAAATCTCAAGAGCTGCTTCCGGGGTCTTATGGTTTAAAGTACCGCCAGAAGTTGCGTCTATCATTTGCTTTGTATTTTGATTTAGCCTGTTATAGAACGTCTGCACTTGTAACCATACAGGCAGCGCGTGATGTGGGCATCATCTTAATAGTTATTTAAATCTTTCCCAAGTTTCATATAAGGTTTCAGAGTCTATTTGTTCGTAAGCGGAAATGCCGTTCCTAAGTTTAGTAGTTTTAGCTGGAGGAAAATACTTTGCCAAAAAATTTTCGGTTAATTCATTCCAGGTGGTTATGCTATTCTTAGGTAGAGTGTTCAGCCACTGCTTAGCTTTAGTTCTTAAAGAGAAGGGGAAAAGTCTTAGCCTGATTGCATCATTTGTGACACCATTTATCTTGAAGGTGTCACAAATTTCAAGAAAGCTTGCTATATGTGCTTTCGTATCTTCATCTTGAAGTCCGTCAAATTGCACATATTGCTGCACCATTTAAATTATGCTAGGCTTTAATTCGAAGTTATTATTTACTATAGCAGGGCAGACTATGCTAGATTATGTTCCCTCGAGATTCAGCCGTGCATAATAAGACATAGGTCTTTGCACGGCTTCCTCCACGTTGGGTTCTTTCATTCTTAGTGTAGAGAATGACTCGGAGTCCTCAACCGGTATTTGGGAAGTAGGGCCTTGAAATCGCGATCATCTCCGAAGAGTACGCTCAATTTCGTGGTCCAAGTCCAAAATAACCGACGGACTCCCGCGGGTCATGCACTCAAAAGAAGAGAAGAGAAGAAAGAGAAATAAAATAAACTAGAAAGAAAAGCTAGATTTTTTTTTGAAAAAGGTTTTTTATAATTTAACTCCCGAACTTCCCAAGGGCTACCCAGTGAAGGGTTCGCAAGGTACTAGACAAGATAGCGGCACTTAAAGCCGCTTTGCCCTTTTAGAGAGAATTAGGTGGTGTAGAAAAATTGTGAAGTTGGTTACTATTAAGAGCGGTAATAAAATTTTTTGATTTTTAAAATTTTTCTAGAAGGAGGGAGAGAAAGAGAAATGATAAAATTAATAGATTCGTGTTTTAAATTTATCAACGGAAGTTGAGTTCCCCGGCAACGATGCCAAAAACTTGGTGGTCGCTAAGCTTCGAAGAAAATAAAAGCAACTGAACTAGCAATCCAATGAGGCAAGTATACATATCAAATTGTAGCAAGGGGACACAAGTGTCGTATTGAAATCCGGGAACTGTCAAAAAAACTTACTTACACGAAGACTATTATTTTATCGACGGAAAAAATTAGGATTTGAGAAACTAAGTGCAATCAAAGAAATAAAGCTATGCTAGAAAGAGAACAACTGCAGTTAATTAAAGAGCATAAATTAAGCGATTATAACGAAGGGTTGAAACTATGAAATGGAAGAGCACTTGATCAAGAATCACCTCGGCAAGAGTTAACTAAGAAATGCGATAAAAATAAACCTAAACTTAATAGGGTAAAGGTCCTTGACCGTGGAGGTTCCTAAAGCTTAAACACGCTTCTCTCAAAGTCGTGCCCAACTAAGTTTAGGAAGGTCCGACCGACTCTCGTCTAAATCGGAGGCCTAAAGCTCTCTTTACGCGATGAACCCCACTATTGGATTTTACTCCAATCCAGGAGATTTGGACGTCTGCCTCTCTCGAGGGGTTCGTACAACTCCCTTTACTCTTGAATGCTCACTTCATTCTATCGGCCTCTCGGCTAGCCCAGAATGAAAGAAAAGGTGGAGAGTATATATCGATAATATACCTCCAACCCATGAAAAATTAATAGTAATCCAAGGCCTAAACCCTAAAAAGAAAAGGTAAATTCAAAGCATCATAACTTAATCGCTCGAACCTCGGATCATCAAGATCGATTACAAGGAGGATTAGTTAATTATAATGGAGTGGAGGAGGGGGGATGAGTAGTAAAGCATTAAGAACACAATGAAGAAAAAGAGCACTTTTATATTAATGGAAAAGAGAGCTGCACTTGCATGAAAATGAAATTATAATAGCATGAAAATTAGAAACCTATTCTAGCCCTACCATTAACACTAAGCAAGAGCAAATATTACAACAAAAGCTTAAACAAACTAAGATCTAAGCTAGGGTTAATAAGATTACAAAAAGAGAAAGAGAGAGAGAGGGAAAAACATGAAAAAAACAAGAAAAGGAAGCAAGAAACCAAGGGGCAGCACCTCCCCTCTCAACCCAAGCTCTCTCAAATCAAGGGGGGGGGGGGTGTCTGAAGATATAGAAAATTTCCACTGGTTGGTCTCGCCCGGCAACACGCCCAGGGAGGGCGTGTCGTGGGGCGTGACAGGTACGACATTGACCTCGGGCTTTGGATTCTGGCGGGAAGGATGATTGCTTCTATACGTTGGTGGACACGCCCTTGGTCACGCCCGTGTAGGGGGGGCGTGACACGCACGTCGCATCGAAATCATTGGTCAGAAATCCGTCAGTCACCGAAAAAGGAGGGGTCACGTCTGTGACATGAGGTGTGATAGTACTATTTGGCGTGCTGGGATGAATCGGCATTCAATGCGGTGGCAGGCTTCGGCCAGAGGGCGATACTCCCCGTGTCATGCCCGGGGACACGCCCTGGGAGGGCGTGTCAAGGGGCGTTACAACCATTTTTCCTGTTTTCCTATCTCTTTCAGCAGTCGTCATCGGGATAAGGCGACACACCCTAGGTCACGCCCGGGGAGGGCGTGACAGGGGGGTGTGACAGGTCATTTTTGGCAAATTTTCTGGAAACCTGCAAAAAGACAAGAAAATGTTAGCTGCAATAATATTTACATAGAAACGATAAAAAATAAGGTAATAAGACATGATTTGTACATTATAAAACAGAAAATACGATAATAGTTTAGGCTACAAAACGTATTATCATTCACCGCCTCTGATCCCTGACATGATGTAGATCTAGTGCTTGTAATTGTAAACCACAATCGTTTTTATTTGAATAAAATTATTTGTTGTTCTTCATTCTATGTGTGACTTCGTGGTTGTATGTCAGTAAATCTCTGAAGGATGTGTATGTCTCCATGAAGGAGTTTGTCCAAGAAAATGAGTTCAGTGACCTACCGTCATGCGCTAGAAAGCTATCTCTCCGTGGTAGTATCCAGAACTAGTTTTCCTTGTTAAAATAATTGAATTTTTAATTAAAGCTTAAAAACCTTATTCACCCCACTCTAAGGTTGGCCACAAGATCAAACAAGCGGTATCAGAGCCAGGTTATTCATAAACGGTTCACCACAAGGAATAATGACCAACCCTGATCTCTAATTGACTAGTGGGGATGGAAAGTTGTGTAACACCCCAAAAACCCTAAGTCCCAAAACTGGGTTAAGGCTGTGTGACACGGCCTGGGACACGGGCGTGTCCCAGGGCGTGTCAGGTGCACACTGCCTGGGACACGAGCGTGTCCCAGGGCATGTCCTGCTCGGGAGGCATTGAGTGGAGTAGCGTTGAGTGGCATTGAGTGTGGTACAAGGCCTATGACACGGGCATGTCACAGGGGCATGTTGAGCACACGGTCTAGGACATGGGCGTGTGACTTAGCCATGTCCTTCTCGGGTGTTTCAGCCTTGTGTTGATGAGATGACACGGCCATCCACATGGCCGTGTACTGGTTGACACGGGCATGTCAGGGAGTGACATGGCGTGTCGTGGCCCGTGTTCTATTCCAGATTGAGTCGGTTTCTGAACCGCTCAAGGAACACGGCCTGTAATACAGGCATATCACAGGCCGTGTCAGCTCTGTTTAGATGCTTTTCCAAGAAGATCTTGGTCGTTCGTTTCCTTCTATCTGGATCCAATTGTGTAGGCCTTTTCCTGCTGCTTTAAATCCGAGAAATGAGAAAGAGATCTCATTTACTCTTACCTTTCTCTTTCTAAGTTAAGAGAGAAGGGAGAGCTTGGAGGTAGAAGAAGGAGAAGCTTTCTGACCGCCGGTGGAGCTTCAACAGTCCGTTTCGAGAGCTGAGTGCAGCATTGTGGGGGCAAGGCTGCCACGGTGGTTTTCATCCGGCCAGTTTTCCATGGCGCCGAAGCAATCGTCAAGGGTAACGGTCTTTCTTCCTTAGGTAGGTGAAGCCCTTTGTTTATGCATGTATATCTATGGAATCCTCCATCAAAATATGGAAGAGCGTAAGTGATTCCAGTGGTTGAGTCTTCATTTAGAGCCGGAACTGTGTAGTACGGCATAGGCATGCTGTGTGAATCCCATCTGGATGGATGTCTGGATTCGTGATGCTGCGAACCGGAGAAGACTCCGTGTATACCTCAGTTACCTTACGGAGATGGTGAGGAAGATTATGATGAGCTCTGTATAGCTCCTTTGGTTGTATACTCGACGCGAGCTGTATTGATGGAATGTAAAGTGGCACTATGTGTCGTTGTTGAGGAGGAATGCAAGAACCTCTGAGTGGGTAGGACACCCACCAATTTCATTGATCGGATTGTTGTAAGCGAACACCTCTGAGTGGATGGGTATGAGAGGTCGTCAACAGGGGTTTGGCGGCTGTTGCCCATAGCCAATAAGTTAAGAACCCTTGAGTGGGTTGTCCACCCAACAAGTTCCGTGGTATGATTGGGTGAGCGGTCGATTGGTAGCAATGCAGCGTGGCGATTTCCCTAGGCTTGTTACACTACGTGGGTAGGTCGACTGATAGCGCTCACAATTTGTTATGAGGTGCGTGCCTCTGAGTGGACTGGTGCGTGAGGTCTTCAACAGGGGTTTGGAGGCTTAGGCCCGACCACAAGTAAACACCTCGAATTGGCGGTGGAACCATGAGGAGCTTAGTACACCGTAAGCGTACCCTGAGTGCACGGAACGTCTGGCACTAAGGCCAGCGTTTGGTTTGTGATGTTATTGTGTATCATACATATATATTGATTGGATTACATGCAGGAAAGGAACCACTGCCCCGGGTAAGGGGTATGGTTGTTATAATTGGTCAGCTCAATGCTGACCGTTGCTTTGTTTTTCACCCCTGGGGTGGATGCCTATATACAGGTACTGCCCTTGTAGATGTGGATATGGATTGAGCGAGCTGAAGCCCTTGCTGTTGCTGTTTGGCCCTCGAAGGTCATGCGAAGCTTTTGATTTCATGTGTGGTCGGCCTGCGTGCCGATGTATGAAGTCGTATGCTTGTAAAGATAAACTTGTAAGGCCTTAAGTCCGTGAGCGGTGTGCTTGTTTACATTCCTGGTCTTGTATATAAATGAGTTATTTATATAGTAATGGACATTCATGGATTGAGTTCGTATAACTGTAAACTTCCTCTAGAATGCTCTGAGTTAGGATGCGTGATATTTTGGTATTAACCTGTGACCTCGCCGTCTGTTTGTGGCATATAATGTGGGTCCCCGGCCGGACCTTCTATTATATGTTATTTAACGGGTCGGGTTGTTACATTTTGGTATCATAGGCCCTCTCGGTTTTCCCCTTTCGAATTTGTGGCCGAATTCTTTTGTCGGGTAGCGAGCACGTGTATGTGCGAACAGTTTTAACATAATTGAACTCAATAATGTCCACTAGGAATGTGCACGTGTGTATTCGGTATGTTTGTCATTTTGGATTGGAGGTTGATTATTGATATCTTGTTCACATGTAGGTGACAAGAAGTGGAGCTGGGCAATCTGAGCCCCAACGTTCGGATGAGAGTGCGGCACAGGCCGAGGTGCCCACACCTCCTCCTTCTACGGAAACTATACGCCTAGTTACAGAGGCAGTATTTTCCATGATTCAAGCACAACCTGTTAGGCAGGCAAGGCCTGTTGTGGAGCCAGTTCGGGTTGGTGCAAGGTAAGAGCGGGTGGAAGCTCGAGTGGACGAGCGAGCGACTGACGAGCAATTGAAGCGATTTATGGGTTTTCATCCACCTACGTTTGTCGGGGCGCATTCCCAAATGCAGGCGGAAGATTGGCTTGCAAGAGTGAAGAGGATCCTGACAGCGCTCAGGATTGATGAGGGGCAGAGAGTGACGTTAGCCACTTTCCTACTGGAAGGAGAGGCGAGACTATGGTAGGATGACGTCGAGATGCACCAGTTGACAGACAGAGGCCTGGGAGAGATTTCGATGGACGAATTCTCCTGGTTGTTTTGGGCAAAATATTAGCCAGTATCGCGGAGAATTGCGATAGAGATCGAATTTCAACATTTGGTGTAGGGCGAGAAGACTGTGGATGACTACCTGCATGAATTTACCAGGCTGGGACGTTATGCGGGATCGACTTTTGCGGAAGAAGATCGGAAGACAAACAGATTTTATGAGGGACTCCGAGATGAGTTTAGATTGGTGCTTCCGAGTTCAGTGAACCAAGGCTTCCAAGCCTTAGTAGATATAGCCTGTGCACTGGAAAAAGATTTGAAACGAGTGCATGACAAGAAGAACTTGGCGGCGGACAAGTCAGAGTTCAAAGTCCCGCAGTCCGAACAGTCGGAGTTCAAGAAACAGGATAAGAAGAGGTTCAAGCCTGCTGAACAAACGTCTTCGGATGTTTCTTCGAGCGCGACGTTTGGTCAAGGACGTGTTGAGTCGCGTACCTGTTTCATTTGTGGAAAGCAGGGGCATAATGCCCGTTACTATTGGAAAGGCCCGCAAAGAGTGAGCAAAAGCCAGGCGTGTCCTATGAGGAAAAGGGCAAGACAGTAGCGGAATCATCTGCATCCCGGGCGCAATCGTGAGTATACAATCTCAGAGTGCAGGAGTCACAAAGCTCACATTATGACGTGCAACAGCCTCGAGTGTTTAACCTGGAGTTGTAGGAGGCTGTTAAAAAGCTGCTTAGAGATGTGGATGAGCGGAAATAAAGTGGAGGGTACACTTTATTGCTTTTTGTTGTACTTTGTATCATGTATGTGTGTTGTGCAAACACTTTTGTTGGTGCGAGGATGTGGGGAGCGTAACCCCGGATCATCATGTGTATTTGTACCAAAAAATGGTTGTATTGTTAGATATGTTGCGCTAAATTTTGGGAGGAAATTTCTATAAGGAGGGGAGGATTGTAACACCCTAAAAACCCTAAGTCCCAAAACTGGGTTCAGGCTGGGTGACACGGCCTTGGACACGGGCGTGTCCCAGGGCGTGTCAGGTGCACACGGCCTGGGACATGGGCGTGTCCAAGGGCGTGCCCTGCTCAGGCGGCGTTGAGTGGAGTAGCGTTGAGTGGCGTTGAGTGGAAAGGCATTGAGTGGCGCTGAGTGTGGTACACGGCCTGTGACACGGTCGTGTCACAAGGGCGTGTTGAGCACACGACCGAGGACACGGGCGTGTGCCTTAGCCATATCCTTCTCGGGTGTTTCAGCCTTTTGTTGATGATATGACACGACCATCCACATGGCCATGTACTGGTTGACACGGGTGTGTCAGGGAGTGACACGGGCGTGTCATGGCCTGTGTTCTATTCAGGATTGAGTCGGTTCCTGATCCGCTCAAGGAACACGGCCTGTGATACGGGCGTGTCACAGGCCATGTCAGCTCTGTTTAGAGGCTTTTCCAAGCAGATCTTGGCCGTTCGTTTCCTTCTATCTGTATCCAATGGTGCAGGCCTTTTCCTGCTGCTTTAAATCTGAGAAATGAGAAAGAGATCTCATTTACTCTTACTCTTTCTCTTTCTAAGTTAAGAGAGAAGGGAGAGCTTGGAGGTAGAAGAAGGAGAAGCTTTCCGACCGCCGGTGGAGCTTCAACGGTCCGTTTTGAGAGCTGAGTGAACCATTGTGGAGGCAAGGCCGCCGCGGTGGTTTTCTTCCGGCCAGTTTTCCATGGAGCCGAAGCGATCATCAAGGGTAACGGTCTTTATTCCTTGGGAAGGTGAAGCCCTTTTTTATGCATGTATATCTGTGGAATCCTCCATCAAAAGATGGAAGCGCGTAAGTGATTCCAGTGGTTGAGTCTGCATCTAGAGCAAAAACTGTGTAGTACCGCATAGACATGTTGTGTGAAGCCCATCTGGATGGATGTCTGGATTGGTGATGCGGCGAATAGGAAAAGACTCCGTGTATACATCAGTTACCTTACGGAGATGGTGAGGACGATTGTGATGAGCTTTGTATAACTCCTTTGGTTGTATGCTCGGCGCGAGCTGTATTGATGGAATGGAAGGCGACACTATGTGCCGTTGTTGAGGAGGAATGCGAGAACCTCTGAGTGGGTAGGACACCCACCAAGTTCATTTATCGGATTGTTGTAAGCGAACACCTCTGAGTGGATGGGTATGAGAGGTCGTTTACAGGGGTTTGGCAGCTGTTGCCCATAGCCAACAAGTTAAGAACCTCTGAGTGGGTGGGCCACCCAACAAGTTCCGTGGTAGGATTGGGTGAGCGGTCGATTGGTAGCAATGCAGCGGGGTGATTTCCCTAGGTTTGTTACACTATGTAGGTAGGTCGACTGATAGCGCTCACACTTTGTTATGAGGTGCGTGCCTCTGAGGGGGCGGGTGCATGAGGTCTTTAGTAGGGGTTTGGAGGCTTAGGCCCCCCTAACAAGTAAACACCTCGAATTCGTGGTGGAACCATGAGGAGCTTGGTACACTGTAAGCGTGCCCTGAGTGCACGGAACGTCTGACACTAAGGCCATAGTCTGTGATGTTATTGTGTATTGTACATATGTGTTGATTGGATTACATGCAGGGAAGGAACCACTGCCCTGGGCAAGGGGTAGGGTCGTTATAATTGGTCAGCTGAATGCTAACCATTGCTTTGTTTGTCGCCCCTGGGGTGGATGTCTATATGCAGGTGCTGCCCTTGTAGATGCGGACATGGATTGAGCGGGCTGAAGCCCTTTCTGTTGCTGTTAGGCCCTCGAAGGCCGTGCGAAGCTTTGGATTTCATGTGTGGTAGGCCTGCGTGGCAATTTATGAAGTCGTATGTTTGTAAAGAGAAACTTGTAAGGCCTTAAGGCCGTGAGCGGTGTGCTTGTTAACATTCTTGGTCTTGTATATAAATGAGTTATTTATATAGTAGTGAACATTCATGGATTGAGTTCGTATAACTGTAAACTTCCGCTAGAATGCTCTGAGTTAGGATGCATGGTATTTTGGTATTAACCTATGACCTCGCCGTCTGTTTGTGGCATATAATGTGGGGCCCTGGCCAGACCTTCTATTATATGTTATTTAACGAGTCGAGTTGTTACAAGTTGTACACAAAAAATTTGTTAGCACCACCTCTATTTACAATTATGAACTATGAAGTATGGAAAACTTTAATGAGAAAATTCCTTATATTATTAGATGTAGAAATTTGGAACATGGCGTGTATCAAGCCCCCAAATAATTTAAACAAGTACTAATGTAATTTAAATACCAAAGCTATGAATAGTCTGTTTTGCGAGCTTGGTCATTAAATTTTCAAACTCATCTACGCGCTTCCTACTGCTTACGAAATATGGAAATTTCTTGAGATTACTTATAGTTCTCCTTCTACAGATAATGAATCGGAGCAATTTCTTATAAATCCAAGGGAAGTACCAAATGGAGACTTTCTTTTAGAGAAAGACATGGCAACCACATGAAGGGAAAAGGAAAATGAAATTTCAAAAATGGATTAGGAAATACATGAGGAAGTCAAAGAAACTCTATGCTCCAATCTGGCCTCATCCAAGATCACTGTAAGGAAATAAAATTCCTTTTCTGTCTATAATTCTATCGCTATACTATGTGTGCTAGAAAGTGCTAGACATAGAATTAATAAATTGAAAATATTAATTCAGAACTGCGTTTAATTTTTTTTTAAAAGCACAACTAAATATAGAACCAAATCTTGATGTATCCCATTCTTCCTCTAGCTCTGTTTTTAAAACTATTATACTTTGTTTTGATTGCAAAGAATTTAAAGATAAATTCAAGGTTTTTGAAAAAGAACTAAAATTTTCCAAAGAGAAAAATGATAAATTGATTAATGAAAATGTTGTTTTGTCTAATAAATTAGAATCATTAAAATTATTTGTGAAATTTTTCTCAAATAATAAAAAATCTTTTATGTCTAGTTTATCTTCAAAGTTATGTGAGGTATCTACTAGTGTTTTAAACTTTATAAGATATACACCTAGTAGAATATTTAATCCACATTCAACTTCTCCCAATGTTAAAGTTAATGTCAACAAATTTCCTATTAATAATAATATCAAAAATCACTATCATTATAAGCCTTAAATTAATGATTATGGAAATTTGTCACATAAAAGGAATATTCAACCAAAGTATGAATAGTGGCACATCATTAAAAATGACGCACCTATTCCACTCAAAAGGCCACATTCATCATTATCACCCCATGGTTTATCGCGCTATGTTTGTGTACCCAAAGGAACCACAACACTTGGCTCCATTTGGATACTTAAATATCTTATACATTAATATCCACCTATGCGTGAAGTAGATACTAATCAAAACAAAATTACTCAATAATCTACTTCATGATGTGCATAATGTTCTTTCTGTTTTTATTGTATTTTTTGTATTTTGTTTTTGTTTTTATTTTTTTTTTGCTTTCGTATTTTTCTTAAGCCAACATGCTTTGGACCCTTTTCATATATATTTGTTATATGATTTACAAATATTAAGTTTACTGATAAATCAATTCATCTGAATGTAGTTGATTAATAGTCAGCGTTTTAGTGTCTTATGTATCTCTTTATCCTAGTATAAGTTATAATGATGTCTATTACCTATGATAGTTGATTTTCTTTCATAATATCTCTAAAAATTAAGATTTTGATTTCTTATGTAGTATCAATAAATCAAAAAACTTATCATGTATTAGTATTATAATGTATATATGTGTCTATAGGATTAACTGCTTGAGTATGACCATGATCAATCACCTATTGTTTGTGTCTCACAATAGCGGGGGCGTAGGGTTGTGTGCATTTGAGACGCTATCCTATAAACCTTCTTGTCCTTAATCGGGGAGGGTGCCAGGAGGTCCGTTAGTGGCACTTGGGGAAAGAAAGTTTGGTTGAGTTGGTTCTTTTGTATGCATTTGGGATTAACAACCCCAACCTATGGAATTTGTGCAATTCCTCATGCCCATCCATCACTTAGTATATGGCTAAGGTGTTGATATATTGCGGGTGTATCTTCATCTCAGGCATACTCTTATTCATTGCATGAACAATATGTCACTTTGCATGTTCATTATATTCATGCATAATATTCTATCATGCTATCTTTTGTTTGCATGTTTTATCTCATTGAGCTTTCATGTTTTTAGTAAAACATAAGTAATTTAATTGTTTGACTTTTTTTAATAAACATGTTTTTCCAAAGAGCGAAATGATAAATTGATTTAAAACGACAAAAATATGTTTTTCCTATATCTCTTTGTGTGTTTATGGTTTGACTTTTTCAATAAAAAAATCAAAATTTTTAAAAACTGCTTATTACTCATTGCCCTTATTAAGGATGATTAATTATATCAATTTAGGATGAATTACAATTTGTAATTTAATTTTCAATAATCTAAAAACATTATTTTGTTTATGCCATGTCTTGAAAAGTAACTTGTTATGTGCAATGAATTGAATGTAGAAAATATGTGTCGGATTTCTTAGCATGCCTCTAAGTTTGAGTAATGTTTTATGTTTAATAATGATTCACTCACTCACTTATTTTTGATAACCTACATGTTGTCTAAATCATATACTGGCATGATTGTGTAGTGTAATTTTTGGAGCCAAAATTGACCTCAACGAATGTTCAAAATAGGGGTGTAGTCGACACCTACTTCTCTCAAGCCCCACCCCTTGACTGGTTGCTAATGACCTAGGACTGACATAAAGACTCTGAAGGGAGGTCCCACCCCACATCCGGAAGATCTCTGAGAGCTTCCCCTCCAAAGACATAAGCTGGGCTAGGAGCTCCTCAGAAAGCACTAGATATTAAGAGAAAAATGAGAGTCTGCTTTCTAAGGAGCCCTTATGGGTCTATTTATAGCCTTCTGCTAACCTGAAATTACTTAAATACCCCTGGCTGGTCTGCCAATAGCCAAATCACGCTGCCCAGAAAACATTAAACGCAGCTCCTGGGGGTATAAGGGTAATTTTACCCAAGGGTAATTAAGTCATTTTACCCCGGACCCTGGGCCCCACATGACGAGAATCCTATACCGAGGACCTTTTCGCCTACACTTCCCGCGGGCGGCGAGAACCCTTGAGCCGAGAACCTTTCTGCCTGCACCTCATGCGGGTGGCGAGAACCCTTGAGCCGGGGACCTTTCCGTCTGCACCTCCTACGGGTTTGAGAGGGCGCGACGCCTTCTCGCCTACCTCCTCGGTCACCTCGGGGTGCCGAACCGTGGCTCAGCAATAGGGATCTCGCCGAGGACCTTAGGTGGGAGCTCTTCCAAGACGAGAGCTCTTCCTAGGCGAGAACTCCTCTGGCCCCCAAGGCCCCGAAATAGTTTGAAGCTTGTCCAACTCTGACCGTTGATGCCTCCGGGTTCCACCCAGCGAATATGGGGTTGTACAGTAATAACATAATAGTGTAAAATGCATAAATTGATTACCGACACTACATTGAATTGATTACTTCAATCCTTTATTGTTCTTGTACTTATTCATTGGAGAAAGGTGTCTTAAAAAATTGTTATTATTTGCGCAACAAGTGATTTCAGAGTCCTTTGTCACTATAATAAGAATAATTGAGAAGGAAAACTCCACCAAGCACTACTTACCCTCCTTATAAGTCTTAATGAGCATTATGAGGTTGAGCATCTTTGAAAAACAATTGTAAACTGTCTTGTAGCAAACGAAATATTCACCATTTATCTTAGTACACTAGATCACAAAAATAAAAAAAAGTAATACTAATAAAAGAATAAAAGTGATCCCCCAAGCACTTCCTGCAGGCGACGAGAACCCTTGAGCCGGGAACTTTCTGCCTATACCTCCTACGGGTGGCGAGAACCCTTGAGCCTGGGACCTTTCGGCCTGCACCTCCTGCGAGTTTGAGAGGACGTGGTGCCTTCTTGCCTACCTCCTCAGTCACCTCAGGGTGCCGACCCGTGGCTCGGCAATAGGGATTTTGCCGAGGACCTTAGGCGGGAGCTCTTCCGAGCCGAGAGATCTTCCTAGGCGAGAGCTCTTCTGGCCCCCAAGGCCCCGAACTAGTTTGAAGCTAGTCCAACTCTGACCGTTGATTCCCCTGGCTTCCACCCAGTGAATATGGGGTTGTACACAATCCCCGCTCTTTTTGAGCTAGCCCTGCGCTCGAAAAGACACGTCCAACCCAGCCATGTTCGCTGGGCACGTGTCATTTCAGAGAAAGGAGAATATTTTGGTGGGCCATACCAGGGCTATATATATGCGTGGATAGACGACCGTAAATCTGTTCCTAAGTCGTCGCTCTCTGCCTGAGCTCTCGTGAGATCTCGTCATGCGTTCTAAACGTGTTGACAAGCCGCTCCCGCAATACCTCCAAGTCCGCATCAACGCGGATCAGGCGCGAGCACTGACGAATAGTGCTGTGGTTGCCCCTTGGATGGCGAGAAAGTTGCCAGCCGCTAATCCTTCCCCGCTAAAGAAGAAGAAAGAGAAGTAGAAAAAGAAGGCGAAGGTGGTCCAGCGGGACCTTTCCCGCGAGAATAGGGACTCACCTACGCCGACTCCCGATCGTGCGGATGATGCTTCCCCTCCGCAGAAGGTATGTCCCACATATTTGCTGATCCCCAAGACTGCGAGTCGATTACGAACTGATTATGCGAAAGGGTTGATAACTGGTGCAATACTTCTCACAGGAAACGGCTTGAGATGACGACACCGGGTCACCGCTGGTGCCTCTGGACCCGTCGTCTAAACCTCCCGAGGATCGACCATGGGTTACGGAGGTCACTCCTCCGGCTGCCTCTCCGAGAACCGCGGGTATACTTTTCTCTGTTACCCCTTTCTGACCATTTAAATCGTAGCCTCCCCTACTATCGAACTGACTTCACGCATCCTCAGCTTCTGCAAACCCAGGTCTCGCCACCTGAGAGGGTGAAATAATGGCTTCTAACCTGCTCGGCCAAGCGGCTAATCCCGTCGCACTGGCGGGAGGGGTGTCTATCGACCCTTCCATAGCCCAAAAGGAGGTCAGACATCTCGTGAGAGAGAACGACTTCCCTCCAGCTTTCGGCAAGGCCAGGATCACTGTGCGCGAGACTTTTCGCCCGAGACGTGGAAAGCCGCTCCACCTCCTCTATGGGACTGAGGGGGGCCCGGGCCTTCTCGCCAGTCGCCGGCCTATGGCTCTCGTCATGCTGCAGGTAAGCAAAACATTACCATAGCTCTTACTCAGCTCTTGCCATAACCATGAAACTATTTTCTTAGAGGATCCGGACTCGCGAACGGGGGCTGATGAAGATGATGGAGACGATTATGAAGACGGAGAGGAAGAGGATGGAGAGAGCTCCCTCCTTCCTTCATCTGGCGAGATGGAGGACATTGTGAATGACATCGGGAGCGCGAAGAGATGAGGGAAGAAGATTGATGCACTCCTGTCGAAGCTTGTGTGGCGGGAGCCGGGTCGCGTAACTGCGGCGAAAGAATTCCGCGAGATGGTGGAGCAGAGGCTGGAGGCCCTTGAGCGCAACTATTTCTTTGGCGAGACGGGGCGGCCGGGTGGGCCTACCGCCGAGTCTTCCCCTGGAAGGTGTATCACACAGATTCGAAACCAGGCTCGTCATACCAACCTAGGGTGTACCACCCTGTCTTCCTACTACAACCCGTTGGCGCCCCCGAGCACTAGACGACGGGAGTGAGGATGATGGCGCTGGGAGCTGTATTGATCGAAGAAGTCTCGCCACTTCTCACCTCTCGGCCTTCCCTTCCCGCAATGTAGCCTGTTTCTTTATATTTTGGACTGTTCACTTGTAACCTTTCAGTTATTTTTTTCTTTTTTTTAGCTCTCGCCCAGCGAGAGCGATCCCTGCCTTGGTTTTCCTTCATGTTTCACGTGACTGTTTCGAAATGCTTGCGCGAATCTGAACCTTCAGCCGGTCGTTGTCATCCCAGGTTGAAACCCGAGGTGTCGTTGACTTGGGGCATGACGCCTGTACCGCCACCGCTATTTTTATTTTTCTTTTTTAGAAAAAACATCATTACCTAGATTTCCTATAAATAGAGGAGTCACCAAATGCATATATTTCTCCGATTCGGAACCTCGTTTCCTCTCCTCGTTGCTTTCGCAGCTTGCCGAGAACTCCCCCTTGCTTTCGCCTTCTTCTCTTGTTCTCGCCTATCTTTTGTTCTTGCCCATTCCTTTCGTCTTCAATCCTCCCCACAGAATGTCGGGCGAGAACGAGGGACGTTCCCATTGTGCGGAAGCCTTCCGAAAACATCAATTCCCCACTTGTCGCCTAACCCCTGAAGAGTACCAACAGATGACTTCCCAGTACGTTTCCGCCGACTTCACCCCAAGACATCTCGGTAATCGGGATAGGGTAAACTGCGCGAGAGAAGGGGAGCTCACCATCCCCCTCAAACACTTCGAGGTGGGCTTTCGCCTTCCCCTTTGGCCAGAGATGCGTCAGCCACTCCGTTACTACGGTGTTGTTCCCACCCAGCTAAACCTAAACTCGGTCGCCATCCTTGTAGCATTCATCTGCTACATGCAATCAGAGAAGATCGAGTTCAGCCTCCCGATCTTCCGAAAGCTGTTCATCTTCTGCGCGAAGGGAGGGGTAGTTTTCTTCTCTGGGCAACTGCTCAAGACAACCGGTCTCGCCAACAAGCATCATCATTGGGGCGAGAAGTTTATCTTCGTCTCTGGCGACTTCGGCAGCGTCCCTCTCGCGTCTGTTCAATATGAGGACGCCGCCTACAAGCCGCCTACCTTGGGATCTCGTGAGAGCGCTCTTCTAGAGTTCTTTGGGATGAAAGAATTTGACGTACAATTCCTCCGGCGGGACGTCGACTCTCTCACTCTCGTGCCTCCCGGTGAAGGTACGGTCTCGTCTTCAACCTGATACTCCAATTCCTAACTTCCAACTAATTCCATTGCCACTCTTACAGGAGAGCGAGAAGTTTCTCTGCACTAACCCTTTGTCGAGACTCCGGGTATCGAGGGCCAGGCTGCGAGAGATCCGCTGGCTTTCGTGCAGTCTGCGGCCCAGGATTGCCGGGACGAGCCTGCGCTGCCTCCTAAACCAGCGTCGGGAAGCGAAAACTTGGCGCCTTCTCATCCCAACCGCTGAAAAGACCCAAGCCTACCGCTGCCGACAAAGTAAAATCCATGACGGCTATGCCTGTCCGACCTCTCCCGCAAGGCCAGTCTTTCGAAGAGGTCCTGCAGGTGGCCAGTGAGATGGCCCTCGCTGCTAGAAGTAGCGGCGGGACTCCTGCCGAGAACATTCCAGCCGTAAGCAGGGCTGGCGGTGAGGGGGCAGCTGCCGAGACCTCTACTCGGTCTCCGTCTAAGGAGGAACCAAAGGGGCACATGAATTTTGGCCTCGGCGTGAAGTGCTTGGATGCTGAAGGGAACCCCCTGCTACAATAGGACCCGGAGGCCAACCGGGTATCCCTCTCGACACTGCTTCCGAGCTGGGTAGAGCGTGATGAGGTCACCGGCGAGGCCTTTGCTGTAAGACCCCATTTTTTTCTTTTTAAACCACCGGGGTCTTAGGCCCAGAACCGCCGCTTTGGGGTTACACCTTCACGCCCGGGAAGGTCGTCACTACAAAACGCTGATCCTGCCGGCCAAATCGATCGTAGAACAGTAGTATAAGAAAATATAAAACAAGTCCACCAGAGATCACATATATAGAAATAAAAGACTCCACGAAGGGAGTGTCCACAAAATAATATATCAGAGTACTAAAATACAGGCGTATGCCCGGTACATCATGTACTCACTACAAATCACTCATGCGGAACCAAAAACAGAACATCTACTCAAGGTCAAGACTCACGGTCCCGGCTGTATGAACTCCGGAGCTAGACTGCCCCATCTCCAAGCGCAACGGTCTCTGGGGCTGCTCCCCCGTGCTGGGCTACACGATTCCCTAAAATGATGCGGTTCGAAAACCGTTAGTCATAAAGACTAAGCCCTATCATCCCCTACCACTTAACCCATGACTCCTAAGTACCGAGCGGAGAGGAAGAAAGGGAAGGACATGAAGGTGGAGATTAAATCAAAGAAAACAGGTGGCATCAGAACTAAACAAGCAATTCTATAATAAACAATGGCAATAAGACGAAATATGAAAAGTAACCTTCACTTATGTGGGAACACATAAGACAAGGGGTCTTATGCAAGGCTCCCATCGTATAAAAAGTCCCATACCAATTTATACATTGGGGTGTCAGTTATCAAACAGCAGTATATATATATATATATCAAAATTGACCTTGATTTATAAACTTGCCCACACAAGATTATAGACCAAGGGGTCGTTTTGCAAGTCCTAATGTATAAGCTTCCCATTCCATTTATACCTTAGGTGTCAGGGGTTAAATGAATCGATTATGCTATGACATGCTAGTGGGTATGATGGAACATGTAAGTGCAACACACACACACCCGACTCTATGCACACAGACCTTTAGTTCCCCCTTTCGGAGTCGTTACCTCTCAGGATACCTCCGTAGTGGAAGACGGAAGTGGTGGGTTGGGCCTCACCCACCTCTAAACCAATAAAGCACTACCGGTCAGACCTATCGTATGCCTCAATGCATGGTGCACGAAGCAGACTCCTGCGTACTCTTGCTGGCTTGCGCACCGGACTTCTGTTGTAGAAGTGCTAACCACACTTGCCGAGTCAGCGTATTGGAGTCGGTGCATCGAACCTCCACTACCGAAGACCCACCACCTTAATTTTCTTTCCTTTTATGCACATGCAAATTTAACGTATTCAATCAAAAACCGAGCCGAAGCTCCACGGACCAAAATGTTCGCCTCTTAACTAATCGAGCCGAAGCTCCCCGGACCATTCCGTCCATCTCTTAACTAATCGAGCCGAAGCTCCCAACTATATTCATGTGCTAACAGTGTTTGTGAAATGTGCAACCCTAATTACTAAGTTACTCTTTTTAGCTTGTTAATACAATTTAAATTAACCCAGGACAGCCCCCGGTATTCCCTGTGAAGGGCTCTCAAAGGGCACTAGGAACTATGATGGTAGCTGAAGCCCATCGTTCCCTTTTGTAAGGCACTTATTGTTATTGGTTGATTCTCTTTTCCCATTCCCTTCTCTTATTATGATAGACTAACCTAGTGTGATTTTTAACCTTCCTCTCTTCGGAAAAGACGATCTTTCGTCGAACTCGAGCACCTCTTAACTCTAGCCAACACCACTTCTCACTAACCTTCCCATCCTTATATGGTGAACACTTTCACATCCAACCAATTCAGCAGATTAACTAACTCCAATGTTGTGCCCCATCATATCCTATGACTATTAACTCAAATTGCTAATTGAAAACTATCCTATGCTATATGTCGAACCGGTTAGGAAATGATCCAATACTCATCTAAATGCCCTAATTTATATACTGGAGGTATATCATGATATGATTAGCCTATAATCAGAAAACTATAATTTTCCTTATTTATCTGGCATTTAAATAATTTCCTCAAAAATTCCAAGGGCTACCAGTTTGAACATGAACTACCCTAAGTACTCATGCAAGATGTCCAACAAAATTATTATAAATATTATGTTATTTCAATATGGTAAATCCAAAGTATCACAATTTTTCTATCATCAAAAGGGCGCTAAAACTATTTTAGCAATATTTTTTATCTTTCGTTATTTATGAATCAAGTACAGAGACAATCCATCCAAAAATTATAAATTAATTATACTATGCAGATACAACCTTAAAAATAGCATTGGCTAAGTTTCATAGTTTTTCAGCAAGTATTATGTTCTGTTTGGGATAACTTATGATGATGAATAAGCTGCTAATTGAAAATTGATGATTGAATATAGATTTTATAAAAACAATGATAAATAAGTCGTAGGATGTTTGGATAGTTTGTACATAAGTGCTTATATATAGTTTTATTCATTCATAAAAGTCTGTTCATTTGGACATGTTTTTTCCATCCAGACACGATTTTTTCACTCATGCACGTTATTTTGCTTGGGTGCGAATTTTTCACACGGGCGCGATGTTTTCTTTCGACAACGATTTTTTCGCCCAAACGCAAATATTTTGCCCCGACGCAGTTTTTTCACCTAGATGAGGATTTTTCGTCCCGCCGTGGTTTTTTCACCTGGACGCAAATTTGTCACCCGGGATAGAATTTGTCTCCATGGTGCAAATTTTTCTCCCGGGCGCGGTTATTTCGCTCAGGTGTGATTTTTTTCACGGAAGCGTTTTTTTCGCCCGGGCACGATTTTTTCGCCCGGGCGTGAATGTTTCCCCAAACCACGAATTTTCTATCCGGGAGGGAATACCCCCCCCCCCCCCACTTGAATTTTCTGCACGGGCGCGAATTTTCCGTCGGGGCGCGAATTTTTTGCCCGGGAGCGAAAAATTCGTCGGGGCACGAATTTTCCCCCATGAACGAATTTTTTAACCGGGCCCGAATTTTCCGCCCGAGCCTGAATTTTCTGCCCGGGCGCGAATTTTCCTCCCGGGCGCGAATTTTCCGGCCGGACGCGAATTTTCATCCCGAGACCGAATTTTCCGCCCCTGCCATAATTTTCCGCCCCTGCCAGAATTTTCTGCCTAAGGGCTATATGTTTGCCCGGACGCGATAGTTTTGCTCACACGCGATATGTTTGCACGGAAGAGAAAAAATGTATTCAAAAAAATCGTGTCCGACCAAAAAAATTGCTCGTGAGCGAAAAATTCGTGTCTGGGCGAAAAAAATCGTTGTCAGGAGAAAAAATAACCGTCGGGTGAAAAAATCGCGCTAGGGAGAAAAGACAGCTGTCGTGCAAAAATCGCGCCTGGACGGATAAATTGCCCCCGGGCAGAAAAATAGCGTCCGGGTGGAAAAATTCTCGCCGCGGTGTAAATTTCGCGTCTGAGCGTCAAATTCGCTCCCAAGCGAAAAATTCACGCACGGGCGAAAAATCTGCTCTCGGGCGGAATAATCACGCCCGGGCGGGAAAATCGCGCCCGGGCGGAAAAATCGCGCCCGGGCGGAAAAATCGCGCCCGGGCGGAAAAATCGCGCCCGGGCGGAAAAATCGCGCCCGGGCGGAAAATCGCGCCCGGGCGGAAAATCGCGCCCGGGCGGATAATTCACGCCCGGGCGGAAAATTCGCGCCCGGGGCGGAAAATTCGCGCCCGGGGCGGAAAATTCGCGCCCGGGGCGGAAAATTCGCGCCCGGGGCGGAAAATTCGCGCCCGGGGCGGAATATTCGCGCCCGGAACGGAAAAATCGCGCCCGGGCGAAAAAATCACGCCCGGGCGAAAAAATCACGCCCGGGCGAAAAAATCAACTTTGAGTTTTCTTAAGAGATAAGCGCTTATGAGAATCCGTAAGCTGGACCTGGATAGCTTATGAAAAATAAGATTATCATCAATTTTAAAATAAGTGATTTTCCATAAGCTACACAAACAAACACCTGAAAAACAACTTTTACGTTTTGAATAGAGATTATTCATCATCAAAAGCTGTCCCCAAAAGAGACTTAATCTCTGAATCAATTAATTATCAAAAATCTCCATAAGGTGGACTTGTAAAAAAAGTGTCGTAACTAGGATTCTAAAAATCATGAATAAATGTCTACAAGCATATAATGGCCTGAATGTCTCAATTCCTAAGTCTCATAATTTTTCAACTGCAATATCATCCAAAATTATTTTTTAAACCATAAAACCACCTTTTTAACATTTGTGAATGAAGTATTAGATTTACTCAACTAAAAGTTATACAAAAATTTAGGAGCAACCATTCTGACCTAAAACATTTACTTCCAAGATTTCATGGGGTTTCAATGAACAGAAAGATCTAAATAATTAAAACATCAGTTATGGCTATAGCAAACTTTACAAATGTAGTGCTAGAAATGAACATCATAAAATTCCAGTAAAATTGCTATAGGTTCTACCCAATCCAAAACTCACACTACCTGAGTTTCACAACTTTTAATAATGTTTAGTGACATATTTTACTTATTTGAGATTTTACCCTAAAATTAAGAATTGGGTTTTGAGGTATCTACCTATCTCCAAATCCTCCAAGATTCCATCCAGATGATTTATAATATGCTAACGTCGACTCTACTGAGTTTCAAGGCAATACGAGGGCATTTGTCCCCATGTCCTTCACAACCCTCAAAACCCTCCATTTAGGGTTTGAGTTTGGATCCTAGGATAAATCAACCCTAAACCACACCATTTTCTCCAAGTAGGTTTAAATAACCCTTCTAAGTCAGTGGTCAAAATATCAGCCTCTGTTGAGGTGATTTGACCGTTCCAACCTCTTAGTGCACTTTTTAGTCAAAAATGCCTCATTAATGCCTAGTTAAGGATAGGTGATTTCCTACCCAAAAATAATCTAAATGAGTTGGAATTTTGTACATAGCTAGGTTTTATAGTCAGGGATCACTCACCAAAATTTGGGAGGGTTTGGAGGTCATTTGACCACTTAGATAAATTACTCTAACTTTATTAAATTAAAACAAAAACCTTAGGCAAAGTATCTCCAAAAATTCCCATTTTTGTACAGCCTCTAGGTATTGCTAAGGTTAACCCCCTTCCCAAATTTCAAGTCATTTGGACAAGGGACGAAGAGTGGGCATTCATTTTAGTTTCTGCCCCACTCAATGTACAACCCCCACTAAAACGTATGATGCGGTCATACTACTTACCCAAACGAGTAGGGATAAATTTTAAATTAATCTAGACTTGAAGGGCTACAACTTTCGTGACTGGCCATTTTTCCTAAATCGGCCTCTAAGTGCCTCGTTTTGCAGCATCAAAATGCGCTCATTTAATGTATCTTTTCCTTATATACTATATACATAATTTTTATATTATAAAAAAATGTTTTACTTTTCATCTTCTACAGCACCCGAAAACTGAACTCCAAAAAACTTATATTTCCTATAGCTCTTCCGCGATCCGTCGCCGGCCGTCCGGTCACTTCCCTGGCCATCCACCACTACCACCACCTCCGTCGAGGCGATGACTATCGGTCGGCGGTGGTTTGGCCGCCGGAAGTGGCGATTTCCGGCGGACCCGAAAATATATTTTCATGGTTTTTCCATGAAAACGCGAGATAGGTCTGGCTCCGTTGAGCACGAACTTCCTTTCTTAGATCCTAAGATCTACCCATAAAAGAAGAAGTAGAGGAGGACCTTGTTCGCAGTTTGGAGGCGAGATGAACGTCGGGTTGTCATGGCGCGGTGGTGGAGTTGTCGAACTTCTCCTACAGCAAGAACAACAACTCTAATCCATTTGGTCAAAAGTGTAAACTTTTCATCTTGTTCTAAGGGGGATTTTATAGATCACCAAGTGGGGAGGGGAAAGGGTAAAGAATTTAAGGCCATGAAGGCTCTCCTCTTAGAGGTATTTCGGTTATGGTGGAGGGAGAGGAAAAGGTGGAAGATGAAAAGATGTGTCCAGATGGCAATTTCCAATTGGACCAACACTTCCTCATTTTATTAAGTAATTAGAGAAGTAAATGGCCCATAAATACTCCTGGTTTAACTTCCCATAATCAGAGTTAATTATGGCATGTATTAAAGAAATTTCAAGCCTGGCTGATGTTTCGGCCTTTGTCACGGGCGTGACATGTAGGTCACGGGCGTGACACTAGTCCATTCGTCGTTCTCGAGTCAACGACCAATTTTTCTGTGTCGGTTCACGGGACACCCCCCATGTCATGTGCGTGACATGTTTGTCACGGGCGTGACAAGTGTTCTTCGTTCGACGTTCGTCGATCTGAGGTCGACGGTCGGTGGGGGAGTCACGCCCTAGGTCATTGGCATGACAGGTCAGTCACGGGCTTGACAGGCATTCTTCGGTCGACGTTCATCGATCTGAGGTCGACAGTCGGTGGAGGCATCACGCCCTAGGTCACGGGCATGACGGGTCGGTCACGGGCGTGACAGGCCCGTGTTGAAAATTCTGAGTTCGCTGATCGTCTTCCTGAGGTAGACGATCGTCGAAGGGGGGTCACGCCCTAGGTCACTGGTGTGACCAACTCGTGTTGAAAATTATGAGTTCGCCGATCGTCTTCTCGAGGTCAACGATCGTCGAAGGGGGGGGGGGGGGTTTCACACCCTAGGTCACAGGTGTGACGGGTCTGTCACAGGCGTGACCAACCCGTGAATCAAAATCTTGGCTGATGGACTTCAATTCTTGGGTTTCGTAGGGTTCTGTCATGACAGACCAACTCCTAGGGGTCTAGCCAGAAATGGGATGTTACATTCGCGCTGGTCTACGACCTTTACAGCCGAGAGTTCACCGGTCTCTAAGATCAGCTGGCCACACAGCTTCTGGCCTTTGACTCCATCAGGGCGCTGATGTGCGGATTTGAGCTTGCGCACATGTGCGCATGCCGAAGCATCACCATCGACCGTAACTTCGGTGAGATGCTTAAGGCGCGGGACCAGGCGGTGGCCCAGGCGGCGGTTCTGAAGGCACAACTGGCGGATGCTATGGGACGCCTTTCCTCGCGCCCAGCAGAGGAGGTAAGCGAGATCTTTCAAGCAACGCTCTCACCTTTATAACCCATGGGTCATCTCGGTGTTGACTTGATCCTCCCTTCCTCAAGATTCTGCCAGAATGCGGCCCTTCGCGCGGAGATGACCGAGATAAAATACGAGAACATCTTGTTAAAGGACCAGCTTCGGCGCGCGGAAACGGCTGCGGTTCTGCCTCCCCCAACGCTGGACGAGAGGCTGAGGATCCGTCACTTATCGGAATATGACATTGACAAACTCCTGCAGACCAACGCCCAAGCGACGGCCAGGCTGACCCTTGATATGCTGCGGGATGTGGGGTGTTTGAACGAGAGTGGCAAGGTCGTCACCGCTCCCCGGCATGTTCCTTGGCTCTTCGAGCCTGTCCCGAATCCCCCAGGCGTACCCGACTATCCCCCTTGGATGTCCCGAGATCCCCCACGGATGCTGGCGAGACATCCGGGGGGAGCTCGGGCGAGAGCTCCCGCAGAAGCTCGAGCGGGAGCTCGAGCGGGAGCTTGAGCGGATACAGCGCTTCTCCCTGAGGGGTTTCCTTCTTTTCTTTGATTTGTAATGGGCGAGAGGTTCCCATTTTTGTAATATTGTAAACAGTTTATAATGTAAATGTTGGAACTTTGCTCCGCTCTTTTTTCTAACTGCTGAAAACGAATGCTGCTCAAGAATGCTTCTTCCGAGGGCCCACGACCCCCCTATGGCAGTCTCCCTTAGCGATCCATAGGTGGGAATGTACCGGGACCTTGAGACCGAGACACGTTGTTTCCACGTTCTGCTGAGAGCCATTTGCAGAGAGCGTCGTCCATGGCCCCCTTTTTTAAGGGAAGACCCCCTTCCTTACCTTGCGCGGTCGGTCGGGACTTCGCGCCTAGACCTTCTCCCTGTCTAACCAAGAATCCACCACAAAAGTCTCCCTACCGGGAACTTCTTTTGCCGAGATCCCCTTACCCGAGACCTCTCGGCCGAGATTTCTCCAGGCCTAGACCCCTCCTGATCAAGAAGATCCTCAATCCTCCTGTTCTGCCTTCTGGGTGTGTCTTTGGTCCAAGCCTAGAACATTCGTGTCGAAATATTTGAAAATACCGAACATATCCCCATCAGGCGAGCCTTCAGACCTGCTAGCTAGATGAGAGCCTGCGCAGCGGGTCTACCGGGGGCCGAGCCGAGCTCAAGGTGTTGATGAAGAATTCACAAAAAAACCTCTCCCCCACAAGCAAGCCTTCGGACCTGCCAGCTAGATGAGAGCCTGCGCAGCGGGTCTACACGGGGCCGAGCCGAGCTCGGGGTGTTGATGAAGATTTCATAACAAAACCTCTCCCCCACAGGCGAGCCTTCGGACCTGCCAGCTAGATGAGAGCCTGCGCTGCGGGTCTACCTGGGGATGAGCCGAGCTTGGGGTGTTGATGAAGATTTCACAACCAAACATCTCCCCCACAGGCGAGCCTTCGGACCTGCAAGCTAGATGAGAGCCTGTGCAGCGGGTCTACCTGGGGCCGAGCCGAGTTCGGGGTATTGATGAAGATTTCACAACCAAACCTCTCCCCCACAGGCGAGCCTTCAGACCTGCTAGCTAGATGAGAGCCTGCGCAGCGGGTCTACCTGGGGTCGAGCCGAGCTCGGGGTGTTGATGAATATTTCACAACCAAACCTATCCCCTAAAGGAGAGCCTTCGGACCTGCCAGCTAGATGAGAGCCTGCGCAGTGGGTCTACCTGGGGCCGAGCCGAGCTCGGGGTGTTGATGAATATTTCACAACCAAACCTCTCCCCCACAGGCGAGCCTTCAGACCTGCCAGCTAGATGAGAGCCTGCGCAGCGGGTCTACCCGGGGCTGAGCCGAGCTCGGTGTGTTGATGAAGATTTCATCACCAAGACCTGTTCTTATCCTAACATTTAAAATGAAAAGAGTTGACAGCGGTCAAAGTATGGGATGTATTATAGTAACACATGATAACACTTGGAAATTAAATTACAATCACCTTCTCCCCCTCACGGGTAGAAGGGCCTTAGATCTTCACCGCTCCAAGTGTGGCTCAAGGTCCTCCCTTCCACATCCTGGAGGTAGTAACTTCCCATTATAAGGACCTCTTTTACTATGTAAGGCCCTTCCCAGTTCGGGTTGAGCTTGCCCACGGGGGCTTACCTTCCCGCCGCGTCAACCATTTTCAACACCAGATCCCCTTCGACGAACTGCCTGATCCTGATATAATTGTCGAAGTATCTTTCCATGCGTCGTATGATCTCTTCTTGCCTGATGATTGCGACATCCCGCTCTTCTTCAATCATGTCCAGCGAGAGGTGCAACCCTTCCTCATTTTCCAACCTCCAAGTCTCATCTCCTTCCCCTGTCGCTGTGACCCGAGGGGACCGAACTTCGAATTCCACTGGCAGGATCACCTCGTACCCGTGAGAGAGCTTGAAGGGGGTCTCACCAGTGGCCGTGTTCGGGGTCGTTCTCAAGGCCCATAGAACCGAGATGAGCTGTTCCACCCAATTTCCCCTCAGGTTCTTCACTTTTTTCTTGAGCAGGTTTACGATAATTTTGTTTGCTGCTTCCACCTGGCTGTTGCTCCGGGGGTGGTGGACAGAGGAAAATCTAAGATCTATCCCCAGCTGGGCGCAGAAGCTGATGAACTCCTCACTGACAAACTGAGGACCGTTGTCTGTTACTATCGCTTGAGGCAGCCCGTGCCTACATATGATCTCCCACCAGATGAAGTTCCTTATGACCTGCGAGGTGACTTTAGCCAAGGCCTTAACCTCCAAACAATTTGAGAAGTAATCGATCATGACTAGGAGGAACCTCCTCTGTCCACTAGCCAGAGGAAAAGGCCCGACCAAGTCCATTCCCCAAATGGTGAAAGGCCATGGTGACGTTATGCTCCTTAGTCTTTGAGCGGGCAAGAGTTGGAGGGGGCGTACAACTGGCACTTTTTACATCTCCTTGCGAATTATATCGCATCCTTATTCAGGGTCTGCCAGAAGTACCCCTGCCTGACCACCCTTGCCTCTAAAGTCCTTCCCCCCAAGTGACTGCCGCACTCGCCTGAGTGTATCTCCCCAAGTATCTTTAGGATTTCATCCTCGGTCAAACACCTGGCTAGGAATCCTGACGACTTCTTACAATGTAACCCCCCTTCCAACATCAGGTAGTGAGCTGCCTTGCGCCTGAAACTCCTTACATCCTTTACCTCTTCTATCGGTCCACCCATGAGGGTCGTCGACCTATCTCCATCAGCTCCCCTTCTTCGATCACTGGTCAGAAAAGTCCAGTTAGGGTCCCTCCTCCCCGAGGTCTGAACTTCACCAATCGATCGGCAACCACACTCTCCTCCCGGGGGACGTGCTGGATTGAGAATGATCGGAAGCCTCCGATGACTGCCCTTACCTTGGATAGGTACATTATGAGGTTAGAATACCGAGCTTCAAACTCTCCTCGAATCTGCGATGCCACCACCATCGAGTCTGTTAAGACCTCCACATCCTGGATCTCAAGCTCCTTTGCTAAACGAAGACCAGCTATCACGACTTCATACTCTGCCTGATTATTGGTCACCAGAAAGTGATAGGCCACTGCCTGTTTTATAGCCACCCCCTGGGGCCTTATCAACACCACTCCTCCCCAAATAGAATGCTTTCCCGAGGCCCCATCAACCATAACCTTCCACGCCCCTTGCTGCCGCGGCTCCTCTTCCTCGACTTCAACAACATAGTCTGCTAGGAAGTCCGCCACCGCTTGCGCCTTAATGGAGAGCCTTGGGATAAAAGAGAAGTTGAACTCGCTCAGCTCAATGTACCACTTGGCCATCCTCCCTGAGTGCTCCACCCCTTCAAAGATCTTTCGAAGAGGATGGTCGGTTACCACCCTAATCATGTGCGCTTGGAAATATGGCCGAAGCTTCCTTGCCGAAACGATTAGAGCATATGCTAGCTTTTCGAGGATGGGGTAACGGAGCTCCTCCTTCCTCAAGATCCGGCTTATGTAGTAGATGGGTAACTTCTTCTTCCCCTCTTCCCTAACTAGAAAAGAGTATCCTTTTTTCAAGGATGGGTAGCTGCTTCTTCCCCCCTTCCTCAAGATCCAGCTTTATGCGCATACCCAACTGCACCAAAAGCCCGGACTATTGGAGAGGGCGCTGCTTAATTTCTTAAATATGTAGCAAAGTGCCACAGGTCAAGTGAAGGAACGCAGGACCACCTAATCCCCCCCGATGTCCAGCACTACCCGTCTGCTCAGAGGTCGGGTTACCGCATGGCCCATATGGCTCAAAGGTGGGGTTACCACATGTCCACGGTTTGTCTGACCCGCCGGACCCACACATATAGAAGGGAAAAATCAGGATATAATAGCCCCCCCGATGTTGAACCCGTGACCTCCTCTAATACCAATTGAAAGTGAGTGTAAGATCAATCCTTAACTCTAGAGGGGGGTGAATATAGTGTATTAAAATAATTTTGCAAATATGAAAAATTTTCTTTCTTTTCTGTGTGTTCTGTGTATATTGTTGTGTGTGTTCTTGTTCTCTCTGAATGATAATAAGAAATTCAGTCGTCCAAACTTCTTGATAGCCGTTAGCAAAGTCATAAAAACCTTCCTTAAATGTCAACTGTCTCTGAAGGAAAGAAACTAAAGACATTCCTTCTTTGTTTCCTTGAAACTTGCTCCATATTTATTATAACGGCTAAAAATCTTCTGCAATAAATACTCTGACTTGAAGAGATTTGAAATCCTTAATAAACAGAAAAACTTCCAGAAATCGTCGATCTTAAAAGATAATCGTCGATCTGAGCTCAATTATCGTCGAATTAAGCTTAGAGAAATTGAAATTTGTCTAAGACAGAAATCGTCGATCTGAGCTCATAGATCGTCGAACTGAGTTCGACGCCTTGTCGACTTGAGCTCAGAGATCGTCGAACTGAGTTCGACGCTTTGACAATCTGAACTCACAGATAGTCAAATTGGGCTTGACGCTTCGTCGATCTGAGCTCGACGACAAGTTGAATTCCTCTTCTTGGCTTCTCATCTGAACTAGGAGGTCTTGGGGAAAGCTTCAAACCTAAGTCCTAAGCCTTAGACCTAACAAGTTGACCTTTACTCTATACAACAAGATCAAAGCAACAATCCAATAGACATAGTGATCCTGACCCAAATTAGTAATAGGGTGTTCCAACAATCTCTCCCTATTTGGGTTAGGATCACTATTTACATTAGATATAGGAAACAAAAATAGAAATACAAAGAGCATTGCAGAATCACAGATATATAATTATATCACAACAAATAGTTCAGCAGAGATATAAAAGAGTTTTCAGCTTATACCCAGATTAATGCTTATCATCAGTTCTTTTCTTTAAAATGATTTCTCTATTTTGATTTTCTGAATCTTTCTTTGATCTGAAGTCATCAGCAGCACCAAGAGTCTTCTGGATTCTGTTTCTAGGAACTATACCTTCAGGATGTAGCTGCATGTACTCCTCAGTATTGAAGAATTTCTAGGAGCAGTATCTTTCAGGTTCTTGTCTTCTTTGATCTGATAGAGTTGAGATATTGGAAGTATCTTGACCTTTTTCTCTTGCTTTCTTGATTTGATCTAGAGTAGCCATTTCTTTTAGTCTGGCTATCCAGGAGACTGGGTTATTCTCTGGGTCTACAAAAGGAACTGGTGGCTCATACTTATTGATGGTGTCAGTGGGAGGAGCTTTTGGATGAAAATCATCTTTAAGCTTATAAGGAAAAGGACCAGAAGTGGAATCACTTGGGCTTTGTCCTTTCCTTTGATAAGGTTGTTGTCTGGACTGTCCTCTGGAATAACTTGATAATATCTTTGATTGCCTCTGTAATGACTTCCTCTTAACTGATTGCCCCTTTGCTGATATCCTCTGGATTGAGATCTTGCTTGAAAATGAGAGGATCTTTGAGATGAAGCATGTGAGGATTGATGAGCTGAGTTTCCACCAGATCCTGCACCCGGAGAAGGAGGAGGAGGAGGATTATAGTGAGAAGTTCCTTGGTCATATTTCCTTTTCTTCCTCATGGCCTTCAACTGGTTCTTAGAGAATTCCATCCAGTGCTCAGTTATAGGGCCGCTGTGCAGAATATAATATGGAATGTCATGATAAGAAGTAGTCTTGGACAATTGAACTCTTTTCATAGCTTTACTTCTAGCTTTCCTCTTCTTTGCAATAGTTGCAGAGGAATCATCAGAGTCAGTTCTGAATTCATCATCATCATCAGAACTCTGAGGCTCATCATATAAAACATCTATTTCCTTTAATATTTCTTTAGAGATAATAAGAGCTGGAGCTGGAGGAGCATGAATAACAACATCAGCAATTGAAACAACAGGAACAACAACATCTGAAACAATAGGCTCAGGAGCTGAACAAACTGGCTCAACTGGCTCTATAATTGCCTCTGAAAAAGTAACATCAGTAGTAGCAGCATCAAGAACCACAAAAATACTTTCCACAGATTTAACAGAATTTATATACATCTCTATCAGGGTTGGATCACAAAAGGAGAAGGGAACTATAGCCCTGGTTAGATCTTCAGCAGGGAGAGGTGCTGGAGGACAGCAGCTATAAAGAGAATCAAATAAGGATAATAAAGAATGTATATCTACTGCAGGACTGATGGTTAGAGCTGAAGCTGAAGCTAGAACTGAAACTTGCTATGAAGCTGGACTTTCTGAAACTAGACTTTCTGATATCTGCATTTCTGAAACAAAATTCTCTGAGGGCAGCACTTCTTCATAAGGCATCTACCCCTGCCTAGTTTCAATGACAACTGAATCTAGGCCCCCAGAAAAAGGGATGGCCAGATGTGAGAAGGAAGAAGATATTCTAAAAGATAACTCATTCAAAGTCTTGACTAAGGGAGCCAAGGTTGAATTCAGTAAGAGAGTTAGCTTGGGTGCCAACAACTCATTCAATCAATCAGCTAGAGGAAGAAGATCTACTTGCTCAAGATTAACTTGAGTAGAGGTAGAGGGAAGGGCTGCAGAAATGGATGGAATGGATGCAGAGTGGAGTGGTATGGATGGTTAAGAGATGGGGATAGATGTAATAGATGGAGTTGGGACAGTGACTGTTGGTAGAAATGAGGAGATGGTAGGGGAAAAGGTTGTTTGAGATATGATGTCATGTAGAATTTGTTGAAAGGATTATGAGGTGAATGGAATGTCTTGAGGTGAAGAAGGGGAATCATCCATGAAGGAATCATCTAAAAGGTTGAATGATGGAAGATGGGAGGATGATTCTAAATCAATGGATGAGAAGTAGTGTAGTGGATGGAGAACTTCTTGATGGGTGGCTGGAGGAGGTGAAGAAGCTATTTGAGATGAAGGTATGGAAGATGTAACTAGATGTGGAGAAGGAGGAGAGGACATGGAAGGGGATGGCAACACTTTTGTTGGGGCAGTGGACTGAGGAGGAGTGACTTATTCAGTCCTTGTGCGTGAAGAAACTTTTGCTACAGGAGCCCTGCTGGGTTTGATAATTTGTCTCTCCCACTTGCCAAATAGAGCTGAAGAAAGCCTCTTTGATGCATTGATGTGCATCCCATTGGACATTAACAACTGAGGGCACCTATTCTGCAGGAATAGGCCAAAAATTCTTCCAAAATTCACAAAATTTTTAGAGATCTTTTTCATAATCAAGACAAAGAAAATGGCTCCCCAATCCAGGTGTTTCTTATCTACAATTGCAGCCATTAGACAGAATTGATGTCTAGATATTGTATCATGGTCTGAATGTTTGGCCAAAATTACTTTGCCTACAACATCTGCTAGAAATCTATACTTCATAGATAGATTTTTCTTCAACAACTTATTAGGGTTCTCAGAATTGTGACCCATTTTATCTAACATTTCAGTAAATTATACCCCTGGTAGTTCTATGCTATCATGTCCAGTACTTAATCCAAAAATTTCTGTAAGAATGGCTGGGGTTAGGGATACCTGTGTCCCTGAGATGGTGTTAATGACTGTGTTTTGATCCAGATTGTGGGCAGTATACACCCATTCTTTAATCTCATCTGATGCTAACTTTATTCTTGTAGTCATGATGTTCATAAGTTGTTGCTCCTTGAAAAGTTCCAGAATATCCGTGAACATTTGATCAGTTCCTTCAAAAGATTCCATATCAATGTCGAAACCAGTGTCGAACTTCATTACGGCTAGTATGGCGACTGAGACCGACATAGTTCCTGCAAAAACAAACACGATCAAGTGTAGAAAAGTTTGGAGGGAAAGAAAGTTCTTACAGAAGGTATGAAAGTGTAAAGGAGAACGAAGCCTGAAAAATGATTTTATATTAGGGTTCGACGCAGAAAAGGAGAGATCATTGAACTCAGTTCGACGATCTATGGATCTAGGGGAAACTGAAAGGTCTCAACATCATCGATCTCCGTTCGACGATATTTAATATCATCGATCTTCGTTCAACGATAACTGAGATCGCTGACCGAGAAGGATAGTTTAGCACTATCTGGAAAATGCCGAGCTCCGTTCGACAATTCCTAACATCGTCGATCTCCGTTCGATGGAAAACGAAAGATAGTTGAATACTATCTGGAAACGACGAGCTCCGTTCGACGATCTTCAGGAAAATCGTCGAGCGCAGTTCAGATACAAAGAAAACCTATAGACACTAGGAAATTCAAATTTTTAGCCTAGTCTTTGTCTCTTTTTAGGTTTAAAGATCTAGGAACTTAATTAAGACTTCCTCCATCTAACATTCCTAACTGATTATGGAAGAAAGTGTGTTTCTTTTCTTCCAAGGGTTTGGTGAAAATATCTCCCCTTTGAAAATCAGTTGGGATGTATTTTAATTCAATTTTATTCTTCTCTACATTATCCCTTAAGAAATAATGCCTAATCTCTATGTGTTTTGTCCTGCTATGGAGGACTGGATTTTGAGCTATTGAAATAGCACTAGTGTTATCACAAAATATTTTGCACTTCTCTAAGTTGTAGCCATAATACAGGAGCTGATTTTGAATCCACAATATCTGTGAGCAACAACTACCTGCTGCTATATATTCAGCTTCAACAGTTGATGTGGACACAGATGTTTGTTTCTTCCAAAACCAGGAGACAAGTCTGTAACCAAGAAACTGACAAGTTACACTGGTGCTTTTCCTGTCTACTCTACATCCAGCATAATCAGCATCAGAAAATCTAGTTAAATCAAATCCGTATTCAGCTAGATACCAGAGACCTAGATTTGGACAACTTTTCACATACCTAAGAATCCTCTTAACTAATGTGAGGTGTGACTCTCTAGGGCTGACTTGGAATCTAGCACATATGCATGTAACAAATATTATATCAGGTCTACTAGCTGTAAGATACAATAAGGAGCCAATCATTTCTCTATATGTGGTCTGATCAACTGGTTTCCAATGTTCATCAACATCTAATACAACATTAGTAGGCATGGGTGTTTTCATAGAGGATGCATCAGAAATACCAAATTTCTTAACCAATTCTTTTGCATACTTGGTTTGAGAAATAAAAATGTCATCAACATGTTGTTTGACTTGCAATCCTAGAAAGAAGGATAGCTCACCCATGCTACTCATTTCAAATTTGGAATGCATTAGGTTGGAGAACCTTTTGCACAAATTTGAATCAGTAGAGCCAAAAATAATATCATATATATAGATTCTTACTAGTAGGATATGGGACTTATGGGTTCTAATAAAAAGAGTTTGGTCTACTCTACCCCTTTTAAAATCATTTTCCAAGAGAAAGCAAGCTAGGGTCTCATACCATGCTCTAGGAGCTTATTTGAGACCATATAATGCTTTATGCAATTTATAAACAAAATCAGGGTGAGTTAGAGAGATAAAACCTGGAGGCTGTTTTACATAAACTTCATCCTTGATATCACCATTGAGGAATGCACTTTTGACATCCATTTGATATACTTTGAACTTCTTGTGAGCTTCATATGCTAGGAAGATTCTTATGGCCTCTAACCATGCAACTGGTGCAAAGGTTTGGTCATAGTCTATGTCTTCTTCTTGAGAATATCCTTGAGCAACTAGCCTTGCCTTGTGTCTTATTATAACTCCTTGATCATCTAACTTGTTTCTGAATACCCATTTTGTTCCAACAATGGATTGATTCTTTGGCTTTGGCACTAGCTCCCAAACTTTGTTTATTTAAAATTTATTTAATTCCTCTTGCATTGCAATAATCAAGTTTGGATCTTGTTCTGTATCTTGTATGGATTGAGGCTCAATTTGAGAAAGAATGCAAGTGTGCATCAGTTTTTGATTGAATTGGTTTATGGTTTGCACACCAGCTGAGATGTCTCCAATCACTTGGGAGATTGGATGGTCTCTTGATATTATTAAATCAACAATGGGTGTTGATTGTTCACCAACCTGTATTGTTATTTCCTCTTGTGGAACAACACCTGGCTCTTCATTTGGATTATCACCATGACTTGCTAAAATCTGAATGTCATCTTCATTTTCACTGCTTTCAACTTCTTGTTGAGTGGATGAAGGTGATGGGTCTTTTTTAATGATATTTAGCTTGTCCAAATTCTCTGATAGATAATGTACCTGCAAAGGGTCTGTGGTAGAAGTGCTCTTCTCCTTGTAAAACATATTAGTTTCATCAAAAGAGACATGCACTGTTTCTTCAATTTTTTGAGATGATTTATTATAAACCCTATAGGCCTTACTGATCATGGAGTATCCCAGAAACACTCCTTCATCAGCTTTGGCTTCAAATTTTGCTAAGTATTTCTTGTTATTGTTATGAATGTAGCAAATAAAACCAAAAATTCTAAGATAATAAACTTTAGGTTTCTTCCCTTTGAGTAATTCATAGGGAGTCATGCCCTTTAGCTTATGTATCAAACTCCTATTAAAAAAATAGTTTAAAGTGTTCACAGCCTCTTCCCAAAAGGATAGAGGGAGGTGAGCATCTGTCAATAATATTGTAGCAGATTCAATAAGGGTTCTATTCTTCCTTTCAGCTACCCCATTCTGTTGAGGAGTTCTAGGAGCTGAGAAAGTGTGCCTGATCTCTTCCTTCTGACAGAACTCTTGCATAAGAAGAGAATCAAACTCTATCCCATGATGACTTCTGATTAGGTCTATGTGAGTATTGAACTCAATCTGTATATATTTGAGAAACTCTGTCAAACATTTGAAGTTATCAGACTTCTTCCTCAGAAAGAACAGCCATGTGAATCTAGAGAAGTCATCTACAACTACTAAAGTATAAGATTTCCATCCTAAGATTTGTACAGTAATGGGTCCAAATAGATCCATATGTAACAAGTACAAAATCCTAGGTGAATCACTCTTATTAAGTGACTTAAAGCTATTTTTAGTTTGTTTGCCTAATTGACAAGACCTGCAGAGTCTTTCCTTCTTGTAGGGGCCATAAGGTAGTCCTTGGAAAGCCTAGCAATGGTTCTAAGGTTGACATGTCCTAATCTCTTCTACCATAATTCATTAGGTTTGCTAAGAGAATTAAATAAACAGATATCTACATTGGTTGAATGAAAATCTACTAGATAGATGTTACCTCTTCTATTACCTGTCAACACAGTTGTGTTGTCTTCTTCTTTGATGATGCATGAAGACTTGTTGAAAGTAACCTTGTAGCCTTCATCACATAACTGACTGATACTGATAAGATTGTGGCTCAGTCCTTCCACATATGCTACCTTTTTGCATGTTACTGATCCTATTTGGACTACACCATATCACTTGGTCTGTCCAAAGTTTGAATCTCCAAACATGACTTTGGGTCCATGTTTAGCCTTGAAGGATATTAGGTTATCCTTTCTTCCAGTCATGTGCTTAGAGCACCCACTATCCAGATACCAATGTTGGTCCATGGTTGGATAGGTCTTCACCTGCACAAATAATAGTTCATTTGTTTTTGACCCAGTTTACCTTGGGTCTAGCTTGATAACCTTTGAAATCAGAAATGAAAGACATCTCTGGTTGACTCTTATATCCTTCAGGATGATATCTCCTAGGAGGAATTATCCATTCAGTATAGGGGTTAAACCCTTGAGATGTAGGATATCTAGAATTAATTTTTGACATACCTCTTGAGAACTGGTCGTATCTCTAAGCTCCATATGACGATCGTGGAGCTGAGTTCGACGATCTTGGGTCAGATTGTCGAGCACTGTTCAGCGATCGATCTTGCCTGTATTCAGATATCAGAGATCGTCGACCTGAGTTCGATGATTCAGCATGAAATCGCTGAGCTCCGTTCGAAGAACATCGAGCTCTGTTCGAAGATTGTCGAGCTCTGTTCGACGATTTCTGTTGAACTTTGTTCTTATTGGGTAGATCAGAATTTTTTCTAGCTACCTCCACAACTCCTTTTCCTTTATCAGAAATAAATTTAATGGGAGTTGTTAACATAATATCTTGGCTGGATGAAGCACCCAAGCCTAGTGTACTATTCAGTCTTGAGTTCACTGTGCTTGTGATGTCCATCAGTTTGATACTTCTCCCGTTGAGGGTTTCTTCAAACATCTTGGCCTCAGATAGTTCACTTTTCAGTGAAGTTATCTGCTCCCTACAACATTCTAACTTATCTAAGAGTTTGAGGTTATCTGAACTAAAGGTACTGTATTCAGGTAACTGATTTATGAGAGAGATAATTTATTTCTCAGAATTGAGTAGATCTAAACACAGTGCTTTAAATTCAGACATGAAGTCCTCAGAATTAAAATCAAAGAATCAATTACCTGATCTTCTTCTAGCTCTGGTTCAGATTCAGATTCAGATTTATGTTCTGAATCAGTGTTGTTTTGAGATGCATTGATTGCCATCATGCAAAATTCTTTTTCTTGTGCATCATCTTCATCATCACTTGAGCTTGATGATGCATCAGATTCTTCTTTTGTTGCACTCCATGTTTTAGCAACAAATCCCTTCATTGTGTGCTTGTTCTTGCTGGAAGAGGATCTGTCATAGTGATTTATTCTAGAGTCTTTATCTTTTCTCTTTTCTCTCTTGTCCTTCTTGTCCTTGTTTTGACTTTCTGGACAATCAGACAGTATGTGGCATGGTTTCCTGCCACCATAACAAATAATCTCTTTATTATTTGATTTATCATACCTTGGCTTTTCTGTGCCTCTGGATGATCTTTTTCTGAAGTCCTTCCTGGCCATTTTGTAGAACCTCTTTGCTAGGAGGCTCATTAGTTCTTCATTTCTCGTGACTTTGTCCTCAGGTTGTTCTTCTGTTGCCTTGAAAGCAAATGACTTCTCCTTCCTGACTGCTGGAGAAGTTATCTTCTGCTCTTCTTCTCTATTCTTGATGAGCTTCTCATAGAATTTGAGCTTGCCCAATAGAGCTTCTGTAGTGATCTCATTGAAACTTCTGGCATCCTTGATGGGCCAGATCCTTGAATCCCAAGTGCTGGAGAAGCACATTAGGATTTTATCATTTATCTCTGTGAGAGAGATCTCCTTTTCCAAGGTCTTGAGTTCACTGACAATCAGACTTAGTCTTCCGTACATGTCAGCTACTGACTCATTTTCTGCTTTCTTTAAATTTTCATATTTGGTGATAAGATGAAATCTTCTGTCTTTTCTCTCATCAGCTGATCCTGATACAATCTCAGATAGTTTGTCCCAAATCTTTTTAGTTGAGTTGCATTCAGCTACCTTCTGGAAGATGTCATCAGACATTGTCTGAGCTAGGTTGTTCATAGCTTTAGAATCAACAACCTTCCATTTCTTTATATCAGCATCTGCTCCTGAAGGAGGTGGAACAACATTTGTACTTGTGCTTGCAGGAGGCTTTGGGCAATCTGTCAAAACAGAATTAAAAATATCTTCATCAATAGAATTCATGTATAATCTGATCCTTGCCTTCCAAAGTGCAAACTTGGAGAGATTGCACACTGGAGGTCTGGTTCTAGCATAATCTTTGTTCTGTGTCATGGATTTAGATTAAATTAAATATAATAAGAATAACCCTCTATTAAGGATGGATCTTAAGAGAGATCTTTTGGTTCAGGTGTTAGCCTGTATGAACAACCAAACTAGCTGAGCAACAAACCTACCTCTGATACCAATTGAAGGATCAAGCGCATACCCAACTGCACCAAAAGAACTGACTGTTGGAGAGGGCGCTACTTAATTTCTTAAATAAGTAGCAAAGTGCCACGGGTCAAGTGAAAGAATGCCGGACCCAACACCCTCTTCCCTGACAAGAACAGAGATCACGATTTCCGCTCCCACCCCGAGATACAGGGCTAGGTCCTCCCCTTCTTTTGGGCTTTGAAGTAGGGGAGCCTGGGAGAGCTGTCTCTTCAGCTCTTAGAAGGCTTCCTCACACTCGGCTGTCCACTCAAACCTCTGGTTACCCCTCAACACCTTAAAGAACGATTAACACTTGTCTCCAGACCGAGAAAGGAACCTGCTTAGACAAGCCAGCTTGCCTGCCAAGCGCTGGAGCTCCTTGGCATTGCGAGGTGATTCCAGTTCAAGGATGACCTTCATCTTATCCGGGTTAGGCTCCACCCCTGCCGGAGTCAAGAGATGTCCAAGGAACTTCCTGCAGCTGGCCTCGAAGACACACTTTAAGGGATTCAGCCTCATCTTGAACCTCCAGAGGGTGGCAAAGGTCTCTTCTAGGTCCCGAAGGTGTGAGCTCACACACTTGCTTTTCACCATCAAGTCATCGACATAGACATCCAAGTTTCTCCGTCTCTGCCCCTGGAATACTCGATCCATCATGCGTTGGTATGTGGCTCCAGCATTTTTCAGCCCAAAGGGCATCATCATATTGCTGAAGCATCCCTCCCTAGTGATGAAGGAGACGTCTTTGACGTCGGGGGGTGCATGCGAATCTGGTGATAACCTGAAATAGCATCAAGAAAACTCATAACAGAAAAACCGACGGCTGAGTTAACTAGCGCGTCGATTCGAGGCAGAGGGTAGCAATCCTTGGGGCACGATTTATTTAATAAAGAGAAATCAATACACATGCGCCACTTCCCACCCCCTTTCTTAACCATTACCACATTGGAGATCCAGCCCGGGTACTGAACCTCCGAGATGAAGCCTGCCTCTAGGAGCTTTCTGACCTCCTCGCGGATGGGATCCTCCAGCTTGGTGGCGATGGTCCTCATCTTTTGGAGTATGGGGCGAGTCCTGGGATCCAGGTTTATATGGTGGCAAGCCACGTCCACGTCAATGCCCAGCATGTCTACCACGGTCCAATAAAAGATATCGACGTTGCTCTGGATGTAATCCCTCACCCGCTCCTAGTCCTCGGGACCTAAGCCCCCGCTGACTCGCACCTTCTGCACCTGCCCCGCTCTAGTGGAGACCTCCATCCCCACCACTTCTTCGGCCGGCTCCAACCGCGATTGCTCCCAGCTGACCCTTGCTTCCTCCTCAAACTCTAACTCCCCCCTCCTTCAGCCTCCATTGCCTCCTCCGGCTTCTCCTCCTGGAGCTGCTGAACCTCTACACCCCTCGAGGCCTCCTGCTCAACTCTTGCCACTTGACCCTCCTCTTCATCCATCACTTCCTCCAGGCCCTCTTGTTCGATTCCAGCGGCTAGCTTCTCTTCAACCTCCATTGCCTCATCCAGGACCTCCTCCTACTGCTGCTCGACTTCCTCCCCCCTCTGGGCCTCCTTCTCAGATTATCCTACCTCTTGCTCCTCTACCTCTAGACTCACCTCCTCTTGCTCTGCTAGCTCCCTTTCCTGCTCTTCTTCCTCCACCATCCAAGACACATTGTTAACTGCCGTCACATAGCATTTTCTTGGCACCTTTGGATCCCCCCTAATCCTGACCTGCACCCCTCCATTATTGAACTTGAGAAAAATATGAAAGGAGGAGGGGACGCAGTGAAAGGCGCTGATGAGGGGACGCCCAAAGATGGCGTTGTAACTACTTAGGGCGTCCACTATCACGAACCTACAGTTCCGTGACACGCCCCTCAGCTTTACATGCAGTCCCACTCCTCCTTCTACCTCATTCCTTTCTCATAAAAACCCGAACAGCGGTCCATCTGAGGCTAGGACCCTCTTCCCCTCAACCTTCATCTCATTGAAGGCTCTCTTGAAGATGACGTTCACCAAGCTCCCATTGTCCACCGGTATCCTGGAGACCGTGAAGTTCTCCACCGCTGTCTGAATCACCAGGGCATCGCAGAACGGATCCTCGTAGTCTGGCATATCTGTGGATGAAAAGATGATTTTTTCTTCTAGAGGGGGAGCTAAGGAGGTTGAGGCGCCCACTCTTCGGAACATGGTTTGAAGGCTCCCCTTGAGAGTTGCATCAATCCCGAACCCTCCGTGGATCACTCCAATCCCTCCTCGGGTCCCCACGTCTACCCGGTCCTCACATCTATCTTCCTCCCCTCCCTGCTGCACTTCCACGATCCTTACCGGCAGATCCTGTCTCCCAATTCCTCTTGCTTCCGGCATCCCCAAGAACTCCGGGCAGGTGGGCGTTGTGTGACCCTCCTCCTGGTGGAAGTTGCAGAAGGGCAAAGCCACCCTGCCCACTCTTCCTTCTCCACCTCCCCTTCTTCCAGCCCATCGAACTCCTCTTCTTCCTCCTCTTCCTATTCCAACCTCCATCGCTTCCTGTGGCGGCGGGAAGTGGTCTCTCGGTTCCTGCCTCCACTCCTGTTGATTGAACCTCCTCGGCTCCCGAAGATTTTCCCTTCCCTGCAGACCTCCTCCTTGACCCTGGGGGCGACCCTCCTGATGCCTCCAACCCAACTGGTTGTGTAGCTCTCGAGCCCCCCAACCATGGTTCTGCTCCTGCCTCCGAGATTCTTCTCTTCTCCTTTCCTCCCTCGGCTACCACTGCTCCCTTTGCTCCCCCTGCTTCCCTGATGCTAGTTCCTTCATATCGTCCTTCGCCAACCAGGCCAACTTCCGAGCGAAAGTCGGGTTGGCTCTTTCTAAATCGATCTCTTTTGCTGCCCTCTCCATTAGCTCTTCAAAGGGGAGGGGGGCACTCTCTTCAGCTCTATGCTAAAGAAACCTGGTCTCAGCCCCAGGGTAAAGGAGAGCATCAGCGCATATCCCGGGACTTCCTGGACTAGGAGGATCTCTTCCTGAAACTGATCAACGTAATGACCCAGCGTCTCATCCTGCTTTTGCCTTACCGTAAATAGGCACTCTGCCTCCTTCTTTTGCTTCTTCGATGTCGAGAATCTCAACAGGAACCCCCTGCGCAGATCTTCAAAGCTGTATATGGAACTTGCCGGCACCTGGTGGAACCAGTCTCGGGCCTTCTCCTTCAACATGATGGCAAATAGCCGACACTTGAAGGCATCTATCATCTGCCTGATCGAGACTACATCCTCAAACCACTAAACATGCTGCACCAGATCATCCTTCCCTGAGTATTAAGACATATCTGGCTCCCGGAACCCCTCTTGCACTGGATCCGAGATGATAAGCTCGCAAAAGGGGCTCTCGCCTCCTGCCTGGCGAGAGGGCACGTCTCGTGCCCTCGGTTGACTGGCCCGATCCGCGAGACCTTGCCCAGGGAATAGTTCTCGCACTGCTGCCTCCCTCTCGCCTAACTTTGCCGGGATCTCCTTTCCGGGGCGCTGACCTGGGAAGAGCTCCCGCGCGGCCACGTCTCTCTCGCCGACCTCCGCCAGGATCTCCTTTCCGGGGCGCTGCTAGGGAGCGTTCTTGCCCAAGAGCAGGACTGCCGCTATTGGAATCTGAGGAGTGGCCCACTCACTCCTTGCCAAGAAGGCCAGGCTGATGGTCTGCAGGACCTCTCGCCTGAAGTCTTCCAACATCTTCCTCGTCGCTTCCTCCCCTCGAGTGGGTGAACCCCCCGAGCCAGACCCTTCACCGTCATTTCCAGTCATGGGACCAATCTCAAGGCTTTCTTGTACCGGCTGCCTTCCACGCTCACCGTACTAGAACTATTGGAGCCAAAATTGACCTCAACGAATGTTCAAAATAGGGGTGCAGCCGACACCTACTTCTCTCAAGCCCCGACCCTTGACTAGTTGCTAACGACCTAAGACTGACCCAAAGCCTCAGCAGGGAGGTCCCACCTCACACCCGGAAGATCTCTGAGATCTTCCCCTCCAAAGCCAAAAGCTGGGCTAGAAGCTCCTCAAAAAGAACTACAGATTCAGAGAAAAATGAGAGTCTGCTTTCTAAAGAGCTCTTATGGGTCTATTTATAGCCTTCTACTGACCTGAAATTACTGAAATACCCTTGGCTGGTCTGCCAATGGACAAATCCCGCTGCCAGGAAAACATTAAACGCAGCTCCTGGGGGTATAAGGGTAATTTTACCCAAGGGTAATTAAGTCATTTTACCCCGAACCCTGGGCCCCACATGGCGAGAATCCTATGCCGAGGACCTTTTTGCCTACACTTCTCGCGGGCGGCGAGAACCCTTGAGCCGAGAACCTTTCTGCCTGCACCTCCTGCAGGTGGCGAGAACCCTTGAGCCGGGGACCTTTCCGCTTGTACCTCCTACGGGTTTGAGAGGACGCGACGCCTTCTCGCCTACCTCCTCGGTCACCTCGGGGTGCCGAACCATTGCTCGGCAATAGGAATCTCGCCGAGGACCTTAGGTGGGAGCTCTTCCAAGACGAGAGCTCTTCCTAGGCGAGAACTCCTCTGGCCCCCAAGTCCCCGAAATAGTTTTAAGCTAGTCCAACTCCGACCGTTGATGCCTCCGGGTTCCACCCAGCAAATATGGGGTTATATAGTAATAACATAATAGTGTAAAATGCATAAATTGATTACCGACACTATATTGAATTGATTATTTCAATCCTTTATTTTTCTTGTACTTATTCATTGGAGAAAGGTGTCTTAAAAAATTGTTATTATTTGCGCAACAAGTGATTTCAGAGTCCTTTGTCACTATAATAAAAATAATTGACAAGGAAAACTCCACCAAGCACTACTTACCCTCCTGATAAGTCTTAATGAGTATTGTGAGGTTGAGCATCTTTGAAAAACAATTTTAAACTGTCTTGTAGCAAACAAAATATTCACCATTTCTCTTAGTACACTAGATCACAAAAATAAAAAAAAGTAATACTAATAAAAGAATAAAAGTGATCCCCATACACTACCCTACTCCCTGGAAAGTCTTAATAAGCATTGTGTGTAGAGCACTATTGGGTATTTTATCCACAATAATCAAGATTTGTATGAAGTCACCCTTGAACTAAGATGAATTAAATTTGTATTTGATACTCTCTTCAAGTTGAGTGCCTGCAGGTTAAAATTGCCAAGTGTAGAAAAATATCAGTCTACAATGAGTCACCAAACACAGGACCATACAATGTAATCCCTCATTGTGTGATCCATGGTATTGACTCATGTGTAGCCTCTCTATTGGGACACATTTATTTTTCAAGTACTAAAGTAATTGGAGAAAGAATAGTTGTTGTATACCTTGAAGAAATTTATTTTAGAAATTCAGAATTTTTTTAAGTCCATTACTCGAGAAGTACATCTTGTATTTGAGTAGTGCTGAAATGACTTCTTGAATTAAGCTCTGTATAGTTTTCGAACAGCAGAAGCTAGTCTCGAGAAGGCCTTATTTAGTACTCGAGAAGTCTTGCAGTACTCGAGTACTACTCACCTTCCTCTCGATTTATATCAAAAAAAAATTCAGAAACATTTCTTAGTCTTGTACTCGAGTAACATAAGCCATTACTCGAGAAGGCCAAGCCTTTTCTCGAGAAAGCAAAAGACTAGTACTCGATTAAGAAGAAATTAAGTTTCGAGAAGTCTATTTGTTCTCGAGAAGTAAAGTTAGTTCTCGAGAAGTCATTATATAGTTCTCGAGTAAAAGAAGTTTTTTCTCTAGAGGCCAGAAATCTTTCCCCGTGGACTTATTCTCGAGAACCATACATCCTCTTCTCGAGAAATTAATATTGTTCTCGAGTAATCTATTACTCACTCGAGAAATGCAGTAAATTTTTCGAAATTTTCCTTATGTTTAGACAGAAATGTTTTCAAATCTAATCTCGATTCTTATTGGTACAAATGTGAATTCATTTATAATTATGACCGTTAGGCAAGTCCTATAAAAGGTCTTATCAATTTCGACTAACCCTAACACTCAAAATAAAAAAATCTTAATCGTTCTATTCATTCTAAATCAGGAAAGTTGCCGCTCTTCATTGACATTCTTGCCGCTTCTCTTCTCCGATTCAGGTGATTTAGAGTAAGAAGAGATCAACAGATCAAGGCGTTCAACTTCTATAGATTTATCTCTTGATCATGCTGATCTTAAGGTTTTCAGATCAAGAGATTTCGGCTTATCTTCTTCAATCCATTTCTGACATAGCTTCAAAGTTCAAGAAAGAAGAAAGGCTGGAGATTTAGATCTGAGATAATTTGGTTTTTATATATATTTTTGTACAATATCCTTAATCTGTAGTAGATTCTTCACCGAGTTGTAGGAGCTTTGCTCTCTGAGATTTTTGTAGGAGTGTTTTTAATCTGAGTTGTAGGGGTGTTGATCAGAGTTATAGGATTGGTTTTCAATCCGAGATAATAGTGAAGTATCCTAGTCTAGCATAGTGCTAGATCGATGAGGTGGAGAGTAGACATACCCAAGGGTCGGTAACCACTATAAATCTTGTATCTTCTGTGGCTTGCTTATTTATTTTCTGTGCTCCGCTCTTGTAAGTTTTTATTCCGCAAAAAGACGCAGACCTCACCTATTCACCCCCTCTAGGTGATTTAGGTAGACAACTAAAAACATCAATTGATATTAGAGGGTTGTTGTTCATCAAAAAGGTTAACACCATGAACAGATCTCCTCCTAGTTATCTTAAAAGGATACAAGAATGGACAGAGACAAGGATTTTGCTGAGCTTCCCTTATGCACAAAGACTAACTTTGCTATATGGAAATAAAGAATAAAATTATTCATGGAAGATGTGGATCCAAGGATCTTTATGATAGTGGAAGAAGGAGCCCATGTTCCATTGATAGCCTCCACCATTGACCTAATAAATCAAGTTCCAAAGAAGCTTATGGATCTTGACAAAGATGGATTGCACTTGTCTCTTAAGATAAGAAAGCCAAGAATATCATCGCAAGTGCAGTCGATGATTCTATGTTGCAGAATCTGATTCACTGCCAATCTGCCAAGGAAATGTAGCAGTCTCTCATCGTTCTGATGGAAGGTAATGAAGAGATAAGGGATACCAGAAGATCCCTCTTAAATCAGAAATATGAAGCATTCAGACAAGGTCCCAAGGATTCTATTGCTGATAATTTTGAAAGCTTCTTCAAGATTATCATTGACCTAAGAGTCAATGGTCGTGTCTTCACTAATGGTGAACTAAATGACAAATTTCTGAGATCCCTGACTAAGGAATTGGACAACAAAGTCTGTGCAATCCGGGAGTTTGGTAAGTTGGCAGAGACTGACCCTCAGAATCTCTTTGGAAAGCTTATATCATATGAACTACAAATAAACTCAAGAAAAGATGAAGAAGAGTGATGAGTCCGATATTTATATGGTTTTTCGGACTCATTTGGGCTTATTTTCTTGCTTGTGCACTGCTTTTCAACCGGATTTCAGTTATATTTGCATCGTTCGATCATTGACCATTTTGTGCACTATTTTTGGCCCGTAGGTGTGCAATCGCGCATTCTATTATCGGGGGTATGCACAAGGTGCTCCTCATTTTCTTTCTGTTTTGTTTTGTTTGCATCGTTCGGTCATTGACCATTTTGTCACAGATTCGATTTCAATTTCTGAGTAAAATGCACGGTTGTCCGCATTTCTTCGCGCACGGTTCTAGTTCAATCGTGTGTTTCACACAGCAATTACGGGGACTTCTGTTTCTACCCGTGCATTTTGTTCCCACACAGTTTCAGCCAAACCGTGCGAGAAGGAATCACACGGTCTGCATATGTTTCTCTTGATTCCTGCATTCTGGGGTAAATCATGTGTTTCCTTCACGCACGGGCAAATGCGCCCGTGCGCGAGTTAAACGCACTTTTCGCCTATTTCCCTTGATTTCCTGCATTCTGTGTTTACTCGTGCGATTTCCTTCACACACGAGCGGAATCGCCTGTGCATGAGTAAAACATACAGGTCAACGCATCTTCTTCCGCGATCAAGATCTGTAAGTAAATAACGCACGGTAAGCGCATGGTCGTGCGCGAGACCGTGCGTGACCATTTTTCTGATCTTTTTCTATTTAAAGCACAGATCTTCACCATTAGAGAGGTTCTTCTTCCCCGCCACTTCTCCCGCGAATTTTAGGGCGAAATCCGCTGTTCCACCTAGGAGAGGAGATCCAGGCAAGAATTCAATGCCAATTACAAGCCGGAGTTTCCTCTCAGCCTCCTCCTTCATCCTTGAGCTTCAAGAAGGGGTTTAACCTTGCTTTCTCCACCAAGCTAGGAGAAGTTTGTGCCATCTTCTTCCGCATCGTGACACGAAGAAGACGGGTCCATTGGGAGTGATTGACAGCCTCCTTTACCCCGGACGCAGTTGAGGACCGAGCTTGGATGCGAATTGACAACGCGACGATTCCAACCGTGAACCCTCGGCGAGACCTCGGATCCGTTCGATTTCGCACACTTTTCTTCTGTTGTTGTTGATAGTGTAGTTGAACTCTTTGTATTTGATGAAGTATGCTTATTGTAATATACGTTTATGTGTAATCATGTCTATGTGATTGTATGTTTTCGAAATTTTCTTGAGGTGCGCCTGTATTTTTCCATCCACCATCCATCTGTTCTTGCCGCACTAGCAATTGCTAGTGGCATCCATAGAGAAGAGGTGCTTACGACCCTCAAATTCTGGTTCTTACGCTTGCCTACTCAGCCATCCGTCTAGCGATTCGGTGCATAACGGCCCGACTAGTCTTCCATCCCGCCTGGTGAAGCATCGCATAACGACGTTGCATAGGAGTAGATGTTAGTATTTTAATTTCCTTTTTCGCAATTACCAAAACCCTCCTTAGTTAAAGACGACATAGGGACTTCAATCTCAAGTCATCCTCGAATTAACTCCACCTTAATGTGTTCCTTGAGAGATCGATACTTGCGGATATTTGCCCATTTGATATTACTTGTGCGACCGGTATACTTGCCGTCACATTAGCATCAAGTTTTTTGCGCCGTTGGCGGGGAACACAGTCGTGTGAGTATTTTGAGAGGGAGATAGGAGATAGTAGACCTTTTCCATTTATATATTTCATGTTTCTTATTTGCTTTAGTTTTTAGAATTTTTATTTTTGCTTATTTCTTTTTGCCCTTTTCTAATTTTTTATTTAGATAGCAGATCCCTGCTAATTTTTATTCTAGCCGTGTAGCATTTTTCCTGCAATTATTATTTTTGTTCGCGATGTCTTCTGTTGCTGAGTGCCGTCTTATTGACACTTTGCACCGATGCATCGATGCCATGGCTGCTCAGAATGCTGAGCATTGTTTGAGATGCTTGCTATGCCAAGGTGTAGGCAACATGGTGAAGGATTGCCCTCGCTTGTGCGAGCCTTCTCCCTCTGTGGGCGTTCCTGTAGAAACCTCCCATTCACGAAAGACTGCTGTAGACGGGCCTACGAGGGTCTTGCCTGGCCTATACACTGACATAGCACACCTTGCTCATTCTTTTCACGTATGGATTATTCCTATCGACGGGGTGGCATTTGCGGATGATGTTGTGTTGGGGAGTGCTCATTCAGTGCTTGATTTTGAGAGAAACCTTTCCCCTCTGCAATTTTTGCCAGATTGTGCTACACCTTTTTCTTGTGAGTCGGCTGATGATGCTGTATTTGTGGATGAATTGGTGCCCGAGGTTGCGCCGAAGTGGGATGATGATTCCTCCCTCTCCGATGGAGAATGTGAATCTTCAGAGCACTTTTACGCACCCCGGTGGGATGAGGAATATTCCCTGTTCGATGCGGAGGTTTGCACCTCTTTATTGGACGAGGCCATTCCCCTTACCACCGTGGATCTCGAGTTCTCGGATTCCCCCCGATACAACTCGTATGACACCGACGATGATCTATGCTTGGATCTCGCTAAGAGTGAAACCGGAGTCACTCTCCCATTTTCTGATTATTTTAGTTCTTCTTCTCTCTTATTACTTGATCCCCCTTCTCTATCGGAGCCTATACAGGTTGAGTCTCCACAGGTACGGTGGGATGACGATGAGCCTGCTGCCCATGCCGTTTCCATCCCTTCCTGCATACCTGTGGTGGATGATACCTTGCTAGGCAAGGGTATATTTTGTGGTGAGATGAGCGAGGACCAGTGCTCCTCCTCTTACTTTCTATTTCCTCTGCCTGCGAGGAGAAGGTATGATTATTTAGGCAGAGGTATAACTGCTCTATCTCCATATCGGTACCCCATTACCGTAACGGATATTAAGACAGTTACCTGTCGATTTCTTATTTCATAGGCCCATTAGCAAGAACTGTATAAAATCGAATAAGTCATGCTTAGATGACAGTAACCCCAGTAGTTATCTTACTTATATTGCATTTTGATTTTCGTAGCTAGAATAGGTAGTTACTTTTTATTCAGTTTTTGTATATCTATTTTCTTTTGTTTTTGTGGAGCTCACCCCTGTAGGTATACATTACACCTTCAAATGTCGGGGTCGCTTCAGGTTTTTCACGCATCTTCTGGTATGCTCACACGGTGATCATTGGGTAACCTCTTCCCTTGTCTCATTTTGATTTAAATCTCTATATCATATGCTATGTAGTTTACTTTAAGTCTGTGGGAGAGCCATTTTTGTTACCTTTTACACGCGCACCTTTCACGTGTATACTAGAAGCTTCTATATTTTTATTTTAATTAGTTCATTGCATTGCACACCACTACACCCACATGAGGGCGTGCTTAGGTATTAGCGTGCTCTGAGTTAAACTCGTGTCTTTGTTAGATTTGGGAAAATTATTGTGCTGCTTAGGATTGTGGGATGGAGTAAAATGTTGACCTTGCTGTGCTTCTAGTCAATTGCTCTCATCTCGTGTAGAAATTTGAATAGATTTAATTTTTCTACATGCTTATAGTTTTATATTTTTCTATTTGCGTAGATACTTTTTATTCTACTCAAAAGTTAATGAATCCGGTGTGAATCAAACGGTAGTGTAGGGATGTGTGTGGCCGTCACTAGACTCGTTATGCTCGAGTCAGGAGGAAGGATCATCTTTTTCGGTGGCTAAGAACTTTCCCCAAGCTACTCTTGAAGCATTGGTGCATGGTTAGTCTAGCGTGAGTGTGATGTAGGCCATCATTTTGGCCCGGTTGAGCTTTGTACCATTCCTGACGTCTTATCCTCGCAAGCCCTGTTATGTCTACCCTTCTTTTGATTTAGCTTCACCTTCATTCACCAAAGCCCCATAGCCGATCCTAGTCGCACACCCAAGTCGAGCTCTAGTGTTTTATATTATCATTTTGGGTACTGATATGGTTACATTATTTGTGAATATGTGGATGTGCTCCAAGGATTATATTTGTTGAAATTGTTGAAATAAAAAAAAATATGTGAAAAAGAAAAGTGAAAAGAAAAAGTATAATTGAAAATGATATTGGAGAAGTGATTGTATTTGGAGTAGGCGGTGCACACACCCATATGTTAAAAGTTAAGCCTGGGGGTGTGGTGCACTCGCATGTATTTTTGATTAGCGGATGGATTCTCTTTTTATGATAGCTCATTTGGGTTAGGTGCATAGTCTCCCAATTTATCTTTGTTTACCTCACCATAACCCAAGCCCCACGATTATCCTAAAGTCCTACGGATTCACGCTTGAGTCAAACTAGTGCCGTGGAGAGAGTGTGAATGGGCAAGCGTGTTGGAACACCCTATTACTAATTTGGGCAAGGATCACTATGTTTTTAGGAAATCAGTTTGACCTAGATGTATAGTTGAAAAGGTCAAGTTAGAATGAGTCTAGGGCTTAGAATTTAGGTTTGAAGCTGCCCCCAGGACCATTCAAGGATTCAGACTTAGAGCTGAGACAAAGACAATTATCGTCAAGCTCTGGTCGACGAAACGTTGAACTCCGTTCGATGCTCTCTGAGCTCAACTCTGCTAAGTCGTCGAACTCCGGTCGACGATCTTCGAGCTCAGATCGATGATCTGCCTTCAGCTTAGTCTTCAGGTCGCTGAGCTCCGGTCGACGATCTTCGAGCTCAGGTCGACATTTTTCTGTCTGATGTTCAATCCAGTCGCTGAGCTTAGGTCGACGATCATAGAGCTCAGATCGACGTTTTTCTGAGAGATCGATGACTTTGAGGATTCAAATTCAGTCAGCTTTTGGAATGTTTTTCAAATTCTTTCAGCATTTATTTCAAGAGATTTGCTAGCCGTTTTCATTTATTCTGGAGCAAGTTTCAAGGGATTTATTAGAGAATGTTTATTGGACTTTCCTCTAGAAGACAAAACATTTATGGAGGACATTTAGTGACTGCTAATGGCTATCTTGGATAAAGGATCATCAGAGAATAAAACATCCTACAGCAGATCAAGAAAAAAATCTATCACTCAATACAGACATACACAGATAGTCAGAAAACTCAGAGGAAAATCAAGTGATCAATCCTGAAAAGTTTGATTGAATATTGGCATACTGAAAAGTGATCATAGCTTCAACATCAAGGACTCCAGACAATTCATATTTCAGCCTTTTCTGAAACCATCTTCTGCTGGAGATCTGAAGCTTCTGAAGACTTATCACCCTAGCAAAGCTCCCATCTCTGAACCATCTACATCTCAGGGGGAGCTTTGACAACACAATCAATCCATTAAGTCTTTTCTCAGTGATTGAGACAGAGAAGACAACTTCACCTCTTCCTTTTTCTTTTCCTGCTGTAAAAGGGTTATAAAGACGCCCTTCAAAAGTTTTGATTCTGGTTCTGAGAGCCTTGTCAAAACTCAGTGGTGGCAAGACACTTGATCAAAAAATCCAGTTTGGTTTTTGAGCACCTTATCAAAAGCTCATTGGTGCCCAGGACACCTGATCAACTAATCCTGCAGTGGATTCCTACCAAGGGTGGTAGAAGAGTGGATGTACCCAGGTTTTTTGGGGAACCACTATAGCTCCTTGTGTCTTCTGGTTTCTTGTGCATTTTCTTTGCTGTGTGCTGTGGTTTTTATTGCACTGCTTTAGTTTTATTTCTACATCAAAGCACCTTACACCTATACATAAATTAAGCCTTTACTACTGTGCAATTTTAAATTGTAAATTTACTTTAAAATACTCTATTCACCCCCCTCTAGAGTTAAGATAGATCTTACCCTCACTTTCAATTGGTATAGGAGGCAGGTTGGTTGTTCATACAGGCTAACACCTGAACCAAAAGATCCTTGATAAGATCCATCTTTTAAGAGGGTTATTTTTATTATATTTAATTTTATATAAAGACATGGCACAGAACAAAGATTATGCAAGCACCAGGCCTCCAGTGTGCAATCTATCCAAGTTTGCACTTTGGAAAGCAAGGATTAGACTTTATATGAACTCTATTGATGAAGACATATTTAATTCTGTTTTGACAGTGTGCCCAAGTCCGCCAGCAAGCTCAAGTACAAATGTTGTTCCACCTCCTTTAGGAACAGATGCTGAAATAAAGAAGTGGAATACTGCAGATGCCAAGGCCATGAATATCTTAGCTCAGACAATATCTGATGAGATATTTCAGAAGGTAGCTGAATATAACTCAGCCAAAGGAATTTGGGACAAACTTTCTTAGATTGTCTCAGGATCTGCTGATGAGAGAAAAGATAGAAGATCTCATCTCATATCCCAATATGAGAACTTCAAGAAAGGAGAAGCTGAGTCAGTAGCAGACATGTACAACAGACTAAGTCTGATTGTCAATGAGTTAAAGACTCTGGATAAAGAAATCTCATTGACTGAGCTGAATGACAAATTCCTAATGTGCTTCCCCAGCACTTGGGATTCAAGAATCTGGCCAATCAAAGATGCCAGAAGTCTAAATGAGATTACAACTGAAGCTCTCCTGGGCAAGCTCAAATCTTATGAGCTACTCATTAAAATAGAGAAGAAGAACAGAAGGCTGCCTCACCAGCCACAAGGAAAGAGAAGACCATAGCCTTCAAAGCTACAGAAGAGGAGCCTGAAGATAAAGCTACAGGAAATGATGAGATCCTAAGTCTACTGGCCAAAAGATTCTACAAAATGGCCAGAAAGGACTTCAGAAAGAGATCATACAAGGGACATGATAAGCCAAGGTATGATAAATCCAATAACAACAAAGAAATTATATGTTTTGGTTGCAGGAAACCAGGCCATATTGTGCCTGACTGTCCAGAAAACAAAAACAAGGACAAGAAAGATAGAAGAGAAAGAAGAAAGGAGAAAGACTTCAAGAAGAACACCTCAGAAAAACCCTCCTACAGCAAGAACACACATACAAGGAAGGGATTTGTTGCTGAGACATGGAGTGAAACTGAAGAGGATTCTGAAGCCTCATCCAGCTCCAAGAATGATGAGGATGATGCTGATGAAAAGGAGTTTTGCATTATGGCTATCAATGCCTCTCAAACAGATTCAAAAGCAGAAGAGTCAGAATCAGATTCAGAAGTTCAACTAGAAGAAGATCAGGTAATCAATTCATTTGATTTCAATTCTGAGGACTTTAGACATGAGTTTAAAGTATTATGCCTAGATTTGTTGGAGTCTGAGAAGGAAATCACTTCCCTCAGAAATCAACTGTCTGAGTATAGCACTTTAAAATCAGAGAACCTCAAACTCTCTGAAAAGTTAGAATGCTATAGGGAGGAGATAGCTTCACTGAAGAGTGAACTATCCAAGGCCAAGCAGTTTGAAGAATCCCTTAATGGGAGAAGCATCAAACTGATGGATATCACAAGCACAGTGAACTCCAGACTTAATAGTACACTGGGCTTGGGAGCTTCATCCAGCCAGCCTATATTTCTGACAACTCCAATCAAATTTATCTCTGATAAAGGGAAGGAAGTTGTAGAGGTAGCTAGGAAGAATGCAGATTTGCCAAAGAAAGATATAGTTCAACAGAATGCATCGAACAGAGCTCGACGATCATCGAACGGCGCTCGATGATCCAAGAAACGATTGTCGAACTCAGCTCGACAACACTTGAAATCTGAACTCAAGGACAGTCGATCTTCAAACAAAGATCGACGATCTGACCCAAGATCATCGACCTCAGCTCGACGATCGTCGAACAGAGATCAGGACTTTGAACAATCCTTCAAAGGTACATCTAGATTCAATCCTAGAAGTCCTACATCCCAAGGTTTCAACCCCTATACTGAATGGACAGTACCTCCTAGGAGATACCATCCTGAAGGTTATAAGAGTCAACTTGGGATGTCTTTCATTTCTGAATTTAAGGGATATCAACCTAGGCCCAAGGTGAACTGGGTCAAAAACATATAAGCTGTTTATGTGCAGGTGAAGACCTATCCAACATCAAACCAGCCATGATATCTGGATAGTGGGTGCTCAAAGCACATGACAGGGAATAAGGACAACTTCACATCCTTTAAAGCCAAGCTTGGACCCAAAGTAATCTTTGGTGATTCAAACTTTGGAATAACAAAAGGATATGTTGTAGTCCAAATTGGAACAGTCACCTTCAAGAAAGAAGCTTATGTTGAAGGACTCAAGCACAACTTGATAAGTATCAGTCAACTTTGTGATGAAGGATATCAAGTGACTTTCAACATAGCTATATGCAAGGTTAAGTCAGAGGACAACACAACTGTGTTGATAGGTAACAGAAAAGGTAACATTTACTTAGTAGATTTTCATTCATCTAAAGTAGATATTTGCCTGTTTAATTCCATATCTAGACCTAATATACTATGGCATAAGAGACTAGGACATATTAACCTTAGAACCATTGCTAGGATATCAAAGGACAACCTTGTTAGAGGACTACCTTCTGGCCCCTATAAGAAGGAAGGACTTTGCAAGGCTTGTCAATTAGGCAAGCAAACTAAAAATATTTTTAAATCAATTAACAAGAATGATTCACCTAGGATTTTGTATCTGTTACACATGGATCTTTTTGGACCCATTACAGTATAAAGCCTAAAAGGGAAATACTACACTTTAGTGGTTGTAGATTACTTCTCAAGATTCACATGGGTGTTCTTTCTGAGGAATGAGTATGATAACTTCAAATGTTTGACAGAGTTTCTCAAATGTATACAGAGTGAGTTCAACACTCATATTTCCCTGATCAGAAGTGATCATGGGACAGAGTTTGATTCTCTTCTTATGCAAGAGTTCTGTCAGAGTGAAGGGATCAGGCATACATTCTCAGCTCCTAGAACTCCTCAATAAAATGGGGTAGCAGAAAGGAAAAATAGAACCCTAATTGAATCTGTAACTACATTATTGTCAGATGCTCAACTTCCTCTATCCTTTTGGGCTGAGGCAGTGAACACCTCCAACTATGTACTGAATAGAAGTTTGATACATAAACTGAAGGGCAAGACTCCCTATGAATTACTCAAAGGGAAGAAACCTAAAGTAGATTACTTCAAAATCTTTGGTTGCATTTATTATATTCACAATAATGACAAGAGATATTTAGCAAAATTTCAAGCAAAAGCTGATGAAGGAGTGTTTCTGGGATACTCCATGATCAGTAAAGCTTATAGGGTTTATAATAAAGCTACACAAAAAATAGAAGAATCTGTTCATATTTCTTTTGATGAAACTAATATGTCTTTCAAGAAGAAGAATGCTTCTACCATAGAACATTTGCAGGTACATTCTCTAGCTGAAGACTTGGACAGATTGCAAGTTACTCAAAAGGATGAAAGTAGTGAAGATGAAGAAGCTGCTCCACATCTGGAAGAAAATCTTCTTGAAGAGCCAGTTGCTGTTCCACAAGAGGAAACAGCAACACAGGTTGATGAACAATCAACACCCCCTGTTGATTTAGTAACATCAAGAGATCATGCAATCTCCCAAGTGATTGGAAACATCTCAGCTGGTGTGCAAACCAGAAATCAGGTCAACCAAAACCTGATGCACACTTGCTTTCTCTCTCAAATTAAACCTCAAACCATTCAAGATGCAGAGCAAGATCCACACTGGATCATTGCTATGCAAGGGGAGTTGCATCAATTTGAAAGAAACCAAGTCTGCGAACTAGTGCCTAAGCCAAAGGATCATTCCATTGTTGTAACAAAATGGGTGTTCAGAAACAAATTGGATGATCAAGGAATTATTGTAAGGAATAAGGCAAGGCTAGTTGCTCAAGGATATTATCAAGAAGAGGGGATAGACTATGACCAGAACTTTGCACCAGTTGCAAGGTTAGAGGCCATAAGAATCTTCCTGGCTTATGCTTCTCACAAGGGATTCAAAGTCTACTAAATGGATGTGAAGAGTGCTTTTCTCAATGGGGAGATCAAAGAAGAAGTCTATGTCAGACAACCACCAGGTTTTGTCTCTCCAACTTATCCTGATTATGTTTTCAAATTGCATAAAGCATTATATGGTCTAAAGCAAGCTCCTAGAGCATGGTATGAGACCCTAACATACTTTCTTCTGGAAAATTATTTTATTAGGGGGAGAGTAGAACAAACTCTTTTTATTAGAACCCATAAGGCCCATACCCTACTAGTACAAATTTATGTAGATGATATTATATTTAGTTCTACTGATTCAAATTTGTGCAAAAAGTTTTCCAAGTTTATGCACTCTAAATTTGAAATGAGTGGCATTGGTGAGCTATCCTTCTTCTTAGGATTGCAAGTCAAACAACATGCTGAAGGCATATTTATTTCTCAAACTAAGTATGCAAAAGAACTGGTTAAGAAATTTGGTATGTCTGATGCATCATGTATGAAAACACCCATGCCTACCAATGCTATATTGGATGCTGATGAACATGGGAAACCAGTTGATCAGACAACATATAGAGCAATGATTGGCTCTTTATTGTACCTTACAGCTAGTAGGCCTGATATAATGTTTGCTACATGTATATGTGCTAGATTCCAAGTTAGCCCTTGAGAGTCACACTTAACCTTAGTAAAGAGGATTCTTAGGTATGTTAAAAGCTGTCCAAATCTAGGACTATGGTATCCAAAAGATTCAGCATTTGACTTAACTGGATTTTCAGATGCTGATTATGCTGGATGCAGAATAGACAGGAAAAGCACCAGTGGAACTTGTCAGTTTCTTGGTGATAGACTTGTCTCAAGGTTTTGTAAGAAACAAACATCTGTGTCAACTTCAACTACTGAAGCTGAATATATGGTTGCAGGTAGTTGTTGTTCACAAATCTTATGGATTCAAAATCAACTCCTAGACTATGGTTACAACTTAGAGAAGTCTAAAATATTTTGTGACAACACCTGTGCTATTTCCATTGTACAAAATCTAGTTCTCCATAGTAGGACAAAACACATAGAAATTAGGTATCATTTTCTAAGGGATAATGTTGAGAAAAATAAAATTGAACTTCAATATATCCCAACTGATTTGCAAAGGGGAGATATTTTCACCAAACCTTTGGATGAAAATAAACACAACTTCTTCCTCAATCAGTTAGGCATGTTAGATGGAGGAAGCCTAAAATAAATTACAAGATTTTGAAAAGCTAAAAATAGACCAAGATTAGGCTAAAAACTCATTTATTTTTGTGTCTGTAGGATAGTTTCTATCTCTGAATTGCGCTCGACGTTTTCCCCAGAAATCGTTGAACGTCGATCGACGGTTTCCCGAAAAACGTCGAACGGAGATCGACGTTTTCCCAAAACGTCGACCGGAGTTCAGAGCTTGTCAGATAGTTGTATACTATCTCTTTCAGGCCTTTGATCGTTGAACTGAGCTCGACGTTCTCTAGATCGTCGAACTGAGATCTACGATGTTGAAGACCTTTCCGCTTCCCTTAGGAGTCCTGATTGTCGAACGGAGATCAACGATCCTTCCTTTTTCGCGTCGAACCCTAATATAAAATCATTTTTCGGCCGCCGCTCGTCGTTTACGCTTTCATACTCTCTGCAAATTTTTCTCTTTCCCTCAAAACTCTCTACACTTGGTCGTGTTTGTTGAATCTTTGCAGGTATAGATGGCAGTGTCGGTCGCCGCTCTTTCTAAAATGAAATTTGACACAGGTTTTGACATAGATATAAACTCCTTTGATGGCAGCGATTAGCGGTTCAAAGATATTCTGAATCTCTTCCACGAACAGCAGTTGGTTCAGTTGATGACCACCAGAATAAAGATTGCAGCAGATGAAGTAAGAGAATGGGTTTTTACTGCCACCAATGAGAATGAAAATTCTATAGTCGGCACCATCAGTGGAACTTAGGTACCAATGTCCCCCGCTCTTTTGACAGAAGTATTCACCTTAAGTACTGGGAATGACTCCATTGATTTGTCTGGAGAGGAATATGATTCTTTGTTAGATCGAATGGGTCACTCTACTGTGAACCCTAATAAACTGCTGAAAAAGAATTTATCAATTGAATTTCAATTTTTGGCTGATGTTGTTGGGAAAGTGCTTCTAGCAAAGCACTCAGCTCATGATACAATCTCAAGGTATCAGTTATGCTTAATGGGAGCTTTAGTTGATAAGAAACATCTGGATTGGGGATCTATCTTCTTTAATTTGATCAAAAAGAAAATTGGCAAAAGCTGTGTTAGTTTGGGAAGGATTATAGGGGTTTACCTACATTACAGGTGCCCTGATATACTGGTTTCAAGTGGGATGCACATCAATACATCCAAAAGGCTCACCTGTGCCCTCTTCAGCAGGTGGGACAGGAAGATTATCAACCCCAACAGGGCTGCTGCAGCAATATCTGCTTCAGGCATAAGGACTGCCTCAGTCACTCCTTCTCAGGTCTCTGCCCCAGCAGAAGATTCACCTGCTTCTCCTCCTCCTCCAGCTGTCTCTGCCTCAGTCTCCATATCAACCTCACCTCTCATCTCAACCATAGCCATATCTTCCCCCATTACAATCTCATCAACCATTTCACCTCCTCCAGCCACTACCTCAGAACCATTACATCCTTTGTACTACTATCCACCTATCACCACTCTATCATTTCGATCTTCTGGATGACTCCTTCATGGATGATTCTCCTTCTACTCCTCCTGAGATTCCATCTACATCTTCCAACCAACAACTTCTACAGGACATACTCTCTCAATCATCCTTCACCCCATCCCTTTCCTCTCCCTTATCATCCATCTCTAATTCAGTAACATCAATCTCAACAATTCCTACTACTGAGCCATCCATCCCTATACCTCCTACCTCCACACCATCCATTCCATCAGTTCCAGCCAACATCATTCCAGCTGCATCAACTCCTACCTCTACTCAAGTCCCTCTTGAGCATGTAGATCTTTCAGCTTTGGCAGACAGGTTGTATGAGCTGCTAGCCCCCAGGCTAACCTCATTGCTGGAGACCACCTTGGCTCCACTTCTGAAAAATGTTCAGGAGCTGTCTACCAAGCTATCTCCATTCCTCTCCTCTCAGGAAATCCCTTCCTCTGGGTGCCTTGATCCAGTTTTCACTGAATCCAGGCAGGGGGAGATGCCTAATAAAGCTCTGGATTTTCCTGAGGCTGCTGATGTTTCAGAACCTACTCCAGTATTTGCAGTGGATCTTCAGAGCCTGCTGTCAGTTTTTGATACTGTGTACTTCAATTCTCTGCCAGTTCAACAAGTTGAAGACCTTACTAAGGCCATTGTGCCTATTTTAGAATGTGATCCCAGCCTGATTGCATCATATGTCAACTCTTTCAAGGCTGAGGATGTTGTTGCTTCTATTTTTACTACTGCTGCTGCTACTGCTGTTACATCTATTGGATCTTCTGATATTGAAATGATGTCTGTTATTGCTGATGCTGCTATTGTTGACGAACTTGCTACTTATCTGGAAGAACCTGAACCTGCTGCTCCAATTACTTCTGCTCCTATTACTGCTTCAATAAGTTGTGTTTCTGCTGTTGCTGCTGCTCTTGCTCTAACTCCTGAACAACTGAAACAACAAAAGAAGTACATCAAAAGCATTGATGATCTGTATGATAGACCCCAGAGCTCAGAATGTGATCAGTTTCACACTGACTCTGATGACTCGTCTGGTACCATTGCAAAGAAAAGGAAGGCCAGAAGCAAGGCCATGATGAAGGTCCCTCCTGCTAAGGCAAGGATTGTAATGATATACCCTACTATATTCTGCATGATTGCCAGATAACTGAACCATGGATGCAATATTCTAAAAACCAACTAAAGGCCATAAAGAAGAAAAAAAGTTTGATAAGTATGAGAAAGGTTCTGAAAGTCCACCTAGTGTCAACTACCTTCACCTATGGGGGGGGGGAATAGGTGTCTTTGCAGCGTGTTAACGGAATTGAAATTATACCTGCACAAGAAAATAAAACAACAGAGCACAGAGAGGACACATGCAATTTATAGTGGTTCCCCGATTTGGGTACGTCCACTTTCCCCCTTCGACCTATCTCCCAACCAGGGACGACTCGGTCACTTCACCAACAGGATTGAAATCCAATCCTTGCACTAACGGAAGGAACCCTTCCACACGTAGGAGTCACCACTCCCACAACACGGGTTGCACCCAACCCTTACAACTAGAGACCAATCGGTCCTTTACAAAGAAATTGAAAATAGCTTGTAAGAAATACAAACAACTTTTGGAGACAAAGGTGTCCCTCTTCGTTCGACGACGTGTTCTTGAAGTCAACGAAGAGTCCACAACCCTAGATCTCACTTGGATTGAACCTTCCCGAAACCGGCGGCGGCTTAGTGCGGCGGCTAGGTTCACGGAGTAAGCGGCGGCGACGGAGAGCAGCTGCTGTGCTAGTGATTCAAACTTCGTAGCAAAGGAAGCAAGGTCTTCCAACGGTCACACTAGGATCGATCGTCTCGATCGATTCGGACGGGGAAGTTTTTCCCGATCTATGAATCAAGAGACATGGGATCTCTGGTTAGACGCGTGAGACACTATGCTAGCCTAAGCTTCTGTCGACGTAGATCTGGAGCAACTTGAGATCAACAGCGGCGACAATGGCGCTAACGTTGGAGACGATCGACGGAGCAAGATCGGGATCGGGCTCGACGGCGGCTCGTCCTTTTTGAATTCGCGTATTTTTCTGTCTATCCCTGTTCATACATACGGGGTATATATATATTAGGTCAAGTATATGACCGTTGTGGGTCCCACCAATAAGAAGACTTGAGCCCGGTTCGAAACAGTTCAGATAACTTGAACCGGTCCAGAGAACAACAGGAAATTGCCCAAGTCAAATTCGGCGAGAATCGTAGGTGATTCTCGATGAATCGGCGAGAATCACTTACGATTCTCGCCGACTTCTACTTAGCCGAATTCTGGCTGTACTCATACAGAAGCTGGGGAGAATCGGCGGGAATCACACTTGATTCTCACCGAATCGTCGAGAATGCAAAGTCATTCTCGACGAATCGGCGAGAATCACTTAGTGATTCTTGACGATTCTGCCTTAGAGAAATTTCAGGCGGTGTCGAGACTGCCGGCTCCAACCGGCGAGAATCAGCTAGTGATTCTCGACGACTCGGCGAGAATCGTAAGTGATTCTCGCCGATTCGGCGAGAATCACTTAGTGATTCTCGTCGATTTTTACTTGGGCGATTTCTCCTCTTTCTTTCCTTGAGCTGGTCTTTGGCCCATCCTTGCTCCTTGTCTGCTCTTGCTTTATCATAGCCCTGTACTTGAAATTAAGTACACCCCAATAGAGAGAGTACACGTAGGCCAACACACTGATCTGCTCAATGAGGGATTACGTTGCACAGACCCGTGTATATTGACCCACTACACCCTGACATTGGTGTGTACTTAGCGTGGAATAACTGCAAGCACAACTAAAAAATATTTCATCAAATACATTGTCTATTTACCTTGGCTTGCACAGGGGCTTCTTCAAATCAGGTACATTGAGGATGCAATACCCAACAATCTCCCCCTATTTGAAGAAGCCTAAACCCTACAAGCTAAGGTGAATAGAGCATATAGGAATGAAAAACCGAAACTTAAAAGTGAGGTGATAGGGATATGCATTACCAGTTACTTGAGAGCAAACTAGAACATTGAGCTACCTTAGCCTTAGCCGAGAGGGTAATCTCCCCCTTTTCGGCTTCTGCAAATCTGGGTCTGGTGCACCTGACACCATGCTCCCCCTCAGTTCGTGCCCTTATGTTTTCACTTGAGTTTCTGGCAGATGCTCCCCCTAGATGCACGAGCCAGGAGCGTCTGGAGTCTTCATTCCTCATAGTTGAGCATCCCCAATTCAGTTTTGAAGAGACTGAACTTGGCATCGTCTAGGGGCTTTGTGAAAATATCTGCAATCTGCTTGTCCGTGGGGACATAGCAGAGAGAGATGTCCTTGTTCTCCACGTGCTCCCGAATGAAGTGGTAGCGCACTTCAATATGCTTCGTTCTGCTATGCGATACTGGATTGTTTGCGATAGCAATTGCACTTGAGGAGTCGCAGTACATTGGTACTTCCTTGAACTGGAGATCATAGTCTGCTAACTGGTTTCGTATCCATAGGAGTTGTGCGCAACAGCTTCCTGTCGAGATGTACTCAAACTCTGCTGTGGAGGTTGCGACACAATTTTGCTTCTTGCTGTTCCAGGAGATAAGCCTTCTTCCGAGGAATTGGCACGTCCCGGAGGTGCTTTTCCTGTCATCCCTACTCCCTGCAAAATCTGCATCTGAAAAACCTATTAGCTCGACATCATTGTTTCTCGGGTACCACAAGCCAAGATTGGGAGTACCTTTAAGATATCTAAGAATTCGCTTTGCAGCGACATAATGAGATTCCTTAGTGTTCACCTGATATCTGGCACAAACACATGTGGAGAACATGATATCCGATCTACTGGCAGTAAGGTAGAGCAGGGATCCAATGATGCTTCTGTATTTGGTTTCATCGAAAGGTTTACCTTTCTCATCCTTATCCAGAGACATAGTGGATCCCATTGGAGTCCTCATAGAGGTTGCATTCTCCATTCCGAATTTCTTGAGGAGTTCATTTGTGAACTTCGTCTGAGAGATGAAGATTCCTTCCTCAGACTGTTTCACTTGAAGTCCCAAGAAATACTTCAGCTCCCCCATACTGCTCATTTCAAACTTTCCTTGCATAAGTTTGGAAAACTTTTTGCAAAGATTGTTGTCAGTTGAGCTGAATATAATGTCGTCAACATAGAGTTGCACCAGCAAAATCTTGCCTTTGACTTCCCTGAGAAGCAATGTCTTGTCTATTTTTCCTCTAGAGAACTTGTTCTCAAGAAGAAAACTAGACAATGTCTCATACCAAGCTCGAGGAGCTTGTTTTAAGCCATATAGCGCTTTATTAAGAAAATATACATGATTAGGATAAGTAGGATTGACAAAACCTGGAGGTTGAGCGACGTATACTTCCTCTTTCAAATCTCCATTCAAGAAAGCCGATTTTACGTCCATCTGATAAACTGTGAATCCTTTGTGGGAGGCATAGGCTAGGAATAGCCGTATTGCTTCGAGCCGTGCAACTGGTGCAAACGTCTGGTCAAAATCAATCCCCTCCTCCTATCGGTAACCTTGAGCCACTAGTCTGGCCTTGTTCTTTATGATGACACCATGTTTATCCAGTTTGTTTCTGAAGATCCACTTGGTGCCAATCACATTCGGCTTTTGTGGTCTGGGCACAAGCGTCCAAACGTTGCATCTTTCGAACTGATGCAATTCATCTTGCATGGCCAAAATCCATGCAGCATCTTTGTTCGCCTCGTCGAACTTCTTTGGCTCAACCTGTGACAGGAAGCTAAGATGCAAAATCTCGTTAATAGTACCTCGGCGAGTTCTGACTCCGTCACGAGGATCTCCGATGATCTGATCTCTTGGATGATCCCTCACGTGTCTGAGCTGTAGAAGTCTGGCATCAGGAGCTTCGACTACTTCATGGGCATCTCCTTCTTCTAAAGGATTTGCTCCATTTTGAGTTTTAACTTCTCCGATCTGCGTAGAAGTGGACACCTTGATGTATGTTGGAGTTGCATCTTTCTCGGGCTCATCCAGTTGCAACCGTTCGAGTCTGGCACCTGCATCTTCAGGAAGATGACTAGAAGTCTTGCAAGTAAGCAAACTTTCTTCATCAAATACAACATTTATTGACTCCTCTACCACTAGGGATATCTTGTTGAAAACTCTATAAGCCCGGCTGCGGCTACTATAGCCCATGAATATGCCTTCGAAGCATTTTTCACCAAACTTAGTACGCGGGTACTTCCCGTTATTCAGTACATAACATTTGCAGCCAAAGATCCTCAGGTAGGACATGGTTGGTTTCTTGCCTTTCAGTAGCTCATAGGGAGTCTTACGATGGCTCTTGTTAATCAACGTCCGGTTTTGTACATGACAAGCCGTATTGACAGCCTCGGCCCAGAAGTATTCCGGGAGAGAAGCGTCATTCAACATTGTCGTGCACGCCTCAATGAGTGTTCTATTTCTCCTCTCCGCCACTCTGTTCTGTTGAGGAGTGCGAGGGGAGGAGAACTCATGAAAGATACCAAGTTCTTCACAGAACTCTGTCATAGCCCCAGACTCAAACTCTGTTCCATGGTCACTTCTGATTTTGACCACCGAGCAATTGAGTTCGTTCTGTATCTGCTTGACAAAATTGGTGAAGATGTCAAACGTATCAGACTTGCGTTTTAAAAAGAACACCCACGTAAACCGAGAGTGATCATCTACAATCACTAGCGTATACGACTTCCCTCCTAAGCTATGAACTTGCATAGTACCAAACAAGTCCATGTGCAGAAGATAAAGACATCTGGAGGAATCTTTGTCTGGGATGCCCTTAAAGGTAGCCCGAGTTTGCTTGCCCATCTGACATGCAGGACATGGGCTATCTTTAATGTACTTAATAATGGGAGCATCCCTTACTAAGTCTTTGGAAAACAGCATATTAATTGTCTTGTAATTAATGTGTGCCAATATCTTGTACCATTATTCACAAAGAGATGCACTGCCTTTTGCTACTAGGCATAGGGGGGTGGAAGAATCTAGACTGAGAAAATCTAAACAGAAAATATTTCGGCTCCTAATGCCAGTTAATACTGTCTCCGAAGAGGCACATGATATTATCAGGCATTTATCCTTGCAGAACTTAACGTCATACCCTTTATCACATAACTGGCTTACGCTGATCAGGTTATGATTTAACCCTTCAACATAAGCTACGTCAGAGATAGAGAGTATACCGTTGGAAATCATACCGTAACCTCTGGTGACTCCCCGATCAGATCCCCCAAAGATGACTTTGGGTCCATTCTCGACTGGAGAGTACTCCCGCAGCAGGCTTCTTGTCCCAGTCATATGACGGGAGCATCCACTGTCCAAATACCAAATAGGAGTTTTGTTGGCCTTTGGACATTCCTGCAAAACAGAATTAATTTGCCTTAGGAACCCAGTCGAACTTGGGTCTTAGATTCCTTGTTAGCATACTCCCCCTCGATTGGTTAGCCCTACGAGTGGTCTGCCTCGCACTGCTAACATAAGGAGTCTCGTTATACCATGGATTAAACCAACAATCCACGGCAAAGTGACCAACTTTGCCACAACACCAACAGTCAAATCTGTTGTACCTCTTCCTAGGCTCCTGCTTCACCCTCGGAATGATGGGTACAGCTAGGGACTTGGATCTCGAGGTGGAGGCATCATAGTGATTGCAGTCACATGATTTCTTCACCTTCTGTTCTGTCAGTATAACAGGCTTGACTTTTGGTGCCTGCTTCCTATTATGGCCCCTAGAGAATTGACCATAATTTCCCAAGTGGATTTCCTCATAAGGTGCCTTGAAAACACTCTCACCGAAGTTGCGGGGAAAAGTCCAACCATCATATCGAATCTTAGGCTTTGCAACCGAGGGCCGGAAATGATGACCAAAGGTTGACTCAAAGTCATGTTGGTTGCAGGGAAAGCTTGGCTTTCTGAACTCAACAGGACTGAGTGGGGCCTTTCCCTTTTCAGCAGTAGAGGCCTTCTTGGCGGCCTTATTCTTTCTCTGGTTCCTGTTTCTCCTGGATGAGGAACCGGATACCCCTACATGCCCCAAGCCAGCTCCTTTGGCCTGAGCAGAGAAGGTATCAACTAATGGAAGAACAGTTTTTGGCATAGAGAAGCTCTTGACGATCTTCCTTTCTGCCGCAAGTAGTTCTTCCAACTTGTCGACTTCCTCCTGCTTGAGATCAAGGAGCTTAAGAGACTCTGAATGCTTTGAAGTTAGTTCCAAGTGCTCCTGTCGGAGGGAGATCAAACTGGTGATCTCTTCCCTCAGGGATACACTTTCACCTTTAAGGAATTTTACTTCCTTCTTCGCAGCCTTCATTCTCTTTCGACATTCCAGGAAAGTATTGAGCAGAAGCTCATACTTATCGAGGAGCTCAGCTTCACGGGCAGAAGAGCTATCCTCAGGGTCATCATCCTGAGACTCAGGATCAGAGTCAGAGTCAGAGAGAGGGGTGTGAGCTTTTACCTTCCCCGTAAATGGGGGGCAGTCTCCTTCCGAGTCACAGTGACCCATTAGCCCAAAGTAGGCTTCCTCGTCATCACTGGTATCTGATGAGTCCGATTCACTCAGTGTCTTTGACTTCTTTGCGATGTAGCTCCTCTCCTTCTTCTTGTCTTTTGAGGACCTGTGCTCCTCTCCCTTTCCCTTTTCCCTCTTGCCTTGATGGCAGTCGGCCACGTCGTGTCCTGGCTTGTTGCAGCCAAAGAAAATAATGTCAGATGAGCGGTGTTTGTTCGGTTTGGATACATACCTGTCAGAAGAATAGTTCTTCTTCTGATCCCTCGAAGAGGACCCGTTTCTCTTTCTCTGATTCCTCAGCTTGAGGAACTTCTTGAATTTCCTTGTGATAAGGGATAAATCTTCCTCAGACAATTCTGAGTCGGAGGAGTTTGGCTCCGAGTCTTCCTCTTCATCTTTCTTCCACGCACGGGAAGAGACAACACCCTTGCCCTTTCTGGAATGAATGGCTTTCAGGGCCACCATCTTTTCCTTGGCCGCAGCTTTCTCTGCTTCCTCTTCAGCCTTTCTTGTGTTCAACTGAAGCTCATAGGACATGAGCTTCCCGAACAGAATCTGAGGGTCGGTTTCCGCAAGTCTGCCAAACTCGCGGATGGCGCAGATCTTTGTGTCGCATTCCTTAGTGAGGGACCTAAGGAACTTATCATTGAGTTCACCGTCAGTGAACACTCTTCCATATCCTTTGAGTGCATTGACGATCTTGAGGAAGTTTTCGAAGGTGACTCCGATCTCCTCCTTTGGCCCTTGTCTGAAGGCCTCATATTTCTGATTGAGGAGGGATCTCTGATCGTCCCTCACTTCATCTGTGCCCTCCAATAGGACAATCAGACAGCTCCAGAGATCCTTGGCTGTCCTGCAGTTGCTGAAGTTCTGCATCATAGAGTCGTCAACTGCGCTCACCAGGATGTTCTGAGCTTTCTTGTCGAGTCCGAACAACACCATTTCGTCCTTGTCCATTTCCGAAAGTTTCTTGGGTACTTTCTTGGTAGGATCAATGGTGGAGGCCTTAGTGGGAATGTAAGGTCCCTCCTCCACTATCATGAAGAGCCGGGGGTCGACTGCTTCCATGTAGAATCTGATTCTTTCCTTCCAGATAGGAAAGTTCAGTCTGGTGCATACTGGGATTTTGCCGGAGTGCTTGAGTCCGTCCATGGAAGATATCTGACTGCTTCTTGACACTGGTGGCAGGATTCTACTCAAGGTGTGAACCTTTTTGATGAGTAACCTCCCTTTGATACCACTTGAAAGTCCACCTAGTGTCAACTACCTTCACCTATGGGGGGGGGGGGAATAGGTGTCTTTGCAGCGTGTTAACGGAATTGAAATTATACCTGCACAAGAAAATAAAACAACAGAGCACAGAGAGGACACAGACAATTTATAGTGGTTCCCCGATTTTGGTACGTCCACTTTCCCCCTTCGACCTATCTCCCAACCAGGGACGACTCGGTCACTTCACCAATAGGATTGAAATCCAATCCTTGCACTAACGGAAGGAACCCTTCCACACGTAGGAGTCACCACTCCCACAACACGGGTTGCACCCAACCCTTACAACTAGAGACCAATCGGTCTTTTACAAAGAAATTGAAAATAGCTTGTAAGAAATACAAACAACTTTTGGAGACAAAGGTGTCCCTCTTCGTTCGACGACGTGTTCTTGAAGTCAACGAAGAGTCCACAACCCTAGATCTCACTTGGATTGAACCTTCCCAAAACCGGCGGCGGCTTAGTGCGGCGGCTAGGTTCAAGGAGTAAGCGGCGACGACGGAGAGCAGCTGCTGTGCTAGTGATTTAAACTTCATAGCAAAGGAAGCAAGGTCTTCCAACGGTCACACTAGGATCGATTGTCTCGATCGATTCGGACGGGGAAGTTTTTCCCGATCTACGAATCAAGAGACAAGGGATCTCTGGTTAGATGCGTGAGACGCTATGCTAGCCTAAGCTTCTGTCGACGTAGATCTGGAGCAACTTGAGATCAATAACGGCGACAACGGCGCTAACGTCGGAGACGATCGGCAGAGCAAGATCGGGATCGGGCTCGACGGCGGCTCGTCCTTTTTGAATTCGCGTATTTTTCTGTATATCCCTGTTCATACATACGGGGTATATATATATTAGGTCAAGTATATGACCGTTGTGGGTCCCACCAATAAGAAGACTTGAGCCCGGTTCGAAACAGTTCAGATAACTTGAACCGGTCCAGAGAACAACAGGAAATTGCCCAAGTCAAATTCGGCGAGAATCGTAGGTGATTCTCGACGAATCGGCGAGAATCACTTACGATTCTCGCCGACTTCTACTTAGCCAAATTCTGGCTGTACTGATACAAAAGCCGAGGAGAATCGGCGGGAATCACACTTGATTCTCACCGAATCGTCGAGAATGCAAAGTCATTCTCGACGAATCGGCGAGAATCACTTAGTGATTCTCGACGATTCTGCCTTAGAGAAATTTCAGGCGGTGTCGAGACTGCCGGCTCCAACCGGCGAGAATCAGCTAGTGATTCTCGACGACTCGGCGAGAATCATAAGTGATTCTCGCCGATTCGTCGAGAATCACTTAGTGATTCTCGTCGATTTTTACTTGGGCGATTTCTCCTCTTTCTTTCCTTGAGCTGGTCTTTGGCCCATCCTTGCTCCTTGTCTGCTCTTGCTTTATCATAGCCCTGTACTTGAAATTAAGTACACCCCAATAGAGAGAGTACACGTAGGCCAACACACTGATCTGCTCAACGAGGGATTACGTTGCACAGACCCGTGTATATTGACCCACTGCACCCTGACATTGGTGTGTACTTAGCGTGGAATAACTGCAAGCACAACTAAAAAATATTTCATCAAATACATTGTCTATTTACCTTGGCTTGCACAGGGGCTTCTTCAAATCAGGTACATTGAGGATGCAATACCCAACAGGTTCATCCCAGTTTCAGCCTCCTCCTCCTCCTCCTCCTCCAGATTCAGGATCAGGTGGAGGCTCAGCTTCTCAAACCTCAGCTCCAAAGCAAAGTTCCTCCCAATCCTCACAAAGATATCATCCCAGGGGGCAATATCAAAGGGGTTATTAGTCCAGAAGGGGACAATATAGAGGAAATCAAAGAGAACACAGATTTCAAGCAAGGGAAGGACAAAGACATATGGACTCAACTCAAGGTCCTTTCCCTTATAAACTCAGAGAAACTATTGATACAAGAACTCCTACTGCTTCAGAAACTGTCAATAGATATGAGCCTGCAGTTCCTTTTGAAGATCCAGAGAACAATCCATTATCATGGACTGCTAGGATGAAAGAACTTGCTGCCTTAGATCAGCTGAAGAAGGCCAGAGAACAAGGGAAAGACACGCCCAACATTACAACCTTGTCAGATCAAAGAAAGGCAGAACTGGAAAGGTATACATCAAGGAAATTCTTTGACCCAGTGGACTACATGAAGCTTCATCCTGAGGCTGTGGTTCCTAGGGCTAGATCTCAAACCTCCTTAGGTGTAGAGGATGATAGAAGGTCAAAGAAAGAAGCTCTAAATCCCAATAGGTAAATCTTATTTAAGAAGGGAAGTGAAAAGAAATGACATTTGTAAGAAGACAGTATACTCATTTTGATCATTTGCTGATTTTCCATCTGATTGCTGCTATGTTGCATGATCTGCTCTTTTGTGTTAGAATTTTTGTTTTTTTGTATGTTGATTTTGTATTTATTACTGAGTTCTGTAAATAGTAATCCTAACCCAAATAGGGGGAGATGGTTGGAACACCCTATTACTAATTTGGGCAAGGATCACAATGTTTTTAGGAAATCAGTTTGACCTAGATGTATAGTTGAAAAGGTCAAGTTAGAATGAGTCTAGGGCTTAGAATTTAGGTTTGAAGCTGCCCCAGGACCATTTAAGGATTCAGACTTAGAGCTGAGACAAAGACAATTATCATCGAGCTCTGGTCGACGAAACGTCGAACTCCGTTCGACGCTCTCTGAGCTCAACTCTGCTAAGTCGTCAAACTCCGGTCGACGATCTTCGAGCTCATATCGACGATTTACCTTCAGCTTAGTCTCCAGGTCGCTGAGCTCCGGTCGACGATCTTCGAGCTCAGGTCGATGTTTTTCTGTCTGATGTTCAATCCAATCGCTGAGCTCAGGTCGACGATCGTAGAGCTCAGATCAATGTTTTTCTGAGAGATCGACGACTTTGAGGATTCAAATTCAGTCAGCTTTTGGAATGTTTTTCAAATTCTCTCAGCATTTATTTCAAGATATTTGCTAGCCGTTTTCATTTATTCTGGAGCAAGTTTCAAGGGATTTATCAGAGAATGTTTATTGGACTTTCCTCCAAAAGACAAAACGTTTATGGAGGACATTTATTGACTGCTAACGGCTATCTTGGATAAAGGATCATCAGAGAATAAAACATCCTACAGCAGATCAAGAAAAAAATCTATCACTCAATACAGACATACACAGATAGTCAGAAAAACTCAGAGGAAAATCAAGTGATCAATCCTGAAAAGTTTGATTGAATATTGGCATACTGAAAAGTGATCATATCTTCAACATCAAGGACTCCAAACAATTCATATTTCAGCCTCTGCTAAAACCATCTTCTGCTGGAGATCTGAAGCTTCGGAAGACCTATCACCCTAGCAAAGCTCTCATCTCTGAACCATCTACATCTCAGGGGGAACTTTGACAACACAATCAATCCACTAAGTCTTTTCTCAGTGATTGAGACAGAGAAGACAACTTCACCTCTTCCATTTTCTTTTCCTGCTATAAAAGGGTTATCAAGACTCCCTTCAAAAGTTTTGATTCTAGTTCTGAGAGCCTTGTCAAAACTCAGTGGTGGCAAGACACCTGATCAAAAAATCCAGTTTGGTTTTTGAGCACCTTATCAAAAGCTCATTGGTGCCCAGGACACCTGATCAACTCATCCTGCAGTGGATTCCTACCAAGGGTGGTAGAAGAGTGGATGTACCCAGGTTTTTTGGGGAACCACTATAGCTCCTTGTGTCTTCTGGTTTCTTGTGCATTTTCTTTGTTGTGTGCTATGGTTTTTATTTTACTGCTTTAGTTTTATTTCTAGATCAAAGCACCTTACACCTATACATAAATTAATCCTTTACTGCTGTGTAATTTTAAATTGTAAATTTACTTTAAAATACTCTATTCACCCCCCTCTAGAGTTAAGATAGATCTTACCCTCACTTTCAAAGCATATGGTTCCCGACATTGGTGGATTCCTTTGGAGGTGATACTGAGCCCCGATCTTTGGCAAAGCTCACTTTAGTGGCCTGCCTACTTTCTTCCTTCGCGTGATCGGAAGATTCACCGTGATTCAATTTTTGAGTAGCAATAAAATTTTGATACGCATTGTGGAAAATATAAACTATTTTGCATACTTAGAAATTTCCACTATTTAAATTTTTACGCGAATGAGCATGCGACTTCGCATGGTACTCCATATCGTAATTTCTATGTTAGCTAAGTCATTTTTTCTGTCTGCATAGATTTAGTTTACTCAGGACGCGCAAACAGTTAAGTCTGGGGGTGTGATGATTCCGATATTTATAGGGTTTTTCAGACTCATCTGGGCTTGTTTTCTTGCACGTGCACTGCTTTTCAACCGGATTTCGGTTATATTTGAGTCGTTCGGTCATTGACCATTTTGTGCACTATTTTGTCCCGTGGGTGTGCAATCACGCATTCTATTATCGGGGGTATGCATATGGTGCTCCTCGTTTTCTTTCTGTTTAGTTTTGTTTGCATTTTTGGTGCTGGAAGCATGTGCTACAGCCTGGTTTGTTTGCTATGCAGGTAGTCGGGATGTCCCAGATTCGATTTCAGTTTTTGTATAAAACGCACGGTCGTGCATATTTCTTCGCGTACGGTTCCATTTCAATCATGCGTTTCACACAGCAATTCCGGGGACTTCTGTTTCTACCCATGCGTTTTGTTCCCGCATGGTTTCGGCCAAACAGTACGAGAAGGAATAGCATGGTCTGCGTTTTTTCTCTTGATTCCTGCATTCTGGGGTAAATTTGTGTGTTTCATTCACGCACGGGAAAACGCGCCCATGCGCGAGTAAAACGCGTGTTTTCCCTATTTCCCTTGATTTCTTGCATTCTGTGTTTACCCGTGCGATTTCCTTCATGCACTGGTGGAATCACCCGTGCGCGAGTAAAGTGCACGGGTCATCGCATCTTCTTCCGCGATCAAGATATGTATGTAAATAATACACGGTTAGTGCACGGTCATGCGTAGGACCGTGCGTGACCATTTTTCTGATCTTTTTCTATTTAAAGCACAGATTTTCACCATTAGAGAGGTTCTTCTTCCCCGCCAGTTCTCCCGCAAATTTTAGGGCAAAATCTGTCGTTCCACCTAGGAGATTAGATCCGGGAAAGCATTCAACGCCAAATCCAAGCCGGAGTTTCCTCTCGGCCTCCTCCTTCATCCTTGAGCTTCAAGAAGGGGTTTAACTTAGATTTCTCCACAAAGCTAGGAGAAGTTTGTGCCATCTTCTTCTGCATCATGATATGAAGAAGATGAGTCCATTGGGAGTGAGTGTCAGCCTCCTCTACCCCAGACGCAGTTGAGGACAGAGCTTGGACACGGATTGACAACCCGACAATTCCAACCGTGAACCCTCGGTGACACTTTGGATCCGGTCGATTTCGCACACTTTTCTTCTCTTGTTGTTGATAATGTAGTTGAACTCTTTGTATTTGATGAAGTATGCTTATTGTAATATATGTTTATGTGTAATCATGTCCATGTGAATGTATGTTTTTGTTATTTTCTTGAGGTGCGCCTGTATTTGTCCATCCACCATCCATCTGTTCTTGCCGCACTAACAATTTCTAGTGGCGTGCGTAGCGAAGAGGTGCTTACGACCCTCAAATTCTGGTTCTTACGCTTGCCTACTCGTCCATCTGCCTATCAATTCGGTGCATAGCGGCCCAACTTGAAAGTGAAGGGATAAGTTGTAAACTACTCTAGAGGGGGGTGAATAGAGTATTCAAATTTTATGAATAACTAGTCAGCTCTCTTCGAGTTTATTTGCGGAATAAAATAGTCTGATACTTGAACCCTAAGAGCCTAACACAGTGATGTGCACAAGTGAGAGAGTTAACCGAAATTTCAGTTTAACTCTAAACCTATCACAGCAACTAGCAATCCTAGGTAGTTCTATCACAGCCACAGAAAAGACAATTAAACAAAAACAACCAGAGAGACACAGGATATATAGTGGTTCCCTCTTAATAGGTACTCCACTCTTCTACCACCCTGGTAGGAATCCACTACAGGTTTTTGCTAAGGTGCCCTGCCACCAATGATCTGATTCAGGTAGATCAAACAGACCCTTTGAGCTTTTGATAAGGATGCTCGACCACAGGTTGTTGATAAGGTGCCCTGTCACCAATGTTCACTTTTGAAGAGGTGTGAAAACTCTTTTACAGAGGGGTTGAGAGGGTTAGATTGTCTTCTCTGTTGTTAATACAGATTAGAGAAGACTTATGGATTCTCTAAAGAATCAAAGTCTCCCCCTGGCTCAGTGGAAGTCCAGGGAAAGCCTTTGCTTCAGGATGAAGGAGTTTCAGATATACTGAAACTAAATCCTCAGAGATCTGTAGACTGATTTTTATCAGGTCTTCAGATTCTGGAGCACGTGAAGTAGATCTGGAGCTCTTTCTGAAGTCTTGAAATCTCTAAGCAAATGCTCAGGAGACTTGTGAATGAAAGAAATTGCTTTGGACTTTTGCTTCAGGAAAACTTTTCTTCTTCGTTTTTTGAAATGGTGAAGAGTTGCTTTAGAGAGGCTTGAGAGAAAGCAGCACAAAAAAATCTCTCTGTATCTGAGTCTTCTTTTTTTTTTCAGAAGAGAATCTCTCTTAAATATGTCTTCTCATTTATCTTTTGGAACGGCTCTATTGATTTGAATTCTCGAGCACTGCAACAGATTATCTCAAAAATAGAATATAGCAATAGGAATAGAAAGACCTATTAGCTCTCTGTCAGTCCCAATAAGGAAATAAATGAATAAAAATAACCTCAGCATGGAGACTTATCATTCTTGGAAATAGCATACACCGCCAACGGCTAGAATACAGCCTGGCAATATAGTTTGCATAATAAGACAAAAATGCTTTATCAAAATACGAAATCCCATAATTTATGCTTAATATATTTGGTAGTTAATTCATTTGAATTTAAGCCATAATTTAGCAAAAACAATCTTCAGAAAATCTTTCTAACCATACGCTAAAACACTTGGAAATAGACCAAGGAATAAAATGAGCGCAAATGATAAAGGCAGACAGAAATCGTCGACCAGGAGTTCGATGATCGTCGACCTAGCTAACAGATCGTCGACAGAAAGCAGAAATCTGTCGACACAAAAATCGTCGACCAGACATCGTCGACCAGCTCAAGATATCGTCGACCACTAAGGCAAAAGATCTGTCGAGACAGAAATCGTGAAGCAAGAATACGATCGTGGAACTGCTGATGGCAGATCGTCGACCATCCTTCAGAGCATAATAAACTTGCTCTGAGATCGTCGACCATCGGTCGATGATAATTGTCTTGACTTCAACGATTCAATAGCCCTGCTATCGTCGACTATTGATCGACGATCGCGAGGCCTCGTTCGACGATGGTCGAACGGAAAATGCCTTAACCAAAAATTCATTTTACAACTTTTAATCTAAACTTTAGATCAGATATAAACTACCCTAGGGAGACTAAATAAAGTCTAAACATGATCATATATAGTTATATAGATCAAGAGGGGCTGGAAAGGGATTACATAAGCCAAATCACATCTAGGGTACCAATAATCTCCCCCTATTTGGGTTATGTTATCCAATCCGATCTAAAACTAAAGCACACAATATTAAGAGCAGAAATTAACCAAAAATTTAAATCACAGGCAATCCACAGGAAAACATAAAAGCATAAATCAGCAGAATTAAAGTATCAAGCAGATTTATCAGAGGCTTTAGCATCAGATGATTTCTTAGGGATTACAGCTGGTTTGAAGATAATTTCTCTGTTTGGATTTGCTGCTTGTCTTTTGGATAGCGTTAGATCGTGTTCACCAATAATTTTCTTTTCAGCATAGCTTGGTAGAACTGCAGCAGGGTGCAACCTCATGTATTCTTCAGTATTGAAAATTTCAGAGTTTACTTGAATTTTGCTGAGTTCCTTTTCTCTGAATTCAGACATGGTTGTATACGCTGTAGGGTCTAGTCCTTGAGCTTTGGCTCTCTCCATCATGCTCAGTGCAATAGATTCCTTAAATCTTGCCATAGAGGCAATTCTTTCAGATTCAGTCATATCTGATGGAGAGGATGGTCTATCAGTATCAGCTTGTGCTGCAATCTCCATGTTCCTTTGAAGAGCTGTGGCTATTTTGCTTGAGTCAGAAGGAATTTGTGCAGCCTCCTTAGGATTAGTTTCAGCATAAAGAGATCTGGGAGGTGCAAGTTCAATGAACTTCTTGTTGGATTTCTCTGAATAGACCATTCTTTTTCCTTTTGTTTCAGCTGTCTCAGAATCAGCAGATTTCCTTGAAGAGGAGGATGGACCTTTCCTGGGGGGAAGAGGTTTCCATTCTGGAACTTTCTGTTTAGGAGCAGGAGGAGGAGAGAAAGCAGATTGCTGAAATGTCATCTCCTTTATTTGTTCCATGGAAATATTTTCAATTCTTTTTCTTCCTTGTCCTGATGCATCTTGGCCTCCCTGGCTTTGGTTGCTCCTTCTCTGGTAGGACTGAAAAATGTTAGAGCTGGCTGATCTTGCAGATGGGGCAGAAGAGAGACTTCCAGAGGCTCCAGCACCAGGAGGTGGAGGAGGACCTCTGGGGGGGAATTTCTGAATAGGGGTGTCATATCTTTTTGATCTCTTTTTCTCTCTTGTCTGATTCTTTGAGAGCCTCATCCAGGGTCGAAATTCTTTGCTCTTGGGATCAATTCCCTTCAGAATGAAATATGGAACATCCTTGTCTGGATTGGCAGAGGGAGGAGCAGATGCTTTCCTTTTCTTGGATATAGCCTTTTTCCTTTTCTGGGAGCTATCAGAATCATCAGAGTCATCATCATCGGAGGAGTGAGATGAGGTTCTGCCAGCATAATCATCAAAGTCTAGGTTTGGGATATCCTTGGCAGTTATAGTATGTTCAGCCTTCTGCTTCTCTCTATCTTCTCTTTCTCTTGCTTCCTCAATAGCATCTTGCTCAAGGAGGGCATCAAGATCAACATTTGGAGTGCTCTTCTAGAGATCTGATTTGGGATACAAGTCAGGAACTATCCTGGGGACCAGTTCTGCAGTAGAAGGAATGGATAGAGGATAGGTAAGGATAGGAGGAGAAAAGATGACAATATCTGCAGGGGCAGATGCTTTTTCTAGAGAGATGGCTAGGGAATCCAGATGATAATTAGCCAACCCTTCAATGTACTCAGAGGCAATATTCTCAGCCACAAAGGCTATAAATTGTTCTAGGTTTAGAGTACCTGAGCTTGATTCCTTTTCAGTCATCTTGAAGGCTTTTTCTGGTAAATCTAGCACGGCCTCAGCTTCTTCAGCAGCAGCAACAGCAGTGTTGATTGTGCCTGCATACAAAGAGAGATAGGTTAACAACCAAGTGGGAATAAAATATTCCCCCAAGGTGAGCAACAACAGGTAATTGATAGAGTTACCTGAAGATCTACACAGGATACCACTTTGCATCTAGGAAGGAGGTTATAATTCCTTCTAGATGTTTAGCGACATCAGGGATAGACACCTCTGCAAGGCACATGAGGAGTGCTATATAGGAAAAGAAGAGAGAGTCCTTGACCAAAGGGTCATCAAGGTACTCAGGTCTATAAGAGACCATTTTCTCTTGAGAAGAAGGAACAAGAGGAGTAGATGTGAGTGAGAACTCACAGTCTAGGTTAAGATAGGATTCCAAATCTTCAATGGAATTTGCAGCAACATCTTGCAATACTGATGCAGGATCATCAGCAGCTGAGATGAGATAGGAAGGAATAAGAAATTAACTCCAAGTTGGAGTGAATTAATTAAAAACTTAAATAACATTGTACCATCAGTTTGAGCAGCAACACTCTCAAGTTGTTGAACCACTACTTCTGTATCAGTAGTGTTCAATGGAGATTTTTCACCAATGTCCATGGGGACTACATCATTATCTTTCTCAGGGATTTCTTCATCAGAAGCTTGATTCACTAGGGAGTGAATGTCCTTGTTAGATAAAGATATCAATTTAAAATCCTGATTTAAAATCCTGATTATAACCTTTAGAGGAAGTGATTTACCTTCTGGATGCTTTGGAAGCTCTTGAGATTCTTCTATAATTGCTGTAAGGGGAAGAGAAGAGTTGTCCTGAAGGGCCAAGGCATCACCTGAGACCACTTCAACAGACATCTCCCCCTGCATGACTTCAGTGGGGGCTGGAGTCATGCATCTTACTGAAGAGGGCTCAGCAGAGGGTGGAAATGATTTGATGGCTTCAGTAAGGGCTTTGATGGATGCAATGAGAGGGGCATTGGCAGCCTCAATCATTTTTTGGATGGATGGAGTGATGAGCTCTACAACATGTGCAAGCAATTCAGGAGTTATCTGAAATGCTGATGATGTAGAGGTGGATGGAATGGAAGCAGTATGATCTGCCACATGATCAAATGAATCATGTGGAGATGGGTGAACATCAACATGAGTGTGGGATTCATGTTGAGAGAGGTGCGTGAGGATGGTAGCAGTCACCATGTCAACACTAGCTGCGGCTGCCAGATGTTGTGGTATGGGTGACTGAGGGGGAGATGCATGTAAGATGGAAGATGCATGTTGTGGTGGCACTGCAGATTGTGTGGAGGGTAATGCAGGAGATGAGGATGCAGGGGTAAAGAGAGAGGATGAAGGGATTGCTGAGCCTTCCCCAGCAAGCTGGAGAGTGGCTGAATCAGCCCTTGTGTCTGATGGAGGGTTAGGATCAACCCTGGCTGACTTCTTGATAACTCTCTGAGATTTCTTGAAGAGAGAGGGGTCCAACCTCTTGCTGGCGTTGACTGCGGAGGGTGCAGAAACAAGCAGCAGGGGTGCTTTCACATATAGAAACACACCCAACACCCTGGCAAGATTTACTTCTTTCTGATTGTTCTTTCTCCTTATTAGTTCAAACAGAATTTTTCCCCAGGCAATCTGCGCCTTATTCACCAAAGCTGACATCAGGGCAAATTGTTGCCTGTTGATGTTGTCGTGAGCAGAATGTTTTCCCAGAACGACCTTGCCCACCAGGTCTGCCAGAAACTTATACTCTGGAGCCAGATTTATCTTTAGCAGCTTAGCTGGAATGCCTTCAGCATGGCCCATCACAGTTAGCATGCGGCCATATTCTTCTGCAGTTTGCTCATAGTCCTCAGTTCCGGTTGGCAGTCCAAACAGCTCAGTCAAAACTTCAGGAGTCAGGACGACCTCCTCTCCATTTATCTTTCCAGTCATCGCTTCGTCGCTGGAGGACGAGGTATATACCCATTCTCAAATCTCTGGTATGTGAATCTTTGGTGAGAATGACATAAATTTCTTGAGGCCTTGATCTTCACACAGTTGCAGAATGTCTTGGATGGGTTGATCACATCGGCTGAAAGAATCGAAGTCGACACAGAAGCCAGTGTCGAACTTCATTCCGAAGAGAACTGCAGAAGGAATCGCCATTAGATTGAAGAGAGAATGACGAATCGAGATGCAAGGCAGGAGAGAAGAGAATCGCGCGGGATTAGAGTTCGAGAGCGAATTCTAAGCCAGAGAATGGAATATGAAAAGACGGAGCGGAAGGACGACGATCTCCAGACCTAAATCGACTATTTGACACAAATCTGCGATCGTCGATCCCGGAATAAAATCGGTCGTCGAACAATGACCGACGATAGTCAATGTTTGACTAATTGATAAACATCGACCGATTACAAGCAGTCACCACGATCGTCGATCAATGTATGTTGGTCGACGATTCTCCATACAGCACAGAAAATCTGTCGTCGACCATTGGTCGACGATAGATACCTAAGGAGAGATCGTTGACCGGCTGATCAACGATTTCTGCCTTACTACCGAATGAGCTGTCGTCGACCGTTGGTCGACGATAGTTCTGACCTGGTCGAAGATCGTCGAGCAGTCGTTCGACGATTTTAGACAGAAAACAAAACTATCCAAATTTTCACTACTCTGAACCATTAATCATACCAAGCTGGTTCAGGAAGAACAAATGCCTTTGTTCATCAAGGGGCTTAGTGAAAATATCTCCTCTCTGCAGGTCTGTGGATATAAATTCCATTGCTATCTTGTTCTTTTCCACATTATCTCTCAGAAAATGATGTCTAATCTCAATGTGCTTGGTCCTAGAATGGTGCACAGGATTTTGAGCAATTGATATTGCACTGGTACTGTCACACAGAATTTTTGTTTTTGAGTGTGTATACCCAAAATCCACTAGCTGATTTTGAATCCACAGAATCTGTGAACAACAACTAGCTGCTGCAATATATTCAGCCTCAGCAGTTGAAGTAGACACAGATGCCTGTTTCTTACAAAACCAAGAGACAAGTCTCTCTCCCAGGAACTGACAGGTCCCTGAGGTGCTTTTCCTGTCAACTCTACAACCAGCATAATCAGCATCTGAATGTCCAATTAATTCAAATCCTGACTCAGCTGGGTACCACAGTCCTAAGTTAGGGCATCCTTTAAGGTATCTCAAGATCCTCTTGAGAAGAGTTAAGTGAGATTCCTTTGGGTTGACCTGAAACCTAGCACATAGGCATGTAGCAAACATTATGTCAGGCCTACTTGCAGTCAAATACAGCAGGGAACCAACAATGTCTCTATAGTTCTTTTGATCAACAGACTTGCCATTGACATCAGAATCAATAACTGCATTTGAGGCCATAGGTGTGCTCATTGATGAAGCATCAGACATTCCAAATCTTTTAACCAGCTCTCTGGCATATTTTGATTGAGAAATGAAGATACCATCATCACACTGTTTCACTTGGAGACCAAGGAAATAGGATAACTCACCCATGCTGCTCATCTCAAACTTGGAGTGCATTAGTTCAGAGAACCTCTTGCACAGTTTGGGATCAGTAGAGCCAAATATAATGTCATCTACATAGATTTGAACTAACAGTTGTGAGTCCTTATGATGTCTAATAAATAGGGTTCTATCTACTACACCTCTCACAAACTTGTGTTCTAGAAGGAAATTTGCTAAGGTCTCATACCAAGCTCTAGGAGCTTGCTTAAGTCCATATAGAGCCTTTGGAGTTTGAACACATGAGTGGGTAAGGTTGATGAAACAAACCCTGGTGGTTGTTCAACAAACACTTCTTCCTTTAAATCTCCATTGAGGAAGGCACTCTTCACATCCATTTGGAAGACCTTAAATTTCTTATAGGCAGCATAGGCTAGGAAAATCCTAATGGCTTCTAGTCTAGCTACAGGAGCAAAGGTCTGATCATAGTCTATGCCTCCTCCTGTCTATAGCCTTGAGCTACTAGCCTAGCCTTATTTCTAACTACTATGCCTTGGGCATCAAGCTTGTTTCTAAACACCCACTTGGTGCCTATGATCAGTTGGCCTCTTGGTCTTGGAACCAAAGTCCAAACTCTACATCTTTCAAACTGGTTAAGTTCCTCTTGCATGGCTATAATCCAGTGTGGATCAAGCTCAGCATCTTTAATGGTTAGGGGCTCAACTGAGAAAGGAAACAAGCAAACATCACATCTTTGTTGAGTTGATGTCTTGTCTGGACTCCTACTGAAATGTCTCCAATTACTTGAGATACAGGGTGATCTCTAAGTGTGACAAGATTAGTAGGTTCAACAATGATCTGATCTCAACAGTTTCAGGATTTAATTCCTCATGTGGAATTTGATCAACTGTTGGAGTAGATGCTTTAACTTCAAGAAGTTCTACATCAGATTCAGAATCTGAAGAAGCAGCCTGAGGAGTTTGTAGGGGATGATTCTCCTGTGTGAGTCTCAAACCTTCCAAATCCTTACTTACTCCTAGGACTTGCACTATACTATTAGAGGAAGAATCCTTCTCCTTATAATACATGACTGTCTCATCAAAAGAGACGTGTGCAGACTCTTCTATCTTAAGAGAGGATTTATTAAGGACTCTATAGGCTTTGCTTACTTGAGAGTATCCTAGAAAAACTCCCATTGAAGATTTTGCCTCAAATTTTCTAAGATATTCTTTGTTATTGTTATGAACAAAAGCAACACAGCCAAATACTCTAAAATAGTCTATTTTAGGTTTCACTTGCTTAAGTAACTCATAGGGAGTCTTACCCTTAAGTTTATGTATCAGACTTCTGTTCAATACATAGTTAGCTGTGCTAACTGCTTCAGCCCAAAAGGACAGAGGCATGTTAGCATCTGCCAACAATGTACTTGCAGCTTCAATTAGGGTTCTGTTTTTCCTTTCAACTACCCCATTTTGTTGAGGAGTTCTAGGAGCAGAGAAGCTATGTTTGATACCTTCCTTCTCACAGAATTCTTGCATAAGAAGAGACTCAAACTCAGTACCATGATCACTTCTGATCAAGGCAATCTGAGTAGAATACTCACTCTGTATACACTTTAGAAAATCTGTAAGAACCTTGAAGTTATCAGCCTTAGTTCTCAAGAAGAATACCCAAGTGAACCTAGAGAAGTCATCTACAATTACTAGAGTGTAAGACTTTCCTCCAAGACTCTGTACGGCAATAGGACCAAATAAATCCAAATGTAGCAAGTACAGGATCCTGGGAGAATCACTTTTATTGACTGATTTAAAGCTATTTCTTGTTTGCTTACCTAATTGACAAGCTTTGCAAAGGCCTTCCTTCTTGTAGGGGCAAGAAGGTAAGCCTCTTACAAGATTGTATTTAGCCAGCCTAGAAATGTTTTTCAAATTTACATGACTAAGTCTCTTATGCCAAAGGGTATTATTACTGGTTACTTCATTAAACAAGCATATTTCAGATTTGGATGAGTTAAAATCTACAACATAAACATTACCAATTCTAATACCTACTAGCACAACAGTATTATTTAAAGCAATATTACAGACAGTGTCAATAAACCATACCTTGTACCCAGCATCACACATTTGGCTTACAGAGATTAGGTTATGCTTTAGTCCAGAGACATAAGCAACCTTCTTGAATGTTACAGCTCCTATGGTGAGGCTGCCATATCCTTCAGTCTGTCCACAGCTGGAATCCCCAAATACAACTTTTGGTCCCAGCTTGGCTTTGAACCCTGACAGATTCTTCTTCTTTCCTGTCATATGCTTTGAGCATCCACTATCCAGATACCATTTGTCATGTATGACTGGATAGGTCTTCACCTGCAGAAAAAACAGTTATACATTGTGGACCCAGGTTACCTTGGGTCCAGTATTCTTCACAAAAGAAAAACTAGATATAAAAGATCTTGCAGGCTTAGATTTATATCCTAAAGGGTGTGATCTCCTAGGTGGGATAATCCATTCAGTTGAAGGATTAAACAACCTAGGGTAGTGATTGGGATTTGCAATTCTGGAAGTTTGAAATTTGTTTTCTAGCTTGAGTCCAGATCGTCGATCCACGGTCGACGATCGCAAGCCATATCGTCGATCATTTGTAGTAGTGCTATATTCTGGATTCAATGATCGTCGATCACTGGTCGACGACTCAAGATGAGATCGTCGATCTCCTGCACCGAAGATATCATACTTGGTGAAGGTGTTCAGCGATCGTCGATGGTCGTTCGACGATTGGTTTGACGATCGTCGATTAATGGTCGACGATTTTTGTAAAGCTAGAAATTTTTTCTTCCTGTTCTCTTTCTTAATCTTATTCTGGATTTTCTTACATTTTTCAATTTCCTCAGTATTCTTTATTCCTGATTCAGAAATAAATTTTACTAGAGTGCTAAATCTCTCCTTTGTGAGGAGGATGGGTTCACTAGATGTAGCACCTAAACCTAGTTTATCATCACCAACCCTAGTGTTTGCTATACTAGTTATTTCAGATAATTTAAGGCTTCTGCCATTTAATTGTTCTTCCAATCTCTTAGATTTAGCTAGTTCTAATTTTAGGAATGTTACTTCTTCTTTTGAACTTTCTAATTCCTTTCTAATCTAATTATTTCAGTACTTTCCATGTCTAGCTCCATTATCTTTAATCTAAGTGACTTAATTTCTTTTTCAGACAATAGTAAATCTAAACATAGAGTTTTAAATTTTAATTTGAACTCAGGAGATGAGAAATCAAATGAGTCGATTACCTGATCTTCTATAGAGGAATCTTCTTCATTTTCTCCTTCTTCTTCAGAATTCTCTGCAGCTGACAAAGAGCTGCAGGCATCAATAGCCATGAGGCAGACCTCTTTGGCCTTCTTCTCTTCTTCTTCTTCTGAATCACTGGAGCTAGAGGAGCAGGTATCCTCTTCTGTTTCACTCCAGGTAGCAGCCACAAATCCTTGTCCTTCTTCTTGTATTTGTGTAAGGAGGACTTGGAGTGGTGCTTCCTGTACTCTTTCTCATGTTTCTTCTCCTTGTGTTTCTTCTCTGGACAATCTGGAGCAATGTGTCCAGGCTTGCTGCAAACATAGCAGATGATTTCTTTAGATGGAGTCTTGTCATACCTTGGTTTGTCCTCATATTTGGAGAACTTCTTTTTGAGATCTCCTCTTCCCAAGTTGAAGAACCTCTTGGCAATGAGTGCCAGTAACTCCTCATTTGATTGACTTCCTTCAGAAGTCTCAGCAGCCTTAAGAGCTAGAGAGTGCTCTTTCTTTGTAGGTGTAGGAGTTTTTACTTCGATTGCAGCAGCTCTGCTCTTTAAGGTTTGCTCATATGACTTGAGCTTTCCCAACAGAGCTTCTGTGGAAAGTTCCACAGTGTTTCTTCCATCCTTGATGGGCCATATCCTTGAGTCCCAAGAGATGGGAAGGCACATCAGGATCTTGTCATTGACTTCCGACAAAGTTATCTCCTTGTCCAAAGACCTCAGTTCACTTACTATTGAACTGAGTCTTGTGTACATTGTGTCAATGTCTTCAGCATCATCCTTCTTGAAATTTTCATACTGAGAAGTGAGGTTGGATCTTTTATCCTTCCTCTCATCAGCTGAGCCAGCAACTATGTGGTTGAGGGAATCCCACATAGCTTTAGCTGAGGTACATTCAGCAAGCTTCTGGAATATTTCATCAGACATCGTCTGAGCTAGGATGTTCATTGCTTTTGCATCAGCTGCTTTTGCCTTCTTGTAAGTTTCATTGTAGTCAGGTGGTGGCACATCACTGAGATCAGCAGAAGTGGAGGCAGCAGCAGGCCTAGCAGGTGGTCCTGTCAAGATAGAAGAAAAGATATCTTCATCAATAGAATTCATGTATAGTCTTATCCTGGCCTTCCATATGCCAAACTTGGACAAGTTGCATACAGGAGGTCTGGTGCTTGAATAATCCTTAGACTGGGCCATGTGTGAAAGTGTTTGTGAATGGTATCAGGAAACAACTTATCACTGGATCTTTTAACTCAGGTGTTAGCCTGTATGAACAGCCAACCTCCCTCTGATACCAATTGAAAGTGAAGGGATAAGTTGTAAACTACTCTAGAGGGGGGGGGGGGGGTGAATAGAGTATTCAAATTTTATGAATAACTAGTCAGCTCTCTTCGAGTTTATTTGCGGAATAAAATAGTCTGATACTTGAACCCTAAGAGCCTAACACAGTGATGTGCACAAGTGAGAGAGTTAACTGAAATTTCAGTTTAACTCTAAACCTATCACAGCAACTAGCAATCCTAGGTAGTTCTATCACAGCCACAGAAAAGACAATTAAACAAAAACAACCAGAGAGACACAGGATATATAGTGGTTCCCTCTTAATAGGTACTCCACTCTTCTACCACCCTGGTAGGAATCCACTACAAGTTTTTGCTAAGGTGCCCTGCCACCAATGATCTGATTCAGGTAGATCAAACAGACCCTTTGAGCTTTTGATAAGGATGCTCGACCACAGGTTGTTGATAAGGTGCCCTGTCACCAATGTTCACTTTTGAAGAGGTGTGAAAACTCTTTTACAGAGGGGTTGAGAGGGTTAGATTGTCTTCTCTGTTGTTAATACATATTAGAGAAGACTTGTGGATTCTCTAAAGAATCAAAGTCTCCCCCTGGCTCAGTGGAAGTCCAGGGAAAGCCTTTGCTTCAGGATGAAGGAGTTTCAGATATACTGAAACTAAATCCTCAGAGATCTGTAGACTGATTTTTATCAGGTCTTCAGATTCTGGAGCACGTGAAGTAGATCTGGAGCTCTTTCTGAAGTCTTGAAATCTCTAAGCAAATGCTCAGGAGACTTGTGAATGAAAGAAATTGCTTTGGACTTTTGCTTCAGGAAAACTTTTCTTCTTCGTTTTTTGAAATGGTGAAGAGTTGCTTTAGAGAGGCTTGAGAGAAAGCAGCACAAAAAAATCTCTCTGTATCTGAGTCTTCTTTTTTTTTTCAGAAGAGAATCTCTCTTAAATATGTCTTCTCATTTATCTTTTGGAACGGCTCTATTGATTTGAATTCTCGAGCACTGCAACAGATTATCTCAAAAATAGAATATAGCAATAGGAATAGAAAGACCTATTAGCTCTCTGTCAGTCCCAATAAGGAAATAAATGAATAAAAATAACCTCAGCATGGAGACTTATCATTCTTGGAAATAGCATACACCGCCAACGGCTAGAATACAGCCTGGCAATATAGTTTGCATAATAAGACAAAAATGCTTTATCAAAATACGAAATCCCGTAATTTATGCTTAATATATTTGGTAGTTAATTCATTTGAATTTAAGCCATAATTTAGCAAAAACAATCTTCAGAAAATCTTTCTAACCATACGCTAAAACACTTGGAAATAGACCAAGGAATAAAATGAGCGCAAATGATAAAGGCAGACAGAAATCGTCGACCAGGAGTTCGATGATCGTCGACCTAGCTAACAGATCGTCGACAGAAAGCAGAAATCTGTCGACACAAAAATCGTCGACCAGACATCGTCGACCAGCTCAAGATATCGTCGATCACTAAGGCAAAAGATCTGTCGATATAGAAATCGTGAAGCAAGAATACGATCGTGGAATTGCTGATGGTAGATCGTCGACCATCCTTCAAAGCATAATAAACTTGCTCTGAGATCGTCGACCATCGGTCGACGATAATTGTCTTGACTTCAACGATTCAATAGCCCTGCTATCGTCGACCATTGATCGACGATCGCGAGGCCTCGTTCGACGATGGTCGAACGGAAAATGCCTTAACCAAAAATTCATTTTACAACTTTTAATCTAAACTTTAGATCAGATATAAACTACCCTAGGGAGACTAAACAAAGTCTAAACATGATCATATATAGTTATATAGATCAAGAGGGGCTGGAAAGGGATTACATAAGCCAAATCACGTCTAGGGTACCAACAATCTCCCCCTATTTGGGTTATGTTATCCAATCCGATCTAAAACTAAAGCACACAATATTAAGAGCAGAAATTAACCAAAAATTTAAATCACAGGCAATCCATAGGAAAACATAAAAGCATAAATCAGCAGAATTAAAGTATCAAGCAGATTTATCAGAGGCTTTAGTGTCAGATGATTTCTTAGGGATTACAGCGGGTTTGAAGATAATTTCTCTGTTTGGATTTGCTGCTTGTCTTTTGGATAGCGTTAGATCGTGTTCACCAATAATTTTCTTTTCAGCATAGCTTGGTAGAACTGCAGCAGGGTGCAACCTCATGTATTCTTCAGTATTGAAAATTTCAGAGTTTACTTGAATTTTGCTGAGTTCCTTTTCTCTGAATTCAGACATGGTTGTATACGCTGTAGGGTCTAGTCCTTGAGCTTTGGCTCTCTCCATCATGCTCAGTGCAATAGATTCCTTAAATCTTGCCATAGAGGCAATTCTTTCAGATTCAGTCATATCTGATGGAGAGGATGGTCTATCAGTATCAGCTTGTGCTGCAATCTCCATGTTTCTTTGAAGAGCTGTGGCTATTTTGCTTGAGTCAGAAGGAATTTGTGCAGCCTCCTTAGGATTAGTTTCAGCATAAAGAGATCTGGGAGGTGCAAGTTCAATGAACTTCTTGTTGGATTTCTCTGAATAGACCATTCTTTTTCCTTTTGTTTCAGCTGTCTCAAAATCAGCAGATTTCCTTGAAGAGGAGGATGGACCTTTCCTGGGGGGAAGAGGTTTCCATTCTGGAACTTTCTGTTTAGGAGCAGGAGGAGGAGAGAAAGCAGATTGCTGAAATGTCATCTCCTTTATTTGTTCCATGGAAATATTTTCAATTCTTTTTCTTCCTTGTCCTGATGCATCTTGGCCTCCCTGGCTTTGGTTGCTCCTTCTCTGGTAGGACTGAAAAATGTTAGAGCTGGCTGATCTTGCAGATGGGGCAGAAGAGAGACTTCCAGAGGCTCCAGCACCAGGAGGTGGAGGAGGACCTCTGGGGGGGAATTTCTGAATAGGGGTGTCATATCTTTTTGATCTCTTTTTCTCTCTTGTCTGATTCTTTGAGAGCCTCATCCAGGGTCGAAATTCTTTGCTCTTGGGATCAATTCCCTTCAGAATGAAATATGGAACATCCTTGTCTGGATTGGCAGAGGGAGGAGCAAATGCTTTCCTTTTCTTGGATATAGCCTTTTTCCTTTTCTGGGAGCTATCAGAATCATCAGAGTCATCATCATCGGAGGAGTGAGATGAGGTTCTGCCAGCATAATCATCAAAGTCTAGGTTTGGGATATCCTTGGCAGTTATAGTATGTTCAGCCTTCTGCTTCTCTCTATCTTCTCTTTCTCTTGCTTCCTCAATAGCATCTTGCTCAAGGAGGGCATCAAGATCAATATTTGGAGTGCTCTTCCAGAGATCTGATTTGGGATACAAGTCAGGAACTATCCTGGGGACCAGTTCTGCAGTAGAAGGAATGGATAGAGGATAGGTAAGGATAGGAGGAGAAAAGATGACAATATCTGCAGGGGCAGATGCTTTTTCTAGAGAGATGGCTAGGGAATCCAGATGATAATTAGCCAACCCTTCAATGTACTCAGAGGCAATATTCTCAGCCACAAAGGCTATAAATTGTTCTAGGTTTAGAGTACCTGAGCTTGATTCCTTTTCAGTCATCTTGAAGGCTTTTTCTGGTAAATCTAGCACGGCCTCAGCTTCTTCAGCAGCAGCAGCAGTGTTGATTGTGCCTGCATACAAAGAGAGATAGGTTAACAACCAAGTGGGAATAAAATATTCCCCCAAGGTGAGCAACAACAGGTAATTGATAGAGTTACCTGAAGATCTACACAGGATACCACTTTGCATCTAGGAAGGAGGTTATAATTCCTTCTAGATGTTTAGCGACATCAGGGATAGACACCTCTGCAAGGCACATGAGGAGTGCTATACAGGAAAAGAAGAGAGAGTCCTTGACCAAAGGGTCATCAAGGTACTCAGGTCTATAAGAGACCATTTTCTCTTGAGAAGAAGGAACAAGAGGAGTAGATGTGAGTGAGAACTCACAGTCTAGGTTAAGATAGGATTCCAAATCTTCAATGGAATTTGCAGCAACATCTTGCAATACTGATGCAGGATCATCAGCAGCTGAGATGAGATAGGAAGGAATAAGAAATTAACTCCAAGTTGGAGTGAATTAATTAAAAACTTAAATAACATTGTACCATCAGTTTGAGCAGCAACACTCTCAAGTTGTTGAACCACTACTTCTGTATCAGTAGTGTTCAATGGAGATTTTTCACCAATGTCCATGGGGACTACATCATTATCTTTCTCAGGGATTTCTTCATCAGAAGCTTGATTCACTAGGGAGTGAATGTCCTTGTTAGATAAAGATATCAATTTAAAATCCTGATTTAAAATCCTGATTATAACCTTTAGAGGAAGTGATTTACCTTCTGGATGCTTTGGAAGCTCTTGAGATTCTTCTATAATTGCTGTAAGGGGAAGAGAAGAGTTATCCTGAAGGGCCAAGGCATTACCTGAGACCACTTCAACAGACATCTCCCCCTGCATGACTTCAGTGGGGGCTGGAGTCATGCATCTTACTGAAGAGGGCTCAGCAGAGGGTGGAAATGATTTGATGGCTTCAGTAAGGGCTTTGATGGATGCAATGAGAGGGGCATTGGCAGCCTCAATCATTTTTTGGATGGATGGAGTGATGAGCTCTACAACATGTGCAAGCAATTCAGGAGTTATCTGAAATGCTGATGATGTAGAGGTGGATGGAATGGAAGCAGTATGATCTGCCACATGATCAAATGAATCATGTGGAGATGGGTGAACATCAACATGAGTGTGGGATTCATGTTGAGAGAGGTGCGTGAGGATGGTAGCAGTCACCATGTCAACACTAGCTGCGGCTGCCAGATGTTGTGGTATGGGTGACTGAGGGGGAGATGCATGTAAGATGGAAGATGCATGTTGTGGTGGCACTGCAGATTGTGTGGAGGGTAATGCAGGAGATGAGGATGCAGGGGTAAAGAGAGAGGATGAAGGGATTGCTGAGCCTTCCCCAGCAAGCTGGAGAGTGGCTGAATCAGCCCTTGTGTCTGATGGAGGGTTAGGATCAACCCTGGCTGACTTCTTGATAACTCTCTGAGATTTCTTGAAGAGAGAGGGGTCCAACCTCTTGCTGGCGTTGACTGCGGAGGGTGCAGAAACAAGCAGCAGGGGTGCTTTCACATATAGAAACACACCCAACACCCTGGCAAGATTTACTTCTTTCTGATTGTTCTTTCTCCTTATTAGTTCAAACAGAATTTTTCCCCAGGCAATCTGCGCCTTATTCACCAAAGCTGACATCAGGGCAAATTGTTGCCTGTTGATGTTGTCGTGAGCAGAATGTTTTCCCAGAACGACCTTGCCCACCAGGTCTGCCAGAAACTTATACTCTGGAGCTAGATTTATCTTTAGCAGCTTAGCTGGAATGCCTTCAGCATGGCCCATCACAGTTAGCATGCGGCCATATTCTTCTGCAGTTTGCTCATAGTCCTCAGTTCCGGTTGGCAGTCCAAACAGCTCAGTCAAAACTTCAGGAGTCAGGACGACCTCCTCTCTATTTATCTTTCCAGTCATCGCTTCGTCGCTGGAGGACGAGGTATATACCCATTCTCGAATCTCTGGTATGTGAATCTTTGGTGAGAATGACATAAATTTCTTGAGGCCTTGATCTTCACACAGTTGCAGAATGTCTTGGATGGGTTGATCACATCGGCTGAAAGAATCGAAGTCGACACAGAAGCCAGTGTCGAACTTCATTCCGAAGAGAACTGCAGAAGGAATCGCCATTAGATTGAAGAGAGAATGACGAATCGAGATGCAAGGCAGGAGAGAAGAGAATCGCGCGGGATTAGAGTTCGAGAGCGAATTCTAAGCCAGAGAATGGAATATGAAAAGACGGAGCGGAAGGACGACGATCTCCAGACCTAAATCGACTATTTGACACAAATCTGCGATCGTCGATCCCGGAATAAAATCGGTCGTCGAACAATGACCGACGATAGTCAATGTTTGACTAATTGATAAACATCGACCGATTACAAGCAGTCACCACGATCGTCGATCAATGTATGTTGGTCGACGATTCTCCATACAGCACAGAAAATCTGTCGTCGACCATTGGTCGACGATAGATACCTAAGGAGAGATCGTTGACCGGCTGATCAATGATTTCTGCCTTACTACCGAATAAGCTGTCGTCGACCGTTGGTCGACGATAGTTCTGACCTGGTCGAAGATCGTCGAGCAGTCGTTCGACGATTTTAGACAGAAAACAAAACTATCCAAATTTTCACTACTCTGAACCATTAATCATACCAAGCTGGTTCAGGAAGAACAAATGCCTTTGTTCATCAAGGGGCTTAGTGAAAATATCTCCTCTCTGCAGGTCTGTGGATATAAATTCCATTGCTATCTTGTTCTTTTCCACATTATCTCTCAGAAAATGATGTCTAATCTCAATGTGCTTGGTCCTAGAATGGTGCACAGGATTTTGAGCAATTGATATTGCACTGGTACTGTCACACAGAATTTTTGTTTTTGAGTCTGTATACCCATAATCCACTAGCTGATTTTGAATCCACAGAATCTGTGAACAACAACTAGCTGCTGCAATATATTCAGCCTCAGCAGTTGAAGTAGACACAGATGCCTGTTTCTTACAAAACCAAGAGACAAGTCTCTCTCCCAGGAACTGACAGGTCCCTGAGGTGCTTTTCCTGTCAACTCTACAACCAGCATAATCAGCATCTGAATATCCAATTAATTCAAATCCTGACTCAGCTGGGTACCACAGTCCTAAGTTAGGGCATCCTTTAAGGTATCTCAAGATCCTCTTGAGAAGAGTTAAGTGAGATTCCTTTGGGTTGACCTGAAACCTAGCACATAGGCATGTAGCAAACATTATGTCAGGCCTACTTGCAGTCAAATACAGCAGGGAACCAACAATGGCTCTATAGTTCTTTTGATCAACAGACTTGCCATTGACATCAGAATCAATAACTGCATTTGAGGCCATAGGTGTGCTCATTGATGAAGCATCAGACATTCCAAATCTTTTAACCAGCTCTCTGGCATATTTTGATTGAGAAATGAAGATACCATCATCACACTGTTTCACTTGGAGACCAAGGAAATAGGATAACTCACCCATGCTGCTCATCTCAAACTTGGAGTGCATTAGTTCAGAGAACCTCTTGCACAGTTTGGGATCAGTAGAGCCAAATATAATGTCATCTACATAGATTTGAACTAACAGTTGTGAGTCCTTATGATGTCTAATAAATAGGGTTCTATCTACTACACCTCTCACAAACTTGTGTTCTAGAAGGAAATTTGCTAAGGTCTCATACCAAGCTCTAGGAGCTTGCTTAAGTCCATATAGAGCCTTTTGGAGTTTGAACACATGAGTGGGTAAGGTTGATGAAACAAACCCTGGTGGTTGTTCAACAAACACTTCTTCCTTTAAATCTCCATTGAGGAAGGCACTCTTCACATCCATTTGGAAGACCTTAAATTTCTTATAGGCAGCATAGGCTAGGAAAATCCTAATGGCTTCTAGTCTAGCTACAGGAGCAAAGGTCTGATCATAGTCTATGCCCTCCTCCTGTCTATAGCCTTGAGCTACTAGCCTAGCCTTATTTCTAACTACTATGCCTTGGGAATCAAGCTTGTTTCTAAACACCCACTTGGTGCCTATGATCAGTTTGCCTCTTGGTCTTGGAACCAAAGTCCAAACTCTACATCTTTCAAACTGGTTAAGTTCCTCTTGCATGGCTATAATCCAGTGTGGATCAAGCTCAGCATCTTTAATGGTTAGGGGCTCAACCTGAGAAAGGAAACAAGCAAACATCACATCTTTGTTGAGTTGATGTCTTGTCTGGACTCCTACTGAAATGTCTCCAATTACTTGAGATACAGGGTGATCTCTAAGTGTGACAAGATTAGTAGGTTCAACAATGATCTGATCCTCAACAGTTTCAGGATTTAATTCCTCATGTGGAATTTGATCAACTGTTGGAGTAGATGCTTTAACTTCAAGAAGTTCTACATCAGATTCAGAATCTGAAGAAGCAGCCTGAGGAATTTGTAGGGGATGATTCTCCTGTGTGAGTCTCAAACCTTCCAAATCCTTACTTACTCCTAGGACTTGCACTATACTATTAGAGGAAGAATCCTTCTCCTTATAATACATGACTGTCTCATCAAAAGAGACGTGTGCAGACTCTTCTATCTTAAGAGAGGATTTATTAAGGACTCTATAGGCTTTGCTTACTTGAGAGTATCCTAGAAAAACTCCCATTGAAGATTTTGCCTCAAATTTTCTAAGATATTCTTTGTTATTGTTATGAACAAAAGCAACACAGCCAAATACTCTAAAATAGTCTATTTTAGGTTTCACTTGCTTAAGTAACTCATAGGGAGTCTTACCCTTAAGTTTATGTATCAGACTTCTGTTCAATACATAGTTAGCTGTGCTAACTGCTTCAGCCCAAAAGGACAGAGGCATGTTAGCATCTGCCAACAATGTACTTGCAGCTTCAATTAGGGTTCTGTTTTTCCTTTCAACTACCCCATTTTGTTGAGGAGTTCTAGGAGCAGAGAAGCTATGTTTGATACCTTCCTTCTCACAGAATTCTTGCATAAGAAGAGACTCAAACTCAGTACCATGATCACTTCTGATCAAGGCAATCTGAGTAGAATACTCACTCTGTATACACTTTAGAAAATCTGTAAGAACCTTGAAGTTATCAGCCTTAGTTCTCAAGAAGAATACCCAAGTGAACCTAGAGAAGTCATCTACAATTACTAGAGTGTAAGACTTTCCTCCAAGACTCTGTACGGCAATAGGACCAAATAAATCCAAATGTAGCAAGTACAGGATCCTGGGAGAATCACTTTTATTGACTGATTTAAAGCTATTTCTTGTTTGCTTACCTAATTGACAAGCTTTGCAAAGGCCTTCCTTCTTGTAGGGGCAAGAAGGTAAGCCTCTTACAAGATTGTATTTAGCCAGCCTAGAAATGTTTTTCAAATTTACATGACTAAGTCTCTTATGCTAAAGGGTATTATTACTGGTTACTTCATTAAACAAGCATATTTCAGATTTGGATGAGTTAAAATCTACAACATAAACATTACCAATTCTAATACCTACTAGCACAACAGTATTATTTAAAGCAATATTACAGACAGTGTCAGTAAACCATACCTTGTACCCAGCATCACACATTTGGCTTACAGAGATTAGGTTATGCTTTAGTCCAGAGACATAAGCAACCTTCTTGAATGTTACAGCTCCTATGGTGAGGCTGCCATATCCTTCAGTCTGTCCACAACTGGAATCCCCAAATACAACTTTTGGTCCCAGCTTGGCTTTGAACCCTGACAGATTCTTCTTCTTTCCTGTCATATGCTTTGAGCATCCACTATCCAGATACCATTTGTCATGTATGACTGGATAGGTCTTCACCTGCAGAAAAAACAGTTATACATTGTGGACCCAGGTTACCTTGGGTCCAGTATTCTTCACAAAAGAAAAACTAGATATAAAAGATCTTGCAGGCTTAGATTTATATCCTAAAGGGTGTGATCTCCTAGGTGGGATAATCCATTCAGTTGAAGGATTAAACAACCTAGGGTAGTGATTGGGATTTGCAATTCTGGAAGTTTGAAATTTGTTTTCTAGCTTGAGTCCAGATCGTCGATCCACGGTCGACGATCGCAAGCCATATCGTCGATCATTTATAGTAGTGCTATATTCTGGATTCAACGATCGTCGATCACAGGTCGATGACTCAAGATGAGATCGTCGATCTCCTGCAGCGAAGATATCATACTTGGTGATGGTGTTCAGCGATCGTCGATGGTCGTTCGACGATTGGTTTGACGATCGTCGATTAATGGTCGACGATTTTTGTAAAGCTAGAAATTTTTTCTTCCTGTTCTCTTTCTTAATCTTATTCTGGATTTTCTTACATTTTTCAATTTCCTCAGTATTCTTTATTCCTGATTCAGAAATAAATTTTACTAGAGTGCTAAATCTCTCCTTTGTGAGGAGGATGAGTTCACTAGATGTAGCACCTAAACCTAGTTTATCATCACCAACCCTAGTGTTTGCTATACTAGTTATTTCAGATAATTTAAGGCTTCTGCCATTTAATTGTTCTTCCAATCTCTTAGATTTAGCTAGTTCTAATTTTAGGAATGTTACTTCTTCTTTTGAACTTTCTAATTCCTTTTCTAATCTAATTATTTCAGTACTTTCCATGTCTAGCTCCATTATCTTTAATCTAAGTGACTTAATTTCTTTTTCAGACAATAGTAAATCTAAACATAGAGTTTTAAATTTTAATTTGAACTCAGGAGATGAGAAATCAAATGAGTCGATTACCTGATCTTCTATAGAGGAATCTTCTTCATTTTCTCCTTCTTCTTCAGAATTCTCTGCAGCTGACAAAGAGCTGCAGGCATCAATAGCCATGAGGCAGACCTCTTTGGCCTTCTTCTCTTCTTCTTCTTCTGAATCACTGGAGCTAGAGGAGCAGGTATCCTCTTCTGTTTCACTCCAGGTAGCAGCCACAAATCCCTTGTCCTTCTTCTTGTATTTGTGTAAGGAGGACTTGGAGTGGTGCTTCCTGTACTCTTTCTCATGTTTCTTCTCCTTGTGTTTCTTCTCTGGACAATCTGGAGCAATGTGTCCAGGCTTGCTGCAAACATAGCAGATGATTTCTTTAGATGGAGTCTTGTCATACCTTGGTTTGTCCTCATATTTGGAGAACTTCTTTTTGAGATCTCCTCTTCCCAAGTTGAAGAACCTCTTGGCAATGAGTGCCAGTAACTCCTCATTTGATTGACTTCCTTCAGAAGTCTCAGCAGCCTTAAGAGCTAGAGAGTGCTCTTTCTTTGTAGGTGTAGGAGTTTTTACTTCGATTGCAGCAGCTCTGCTCTTTAAGGTTTGCTCATATGACTTGAGCTTTCCCAACAGAGCTTCTGTGGAAAGTTCCACAGTGTTTCTTCCATCCTTGATGGGCCATATCCTTGAGTCCCAAGAGATGGGAAGGCACATCAGGATCTTGTCATTGACTTCCGACAAAGTTATCTCCTTGTCCAAAGACCTCAGTTCACTTACTATTGAACTGAGTCTTGTGTACATTGTGTCAATGTCTTCAGCATCATCCTTCTTGAAATTTTCATACTGAGAAGTGAGGTTGGATCTTCTATCCTTCCTCTCATCAGCTGAGCCAGCAACTATGTGGTTGAGGGAATCCCACATAGCTTTAGCTGAGGTACATTCAGCAAGCTTCTGGAATATTTCATCAGACATCGTCTGAGCTAGGATGTTCATTGCTTTTGCATCAGCTGCTTTTGCCTTCTTGTAAGTTTCATTGTAGTCAGGTGGTGGCACATCACTGAGATCAGCAGAAGTGGAGGCAGCAGCAGGCCTAGCAGGTGGTCCTGTCAAGATAGAAGAAAAGATATCTTCATCAATAGAATTCATGTATAGTCTTATCCTGGCCTTCCATATGCCAAACTTGGACAAGTTGCATACAGGAGGTCTGGTGCTTGAATAATCCTTAGACTGGGCCATGTGTGAAAGTGTTTGTGAATGGTATCAGGAAACAACTTATCACTGGATCTTTTAACTCAGGTGTTAGCCTGTATGAACAGCCAACCTCCCTCTGATACCAATTGAAAGTGAAGGGATAAGTTGTAAACTACTCTAGAGGGGGGGGTGAATAGAGTATTCAAATTTTATGAATAACTAGTCAGCTCTCTTCGAGTTTATTTGCGGAATAAAATAGTCTGATACTTGAACCCTAAGAGCCTAACACAGTGATGTGCACAAGTGAGAGAGTTAACTGAAATTTCAGTTTAACTCTAAACCTATCACAGCAACTAGCAATCCTAGGTAGTTCTATCACAGCCACAGAAAAGACAATTAAACAAAAACAACCAGAGAGACACAGGATATATAGTGGTTCCCTCTTAATAGGTACTCCACTCTTCTACCACCCTGGTAGGAATCCACTACAAGTTTTTGCTAAGGTGCCCTGCCACCAATGATCTGATTCAGGTAGATCAAACAGACCCTTTGAGCTTTTGATAAGGATGCTCGACCACAGGTTGTTGATAAGGTGCCCTGTCACCAATGTTCACTTTTGAAGAGGTGTGAAAACTCTTTTACAGAGGGGTTGAGAGGGTTAGATTGTCTTCTCTGTTGTTAATACATATTAGAGAAGACTTGTGGATTCTCTAAAGAATCAAAGTCTCCCCCTGGCTCAGTGGAAGTCCAGGGAAAGCCTTTGCTTCAGGATGAAGGAGTTTCAGATATACTGAAACTAAATCCTCAGAGATCTGTAGACTGATTTTTATCAGGTCTTCAGATTCTGGAGCACGTGAAGTAGATCTGGAGCTCTTTCTGAAGTCTTGAAATCTCTAAGCAAATGCTCAGGAGACTTGTGAATGAAAGAAATTGCTTTGGACTTTTGCTTCAGGAAAACTTTTCTTCTTCGTTTTTTGAAATGGTGAAGAGTTGCTTTAGAGAGGCTTGAGAGAAAGCAGCACAAAAAAATCTCTCTGTATCTGAGTCTTCTTTTTTTTTTCAGAAGAGAATCTCTCTTAAATATGTCTTCTCATTTATCTTTTGGAACGGCTCTATTGATTTGAATTCTCGAGCACTGCAACAGATTATCTCAAAAATAGAATATAGCAATAGGAATAGAAAGACCTATTAGCTCTCTGTCAGTCCCAATAAGGAAATAAATGAATAAAAATAACCTCAGCATGGAGACTTATCATTCTTGGAAATAGCATACACCGCCAACGGCTAGAATACAGCCTGGCAATATAGTTTGCATAATAAGACAAAAATGCTTTATCAAAATACGAAATCCCGTAATTTATGCTTAATATATTTGGTAGTTAATTCATTTGAATTTAAGCCATAATTTAGCAAAAACAATCTTCAGAAAATCTTTCTAACCATACGCTAAAACACTTGGAAATAGACCAAGGAATAAAATGAGCGCAAATGATAAAGGCAGACAGAAATCGTCGACCAGGAGTTCGATGATCGTCGACCTAGCTAACAGATTGTCGACAGAAAGCAGAAATCTGTCGACACAAAAATCGTCGACCAGACATCGTCGACCAGCTCAAGATATCGTCGATCACTAAGGCAAAAGATCTGTCGAGATAGAAATCGTGAAGCAAGAATACGATCGTGGAACTGCTGATGGTAGATCGTCGACCATCCTTCAAAGCATAATAAACTTGCTCTGAGATCGTCGACCATCGGTCGACGATAATTGTCTTGACTTCAACGATTCAATAGCCCTGCTATCGTCGACCATTGATCGACGATCGCGAGGCCTCGTTCGACGATGGTCGAACGGAAAATGCCTTAACCAAAAATTCATTTTACAACTTTTAATCTAAACTTTAGATCAGATATAAACTACCCTAGGGAGACTAAACAAAGTCTAAACATGATCATATATAGTTATATAGATCAAGAGGGGCTGGAAAGGGATTACATAAGCCAAATCACGTCTAGGGTACCAACACAACTAGTATTCCATCCCGCCTGGAGAAGAATCGCATAGCGGTGTTGCATAGGAGTAGTTGTTAGTATTTTAATTTCCTTTTCCGCAATTACCAAAACCCTCCTTAGTTTAAGCAGACTTAAGGACTTCAATCTCAAGTCCTCCTCGAAATTAACTCCACCTTACTGTGTTCCTTGAGAGATCGATACTTGGGGAAATTTGCCCATTTGATATTACTTGTGCGACCGGTACACTTGCCATCACATTCGCATCAAAGAGAAAAGCCGGTCTTCATCCAAGGAGAAGTCTGTCGCTCTTAAGGCAGACATCTCAAGGAATTCAAAAGCTACATCTCCTCCTCCCGCACATGAAGAAAGTGAAGAATATTCTTCAGAGCCAAGTACCTCGGGCTCAGAACTATCTGAAGGAGAGTTTTCTCTTCTTTCAAGATAGTTCAAGAAGTTCTTGAACAAGAAGAAACAGTGGAGAGGCAAAGATGCCTCGTCGAGAAGATCACGTCATGATGGTGATCGTCACAAGAAAGGCTCAAGTAGCCAAGACAGGTATTACTCAAAACCGAACAAACATATTTCTTCTGACATTATTTATTATTATTGCAATAAGCCAGGACACGTCATAGTTGATTGCCCTCACAAGAAGAAGGGGGTGGAAGAAGAGAGGAGAAGAAATCTTCTTAGAATAAGAAGAAGACGGAAAGAAGCTTGGTAGCCAAGAAGGACAAGACCCTCAGTGACACAGACTCATCTTAGTCTTGTGATGATGAGGAAGCCTACTTTGGGCTCATGGAACATATATATGAAGATGAAGAACCTCAGTTCACTAGGAAGGTAAACTCTCATACTCCTCTCTCGGAATCTGATGCTTCTGACCATGATCATGAGGACTATTCGTCTGATGATGAATCTGAACTCATGACTCAATACAAAGAGTTAATCAAGGCTTACGACAAATGTCAAAGAGTCGCAAGAGCTCAAGCTATGGAGATTAAATCTCTTAAGGATGAGGAGAGCAATCTGAGGGAGGAAGTCATATTGATGGACTCACTCAGAAAGGAATTCCATGATGCGATGGAAGAATATAACAAAGCTCTTGAACATCTGAACCTGAAGGAGAAAATCATTCAAACGTTGGAAGAACAACTTGCTTCTAAAAAGAAACTTGTTGAAAGTTTCTCCAAGCCCAAGACAATCCTTCCACTTATGGCTGAATTCTCCGCTCAGGGTAAAGGAGCTGGCTTAGGCCATGTGGCTGCCCCTAGTAAATCTTCTAGGAGAAATAAAGCCCAAAGGAGAAATAAGGCTGCCAAGAAAGCTTTAGCCAAGGAGAAGGGGAAAGCTCCTCAAGAAAAAACTTCGTTTAAGAAGGTTATCTTTCCAACAAATGAGTTTGATCTTGATTCATCCTACGGTCACTTTGCTAGGCCTACTTATATAGAGCCCAAGTCTCGGTACCAAGGATGGACCCATCCTTTGAACTTAGGTGAGAGTGTCTTCAAGGCACCTTATGAGGAGATCACTCTTCAGAGCTATGACCCTTATAGTTATGGTCATAACATCAAGAAAGCTCCAAAAGTTAAACCCGTTATGGAAAAGCCAATTGAGGATAAGAAGTCATGTGAGTGCCATCACCACGAAGCTTCTACCTCCAAGACTACTGCCCCTGCTAGACAACACTCTCAAAAGGTCAAACAGGAGAACATCAGGCAAAGATACAACAGGTTTGACTGTTGGTGTTGTGGAAAAGTTTGTAACTTTGTTATAAATTGCTGGTTTAACCCCAGATATTATGTAGCTCCTCAAGTTAATAATGTTAGAAAGATCAATCATAATGTTAACAAACTTAGAGGGAGTATGCTAACTAGAGACCAAGGACCCAAACAAGTTTGGGTTCCTAAGGCAAATTGATTCTACTTTTGCAGGAATGTCCAAAGGCCGCCAAAACTCCTATATGGTATTTGGACAGTGGATGCTCTCGGCATATGACTGAGACAAGAATCCTACTCCAGAATTATTCTCCAATCATGAATGGGCCAAAGGTCATCTTTGGAGGTTCTGACAGAGGGATTACAAAAGGCTCCGGTATGATTACTAATGGTAGTGTATCCTTCTCATATGTGCCTTATGTTGAAGGATAAGAACACAATCTTATATGCATAAGCCAGCTCTGTGATAAAGGAAACTTAGTAGAATTTCATGCAGACAAGTGTTTGATAAAATCGGTAGATAACTTAGAAACGATTCTATCAGGCACTCGTAGTAGAAACAAATTTTGTTTAAATTTTATTTGCATAGAGTCTTCTACACAAGTGTTCTTTTTGGCAAAAGATAGTGCGTCTCTTGGTGACCAATGACATAAGAGATTAGCACATATAAATTACAAAACTATTAATAAATTATTTTCTCTTAATTTAGTACGTGATGCACCCAACGTTAAATGCATTAAAGATAGACCTTGTCACACATGTGTAAAAGGAAAGCAAATAAGGGCTACCTTTAAAAGCATTATTGGCAAAAATTCAAATAGGTGTTTACACATACTTCATATGGACTTGTATCAAAAGTAGAAGTTTGGAAGGTAAGGATTATATATTAGTTATTGTTGATGATTACTCTCGCTTTGCGTGGGTGTTCTTTTTAAAACACTAGTCAGATACTTTTGATATCTTTACTAATTTTATCAGGCAAGTTCAGAATGAATACAACTGCTCTGTTGTCAAAATCAGAAGTGACAATAGAACAGAGTTCAAATCTTGGGCCATGGAAGAATTCTGTGAAAGTCTTGGTATATTTCATGAGTTTTCCTCTCCTCAAACTCCTCAACAAAACGGAGTTGCTGAGAGAAGGAATAGAAAACTAAGAGGCTTATAGGACCATATTGAGTGATGCCTCATTACCGAAATATTTCTGGGCTGAAGCCATTAACACTGCATGCCACGTGCAAAATCGAGCACTCATAAAAAAGAACCATAATAAGACACCTTGCGAACTACAAAAGAGCAGGAAACCAACTATTTCATATCTTAAATTTTTTGGTAGTAAATGCTTCGTACTTAACAATGGGAAGTTTCACACTACTAAATTTAGTGAAAAGAGTTTTGAAGGTATTTTCGTAGGTTATAGTAGCCATAGTAAGGCTTGTAGGATTTTCAACAAGAAAACAATGGTTTAGAAGAATCTATTAATGTTGTATTTGATGAGACGTGCTTGCTGCAAGGAAGCTCTTCTAATATGTTTATTAAAGATGCAGGATCAAGACTAAAGGAATTAAACTTGAATGAGCCGACTGAAGAGAAAGCTCAGAAATTCATCAAGATCACCACTCCAACCCCAATTGGAGAGGATGATCACCATAATGAAGATATCATCTAGGTTGATGAAGTCACTCTAGTGATAGAGGAAGCTCCAGATGCAAGAACCCCAGAGCTCAGACACTTGAAGGATTACTCAATTGTTCAAATCATAGGAGATCCTCGGGATGGTGTCAGAACTCATAGAGGTACCACTAATGAAAATCTATATTTAAGTTTCTTCTCACAGGTTGAACCAAAGAAGTTTGAGGAAGCAAACTCAGGCATATCTTGGATAATGGCAATTGAAGAAGAACTGAATCAATTCAAGCGTTGCTAAGTCTGGAAGCTTGTTCCAAGACCCAAAGGTAAGAATGTTATCGGAACAATGTGGGTTTACATGAACAAGATGGACGAAGATGGAACAATTATAAAGAACAAAGGCAGATTCGTCGCCAAGGGATACAAAAAAGAAGAAGGAATTGACTTTGATCAGACATATGCTTCAGTTGCAAGGATGGAGGCAATCAGGTTATTCCTAACATATGCAGCTTTTATGGGCTTCACTGTCTATCAGATGGACGTGAAGTCGGCCTTCCTTAATGGTGACATAAAGGAAGAAGTGTATGTAGAACAACATCTAGGTTTTGTTGATTCTAACCATATTGAGCACGTTTTTCTTTTATTTAAAGCTTTATATGGTTTGAAACAAGCTCCTCGAGCTTGGTATGAGACACTGTCTAGCTTTCTTATTGAGAATAAGTTCACAAGAGGAAAGATAAATAAGACATTATTTCTTAGGGAAATAAAATGCAAGATTTTGCTAGTGCAAATTTATGTCGATGACATCATATTTGGCTTTACTGACGACAACCTTTGCAAAAAGTTTTCCTAACTTATGTAAGGGAAGTTTGAAAAAAGCAGTATGGTAGAGCTAAAGTATTTCTTAGGACTTCAGGTGAAGCAATCTGAAGATGGAATTTTCATCTCTTAGACGATATTCACCAAGGAGTTAAATAAGAAATTCGGAATGGAGAACGCAACCTCTATGAGGACTCCAATGGGTTCAGCTATGTCTCTAGACAAGGATGAGAAAGGGAAACCTTTTGATGAAATTAAATATAGAAGCATAATTAGATCCTTGCTCTATCTTACTACTAGTAGACCGTACATAAAGTTTTCAACATGTGTGTGTTCTAGATTTCAATTGAACTCTTAGAAATCTCACTACATTGTTGCAAAGCGGATTTTGAGATACCTTAAAGGTACACCAAAACTTAGCTTATGGTACCCAAGAAGTATTGATAATGAACTAATTGGTTTTTCAGATGCAGAATTTGCAGGAAGCAAAGATGACATGAAAAGCACTTTCGGGACCTATCAATTCCTAGGAAGAAGGCTCATCTCCTTGAGCAGCAAGAAGCAGAATTGTGACGCAATTTCAACAGCTGAGTCAGAGTATATCTCTGCAGGCAGTTGTTGTGCACAACTGCTATGGATAAAGAACCAATTTGAAGACTACAATATGAAGTTCAAGAACATTCCATTATTTTGCGACTCCTCCAGTGCAATTGCAATCGCCAACAACCCAGACTCTCACAGCAGGACAAATCACATAGAGCTGAGGTACCATTTTATTCAGGAGCATGTGGAGCATGGAGACATCAACCTCCAATATGTTCCAACTGACATGCAAGTTGCAGACATTTTCACGAAACCACTAGACGATGCCAAGTTCTTGTTCTTCAAAATAGAACTTGGCATGCTCAAGAAAGAAGAATGAAGAAAAAGGTCTCATAGAAAAAGGTTATAGAATTGAGCAACTCTTTAACATTCAAGAAAATTCTAAGTCTGGACTTCATTTCTCGAGAAGGATGATTGATACTCGTGTAATACAGATTTCTACTCGAGAACTAGAGAAATACTTCTCGAGTACTAAATTAATTCTCGATAACTTCAAGTCTGCTTCTCGAGAACTTCAGAACTACTTCTCGAGTAATACAGTTGACTACCCGAGAACATCTTATCTTCTCTCAAGAAATGGCCTACCTTTCGAACTGTCTAATGTCGATTTTCTTCCTAAAGTTCAAATTCTCTATATTCGCACCCGGACTCTACTACCGCAATATTTTCAGGTATGTCATTACTATTATTTCCTTAATCATCATAAATTAAGACTTATATAAATAGATTAAAGTCCAAAAATTTCAAATTCACAAATTTAAAAACCCTTCTCTCAAAAAAAAAACTCTTCGCCTTCTCTAACGTCGTCGCCCTCTTTTCCCTGCTTCAGAATTTCTCTCAGAAAAAGGATTTCTATTCATCTCTCTCGATCATGCCCCCTCCATCGAAGGTTGGAATCGGCAGTTAACTGCTTTCTACTAGAATAGCCAATCTGTCAGATGATTTCCACAACATTCTACTGCTTTTAGAAGCCGCAGGACTTTCATTCATTCTGGAGTACCCGTGCAAAATTTTGCTTCCTGATGTTGAAGAATTCTTCGAGAATGCCAAACTGAAGAGGACTGGAAAAATTCTCAAATCCAAAGTTCGTGGTATCAAGATTAAGCTAACTACTCCAATAGTCTCTAAGCTTCTTCGGTTATCGATTATTGATGAAGAAGATGACCTAACTGAGTGAAAGATAGGGGTTAGACCTGATTTACTCTAGAGGGGGGGAGGGTGAATAGAGTAATTAAATCTTTTGGCTATTTTAAAAATTATCAGAGTAAAATAGGAGATAACAATAGTAGTTTAAAAAGAAGTAGAAACAGTTTAAACTAAACTATCACAGCATAATAAGAACAAGAAAGAAAATGGTCACACACAGGCAACACAAAAATTTTATAGTGGTTCCCAAAACTGGGTACATCCACTCTTCTACCACCCTGGTAGGAATCCACTATCAGGTTTTTGATCTGGTGACTGCCACCACAAGATCTATTTCCAGAGAGATCTCTCAACCCTTTAGGCTTTTGATCAGGTGCCCAAAAACCAAGAATAAACTTTTGAAGGGAGTTAATAAACCCTTTTACAGGATGTTGAGAGAGGTGATGATGTCTTCTCTTTTCTCTATACAACAAGGAAGACTTGTGGATTGCTAGTGTCAAGAATCCTTCTAAAATGCTGACATGTTCAGGAAGATTGGAGTCTTGCTTAGGGTGTAGGTCTTCAGCTTGTCCTGAAAGATTCAGGAACTTTTTAACTGATTGAAAGTTATTGTCCTTAAATGTTCCTGGAGGAGAAGTTGAAGAAGACTCTTGATATTGATGGTTGTTCTTCTTTAGTCTTCAGAAAGATCAAGGGAGAAAATAGAATGTTTTCTGTACACAGAGAAAGAGTTCTGTATCTCTTCTCTGTATTCTCAGTACTGTCTTGTCTGTGTATGCTTCTAGTGATTATTTTCGTCTGAAAAGAGAAAATCTTTTTTATATTTTGCTGTCAAAATTCTCCTTTAAAATTTGAAGTTCAGGCATTAAATGCTGACTAATCTGGAGAATGAACAGCTGGAATATTTGTCTTAAATGAGTTTCCCTAACTGTCCTATTAAAATAAGCAAGTAATTAACCCTGATGAAGAACATAATTAATGTTGCCAATAACAGCTATATTCTGGAGAATATGAGCTTTAATTACTTAGGAAATCACTACTAAATAATATAATAAATAAGGACAAAAATAAGGAAAACTCTCATTCTAGCTCGAGACAGAAATCGCGGACCTCTGAATAGATTTCGTCGACTGGAGTTCCAAGTTCGTTGACCTGAGAATTCCTGTTCGTCGACCTGAGCTCTGCGAACTGCATACTTAGAATAACTTGCGAATTCTGCGCTCTAAGTTCGTCGAGTTGAGAATCTGTCTGAATGAAGAGATCGTCAACCAGAGCTCGAATATCGTCAAGCTCAACTCATAGAAAGATTTCTGAGTTCATCGATCTGAGATCGACGATCGTCGAGATGAGTCCGAAGAATTTCGAACTGATAACTTTGATCTCTGAATTCGTCTTAGTTTGTGTCTACTGAAGTCCTTTGCTGGTTGGTCCATGAAGGTTGAACCTAATGACTAGCCTAAAATGTAGGACTCACAGACTTGACCGCCTTCACTATTGATTTGGTGTCAAGTGCGAAACTAGTGGCATGCTTACTATACCGTATAGCGCCAAAATAAATGGCAGAATTGAAGTTCGGTTACTTGAATTACAAGAGCAAGGCTATATACGTCCAATTTTGTCTCCTTGAAGTGCCCCGGTCCTTTTTGTGAAAAGGAAGGATGGAAGCATACATCTATGTACCGACTGCCATGAATAGAATAAGTTGAAAGAGAAGAACAATTATCCAATTCTGAGAATCGATGATTTTGTTTGATCAGCTGGTTGGATTAACTGTGTATTCGAAGCTAGAATTGAAGTCCGGTTACTACAAATTGAAGATTATGGAAAGTGATATTCCCTAGAAAGCATTTAGTACGTGTTATGGACATTATGAGTTCACCATTATGTTGTTTAGGCTAACAATTGTGCCATCGTTATTCATAGATTTGATGCACGGAACCTTTTGAGTGTACCTGGACCATTTTATGATCCTCTTTATGGATGATATTTTGGTGTACTCTCAATCAGAAGAGTATCATACGAATCTTTTACGTGTTGTTCTGTAAACCCTGAGGAGGATTCAACTCTATGCCAAGTTCTCTAAGTGTGAATTTTGGTTGTCATCAGTGGCATTTCTTAGTCATGTGTCTAGTGTAGAGGGTATTGTTGTGGATCCGTCAAAGATAGTTGCAATATGAGAGTGGCTATTTTTGACTATTGTAGAGGAAGTCAGGAGTATCATTTGACTTGCCAACTACTATAGGCTCTTCGTAGAGAACTTTTCACACATATCTCTACCTCTCACTAATTTGACAAGAAAGGATCAGAAGTTTGATTGGATGCTAGAGTGTGCGCGAGCTTTCGAAGAGTTGAAGAGTCATCTAACCACGATGCCTATTTTGTGTTTGACATGTGGAACATAAGGCTATGTGATCTATAACAACGCCTAAAGGAGCAGCTTAGACTGCATTATTCTTCAATTCAAGAAGGTTATTGCATATGTCTCTTGCTAGTGGAAGGTGCATAAGAGAAATTATCCAGTCCACGACATTGAGTTAGCAACTGTGATATTCGTCCTTAAACTATGGTAACATTACTAATATAGCATGAAGATTGTCATCTTTATGGACCACAAGAGCCTAAAGTATCTATCGAATCAGAAGGATTTTAATATGTGACTGAGGAGGTGGATGGAGTTCCTCGGGGACTACACCTTCGAGATACATTATACTCCCAGGAAGGAAAATATTGTCGCAGATGTGTTAAGTCATAGGGCTCTAGCATATGCAAATTGGATACAGTTACATGATGAACATCTTATTCGTGACTTTAAGTCATTGGACATCTCTAGTGTGGATGGGAGAATAACTTGAATGCATGCTTGAACTGGACAAAGGTGCATTATGACCTCACAGACAAGATTCGCCGGACATTGTAGCTTGATGAAAGCATGAAGTGCTATATAGCTAAGACTGCAGATTGGTCAAATTCCTAGTTTTTTCTTAACAATGGTCATTTATGGAAAGACAAACTGTTGTGTGTCTCGAATGTTGGTACATTATGGGAGGAATTGATGTACGAGTCACATTTTACGAAGTAATCAGTCCACCTAGGGAGCACAAAGATGTTTAAGGATATGAAGAAATTATTCTGGTGGCCATGTTTGAAGAAAGACATAGCCCTCTATGTAGTGAAGTGTAGCACTGGCACACTTGTGAAGGCGGAATGTCAAAAGCCTGGATGTTTCCTAAAGTTGTTACCAATTTTGGAATTGAAGTTTGATGATATTTTAATGGATTTCATGCATGGTTTTCTTAGATCGCAACATGGGAACAATGCCGTTTGGTGATCGTAGATCACTTGATGACGATTTCATATTTCATTTCTAACCGAAGGGATGATTCAATGGAAAAATTTGGCAAAGATCTATGTTGATAACATAGTAAGATTGCACGGTGTACCCCATTGCATTTTAAGTGGTCTAGATCGGCGCTTTACATCGAATGATTCTAGGATAATATACAAATTGTTAGGTACCAAGCGGAAGTTCAATACCATCTTTCATCCAAAAATTTATGGTCAGACCGAGAGGTGATTTGGATAATGGAAGATATGCTCTATATATGCGCCTTAGATTTCGGCAAGAGGTGGGAGGACCATCTCTATATGATCACATTTTCCTACAATAACAGCTATCAAGCAAGTATACAAATGGCGCCCTTCAAGGCTTTATATGATAAGATGTGTTGTACTCCATTAGCTTAGGAGAAAATAGGAGAAACAAAACTTTTTAAACAGAAAGACATCAATGAGGTAAATTCGAGGATACGATTGATCCGGGAGCGATTGTTAATTTCTCAGGATAGGGAGATGAAGTACAGTAACACCAAGTACTGTGATGTTAAATTTGTTATTGGCAACTGGGTATATCTCAAAATCAAGCCTTTCAAGGGTGTATCAATGATTGGATGCTTGAAAAAGCTAAGTCTGAGATACCTTGGTCCATGTTGGGTATTGTATCCATAATAACCTAGATTTGTATAAAGTCACCCTTTAACTAAGATGAATTAAGTTATATTTGATGCCCTGTTTAAGTTTTGTTTTTACAGGATTTAATTGTCAAGTGTAGACCAATGTCAGTCAACAATGAGTCACCAAACAAAGGACCATATAATATAATCCCTCATTGTGTGATCCATGGTGTGATAAGACACTAGGAGGAAGTCATCCAGAAAGGATGATAAGGCCAGGTATGATAAGACAAAGGATTCTACAAGATGGCTAGGAAGGACTTCAGGAGGAAGTCATCCAGAAAGGATGATAAGCCAAGGTATGATAAGACACCTACTAAAGAGATAGTATGTTTTGGCTGCAGGAAACCTTGACATTTTCTCTCAGAATGTCCAGAGAACCAGAAGAAGGAGAAGAGAAGAGAGAAGGACTTCAGGAGCAAGCATTACAGCAAGCCCTCCTCCAGCAAGCATAAGAAGAAGGATAAAGGATTTGTAGCTGAAAGTTAGAGTGAAATAGAAGATGAATCTTCATCTTCAAGTTCCAGTAAAGAAGATGAGGAGGCAAAGGCAAAGGAAGTTTGCCTCATGGAAATTGATGCCAACAGTAGCAGATCAGATACAGATTAATCTGATAATGAAGAAAGCCTGTCAGCTGAAGATCAGGTATTAGCCTCTTATGATTTTGAATCTGATGAATTAAAATGTGAATTTAAAAATTTATGCTTAGATTTGATAAGATCTGAGAAGGAAATCAAACTTCTCAGAGAAAAAATTAAAAGATCAAGATGAAATCATTTCTGAAAATGCTAGCCTATCTAATGAACTGAAGTCTGCAAATGAACAAATCATCTTTCTGAAATCTGAACTTAGCAAAGCTAAGATACTGGAAGAAACATTAAATGGTAGAAGTTTAAAACTGTTAGATATAACCAGTACATTAAATACTAGAACTAATAACTGTATATTAGGGTTAGGAGCTTTATCTAGTGAACCAATTCTAATTCAGAAGAATAACCCGTCAAAACTAGTAAATTTTATATTTGATAAAGGCAAGAAAAACACTGATAAAGTCAATAAGGTTAATGAAGTCCTTAAACAAATTGAAACTAAGAATGAACTTAAAAAACAAAAGAATAAGAAAAGTAACAATGTTTAGCAGTTATCGACGAACTCAAATCGACGATACATGAACAGATCGTCGACCTCAGAACGACGATCTCTGAATGCAAACTTCAGTAATAATCAATCATTATTCTACGATCGATGATATCAGTATGGTTCGTCGACCAGAGATCGATGATTATGGTGCCCCAAGAATGAATACCTTCATTCTTCGAGCGGAGATCGATGATCTCATCCAACATCGTCGAGCTCAGGTCGACGATCCAACCAGAAATCATCGATCCAAGATCTTAACAACAGAAACTTAAAATCTAAAAATAATTTTGACCCTTTTAGTCAATGGATAATACCACCAAGAAGATATCATCCTAAATGTCACAAAGATCAACCTGAATATTCTTACATTTCCAGTTACAGTTATATAAATCAACAAGGACCCAAGGTTACCTGGGTCAAGAATAACTAAATATTTTATTTGTAGATGAAGAGCTGTCCAGGTGACAATCAAGTATGGTATCTGGACAGTGGTTTCTCCAAGCATATGACTGGGAACAAGGAAAGCCTACTCAACTACAAGTCTAAGTTAGTACCAAAGGTAATCTTTGTAGACTCAAAGTGTGGACAATCTGAAGGCTATGGATAAATAAGGATTGGAGCAGTTACATTCAACAAAGTAACCTATGTAAGAGGACTCAAGCATAACCTCATCTCCATAAGTAAATTATGTGATGAAGGTTATCAGGTACACTTCAATCCAACTGCCTGTACTATTTCTAATAAAAAGAAACAAACTGTTTTAATTGGGAATAGACAAGGAAACATATATGTAGTTGATTTTCTTTCTGCCAATTCAGATATCTGTCTACTTTATATTATAAGTAATCAGAATTATTTATGGCATAAAAGACTAGGGCATGTTAATATGAAAAACATTGCTAGGCTATCTAAAGACAACCTTGTGAGAGGTTTACCATCTAGCCCCTACAAGAAGGAAGGCCTCTGCAGGGCTTGTCAACTAGGCAAGCAAACTAAATCTAGTTTTAAATCAGTAAAAAAAAGTGATTCACCTAGGATCTTGTACTTGATGCACATGGATCTTTTTGGACCCATAGCTGTACAAAGCCTGGGAGGGAAATCCTACACTTTAGTCATTGTGGATGACATCTCAAGGTTCACTTGGGTGTTCTTTTTGAGATCTAAGTCAGATACCTTTAAGGATCTTATAGATTTTCTCAGGACCATACAGATTGAGTACTCTACTCATGTTGCATTTATCAGAAGTGATCATGGTACAGAGTTTGAGTCTCTTCTTATGCATGAGTTCTGTGAGAAGGAAGGTATCAGGCACTATTTCTCAGCTCCTAGAACTCCCCAACAGAATGGGGTAGTTGAAAGGAAAAATAGGACACTGATTGAAGCTACATGAACATTACTTACAGATGCTTACATGCCCCTATCCTTTTGTGCATAGGCTGTAAGCACAGCAAAATATGTACTGAATAGAAGTCTGATATATAAACTAAAGAATAGGACTCCCTATGAATTACTTAAAGGAAAGAAACCTAAAATCACATATTTTAAAGTATTTGGCTGTATTTGTTATATACATAATAATGACAAGAGATATATTAGAAAGTTTGAAGCTAAGGCTGAAGAGGGAATTTTTCTAGGATATTCCCAAGTAAGCAAAGCTTATAGGGTATTTAACAAATCATCCCTGAAAATTGAGGAATCAGTTCATGTTACCTTTGATGAGACTAACATATTTTACAAGGAGAAAAACATTTCTACCAATAGTACTTTGCAGGTATCAAAATTGTGTGAGAATTTGGATGATCTATACCTTACCCCAGAGCTGAATCACATCCTCCTCCACAATTAGTAGCAGAAGATGATTGTGATGAAGAAACTGCGGAAGCAGTTCAACTTCCTTCAATAGTTGATGTAATTCCACAAGAGGAATTAAATCAAATAACTGTTGCTGAACTAACTCCACCTAATGATCTTGTCACACTTAGAGATCACCCTATATCCCAAGTGATTGGAGACATAACAGCAGGTGTATAGACAAGGAATTAACTCAACCAAGAACTGATGCATGCCCGTTTCCTCTCTCAAGTTGAACCTCAAACCATAAAAGATGCTGAGCAAGATCCCCAATGGATTATTGCTATGCAAGAGGAACTCAACAAGTTTGAGAGATGTAGAGTTTGAGATTTGGTTCCAAGACCCCAAGACTACCCAGTCATTGGAACCAAATGGGTATACAGAAACAAGCTGCATGCCCAAGGTATGATTGTGAGGAACAAGGCTAGGCTTATTGCTCAAGGTTATAGGAAAGAAGAGGGAATAGAATATGACCAAACATTTGCACCAGTTGCAAGATTAGAGGCAATAAGAATATTTCTTTCATATGCTGCCAACAAGAAGTTTAAAATCTATCAGAAGGATGCGAAGAGTGCCTTTCTTAATAGAGTACTAAAGGAAGAAGTCTATGTTGAACAACCTCCAGGTTTCATCTCTCAAACCCATCCTTATCATATTTTTAAGTTGCATGAAGCCCTCTATGGTCTAAAGAAAGCTCCAAGAGCTTGGTATGAGACTTTAGCTAGCTTTTTAATAGAGCATAAGTTCATTAAAGGCATTGTAGATAAAACATTGTTCAGTAGACATCATAAGGATCAAACCTTGTTAGTACAAAAAATATGTGGATGATATTATATTTGGGTCTACTGATCCCAAATTATGAAAGAGGTTCTCTTACCTCATGCATTCAAAATTTGAGATGAGTAGCATGGGTGAGCTCTCCTACTTCCTTGGTCTCCAAGTGAAGCAGCTCCCTGATGGCATCTTCGTTTCCCAGGCTAAATATACTAAAGAGCTTATTAAAAAGTTTGGGATGGCTGATGCCTCAGCAAAGAAAATACCTATGGATATAAATGATGTAATAGACTCTGATACACATGGGAAACCTGTGGATCAGAAATTATATAGGGGCATTGTTGGGTCCCTACTATACCTTAGAGCTAGCAGGCCTGATATTATGTTTTCCACATGCCTTTGTGCTAGGTTCCAGGTGAACCCTAAAGAATCTCATATAATTTTTCTACAAAGGATTTTAAGATATATAAAGGGTTGTCCTAGTCTAGGTCTCTAATATCCTACAGAGTCAGAGTTTGAGTTAACTGGATACTCAGATGGTGATTTTGCTGGATGCAGAGTGGACAGAAAGAGTACCTCAGGAACTTGCCCGTTCCTTGTTATAAGATTAGTGTCCTGGTTTTGCAAGAAGCAATCATCAGTGTCCACATCAACTGCTGAAGCAGAATATATTACAGCTGGCAGTTGTTCCCAAATGCTGTGGATTCAAAACCAACTCTTGGACTATGGGTTCAACTTAAATAAATCAACTCTACTATGTGATAACACAAGTGCTATTGCCATAGCAAAAAATCCAGTCCATCACAGTAGGACTAAACATATAGACATTAGACATCATTTTATTAGAGAGTGTGTAGACAAAAACAAAATTAAACTTGTCTATATCTACACTGATTTGCAAAAAGCTGACATATTCACCAAACCCTTGGATGAAAGAAATCACTTATTCTTTATAAATCAGCTTGGAATGATCAATGGAGAAGACTTAGTTTAGTTTCTGTCTGCACTCAAAGAACTCTTCAAATTTCGTCAATCTGAGATCGACGAACTCCCTGTTAGTAAAGTTAGTTTCGTCGACCTGAGATCGACGAACCTACTTCAGGAAACTTTCGTCGAACGGAGCTCGGCAAAATGAATTCAACCCTTTAGACTGAGATCGACGAATTCTTTAACTACAAATTATTTCGTCGACCTCAGATCGAAGAACTATTTCTTTTAGTGGAATGGAGTTTGTCGTTTCATATTCCGAAAAACCTTATATTTAGGTTTTCTTCGACCTCCGTCCCACGCTTTCAGTTCTCTTGCACTTGATCATCATTTTCTCTTACAGGTGCTTTCATGGCGATTCCCGTAGGAACTCTAGTGGCAATGAAATTTGATACTGGTTTCGATCTGGACTTCGACTATTTTCAGTACTCAGACCCCATCTTCCTTAATATTCTACAATTACTTGAAGAACAACAGTTGATGACTCTGATCTCCACCCGCATTAAGATATCAGGAACAAAAATCAGGGAATGGGTTTATACAGCGACTAAAGAGGAGAATTTGATGATTGGAACAATCACGGGTAACGCTGTCTCTCTTACCCCCGATATTTTAACTGAAATTTTTGGATTAAGTAATGGTGATGAAGAACTGGAGATAGATTCGGAGGAGTTCTATATAATGCTTAACATGATGGGGTATTCGGGACAAACCCCCAATAAGTTGCTCAAGAAACATCCGTCAACCGAGTACAAATTTCTCGCAGATATTGTTGGGAAGGTGTTGCTAGGTAAGCACACCGCACATGACTACATAACCAGACATCAGTTTCTGGTCATGTGCGCTATAGTCAATAAAAAGACAGTGAACTTGGCACAAATATTATTTGATCTGATTAAAAATAAAAATAACAAAAAGGAGGTTTGTTTTGGAAGGGTCATAGGGATCTTCCTTAAGGAAAAGGCTGCTAAATCACTAGTCTCCCCGACCATATTAATTAATGCTAGCAAGAGACTCACTTGTGCCTTGTTTAGCAAGTGGGAGAGGACCATCACTAAGCCAGCCAAGGCTCCCTCCTCTTCCACTAGAACTTCAGAAAGTACAAGGGTTATACCAGCCTCTCCCCACCCCACTGAAGGGATCCCCTCCAACCCTCCACCACCTCCAGCCCCTCAAGTTCTATCCCAACTAGCAATTTAACCAACCCCACATTCCACTACCATTATAGTCCATACCCCTACACCATCAGCAACCCCTATTCCTTCCTCTCCTACACACATACCATCCAATCCTCCCTCCCCCCAGCCTGATACATCTGTACGTACACCACCCCAATCTCCTCTTCCATCTCATCTTGCTGATATCCCCCACACCAACCTCTCATCACTCCCATCCTTCAACCTATTATCATCTCCACTGAACATTCCCTCTCCTCTAAATGACTCTCCCCTATACACTCAAATCCCACCTCCACCACCACCTCTAACTTCCCCAGCACCTACCATATCCACTCAACAAACCACTGCCCTAACCTCTACCTCCCCACACTTAGATTCCTCTGTTGTCACCCCACTCATTACCATCCTCACACCCCTCCTCCAATCCCTCATAGCGGAAGCTATCTCTCCACTTGCTGCCTCTATCTCCTCTCTAGCTACCCAAATCTCTACCTAAACTACTGCTCCCTCTTCTGTTGGGGGTCTGGCTTCAGTTCCTACTGAAACTAGGCAGGGGGAGATACTTCATGAAGAAGTAGCAACAGTTGCAGCAGCAGCAGAAGAACTAGTTGAACAGGATATATACACAATAGTAGTAGAAGCAGAAGTAGCAGAAGTAGAAGCAGAAGCCGCAGTTGTTTATAATGATTCTCTTGATAGTGATTCTTTTGATTTCTTACAGTTTATAGATTCAGATATCGATTTAGATGATCAGGTCTCTGAAACTGTTAGTGATTTCATTATAAATCCAATAGTTGACCTTATAAAACTGTTAAGACTTTTTGATACAGTTTATTTGAGCTTTCCTCCAGAGGACCACACTAAGCCATCATTGGCTATAATTCCATATACCTCACCAATAAGCCCTAAAGTTGTCAAACAACTCAAAGCCAGTTTTGTAACCCCTGCCATTCCATCCTCTCCAATAATTGTTTCAACCATTGTATCATCCCCCTAGCTCCAGTTTTTGTAATGGATGACTCTCCCATGCATGATCTAGATGCCTTGATCATGGATGACATTGAGGAAGAGAATAAATCAGCTGCTATAAGAACTGATGTACATGCTTCTCCAGTTTCCCCTCCAGCTTCTTCAAAGACAGAAAAGAAAACAATCTCTGATGACACAATAAGAGAGATTAATGCTATGTATGACAATCCTCAGCCTTATGATGATGATGATGATGATGATGGTTCTGATGAGGACCCAAAGAGGAAGAAAATCTAAAGGAAAAGGAAATCTCCTCCACCATCTGCCCCAAAACCCAATCCAGCAAATGATACTCCCTATTATATTCTGCAAAACATAACTCCATACAAAGGGATGCCAGCTTGGATGTGGCTATCTAAAAATGAGCAAAAAGGAAAGGAAGAAGAACAGAAGATATTCTCCTCCCCCACAGAAATTCAAGAGAGGTCCTCCTCCTCCTCCTGCCGCTGGTGCTTCAGGGACTACTTCTCAAAGGTCAGATGCAACCTCTAGGCCTACATCCTTCACCAGAACTTATCAAAGGTAGGAAAGGCCATCTAGACACCATTCCCAAGGAAGCAGCCATCAAAGGAATATAAGTTCTACAAAGCAAATAAAGGAGGTAGTCTATCAAAAACCAGAATTTTCTCCTCCCAAACAACAAGCTCAACAAAGAATGTATACAAAATCTCATAAGCATAAAGGAAAATATAGTGAGACTGTATCTCTAAAGTCTATATATACACAGAGTGATGAAAGCCAAACAACAACAAATTTCCAAGCACAGTCCACTCAATTCAGGCCTGTTACGAAGCTACCCCCTCAAGATGATCAATCATCTATCAGTCAGGATGTTGATCCCAACTTAGGGATGGCTAGGCTCCAAGAGTTAATTGGTCTGTCATAAATTAAGAAGGCTAGAGAAGAAGGAGAAGATCCAACTAAGTTTACTACTATGTCTTCATACAGAGAGAAAGTGCTGGATAGTCTTCAAGTAAGCAAGAAAGTGTTTAGTCCTGCAGAATATATGGACATACACCCAGAGGTTGTAGTACCGAGAACCTCCACCCTAATAGTGATTGGAGCAGCAGATATGTACATGTCAAAGAAAGAAGCTGCTAATCCTGAAAAGGAAATCATTTTTACTCAGCCTAGAGATATATGCAAAGGAGCAGAGAAACAGAAGAAATCGAGCCTAAACTCCTATGTGTCTGGTATACTTTTGAAAAAAAGTGTTCTATGATACAAAGCTAACTGTGTAAATATATCTGCTGCATATATATTATTTCATTCTCTGCCAGATATATATTTTCTTGCTTTGCACATTTTCTTTTATCATCGAGTCTGTAAATAGTGACCTCACCTAAATAGGGGGAGATTGTTAGATCCCTAGTTGGATTTGGGCTAGGTTCACTAAGTCAGGATATGACCCAACATGTATAGCCATGGTCATGGTTGTGTCCTAGAGTCTAGGTCAAGTCCTTAGAGTCAACAATACAAAGGACCAGTCTCCAACACTGCCAGAGTCTCAAGACTTGGAGAAAATTTAAGACTTAGAAAAAGAGTTCTACGTTCGTCGATCTCAGGTCGACGAAATTCGTGCTGAGCTCAACGAACTCAGACACAATTCTCTAAGCTGAGCTTGACGAACATGGTTCTTAGATCGACAAACTCTGGACAAAGTGACAACACTTCTAAGTCAAACTTCGGTCGACAAACTTTGAGCTTCAGCTAGACAAACTCTGTTCTCTGATCCTAGATCGACTAATCAGATGTTTCAACACTCAACACCAGAGAATATCACACTCAATGCCTGGATAATGATTCAACATTCAATGCCAGAGAACATCACAGTCAACGCCAGAATGATGATTCAACACTCAACGCCAGAGAACATCACACTCAACGCCAGAATGATGATTCAACACTAAGCACCAGAAAACAGTCTAAGTCCAGAATCAAAACTCAGGTCGACTATCTTGGACCTCAGCTAGACAATATTAGTTCTCAGGTCTCAGGTTGATGATCTTGGACATCAGATCGGCGAACTTGGTGCACAGAATAGGAAAGTTGTCAAGCAGCAGTCAGCCATTCTGAGGATGACAAACCTGGAGCTCAGCTCGACGAACTTGGATCTCAGCTCAACGAACTATGGACTCAGGTCGACGAATCCAGACTTGGCTGTTTCCCTTTTTTGTTCCTATTTTATTTCAATGATTTCTGAGTAATTAAGTCTCTAATATTCTCTGAATATTACCGTTAGACAAGAGCATTAATTATGGTCTTCATAAGGATTATTGCATGCCATTTTTCTAAGGGGCAGTTGGGCAATCAAATCAATGCCAAATAATTCCAAGGCCGTCAGCATTAATTGTAGGAAGAATTTCAAAATTCAAATTGACTTCCACATGGAAAATATAAAGATATAGGTTTCCCTTCTTCCTGTAGAACATACAACACACAAGACAGAAGAGTAATAAAAATACAAAATACTCGAGACACAGAAAATCAATCAGTCAAGAAATCAACTAATGCTAGACCAGAAGAAGAACAAATTTATGAAGAAGAAGAATAATTATCCAAATCAAGAGTCTTATTCTGTCATTCTCTCAGGAATCTTCAATAGGACAACTACTACTGCTTCTGTCAAGAAGTTCCTGAAGTTCTTCTTGTTGAAGTTGAAAGCTTGAAGGCCTATCATCCTAAAGCAAAGCTCCATTTAATCCTGAATAAACTCAGTATCTCAGGGGGAGCTTTTGTCACCATAAAATCCACAAGTCTTCTCAGTTGTTTGAGAAAGAGAAGACACCATCACTCTCTCACCCCCTCAGTAAAAAGGGTTCTCTACTCCCTTCAAAAGTGATTCCTGGTTGCAAGTCTCCTAACCAAAAGACTTGAGGTTTGGTTTTTGAGCATCTTACCAAAAGCTCATTGGTGGCAGTCACCTGAACAAAAAGCTGAGTGGATTCCTACCAGGGTGGTAGATGAGTGGATTTACCCAGGTTGGGGAACCACTTTAAAGTTCTTGTGTTGTCTGGTTGCCATTTTTCTTTTGTTCTTGCTGTGGCTGTGTTAGTTAGGATACTGTTATTTTTATTAGTCTAATCTGCTGTGCTGTGATATATCACCCAAGTTTTAGAACAAGGTATCTTGTTCAGCAAAAAGTTTTAATAACCAGATATACTTTATTCACCCCCCTCTAGAGTATATTAGATCTAACCCTCACTTTCAATTGGTATTAGAGGAGAGTTCTTTTGGTTGTACAAGCTAACCCTTGAACTAAAGATCCTAAGTTAGATCTTTCCCTATTTGTGTTAGATTCACAAAAACAGCATGGCCCAGAACAAGGATTATGCAAACAACAGACCTCCAGTGTGCAATCTGAACAAGTTTGCCATCTGGAGCAAGAATAAAGCTTTATATGAATTCCATTGATGAAGATATCTACAATTCTATTTTTACAGGTCCCCCTCAAGCTTCAAGCTCAACAACATCAACCAGCAACAATGCTGTTCCACCACCTGAGTGGACTGAGGCTCAAAAGAAGGCCAAGATTGCTGATGCCAAGACAATGAATATATTGGCCCAAATAATGTCAGATGACATTTTCCTGAAGGTGGCTGAGTGCACATCAGCCAAGGCTATTTGGGATTCCCTAAATCAAATGGTGGCTGGATCTGCTGATGAAAGAAAATACAGAAGATCAAATCTCATATCCTAATATGAGAACTTCAAGAAGGAGGAAGCAGAATCAGTGGCTGATATGTACAATAGGTTAAGCTCAATCATCAATGAGCTCAAAACCTTGGACAAGGAAATCACCCTCACTGAGATGAATGAAAAGATTCTTATGTGCTTCCCAAGCTTATTGGATTCAAGGATTTGGCCCATCAAGGAGGCCAAAAGCCTAAATGAGATTTCCACTGAATCTATTTTAGGAAAGTAAAAGTCGTATGAACAGCTGATCAAGACCAGAGAAGCTGCTGAGCAAAGAACACCTCAACCAGCAAGGAAGGAGCATAGCCTTACATTCAAGGCTGCTGAGGAGACTGATGTTCCATCTATAAATGAAGATCTAATGTCCAAGATCGTCGACCTGAGACCTGAGAACTTATATCGTCTAGCTGAGGTCCAAGATAGTCGGCCTGAGTTTTGATTCTGGACTTAGACTATTTTCTTGTGCTGAGTGTTGAATCATCATTCTGGCATTGAGTGTGATGTTCTCTGGCATTAAGTGTTGAATCATCATTCTGGCATTGAGTGTGATGTTCTTTGGCTTTTAGTGTTGAATCATCATCCTGGCGTTGAGTGTGATATTCTCTGGTGTTGAGTGTTGAAACATCTAATTAGTCGATCTGGCATCAGAGAACATAGTTCGTCTAGATGAAGATCTAAGTTTGTCGACCGAAGTTTGACTTAGAAGTGTTGTCACTTTGTCGAAAGTTTGTCGATGTAAGAACCAAGTTCGTCGAGCTCAGCTCAGAGAATTGTCTCTGAGTTCGTCGAGCCAAGCATGACTTTTGTCGACCTGAGATCGACGAACGTAGAACTTTTTTTCGAAGTCTTGAATTTTCTGTAATTCTTGAGTCTCTGGCAGTGTTGGAGACTGTTCCTTTGTATTTTTGACTCTAAGGACTTGACCTAGACTCTAGGACACAACCATGACACTGGCTATACATGTTGGGTCATATCCTGACTTAGTGAACCTAGCCCAAATCCAACTAGGGATCCAACATAAAATGAGTCACCAAACATAGGACCATACAATGTAATCCCTCATTGTGTGATCCATGGCGTTGACTCATGTGTAGCCTCTCTATTGGGATCCACTTCATTTTCAAGCACTAAACTTGTAGGAGAAAGACTAGTTGCTGATTTCATTGAAGAAAGAATATTTTCAGAAAGCAGAATTTTTCGAAGTATTTTACTCGACTAATAACCTTAGTACTCAAGTAGAGTCATAATAAGTTCTCGAATAAGCTGAGTCAAGCACTCGAAAACTAATGTAATTCTCGAGAAGTTGTGATGTTAGTTCTCGAGAAGATGCTTAGTACTCGAGTACAACTCTGCTTGATCTCGAGTAATCAGTTTGGTCCAGCTCAAAATTTTGCTAAGTAAAATACTCGAGAAGTTAAGTTAAGTACTCGAGAAGGTAAGGTTAGCACTCGAGAAGTCTAAGGCTTAAAGCGTTGAGAGTGCTTTGTCTCGAGTAGTAGAAATATCTCTCGGGAAAATTAAGTTAAGTTCTCGAGAAAGACTTACTGTACTCGAGAAGAAGTTATTTAGTTCTCGAGTAAAGTCTAAGTCAAAAAGCGTCGAGAGAGAGACTTGACTCAATGCCTTCTGGCAATCTTCACTCGAGTAGTCCTATCTGTTCTCGAGAAGTTATCTATTAGTTCTCGAGTAACGTAAGCTAGTTCTCGAGTAAAGTACTTTATATCTAGACTAGCCAGACCAGAAATTTCCTTAAGTACTTCTTATCGAGAACCTTGTAGTTGCTTTCTCGAGAACCAGACATTGTTCTCGAGTAGTCTTATCTTCACTTGAGAACAGAAAATCGATTTCTTCTGAAATTTCGCTAAGTCTGACGGGACGTGTTTTTAAATTAATCTCCATGACAATTGGTCCACGAGTAATGTCATTTATGATTATGACCGTTAGTCTATTCCTATAAAAGGTGTAATCATATTCTACTAACCCTAACAGAGAAATAAGAATTCTGAATCGTATTTATTCTTTTTAAGTTGAGAAGAACCGCGCCGCAGTTCATCGTCTTCATCGCTTCAGATCTTCTCGATCCTAAAGATTCAGACAAGAAGAATCAACAGATCAAGCAATTTCGATCGCTGCAAATCTCTTTCTTGATCGTGGTGATTCTAAGTTCTCAGATCCAAGCATTCTCATATATATTCCTCGACTTTTCTGAAAGGGCTATTCAATTTTTCAAGAAGGAAGAAGCCGAGATTCTATCAGATTTCTGAAGACAAGTTTGTATATTTATTTTTAAATCATTTTATTCTTGTAGGAGATTTTGTCTCCGAGTTTGTAGGAAGTTTTCTTCCCAGTGTAGATCCATTTTTGTGGATCGAGTTGTAGGAGCATTGCTCTGAGTTGTAGGATTGGTTCTTAATTTGAGGAAATAGTGAAGTAGCCGAGTCTAGCGTGTTGCTAGATCGGTGAGGTGGAGAGTGGACGTACCCAAGATTGGGGAACCACTATATATCTGGTGTACTTTGTGTTGTGTATGCTTGTTTTCTATGCTTCGCTCGTTCAAATTTTTATTCCACAAAAGACGCAGACCTCGCCTATTAACCCCCCCTCTTGGTGATTTAGGTAGACAACTAAAAACATCAATTGATATCAGAGGGAGGTTGTTCATCAAAAAGGTTAACACCTTGAACATATCTCCTCCTAGTTGTATTTAGAAGATTTAAGCATGGACAGAGTTAAGGATTTTGCAAAGCTTCCTCTGTGCACAAAGAACAATTTGCTATGTGGAAAGAGAGGATAAAGTTCTTCATGGAAGTTGTAGATCCAAGGATCTTCATGATTGTGGAAGAAGTACCTAATGTCCCAATGATAGCCTCTACCATTGATCTAACTAAACAAGTTTCAATGAAACTGATGGATCTTGATAAAGATGAGATTGCACTTGTCTCCTTAGAAAATAAAACCAAAAATATCATCGCAAGTGCAGTCGATGGTTCAATGCTGCAGAACTTGATTCACTGCCAATCCGCTAAGGAAATGTGGCAGCTCTTATCGTCTTGATGGAAGACACTGAAGAAGTTAGGGATGACAGAAGATCCCTTCTAAATCAAAAATATGAAGCATTCCGACAAAGTCTCAAGGACTCTATTGTAGATACCTTTGAAAGTTTCTTCAAGATCGTCAACGGCCTAAGAGTCTATGGCCGAGTCTTCACCAATGGAGAACTGAATGATAAGTTCTTGAGATACCTGACTAAGGAATGGGATAACATGGTTTGTGCTATCCTGGAATTTGGAAGATAGCATAGACTTACCTGCAAAATCTCTTCGGAAAGCTTATGTCATGTGAGCTGCAAATCAATTCAAGAAAAGCTGAAGAAGAGAAGAATAGGTCTTCATCTAAGGAGAAGTATGTCGCTCTAGAGGTAGACACATCAAGGATGTCTAAATCTACATCACCTGCCCCAGCATTGGATGAAAGTTAAGAAGAAACTTCAGAGCCAAGCACCTCAGGCTCTGAATTATCTGAAGGAGAGTTTTCTCTTCTTTCAAGATAGTTCAAGAAGTTCTTGAATAAGAAGAAACAATGGAAAGGCAAGGATGCCTCATACAGAAGATCGCGTTACGATGGTGATCGCTACAAGAAAGGCTCAAGTTGCCAGGACAGGTATGATTCTAAACAGAACAAACATCTTTCTACTGACATAGTTTATTATTGTTGCAATAAGCCAGGACACGTCATAGCAGTCTTCCCTCATAAGAAGGAGGGTGGAGGAAGAGATGAAAAGAAAACTTATTATAATAAGAAGAAGACTAAAAGAAGCCTAGTTGTTAAGAAGGGCAAGACCCTCAGTGTCACAGACTCATCTGAGTCTAGTGATGAGGAGGAAGCCTACTTTGGGCTCATTGCACACACAGATGAAGAAGAAGAGCCCCAGTTCACTGGGAAGGTAAAATCACATACCCATCTCTCTGAATCAAATGTTTCTGACCATGATCATGAGGACTGTTCGTCTGATGATGAATCTGAACTCATGATTCGATATAAGGAGTTGATCAAAGCCTACGACAAATGTCGTAGAGTTTCAAGAGATCAAGCCAAGGAGATTACATCTCTTAAGGATGAGGAGAGCACTTTGAGAAATGAGGTTGCTAAGATGGACTCACTCAAAAAGGAAGCCCATTTGGAAATCGACGTATACAAAAAGGCTCTCTAGCATCAAGAACTGAAAGAGAAAATCATCAAGGAGTTGGAAAAACAACTTGACGTTGAAAATAAACTTGTTGAAAGTTTCTCGAATCCCAAGACAGTTCTTCCACTTGTTGCTTAGTTCTCTGCTCAGGCTAAAGGTGCTGGCTTAGGCCATATGGCTTGTCCTAGTAAATATTTTAGGAGAAATAAAGCCCAAAGGAGAAATAAGGCCGCCAAGAAAGCTATAGCAGAGAAGAAGGGGAAAGCTCCTCTAGACCAAACTTCATTTAGGAAGGTTATCTTTTTGACAAATAAGTTTGATCTTGATTCATCCTATGGTCACCTTGCTAGGCCTACTTATGTAGAGCCCAAATCTCGGTACCAAGGATGGACTCATCCGCAAAACTTTGGTGAGAGTGTCTTCAAGACACCTTATGAGGAGATCACTCTTCAGAGCTATGAACCTTATTATCATTATCACAACATCAAGAAAGCTCCAAATGAAAAATCTGTTGTTGAAAAGCCTATCATAGAGAAGAAGTCATGTGAATTCCATCACCATGAAGCTTCTACTTCCAATTCTACTACCCCTGCTAGACCACAATTGCAAAAGGTCAAGTAGGAGATCATTAGGGAAAGATACAACAGATTTGATTGTTGGTGTTGTGGCAAGTTTGGTCACTTTGCCATGGATTGCTGGTTTAACCCCATGTATTATGAAACTCCTCAAGTTAATAATGTGAGAAAGACCACTCATAATGTTAACACGCGTAGGGGGAGTATGCTTACAAGAGACCAAGGACCCAAACCAGTTTGGGTTCCTAAGGCAACTTGATTCCATTTTTGCAAGAATGTCCAAAGGCCGCCAAAAATCCCATCTATAATTTGGATAGTGGATACTCTTGGCATATGATCGGAACTAGAAGCCTTCTCCAGGATTACTCTTTAGTCATGAACGGGCCAAAGGTCATCTTTGGAGGTTCTGACAGAGGGATTACTAAAGGCTATGGTATGATCACTAATGGTAGTGTATCCTCTTCTGATGTGACTTATGTTGAGGGATTAGAACACAATCTTATAAGCATAAGCCAGCTCTGCGATAAAGGATACATCATAGAATTTCATGAAGACAAGTGTTTGATAAAATCGGTAGATAATTTAGAAATGATTTTATCAGGCACTCATAGTAAGAATATCTTTTGTTTAAATTTTATTTGCATAGACTCTTCTACGCCAGTGTGCTTTTTAGCAAACGGTAGTGCATCTCTTACTGACCAATGACACAAGAGATTAGCACATATTAATTTCAAAACTATTAATAAATTATTTTCTCTTAATTTAGTACGTGATGTTCCAAATGTCAAGTGCATTAAAGATAGATCTTGTCACGCATGTGTAAAAGGCAAGCAAATAAGGGCTACCTTTAAAAGCATTATTGGCAAAAATTCTAATAGGTGTTTACACGTACTTTATATGGACTTGTTCGGTCCACTAAAAATTAGAAGTTTGGGAGGTAAGGATTATACATTGGTTATTGTTGATGATTACTCTTGCTTTGCGTGGGTGTTCTTTCTAAAACACAAGTCAGATACCTTTGATATCTTTACGAATTTTGTCAAGCAAGTCTAGAATGAATACAACTGCTTTGTTGTCAAAAATCAGAAGTGAAAATCGAACAGAGTTCAAATCTGGGGCCATGAAAGAATTTTGTGAAATCTTAGATATCTTTCATGAGTTTTCCTCTCCTCGAACTCCTTAACAGAACAGAGTTGCTAAGAGAAGGAATAAAACACTCATAGAGGCTTGCAGGACTATGTTGAGTGATGCCTCACTATCGGAATATTTCTGGGCTGAAGCCGTCAACACTGCATGTCACGTGAAAAATAGAGCACTCATAAACTAGAACCATAATAATACACTTAACGAACAACTAAAGGGCAGGAAACCGACTATTTCATACTTTAAAATCTTTGGTAGTAAATTCTTCGTACTTAATAATGGTAAGTATCACACCACTAAATTTAGTGAAAAGAGATTTGAAGGTATTTTCGTAAGATATAGTAGCCATATTAAGGCATATAGGATTTTCAATAAGAAAACCGTGGTTGTAGAAGAATCTATTCATGTTGTATTTGTTGAGATGAGCTTACTGCAAAGCAGTTCTTCTAGTGTGTTCATTGAAGATGCAGGTTCATGACTGAAGTAATTGAGCTTGGATGAGCAAGTTAAGGAAAAAGATCAAGAGTTCATCATGATCACCACTCCAACCCCTATTGGAGAAGATGATCACCATGATGAATACACCATCCAAGTTAATGAAGTCACCCAAGGGATAGAAGAATCTCCAGATGCAAGGAACCTAGAGCTCAAACACTTGAAGGATCACCCAATTGATCAAATCATCGTAGATCCCCGGTACGGTGTCAGAACTCGTAGAGGTACAACTAATGAAAAATTATATTTGAGCTTTCTCTCACAGGTTTAACCAAATAAGTTTGAGGAAGCAAACTCAGACGCATCTTGGATAATTGAAATGGAATAAGAATTGAACCAATTCAAGCATTGCAAAGTCTAGAAGCTTGTTCCAAGACCCAAAGGTAAGAACTTCATCGGAACCAAGTGGGTCTACAAAAACAAGATGTACTAAGATGGAATAATCATAAAGAATAAGGCCAGACTCATCGCTAAAGGATACCGACAATAAGAAGGAATCAACTTCGACCAGATGTTTGATCTAATGGCAAGGCTGGAGGCAATCATGTTATTCCTAGCCTATGCTGCACTTAAGGGCTTCACTGTCTATCAGATGGACGTGAAGTCGGCCTTCCTTAATGGTGACATAAAGGAAGAAGTGTATATGGAACTACCCCACGGTTTCGTTTATTCTAACATTCCTAATCATGTTTATCATTTATTTAAAGCATTATATAGTTTGAAAAAATCTCCTCAAGCTTGGTATGAGACGTTGTCTAGCTCTCTTCTTGAGAACAAGTTCACAAGGGAAAATATAGATAAGACATTATTTCTTAGGGAAACAAAAGGAAAGATTTTGCTAGTGCAAATCTTTGTCGATGATATTTTTTTTGGCTCTACTGACGACAACCTCTGCAAGAATTTTTCAAAACTTATTCAAGGGAAGTTTGAAATGAGCAGTATGGGAGAGCTGAAGTATTTCTTAGAACTTCAGGGGAAACAATCTGAAGATGAAATTTTCATATCTCAGAAGAATTTCACCAAGGAGTTAATTAAGAAATTTGGAATGGAGAGCGCAACCTTTATGAGGACTCCAATTGGTTCAGCTATGTATCTAGACAAGGATGAGAAAGGGAAACCTTTTGATAAAATCAAGTACAGAAGCATAATTAGAACCTTGCTCTATCTTACTGTGACTAGACCAGAAATAATGTTTTCAACAAGTATATGTGGTAGATTTCAAGCGAACTGTAAGTAATCTCACTATATTTCCGCAAAGCGGATCTTGAGATACCTTAAAGGTAAACCAAATCTTGGCTTATGGTACCCAAGAAGTAATGATAGCGAACTAATTGGTTTTTCAGATGTAGATTTTGTAGGAAGTAAAGATGATAGGAAGAGCACTTCTAGGACTTTTCAATTCATAAGAAGAAGGATCATCTCCTAGAGTAGCAAGAAGAAGAATTGTGGCACAATTTCAACAGCCAAGTCAGAGTATATCTCTGCAGGCAGTTGTTGTGCACAACTACAATGGATAAAGAACCAGTTTGAAGATTACAACATGAAGTTCCAAAATATTCCAATGTTTTGCAACTCTTCCAATGCAATTGCAATCACCAACAACCCAGTCTCTCACAGCAGGACAAAGCACATAAAGTAGAGGTATCACTTCATCTGGGAGCATGTGGAGCATGGAGACATCAACCTCCAGTATGTCCCAATTGACAGGCAAGTTGCAGACATTTTTAAGAAGCTGCTGGACGAGGGCAAGTTCTCATTCTTCAAAACAGAACTTGACATGCTACACAAGGAAGAATAAAGAAGGAGGACTCACAACATAGCTCAAGGATAAAGCACCACTTCAAAAAAAAATTCAGAATTTCTTAAGTTTTGACTTCATTTCTCAACTAAGACCATTACTACTCGAGTACTAACTTGAACCACTCGAGAGACAAGTCTACCTCTAGAGAACTACTTCTCGAGTAATAAGACACTTCTCGAGAACTTCGGATTACTACTCGAGTACTATAGTCTCTTCACTCGAGTAATGACTGTCCACTCGAGAAATCTGAAGAAACTTTTCTCCTTCAACTTCAAATCTTTATATTCACACCCAAATTGTTATGCCGCCATATTTTCAGGTATGTCACATTATTTAATTCCTTAATAATCACAAGTTAAGACTTATATAAATAGAAAAGTCCGGAATTTCCATATACTCGATCTCAAAACCCTTTCTAAACAAGAAAGAAGAAAACCGTTCGTCTTCCGCCACCGTCACAGAGCTTGCAGTTGAATCTCTTACCGCAGTCATTTCTCGTTTTCTCTGGTTCAATTGCTCCAACTTACAAGATAAGGATTGGAAGTGAACTTGTCTCGACAGGAATTGCAGAGATTTCTGAAGACTTTCAGAATCTTCTTATTCTTGAAACCGCAAGTTTGTCCTTTATTTTAAAGCAATCTTATAAAATCCTTTTTCTAGAGGTCAAAGAATTCTTTCAGAATGCAAAGGTAAAGAGAAATGTAAAGATTCTCAAGACAATTAAGATTAAACTCTCTAAGACAGTTGTTTCTAAGCTTCTTTGACTTCCTGTGATTGAAGAAGAAGATGACCTAACTGCTCAGGACTATGATAGAGCATATAGTTTCTATGGTATTTCTGCTACTGCAATCACCATTTGTCGACCTAACCTAAATGCAGAGAGTAAACTTCTAGTTGATATTCTTAGAAAAGTACTTCTGTACAAGACAACTTCTATAGGCTTCATCACTGCCAACTTCTTTGACATGATGACAGAAATTATATGTAGGAAGACATTCCAGTTTGGAATGATGATTTTTGATAAGATAATAGAAAGCATCAAACCTCCTAACTATACAAGGATTATTTCTCTACTCCTGCATGAGTTCAAGCTAGAGATCTTTGACTTATCCAAAGGTACAACCCTTCACCATATGAAGAAATTTTCAATATCTTCTATTCAGAGATGGGAACTTAAACTAAAGAATACTACCCAAGATGCCAAGGCTCATGAACATCCAAAAATTGAGGACCGGATTCCATCTCCTCCTCTACCACAAGTTGCTGGCACATCTGGTGCAGGTGTTGAGGGTGAGCCTGTTCCTTCAGTTCAAGAGGAAAGAGTCCCTAACCTTTCTCCTACTACTGTACTTCATCCTGCCACCCCTGAAGAGGCAATCTCAGATGCCCAGGTATAAGAGAACATTCTTTCTAGAGAGGAAGACATTAACCAAATGATAAAGGAATTGTCTTCCAAAGAGCCTCTTCCTCCCTTCCAACTCGAAAAATCTCCATCCCCAGAACCTTCACCCTCTCATCATCACTCTAAACTAGATTCCTTTATTCACTAGTCACCTGCTGCTGATATTGAACAAGAAGAAATAGTTTTGATATCTGATGAGAAAGGAGAATCCTCATAACCAGCTGAAGCTCATCTCAAGAGCTTGAACTTTTCTCTTCCCAGCTTTCTTAGTGAGGAAGATGATATTCTGATTCAAACTACAAGAGCCAAGAGCTCAGTTATAATTGAAGAAATTGTTCCATGGACTGCTTCTCCTCCTCCAGTTCCTCAAGGTGAAACTCCATCTCCTGCCGCTGGTGTTGATATGTTCGGTAAGATAGAATTGATGCTCTCTCAACAGAGAAAGTACTTTGATGATTCTCTCAAGGCTGTCACTGAAAAAGTTACTGCTCTAGAAAAAGAGATGAGTAGAGGATTTACAGAAATCCAGCAAAATACTGATGAGCTGAAACAACTCTTAAAAATAGGTGGGAAAGCTCTGGACCACACCATAACAAGCATTGGTCAGGTGATGGACCAGTCAGTTACTCTTGCAAATAATCAAATCCAGTTAGAAAAGAAAGCTCAAGAACACACCTTCAAGATTTGTGAAGAAGTTGGTACTTTCAAAGAGGCTGCTATAGAAACCCTATCTGTAGAAGTCAGAAAGGGTGAGAACTTAGTCAAAGAATACTTAGAAAATTCAGATGCAAAAATGAAAACTCTCTGGGGAAAAAGTTGAAGGTAATTCTTGCTGATGTCCAGAATCAAATTGTTGGTGTAAAGTTTTACACTTATAACACAACTGTATGGATGCACAATCAAATTTTCCTTGATTTTGAAGCTGATCCAAATGTGATTCCCCATCATCTGAATCCTCTTGCTCAGCATCCTCTAGTTCAACAGCCAACCTTTTATCCAAGACCTGAAGGCTCAGAAGCACCACCTCCAGATACTTATGCTCAAGTTTGAGAAACTGATCAGACAGATGTTCTTCATCAAGCACATCTTTAAATTCATATTCCTAAGAAAAGAAAGTATGGTTATGGAGCATATGCAAGTAATTCCATCCCTAATCCAGAAGCTGAAAGGAGAAGGACACAAGAATTTACTGAGATTTGGAGCCCTATATCTAAGTATTTAATCCTTGATACTCTCAAATTAGTTATGGACTATAATGAAAGCAAAACCAATCATTTTAGCTCCTCTGAATGGGAACTGTATGATAAATCCTTAACTAAAAGGATAATTTATGATAGAGAGTATGGAAGGAACAATCCAAATGCTCCTCCTAGACCACCAAAGTATTATCCTAAACCCTTCAGCTATCAAAGAAGACAACAAGAGAAGAAAGAAAAACAACAACAATAATAGAGCAAGGAATTAAAAATGATCTAGATTTGTTTTGAGATTATGTAGAAATGGATCTCATGGACTATTATATATAAATATAAATCTTTAATTTTGATAATTTGATTGTCTCTTAATTCTTAGCATTTTATTCTCATTATCACTGTACTATCTGGTCTTTTTATTTGTTTATCTTGATGTAATTCACCATAGTGTAGATGGTTCTGAATTTTATAAATAGGGGAAGATTGTTGAGTATTGTATCCACAATAACCTAGATTTGTATGAAGTTACCCTTAAACTAAGATGAATTAAGTTGTATTTGCTGCCCTATTTAAGTTATGTGTTTGCAGGATTTATTTGCCAAGTGTAGACCAATGTCAATATACAATAAGCCACCAAACTCAGGACCATACAATGTAATCCCTCATTATGTGATCCATGGTGTTGAATCATGTGTATCCTCTCTATTGGGATACACTTCATTTTAAAGCACTAAACTTATAGGAGAAAGACTGATTGCTGATTTCATTGAAGAAAGAATATTTTCAGAAAGAAGAATTTTTCTAAGTATTTTACTCGAGTAAAAACCTTAGTACTCGAGTAGAGTCATAATCAGTTCTCGAGTAAGCCGAGTCAAGCACTCGAATAACTGAAGTATTTCTCGAGAAGTTGTAATGTTAGTTATCAAGAAGCTGCTTAGTACTCGAGTACAACTCTGCTTGATCTCGAGTAATCAGTTTGGTCCAGTTCAACATTCTACTAAGTAAAATACTCGAGAAGTTAAGTCCAGTACTCGAGAAGCTAAGGCTAGCACTCGAGAAGTCTAAGGCTTAAAGCGTTAAGAGAGCTTTGTCTCGAGTTATAGAAATATCTCTCAGGAAAACTAAGTTAAGTTCTCGAGAAAGACTTGTTGTACTCGAGAAGAAGTTATTTAGTTCTCGAGTAAAGTCTAAGTCAAAAAGCGTCGAGCGAGAGACTTGACATAATGCCTTCTGGAAATCTTAACTCGAGTAGTCCTATCTATTCTCGAGAAGTTATCTATTAGTTCTCAAGTAATGTAAGCTAGTTCTCGATTAAAGTACTTTATGTTTTGACTAGCCAGACCTGAAATTTCCTTAAGTACTTCTCGAGAACCTTTTAGTTGCTTTCTCGAGAACCAGACATTGTTCTCGAGTAGGCTTATCTTCCCTCGAGAACTGAAGTTCGATTTCTTCTAAAATTTTGCTAAGTCTGACGGGACACATTTTCAAATTAATCTCTATGACTATTTGTCCATGTATAATTCCATTTATGATTATGATCGTTAGTCTATTCCTATAAAAGGTCTAATTATTTTCGACTAACCCTAACAAAGAAATAAGAATTCTGAATCATATTTATTCATTTTAAATCGGGAAGAAATGCTCCTCTATTCATCGTCTTCATCGCTTCTGATCTTCTCGATCCAAAAGATTCAGAGAAGAAGAATCAACAGATCTAGCAATTTCGATCACTGCAAATCTCTTTCTTGATCGTAGTGATTCTAGTTCTTAGAGCAAAGCATTCTAAGATTCCTTCCTCGACTTTTTTGAAAGGGCTTTTCATTTTTTTCAAAAAGTAAGAAGTCGAGATTCTGTCAGATTTGTGAATACAAGTTTGTATATTTATTTGTAAATCATTTTATTCTTGTAGGAGATTTTGTCTCCGAGTTTGTAGGAAGTTTTTCTATCGAGTGTAGATCCATTTTTATGGAACGGGTTATAGGGGCGTTGCTCCGAGTTATAGGATTTGTTTTCAATCCGAGGAAATAGTGAAGTAGCCGAGTCTAGAGTGTTACTAGATCGGTGAGGTGGAGAGTGGACGTACCCAAGATTGGGGAACCACTATATATCTTGTGTACTTTATATTGTGTATGCTTGTTTTCTATGCTTTGCTCGCTAAAATTTTTATTCTGCCAAAAGAAGCAGACCTCACCTATTCACCGCACCTCTAGGTGATTTAGGTAGACAACTAAAAACATCAGTTTGAGAACAAAGTGTTGGTGAATTTGCCTATAAACTTGCTCTTTTCGCAAAATTGAGTTTCTTGCATATTGTGTTCCACATATTAGTGTTGTGGAAATGAAAGTCTTTTCTAAGGGTATTTAAAGTCCTAGAGGGGGTGAATAGGTTTTTTTTAATCTATAGAATCTTTTAAAGTTAGAGTCTTATGTATGTTTAAGTTAGATGTTAGCTTTCAAGATCACAGAAAACACACAAAATTTATAGTGGTTCCCCTATCTAGGGTACATCCACTTCCCACTTCACCTATGTAACAATGTGCTAGATTTAGCTAACTCCTCCTTTATACTAGCTACTGGAGCTTACACCTCAGATCCTTCAGGATCTTACTTCTAAGACTGAACACCACTCCTACAGATCATTCTAATTCCATTCCTATCTCAGATCCACTCCAGGACCCTACAACTCAGGGTTCATCAACTCCTACTACTCTAAGATCCAACTAATCTCTACCTCAGATCTCCACCAATATCTTACCTAAAATCCACTCCAGGACCATACAACTTAGCCTTTATAAATTAGGATTACAACTCAGATCTCAAAGAGATCCTATGATGGTTAAAACTCGCGGTGCCCCAGGTTATTTAATTTGAGAAGTGGGGCACGCAGATTTATTTGATATAAAAAGGGTTGAAACTGAGTTTTAATGAAAGGTGGCAAGTGAACCTATCGCGTGTAGTATAGGATATTCCAGCGGGGAATATCGGGGTCGTATTGTTCTCGGTAATGGGTTGACTATTTCTACTCTTTCCCTAGAGACTATTATTTTAGCAGTAATAATTTTTGTCGGGTGATTAATTAAAAAGCGCTGTTATAAAAAAAGGGCAAAAAATATGAGCAGAAAAAGGTCGATGAAGAAATAACACAACGGTACTGAAGGAATTTGAACTAAAATAACTTTTAATAACTAGAGATCCTAAATTTAAAATTAATTAAAAGATGACTTGGTAGTGGAGGCTCCAAAAGAATGAGCTCACCTAGCTCTAGGAATATCGCTCACCTGAACATTAAGACTATTCGACTGAACTCTCGTCTGACGAAGGTTTCCTCTTAATGCCCGCATTACGCTAAGAACCCCACTATTGGGTGGAGAACCCAATCCGGAAGAATTATGCTTCTCCTCTCTAAAGGTTATGCATGCAATTATCTTTACCTAAGGGTGATCGGTCCATACGCATGGCCTCTTGGCAAGCTAGCGTATGGACAATGGAAATAGTTCCCACACATCGATATGTGGTCCTACGTGTCGTATACCCGGGACAAACCTTATGTGCTTTAATTAAAAAAAAGGACCTTTAATTATTTAAAGTGATTTTATCTGTCCCAATGCTCTTCAATACTGAGGGCTAAGAGCGATTAGTCACTCATCAGAATGAGGACGGCTATTGAAAAGATTGCATAATCGAAAATACAACTCCTACTCAAACGAGTAGGCGAGAAATTGCAAGTCCTACTCAAACGAGTAGGCGGGAAATTGCAAGTCCTTCTCAAACAAGTAGGCGGGAAATTACAAGTCCTACTCAAAAGAGTAGGCGGAAAATAAAAGAAGTAAATTGCACGTCCTACTCAAACGAGTAGACGAGAAATGAAAACGAGTCCTACTCAAACGAGTAGGCGAGAAATAAATGCACACACTCACACACTCTACATAAATTTAAAGAAAGCATGAAAAGGAAATTAGTAAAAGAAAGCGATAAAGGAAAGCGGGAAAAGCTATCTCATACACGCACGCACTCTACGTAATTGAAGAAAGCGATAAAAGAAAGCAATAAAATATAACTCCTACACGCACACACTCTATAAAAATAGAAAAAAGCAAAGTGCTCTAAAAATTAAAATGACAACATTTTCATTCTTATAAATTTATAGAAGTGCATAAAAAGTGGAAATAAAGTAAAAAGGAACAAAAAGTTTTACGAAATAAAAAACTAAGTTAAAGAAAATAAAACAAAAAAAACACTTTAAAATTATTTTCATAAACTCATAAGAATGAAAATAAAAAAGCACAAAAAAGGCTAACTAAAAAGCTAAAAACTAAAATTACTCTCATACAATCACATAAACATTTTAAAAAGAAAAACAAAGATAAAAGATCACTGAAAGAGGGGCACTCAGATGCATTCCAAAACAACATAAGGAGACAAAAATCTAAACATTTTATTAAGCTAAAAAGAATGTTACAAAAAGCTAAAAACAAACATAAGATAGTGAAAGAAAGTTCCCTTACATAGCTTGGGAATACACCCAGGCAGCCCACCTACAACAAAATGGTTCAAAAAAGGGGAACATTTGATCTTAAAGAGAAGATCTATTTATAAGCAAAAAATTACAGGAGGTGGCACTTTCGTGTGCAGGGGAAGCTTGAAACACTGATGACTGGCCAAGTTCTGGAAGCAACGGGTACGAGACAACTCATTTTAATTCTTCACTTGAATTATCAAATGCAACTAGCAAATTTTCGTCGAGCAGAGGGAAATTCATTGAGCTCAGGTCGACAAACATTGTGCTGGAGTTGGGAGAATTTTTGTCGAGCATTGGGACTGTCTTCAAATTGTCGAGCGCAGGGACTGGATTCAAATCGTCAAGCTCAAGTCGACAAATGTCGAATTGCTTAGCTGAGATTGACAAACGTCAAACTGGCGTTGGGTTGAGTTCGACGAACGTCAAGCTGAGTCTTTTCTTTGCAGGAAGCAGATTTTTGCTGGAATTAAAGTAACAAGCCCCGATCACGGGCGTGACCGGGAAGTACATGGGCGTATACTTTGAAATTTTGACAATTTTATGAAAAATTCCAGAATATAAAAATAGACTAAGTTAGAAGATATATACAAAAAAGAAATAATTTATTGAACAAAAATAACTAAAAACTACAAAAAATAAACTAAAACGACATAAATAACTATGTAAAAATACGAATATTTACAACTTATCAAATGCCCCCATACTTAAGTTTTTGCTATTCCAGAGCAAAAGTTGGAGATATACTTATAAGGTATTAAAGAAATCCGAAATTTATCTATCGCTTGAATTAATAAAAAGAAAGATCTAAATAAACGTCCGGGGTATAAGAGTTAAGTCCTAAATTATGACAAAAATTTAAATACAAGAACAGTTTTGGCTAAAAACTTCTCGACATAATCAAATAGAAAGCAAAAAAAGTACTTGTTAGGTTAACAAAAATAGATTAGAATTATAAAAACTTTAGCTTGTAAAAATTAAAGGAAATAATGCAATTTAAAAATTATGCTCTCAAAAAGATTATAAATTAATTCTAGAATTATTGAAAATGGCTAAGCGGGTTGATATGGTTTATGAAGAGCTCTTTGGTTTTAGAGGTGAGGTAATTTTTTCAAACCTCTAATGGTTTTTTTGAATGAATGTAGATGTTTGGGAAAACAAAATCTTATTTTTCATAACATATAAATTTTTGTTTAGAATCAACTTCATAAAATCCAATGTATATGTATAGGAGTAATGAATTTTATCCTCTTACTCCGTAACATATAATCTTTTAAAATATTGGATGCCTATGTTTACGGAACAAAATTTTATTCTCATTGACATAGGTTCTTTTAAGGATAAAAGGAGATTAATCATGCCAAGTAAGACATGAAGAAAATGGGAGATGTGTTTATTTTTTTAAGAAAACTAGATTTTAATAAAAAAAAATTGAGAGCAAATTTGATAAATTGAACGTTCCTATATTTCAAAAAAAAGCTTGGAGTAAACATGATTGAAATCTAAGGTTGTTATGTTTTAACAAAATACACGTGAAATTATTTAGATAAAGTAGAAGTAGTGCTGAAAACAAGTCCCTTATCTAAATAAAAAATATAAAGCATAAGAAATTCTTTAAAACTTAACCACAGATATTTAAATCTATCAATCTTTAATTAATAAACAAATAGTAAATAAAAGATTAATAAAATTCGCTTATAAATAAACTCGAAACCAAATTTTTGGAGAGCAAAAAAGGGCTAAGAATGAGATATTCGATTTATTTGTTACATAATAATAATAAAAAATTTGGATTTTTTTTGAGTTATGATTTTTTTTATATTTTTAGATTTAGTATTTTTTTTTGTTTTTTATTTATTTATTATTATTTTGGAGAATTTTCATCTTTTTCTTAATTAATAAATTTTTTTTGTATTTTTGAGTTTTTCAACAATTATTTACAAGAGAGGGAAGTGAGGAATTTATTTACAAAAATGAGAGAGAAAGTAAGAGGGGAAAGAGAATAATAAAAAAAATATTAGCAAAGAGAGGGAAGAGAAAAAGGGGAGGGGAAAGAGAATATTTTAAAAAAATTTATTTACAATGTAAAAAATATTTTTGGTATTTTTTTTTATAATTTTTTTTATTTTTTTGTTGTATTTTAATTTTTTTTGTAATTTGTTAAGAGGTGCAAAAAATAAGTGAAGAAAATGAAAGTGCAAAAAATAGGAAAACTCCCTCATACTTAATTCCAACATTATCGCCAATGTTGCAATATAAGTATGCGGAACGATATGAAATAAAATGCAGGTATGTACAAAAAAAAAGGACAGGAGGGAGGAAACTTCCCTGAAATGCGTTTGGGGAGGCCCGTTAGAAATCCTGCAAAAGTTAAATTAAAATAATAAAAAATAAAAAATAAAAAAGAAACATGGGGTGTCTCTCAAGAGCGCTTTGGTTATAGTCGTGTAGCTTGACTATTTAGACGGAGTTATATTTTGAGGCGGGGTTATATTTTGAGGAGGGTTATGAGAGTGAGGAAATAATTTAATAGGTGGCTATATATAATTTTTTTGATTTTTTTGAATTAATAATAAAAAAAATTCCATCATATTTTTTTATTTGTGAAATAGAAAAGAAAAGGAAAAAGTAGGCAACCGACCTAATATTTTTAAAATAGATTTAAATATATACATACACTATATAATAATAATTTTTTTTGATCTTTGAAATAGAAATAAAAATAATAAGACAAAGGCGGGGGGAGAATTTTTTTGGTTTTTAAGAAGTTTTATGTTTTTAAGTTTTCTTTAGAATTTTTTTTAGTCTTTTAGTTTTTCAGATTTTTAATTTTTTAGATTTTTAGACTTTCTACTTTTTTTAAAGTTTTTTTAGATTTTTTTTAATTTTTTTAGGAAACGACGTCATTTCATTTTTTTATAGATAAATATATATATATGAAATAATAAAAAAAAAGGTAAAAGTAATAGGCTCTAGAAATTATAAATAACAACACGGAAGCTCCCCGACAACAGTGCCAAAAACATGATGGTTAGAACTCGCGGCACCCCAAGTTATTTAATTTGAGAAGTGTGGTGCGCGGATTTATTTTATATAAAAAAGGGTTGAAACTGAGTTTTAACGAAAGGAGACAAGTGCATCTATCGTGTGTAGTACAGTATATTTCGGTGGGGAATATCAGGGTCATATTTTTCTCGGGGACGAGTTGACTATTTCTACTCTTTCCCTGGAGGGACTATTATTTTACAGATAATAATTTTTTTCGGGTGATTAATTAAATAGCACGGTTATAAAAAAACGGCAAAAACTAAAAGCAGAAAAAGGCCGATGAAGAAATAGCGCAACAGTACTGAAAGAATTTGAACTAAAATAACGTTTAATAACTAGAGATCCAAAATTTAAAATTTATTAAAGGATGACTTGGCCGTGGCGGCTCCAAAAGAATAAGCTCACATAGCTCTAGGAATATTGCTCTCCTGAACATTAAGATTATTCGACCGAACACTCGTCCGATGAAGGATTCCTCTTAATGCCCGCATTACGCTAAGAACCCCTGCTATTCGGTGGGGAACCCAATTTGGTAGAATTATGCTCCTCCTCTCTTGAGGTTATGCATGCAATTCTCTTTACCCAAAGGTGATCGATCCATACGCACGGCCTCTCAGCAAGCTAGCGTATGGACAACAGAAATAGAGCCAACACATCGATATGTGATCCTAAGCGTCGTATACCCGGGGCAAACCTTAAGTGCTTTAATTAAAGATAAAAAGAGGTCCTTTAATTATTTAAAGCGATTTTATCTGTCTCAATGCTCTTCGATACTGAGGGCTAAGAACGATTAGCCACTCATCGGAATGAGGATGACTATTGAAAAGATTACATTGTGCAAAATGCAAGTCCTACTCAAACGAGTAGGCGGGAAATTACAAGTCCTACTCAAACGAGTTGGCGGAAAATTACAAGTCCTACTCAAACGAGTAGGCAGGAAATAAAAGCGGTAAATTGCAAGTCCTACTCAAAGGAGTAGGCAGGAAATGAAAATGAGTCCGACTCGATCGAATAGGCGGGAAATAAATGCACACACTCACACACTCTACATAAATTTAAAAAAGCATTAAAAAAGCATGAAAAGCAAAGCAGTAAAAGAAAGCTGTAAAGGAAAGCAGGAAAAGCTATCTCATACATGCATGCACTCTACGTAATTGAAGAAAGCGATAAAAGAAAGAAATAAAATCTAATTCCTATACGCACACACTATACAAAAATAGAAAAGAGCAAAGTGATCCAAAAATTAGAATGACAACATTTTCATTCTTATAATTTTATAAAAGTGCAAAAAATTGGAAATAAAGTAAAAATGAACAAAAAGTTTTACTAAAATAAAAAACTAAGTTAAAGAAAATAAAACAAAAAAACACTTTAAAATTTTTTTTATAAACTCATAAGAATGAAAAGAAAAAAACACAAAAATAGGCTAACTAAAGAGCTAAATACTAAAATTACTCTCATACACTCACACACACATTTTAAAAAGAAAAATAAAGGTAAAAGATCACTGAAAGAGGGGCACTCAGATGCATTCCAAAACAACATAAGGAGATATAAATCTAAACATTTTATTAAGCTTAAAAGAGTGTTACAAAAACCTAAAAACAAACATAAGAGAGAGGGAGAAAGTTCTCTTACATAGCTTGGGAATACACCCAGGCAGCACACCTATAGCAAAATGGTTCAAAAAAGGGGAACATTTGATCTTACATAGAAGATCTATTTATAAGCAAAAAAAATTACAGGAGGTGGCACTCTGGTGTGAAGGGGAAGCTTGAAACACAGATGACTTGCCAGGTTCTAGAAGCAGCGGGTACGAGACAGCTCAATTTAATTCTTCAATGGAATCGTCGAACACAACTGGCAAATTTTCGTCGAGCAGAGTGAAATTTGTCGAGCTCAGGTCGACGAATATTGAGCTGGCATTGGGAGAATTTTTGTGGAGCGCTAGGACTATCTTCAAATCATCAAGTGCATGGACTGGCTTCAAATCATCAAGCTCAGGTCGATGAATGTCGAACTGCTAAGCTGAGAATGACAAATGTCGAACTGATATTGGGTTGAGTCCGACGAATGTCGAGCTAAGTATTTAATTTTTAGGAAGCAGATTTTTGTTGGAATCAAAGTAATACACCCCGGTCACGGGCGTGACCAAGAAGTACACTGGCGTGTACTTTGAAAGCAAAAACACTTAGCTAAATTTTGACTATCATAAGAGGCATTGAGTGAACCTTATTCACTCAACACTTTTGTCCTTTGACAGCTTATCTGAGGAGGCATTGAGTGAGCATCCATCACTAAATGCATTTGTACTTGGCAGTTTTTTTTATAGACGATGTTGAGTGAACGTCCTTAACTCAACGCATTTGAACTTGGCAGCAATACTGATGAAGGCGGTGAGTGAACATTCATCACTCAAAACTTTTGGACTTAGACAAATTTTCAGATGAAGGAGTTGAGTAAACGTCTATCACTCAATGCTTCTAGACTTGGCAGCATTTCTGAAAAGGCATTTAGTGAATGTTCATCACTCAACTCTTTTGTACTTAGAAAAATTTCACTACATCTATATTGTGGCTTTAGGTGACTAATTATCTGTCGATGCTTTTTGGCATCAGACGTTGAGTGATGTGTACTAACTCAATGCATTTGTACTTTAGCAATATTTTTCCTCTCCGTAGTAAGCTTACTTCTTTCTAGCCAAACCTCTGACACAATGAGCCTGTCTTATAACTAAATAACAGACATCCTGCATATATGAACTTAGACAAATATCAAATATATGCATGTGTATATTATAGACTTGTGGTTCTTCTTCAAATCTTGGACATTGTGATCAATAGACCCAACAATCTCCCCATATTTTAAGAAGTCAGAACCCTAGTCAATGATATACACTAACTCACAAAAAATAATTATTACACAGATAAAGAACAGAGAATGGCACACACAAACAAATTTAATTATCACAAATAGGATAAATAAAAATAGTAGTGTGCCTGCAATAATTGTTCATTTTCCACCAGCCCTAAAGAATCTATTACATATTTCATAGTTAGTTTTCAGGTTCCTTTTTGACAATGCCCTTGCTTGATCTCCTTCCCAATTTGTCTCCAGCCTCTTTCTTATGCCTCTGCCTCTGCCTCTGAAAGTAATTGTAAGGCTTGGTAAAGTATCTGCTTGTCTTGGGAGAATCCATCTGAACTGTACCAGCTTTCTTAGTTTTTCTGAATTTTCTTCTCACTTTTTCTTGCCTCTCAAACATGGCCCATTCAATAGAACTGATAAGTTTGCCCCTATATGTCTTGTTCTCTTTAATTTGATCAAAGGCAGATAAAAAGGTAGTCCTAGATTAAGGACTCCATAGTTAAAAATTTGGCCTAGTATACATCTCTTCTCTGTGCCTTTTCTTACTATGGCTGGCTTCCTCTTCCTCATCTGCAATAGACTTGCCTTTGGACATGGACAACTGTTGAGTGGTGGAACTGAATGCAAGTACATTATCAGCTATATCACCAAATGATTCAGACCCATCATCATGAATTACAGGCTCATCATATATGATAGGTTCCAGGCCTAATGTAACTCTGACAACATTCGAGGTCTTGATGGCTTGGTCTGTACAGGCTTTTATCATTGACCTCTCCCCCTTTATGACTTCTTCAGAGACTATTTTACCCAGGGAAGTGGTCTTGTGAGACAAATGATTTACACCAGCAGTGATAACATTCTTTAACTACAACATATGATCATCTATGAATTGGGCTTATGCATCCATCCTCCTTTCTAGAATGACCATGTTGGCGTCCATGATGGAAATTTGCACTTCATGCACTATCTTCATATTCTCAGTAGTAGTGCATTGATTTTTTAATGATGTCATTCTGCCTTTTCTCAATACTAGCAAGTTTTTCTTCTGTGTAAGTGATGGTTGGAGCAGTCCTCTTGAATATTGCCACTATGTTTGCATTTAGTAGATTCACTTCAATATAGATGGATTTGATCTTAGTAGACAGATTTTGTCTCGGTTCTTTTATAGAATCATCCACATAAAGCTCAAATTTCCTCCTCTGCTCATCTAACAATCCTTTTAATTAAGCCAGAAAGGAGGTGGACATCTCCACATACTGCTGAGTAGTTCCTAGAATGTTGACTTGTTTAGCATCCTTCCTTATATCTCCCCTTATATCTGAATCCGCTACTTTATATTCTGATGAATGACCAGGAATGTTTGCAGTATGCTCACATCATCAGATAAATCATTCACATTATCAACTTCTTAAGCAGGGAGCTCAAGATGAGTCTCCCCCTCCACTTGAGCACCACTTATATCAACCTGATGTATATCAGCATCAGTCCTGGGGACTTCTTCTTGGACTTGCTTCCCCTGAGATTCAGTGGGGATCTGATGTAGCCTCTCATATAGATTAACAAAAAAGAAGTCAATCTTTTCCTATAGACAAGTAGGAGATGGGCTTTGCTTCCCCTCAGTAGGAGCATCACCACTTGGGGTCTCCCTCTGAATGTCAGCACCACAGATCCTTTCCACTACTCTTGTTGCCACATCTTTTGTAATTTCCATGGTTGTGTCTCCTTCAGCATCAGTAGGAGTCACATTTGTTGGAACAGCCTTTGTAGTAAACTCTAAAGAGGTAGTAACTTGTGCACTTACATCCCTTCTTTACTCTTCAGTTCATTCTGTTTGATTTGGATCATGTGGTTCAATATCCCTATTATCAGAGGAGTTACTGCTTGAGATTTCATCAGAATTAGGAACTATCTTCTTCTTCTTTTTCTTCTCAGATGGCTAAGGGTAAGGAAACAATACCTTATCCCATCTATCAAACAATCTTATATCCATCTTCCTCATATGATGGATCTTTGCTCCTACCATCAGATTTAGCATCCCTGGAGCAGACTTCTGTAAGAACAAAGATAGTATCCTACCCAGATTAGGTTCAGGAATACACTCAACAATTCATTCAATGATCACCTCCCCCCAATTAGTTTTCTTTATAAGAATAACTCGAGACATTATCTCAAGCATCTACTTTGAAATTTTGTCATGAGACCCTATCTTACAAATTAGGGTCTTTCCAATTATATCTGCTAAGAATTTCTCTTTTAGGTTCATTTCTTTTCTCAAGATAGATCCAGTGGTGTGCATAGAAAAGCCACACCATTTCAGAGTTGACTTTACATCCTCAAGAATCAATTAATCTTCCTCAATAGAGTGGCTGGACCTGGTCAGTTTCTAGTCATTGACTTTCTAGATGTAAGTTTAATCTTATTTCCACTAATTGAGGTTTTTATCTTCGAGGAGGAGGAATCTACTTTAACATTGGAGTAAAGCCCTAGAAATTATATTTTCCAAATATAGTATGGCTCTAACAGTATATATTTTAGGTTTACGACATTCAGAAGATGAAGAACTAACTGAACTTCCTCAGGTGCATCCATGAATCCATTTCGGACAAGTTCTGAATCCTCGAACATGAAGTCAACTCCTTTGTGAGCCATTGAATCAGTGAATCGAAGGTGAAAAGACAAATACGACTCAATAACACGAGGGCAGGAATGCCGAGAGATGAAAAGGGCTAAGGAAATGTATGTATTATCCTAGGCACACATTTCTATTTATAGTTACCCTATTTGAGAATATAGAAAGGCCCGTACCTATCATGATTTACATGATATGATGGATGGATATAATTAATCCCATAAATTTTCCGTATTTAGACCCGTCTGATTGAATTCATTGAGTGCACTCAATGCACTCGATGCACTCAACGCTCTCATCGCCCTGAGTTAACTTAGTGCTCTCAACGCCTGGTCAGTTGACTCAGAGCACTCCACGCCTAGTCAGTTAAACTTTTTCTTCCGTGTTTTCCTATAAAAAGTTTACCTCCAAACACACATATACATGTAATAAAAATGCATTTGCATAATAATGCTACTTCAAGTTCAATATACCAAATTCAAATTTGAAGGTGTTGAACTTGACTTCATCAAGAGACTTAGTAAAGATATCATCCACATATTTGTTAATGGAGACAAACTCAAGGCTAATATCTTCATTCTCAACATGCTCTCTTATGAAATGTTACCTAATTTCAATATACTTGCTCCTACTATGTGAAACAGGATTCTTAGCTATTGAAATTGCACTTGAATAATCACAAAACATAGGGGTTTTACATATCTGGAGATTATAGTTTTGGAGAGTATGTTCAATATATAGTAGGTGTGCACAACAACTCTCAGCTGAGATGTACTCTTATTATGCTATGGATATGCTAAACTTGTCTGCTTTTTGTTGCTCTGAGACACTAGCCTTCTTCCTAGAAATTGATAGGTACCTGATGTACTTTTCCTATCTTCTTTGCAACCTACAAAATCTACATCTGAATACCCTATTAGTTCAAAATCATTATTCCTAGGGTACCACAGACTAAGATGAGTTGTGCCCTTAAGATATCTCAGAATTCTTTTGGCAGCAGAGTAGTTATACTCTTTAATGGAAGCCTAATACCTAGCACAAACACATGTAGCAAACTTAATGTTTGGCCTACTAGCTATCAAATAGATGAGGGATCCAATTATGCATCTATACAAGGTTTCATCAACTTGTTTTCCATTCTCATCCTTGTTTATAGACATACTTGATCGCCCAGGAGTTTTCATGGTTGAGGCACACTCCATTCCATATTTTTTATTAACGCCTTGGTGAACTTAGATTGAGAGATGAATAATCCATCCTCTGACTGTCTAGCTTGGATGCTCAAGAAATACTAGAGTTCACATATACTGCTCATGTCAAATTGCCTTTGCATAAGTTTAGCATACTTTTTGCATAGCCATCATAAGTAGACCACAAAATTATGTCATATACATAAATTTGGACTAGAATTATCTTACTTTTGAATTCCCTTAGGAATATGGTCTTGTTTATCTTCCCCTTGAGAATATGTTCTCAATTAGAAAGCTAGACATGGTTTCATACCAAACCCTAGGGGCCTTTTTTAACCAATACAAAGTTTTTCTTAAATGAAATACATAATTAGGAAAAGTAGGATTGACAAAACCTAATGGTTGCCCAGCATAGACCTCCTCTTTTCGGTCACCATTTAAAGAAGCTAACTTAACATCCATCTAGTAGACCTTAAATCCCTTATATATAGCATATGTAAGGAATAACCTTATGTCTTCAAGTCTAGAAACTGGTGCAAAGGTTTGATCAAAGTCAATACCTTCTTCTTGCATGTATCCTTTGGAAACCAGTCTAGCTTTATTCTTAATGATAAAACTATTTTCATCAAGCATGTTTCTATATATATCCATTTAGTTCCTATGATGTTATGTCTATGAGGTTTAGGAACTAGCTTCCATACATTGCATCTTTAGAATTGATTCAATTTTTCTTGTATAGCCACAATACAGAATGGGTCTATATTGGCTTTCTCAAACTTCTTGGGTTCAATTAAAGACAGAAAACTTGAATACATTGCAATATTGTCACTTCTTCTCCTTGTTGTTACACCCTAGCTTGCATCCCTAATGATTATATTTCTGGGATGATCTCTCAAGTGTCTGACTGCTGCTGGCATCCTTTCTTCAAAATCTTGAACTTCATCTTCAGGGGCCTAAAGAACAACTTATATTTCAAATCCACTTGGACCTTCTTCTTAATTGACCACACCCTCATCCTTTTCTTGTTTAGTAGGAGGTGTGTCAGTAATGCTTAGCTTGTCCATTCTCAAATCTACACCTACAATTCTAGAAGAGCTTGGTAGCTCACTGTGAATAATATAAGTTTCATCAAACACTACATTAATAGAATCTTCTATAACCTGATTTTTCAAGTTGTAGACCCTATAGGCTTTGTTGTAGTTATTATGCCAAATAAAAGTTCCCTCATAGGATTTTGTAGCAAACTTTGTCAGGTAGGACTTCCCATTATTTAGCATAAAGCACTTGCTTCCAAAGATTTTAAAATAGGCAAGATTTTGTTTTCTACCTTTCATAATCTCAGATGGAGTCTTCTTGTAGTACTTATTGATAAGGACCTATTCTAGACATGACAAGCATTGTTCACTGCCTCAGCCTAGAAGTGTTCTGGGAGAGAAGATTGACTAAGCAAAGTCCCCCAAGCCTCTATGAGAGTTTTATTTTTCCTCTCAGCAATGCCATTTTGCTGGCGTGTTCTTGGAGAAGAAAACTCCTGAAAGATCCCTTGCACTTTGCAGAACTCTGTCATTCTTTTAGATTGAAACTCTGTGCCATCATCACTTTTAATTTTGACCACAGTACAACTCTTTTCATTCAGAATCTTCTTGACAAAAGTCACAAAGCTATCAAAGGTTTTAGGCTTTTTCTTAAGAAAGAACACCATGCAAATCTGGAAAAGTCATCAAATATCATAAAAGTATAGACTTTCTTACATAGACTATGAATTGGCATAGGACCAAATAAATTAATATGCAGGAGGTAGAGACACGTATCAGAATCTTTGGACCCAATGCTTTTAATGGAAGTCTTTGTCGGTTTGCCCTTTTGGTATGCAGAGAAAATGCCCTCTTTAGTGCAATTCAAATTGGGTCCATTTCTAACCAACTCTTCACTAAAGAGCTTGTTGATAGCCATGTAGTTCAAGTGAGCAAGCCTCTTATGTCATTGCACATGATAAGAGTCTTTCTCATTTTCTACCAGTAACACAAGAGAATCTGAATCTATACATAGGAAATTTAAACAATAAATATTTCCACTCCTAGTGCCTGATAGATTGATCTCTTGGTAACTTAACCTTTTGATTAGGAACTTATCCTTATGGAAGATAATGACATAGCTAATATCATAAAGTTATCTTATGCTAATAATATTGTGTTGCAATCCTTCCACTTAAGCCACTTTTGTGATGGAGACTATGCCATTGTGATCATACAATAGCCTTTAGTAACTCCTCTATCTGAACTACCAAATATGACTTTGGGTCGATTCCTCACTGGAGTGTAGTCTTTTAGATTGCTCCTTATTCCATTCATGTGCCTGGAACACCCACTGTCCAAGTACTATATAGGCATATTATGGGTACTTGGACTAACCTGCAATCACAAATTTAGTTTACCTTAGGTACCCAAAAGGATTGGGTCCTTGGTTCTTGTTAGCATAAGTTTGAACATTTCTCCCTGCAGAAACCCTAATAGAAAGACTAACCTTTGCCCTCAGAACATTTGGATTGTGCGAACAGTCTATGTCAAAGTGTCACACCTTGCCACAAAACTAACACTCATGAATATTATATCTCCTCTTCTGAACATCTCTAGATGTATATGATCCATCTGACTTTTTCTATTTAGAGGGGTGTACAGTAGCCCTCTTCTAATTTATTTCAGTTAAAATCTAGCTGAAGGTTAGCCTACCATCAGGTTCACTTGGTTTATTCTAACTGATAACAATATGTGTCTGCTTTGCAGCTGACAAGGTGTTGATGGCATCAAATATAGCCAAGTGAGACTTACTTACAGTCTTTCTCACAACATTATTCTTTGATGAAAGACCTTGGGTGGAGGCCACTGCCTTACTCTTCAGGGTGGGTGATTGGTGAAAATCGTCTCACAGACTACAATCCGAATAGGCAAGTGTACATATCGCTTTATAGTATAGTGATAAAAATATATCAAGGTCGTATAAAAACTCGGGGCTGACAAGTACTATTACTCACAACGACTCTATTATCCTACCGAACGATTGATGGGTTTCGAAAATAAAAATGAACAAATCATAATTAAAAGAGAAATAAAATATTGCGAAAGAGTGCTCGATCGAAGTTTCTCTTTGAAATAAAATAATGAAATAAATTTGTTTAGCATTTGTAATTCTATTAAGACCGTGACATATCCGATATTAGGAAGTAATCTCGCTAGAGCATTAAATCCCCTAACTTATAGACATTTTGACCGAAATCTCTTTACAAGTCAAAATGGCCTAAAGTCACATTACCGAAGTGACCCGCACTATTGGATTTGACTCCAACCCGGAGGATTTACGTCATCCTATGTAACACCCCAATATGTTGTAGGAGCGATGGGGATCGAATTTGGCCAAGACAAGATTTTTGGTACAGGTGACACGGGCCCCGACACGGGCATGTCGGAGGCCGTGTCGGGCGTGTCGAGCTCGGACCGTCGAGCTGGCCGTGTAGTCGACCTGTGCAGGTCGACGTTGGTCGTGTGGTGGAACACGGCCTAGGACACGGGCGTGTCCCAGGCCGTGTCACACCTGGGCTGTACGGTTGGGTACACGGGTAATGACACGGGTACGAACACGGGCGTGTCTAGTTTGACACGGGCGTGTCTGATGCTGTGTCACCAAGCCGTGTACCTCTCTGACTGCGAAGTGTTGATAAATTGCACACGGGGGGCGTGACACGGGTCCCGACATGGGCGTGTCGCAGGCGACACGGGCGTGTCGCAGGCCGTGTCACATGCCGTGTTGCTGGTTTTCAATTTTGGTCAAGACGGCAAATGAGCTACACGGCCAGGCACACGGCCGTGTGCCAACCTGTGTTCGGCCCAGATTTTATGATTTTGGATTTAATCCGGGCCGTTCGTTTCCTTGGCTTTGGATCTGACGGTGGGGGGCTGCTCCTGGGTGGTTATAGTCGGGAAATAGGGTTTAGAAACCCATTTTCCATTGGCCAATCTCTCTCTAAAAGTTAGAGAGAAGGGAGAGCAAGGAGGAAGGAGGAGTCCAAGATCCGGCCGCTGGAAGAGCTTCGGAGCTCCGAATCGCGATCCGAGTCTAGATCCGCGTAGGCGACGCCGTTGCGGTGCTTTCCAACCGTATAGTTTTCGATGGCGCCGCGGAAGAATGCAAGGGTAACGATTTCTCATCCTTGGGCATGTGAAGCCCTCTTTTCCTTTGCATAGGAAGCCCTCTCTCGCGAGTGAGCGAAGAGTTGGAGCGTTCCTTGGGGTAGATATGTAAAGTCCCCCTTATGTAGAGTCCGTATGCGAAAACGGACATAGGCATTGTGTGTGAAGCCTATCCGGACAAGTAGAGCCGGATCGGTGATGTTGCATTGAATATGAACCAGGGAAGACTCCGGGTGTTTGGGCATTTTTCGGGTTTTCTACGTGGTAGATTGCATCAGGGAGCCTTGGAGATTAACTCCAAGGTGCACCCGGAAAACTGGGCAAAAGCGGGTTTTGCCAACACGGTGGCCGGGGAGCCAACGTGAACATAACCGGGTTATGTGATTGTTGTGGTGGAAATGGGACTCGGTGAGTCTTGGCCTGCGCATATGGCTTAAATTGTCGTTGCGGTGTGAGCACGGGTCAGGCGGAACCATACCCGGTCTATATCGTTTGGTAGGACCATTGGCATGGATGAGGGTCTTCGGCGGTCTATGGCTTAAATTGCCGTGACCAAGGCCAGGAAGGAAAAATGCTCATATGGATGACCTTCCAAGAGGCGGTGGTGGATTGGGAACGTCTATGGCTTGAATTGACGTGACGTTGGCCGGTTCGCCGAGAATGTGCCCTGAGTGCACGGGGTGTGTGGCCGTGCGTGCCTACGCCAGTGGTGAAGTTCAAATACTTTATATAATTGCCTATGCTAATAAAGTGCAGGGAAAGAGCATTGCCGCCCCGAGTGTGGGGGCGGGATCGTTATAATTTGGTCAGCATTGCTGACCGTTGCTGTTGTTTGCCACCGGGCGGTGGTTTGTGGCTTGCAGGTGCTGTGGAGCAGAGCGGGAAATAGCGAGCTAAAGCCCTTGTTGCTGTGCCGGCCCTCGAAGGCCTAATTGCTTATGTTTCTTTCCCGTTTTTCCATGTATGGCCGGCCTGCGAGCCGAAGTATGAAAACACTACTTTTGTTAAGTGAACAGTGTAAGGCCTTAAGGCCACTTCTCTTTTGGTTTATGTATACATTCCTGAGTTTGTAGTGGACATTCATGCTGTTGTGGCTGGATTCTTATTTCTTTTGCAACCTAATAAATTGCTTCCACTAGGTGTTGTGTAGGACGACATGATTGGTTGAATGGTTTCAATGCGTAACCAACCGGTCTGTCCGTAGTATATGGCGTCAGGCCCCGGCCGGACCTACTGCTATATGCTATGCGACGGATAGGGGTGTTACAAATTGGTATCAGACATCTGGTTTCGGTCAAGCTTAAATGAATTCGTGGATGAATTCACTTTAAGGGGTTGTGAGCACATGTGTGCGTCATCGTTATAACATGAAAAGAACCCATGAATGTCCACTTAGGAATGAAAATATACATGTTTGAGGAACCTGCGTGTTCCTATAATTGCTGTTTGCAGTAATTTTTGGGTCGCCTATCGGTGTTTTGCACGATTATAGGTGACCAGAAGTGGTGCTGGGCCGTCCGAACGGCCAGGTTCTGAGGCGAGCAGTGTGCCAAGCGATGCACCTGCAACACCTCCGTCTGCCAAGACCATTAGGTTGGTGGTGGAAGCGGTCATGGCAATGATCAATGTGCAGCCTGCAAGGCAGGTGCAGCAGCCTGCTCCTGCTGTGGAGTAAGTACCGCTTCAGACGGTAGATCAAAGGAGGGTTGAGCAAGTAGTTTTGGAGCAAGAGTTGCCTCGGAGAGCAACTGAAAGACAACTAAAGCACGTGATGGGCTTTCATCCACCGGTATTCACGGGGGCAGAAACCCCGACCCAAGCAGAGGATTGGCTCTCAAGGGTCAATAGGGTGATGACTGCGAAGGAAACGGAAGAGTGGCAGAAGACCACAATAGCGACGTTCCTTTTGGATGGGGACGCAAGGTTATGGTGGGAAGGCCTAGAGCTACATCAGTTGCGGGGAAGGCCGTTGGCCGAAGTTTCGATGGAGGAGTTTGAGAGACTATTCATGGCTCGATACCTCCCCTCGGCGTAGAGAATTGCGCTAGAAAGCGAATTTCAGAAGTTGGTGCAAGGGGATTGCACCGTTGATGAGTACCTCCACGAGTTTACTCGGTTGGGGAGATATGCCGGCGCTACCTTCGCAGACGAGGAGCGCAAGATGAGCCACTTCTATGAAGGGCTAAGAGATGATTTAAGGTTGCTACTGTCGGGGCCCAAGGCGCAGGGTTTCATGACCCTGGTCAGTTCGGCCCGGTCCTTGGAGAAGGACATGAAGAATGTCCAAGCAAAGAAGGAATCCGGTAGTAAGAAAGCGGAGTTTAAGGAACCGACTACGTCGAAGTCGGGCTACCGCAGATTCTATAAGAAAGCTAAGACGTCGGGTCCAGCTACTTCAGGTGCCTCGGGGGCAACTACTAATCGAACCCCGGGCGCTTGTTTCACGTGTGGAAAGATGGGGCACTTTGCCCGTGATTGCTGGAGTGAACGCTCAAAGTCCGAAAGGAAACAAGGAGCTACCTACGAGGAGAAGGGCAAAGCGGTGGAGTCAATCGCGTCCCACTATGCTCCGACTCAGCCTAGAGTCTATAACTTGGGCCAGCAGGAGGCCATCAAGCAAGCGGATGTGGTGACAGGTATGAGTTAATTTATAGCAAGTTAGCTTTAATACCGTTATCTATTGCTCGTTAGCCAAATATTGTTTGTATAGGCTTTGTTGTGATTAGTGATAGTCCGGCACGGGCACTGTTCGATACGAGAGCTTCACACTCCTTCTTGTCCGAAAGCTTTATATCGCGCATCGGAGTCCCTTCTTCGATGGCGAAGGACAAGTTGGATGTACTGTTACCGAATGGGTGCTCGATGCGTGCGGACAGAGTGTGCACCGTAAAGGTTCACATTGGGAGCTAAGAGTTCGACTTGCTAGCGTCATTGCTGCCGCTAGTAGAGTTCGACGTGATCTTTGGGATGGATTGGCTTTCGGAGTAGAAAGCTTGGATTGACTGTGACCGGAAGGAGGTTAAGGTGAGTGTAGGGCGGGAGACTACATTCGAGGGGCTGAAGGGGTCGAGCAAGACACTGATGTCTGCTCTTCAGGTGGTGAATGCGTTTCGTGCTGGTGTAGAGCTGTTCTTCGCATTAGTGGAGGCCGCAGAGCCGAAGCCCACTTTGGATGAGATTCCCGTGGTTTGCGAATACCCCGATGTGTTCCTGGATAGTCTTCCCGGGGCCCCACCGCAGCGGGAGATTGATTTCACCATCGAGCTCGTGCTGGGGGCCAAACCGGTATCACGTGCTCCGTATAGGTTGGCGCCTAAGGAGATGGCAGAGTTGAAAGTTCAGCTAGAGGAGCTGATGGAGCAAGGGTATGTGCGTCCAAGCTCGTCGCCTTGGAGTGCACCGGTCCTCTTCGTTAAGAAGAAGGATGGTAGTATGCGGCTGTGTATCGACTACAGAGAGTTGAACAAGCTAACGGAGAAGAATAAGTACCCGATCCCGAGAATTGATGATCTCTTTGATCAGTTAGTCGGATCGTCGGTATACTCCAAGTTGGACTTGAAGTCAGGGTACTATCAGCCGAGGATCAGGGAGTGTGATATCCCGAAGACGACGTTCAGTATGAGGTATGGGCATTTCGAGTTCACGGTCATGCCGTTTGGACTGACGAATGCGCCATCAGTATTTATGGACTTGATGAACAGGACGTTCAGAGATTATCTGGACCGCTTTGTGATCGTCTTTATTGATGATATTCTAGTGTACTCGCAGTGCGAGGAAGACCACTTCAAGCATTTGCACCTGGTGTTGGAGACTCTGAGAAGGAATGAGTTATACGCAAAGTTCTCCAAGTGCGAGTTCTGGCTACCCTCGGTAGCGTTCCTTGGACATATAGTGAGTGGGGAAGGTATAACGGTGGATCCGGCGAAGATTGTTGCGATACGGGAGTGGCCTGCGTTGTCTTCTGTCGCAGAAGTCCGTTGTTTTCTCGGGCTTGCCGGATATTACAGGCGCTTCGTAGAGAACTTCTCGCGGTTAGCATTACCTCTCACGAAGTTGACAAGGAAGGATCAGAAATTCTTGTGGACGCAAGAGTGCGTGCAAGCTTTTGAGGAGCTGAAGAGACGGTTGACCACGGCGCCAGTACTTAGTTCGCCGAGTGGGACCGAGGGCTTTGAGGTGTATAACGACGCTTTAGGTAGTGGTTTGGGCTGCGTGTTGTTGCAGCATGGAAGTGTGATTGCGTATGGATCACGTCAGCTGAAAGTGCATGAAAGGAACTATCCGGTCCATGACTTAGTGTTGACGGACGTGATATTTGCACTCAAGTTGTGGAGGCACTACCTTTACGGCGTAAGGGTCGATATATACACTGATCACAAGAGCCTAAAATACTTGTTGGATCAAAAGGACCTTAATATGAGGCAGAGGAGGTGGAAGGAGTTCCTAGGGGACTACACCTTCAAAATACATTATGTACCTGGGAAGGGCAACGCAGTTGCGGATGCACTAAGCCGCAGGGATCCCGCCCAAGCCAACTGGTTGTCGGTGTATGATGAGCGGCTAGTACGGGAGTTGGAGGAGCTTGAGATCTGTTGCGTTGACAAGCAGACGAGCGCCAAAGCAATGTTAAACTGGACAGAGGTGCAGTATGACCTGGCTGACCGGGTTCGGTAGGCTTTGGAGTTAGATGACTCCATGAAGGAACTTTTGGAGGCCGCTCTGGATGGGTCAAATTCCCAGTTCTCGGTGGAAGATGGTTTATTAAGGAAGGATCATCGGTTGTGCGTCCCGAGTGGGGGTAACCTCCGGGCAGAGTTGATGTACGAGGCTCATCATACCAACTACTCAATCCACCCAGGGAGCACGAAGATGTATCGTGATCTCAAAAAGTTGTTTTGGTGGCCGAGGCTCAAGAAAGATGTGGCGTTGTACGTGGCTAAATGTCAAACGTGCGCCTTGGTGAAGGCAGAATGCCAAAAGCCGGGAGGATTTCTGAAGTCCTTGCCTATACCGGAGTGGAAATTCGACGATATATCTATGTACTTTGTGCACGGGTTGCCAAGGTCGCAGAAGGGGAACGACGCCATCTCGGTGATCGTAGATCAGCTAACCAAGGTGTCGCATTTCATTCCGCATAGGAAGGATGATCCAGTGGAGAAACTGGCAAAGTTGTATGTTGACAATATTGTTAGACTGCATGGTGTGTCCCGTAGCATTGTGAGTGATCGCGATGGGTGGTTCACGTCAAATGATTGGAGGTTGGTACAGCAGATGCTGGGGACAAAGTTAAAGTTCAGTACAGCTTTCCATCCGCAGACGGATGTGCAGACCGAGAGGGTCAATAGAACGATGGAGGACATGCTACGCATGTGTGTTTTGGATTTCGGTAAGCATTGGGAAGACCACCTATATTTGGTGGAGTTCGCGTACAACAACAGCTACCAAGCAAGTATACAAATGGCGCCCTTCGAGGCCCTGTATGGTAGGAAGTGTCACACGCCGCTATCGTGGCTTGAAGCGGGTGAGGCAAGGTTGTATAAGAAGCAGGAGGTGGAGAGTGCTACCTCGTTAGTGCGGATCATTCGGGAGCGCTTGTTGATCGCTCAGGACCAGCAGGCGAAGTATTACAATGCCAAGCACCAGAACGTGGAGTTCGCGATAGGCGATTGGGTATACCTGAAAGTGAAGCCGTTCAAGGGGGTTTCGCGGGTGAGACGCTTGAAGAAGCTGAGCCCAAGATACCTTGGACCTTTTGAGGTTCTGGAGCGAGTCGGCAAAGTGGCATATCGTTTGAAGCTATCGGTGGAGTTAAGCGGATTACATGATGTGTTCCACATTTCTGTGTTGCGGAAGGCGGTGCAAGAGCCTTCGCAGGTGAACGAAGTTGACCAAGTGCCGGTGGACGAAGGGTTGACGACTAGGGTCAAGCCCATTTGTATCGAAGATGTTGAGGTCAAGAGACTCCGTAATAAGGAGATCCGGATGGTTAAGGTCCGGTGGGATAATTGCGGGCGTGAGGAGCTCTCTTGGGAACGGGAGCAGACTATGCTCGAGGAGTACCCAGAATTGATCCGCTCAGGTACTGTTTTACGTTAAGCCCTGTTTTTCCTTTATTAATTTCATGGACGAAATTCTTTAAGGGGGGTAGAATTGTAACACCCCAAAATGTTGTAGGAGCGATGGGGTTCGAATTTGGCCAAGACAAGATTTTTGGTACAGGTGACACGGGCCCCGACACGGGCGTGTCGGAGGCCGTGTCGGGCGTGTCGAGCTCGGACCGTCGAGCTGGCCGTGTAGTTGACCAGTGCAGGTCGACGTTGGTCGTGCGGTTGGGTACACGGGTAATGACACGGGCACGAACACGGGCGTGTCTAGTTTGACACGGGAGTGTCTGATGCCGTGTCACCAAGCCATGTACCTCTCTGACTGCGAAGTGTTGATAAATTGCACACGGGGGGCGTGACACGGGTCCCGACACGGGCGTGTCGTAGGCGACACGGGCGTGTCGGAGGCCGTGTCACATGCCGTGTTGCTGGTTTTCGATTTTGGTCGAGACGGCGAATGAGCTACATGGCCAGGCACACGGCCATGTGCCAACCCGTGTTCAGCCCAGATTTTATGATTTTGGATTTAATCCGGGCCGTTCGTTTCCTTGGCTTTGGATCCGACGGTGGGGGCTGCTCCTGGGTGGTTATAGTCGGGAAATAGGGTTTAGAAACCCATTTTCCATTGGCCAATCTCTCTCTAAAAGTTAGAGAGAAGGGAGAGCAAGGAGGAAGGAGGAGTCCAAGATCCGGCCGCGGGAAGAGCTTCGGAGCTCTGAATCGCGATCCGAGTCCAGATCCGCGAAGGCGACGCCGTTGCGGTGCTTTCCAACCGTATAGTTTTCGTTGGCGCCGCGGAAGAATGCAAGGGTAATGATTTCTCATCCTTGGGCATGTGAAGCCCTCTTTTCCTTTGCATAGGAAGCCCTCTCTCACGAGTGAGCGAAGAGTTGGAGCGTTCTTTGGGGTAGATATGTAAAGTCCCCCTTGTGTAGAGTCCGTATGCGAAAACGGACATAGGCATTGTGTGTGAAGCCTATCCGGACAAGTAGAGCCGGATCGGTGATGTTGCATTGCATATGAATCGGGGAAGACTCCGGGTGTTTGGGCGTTTTTCGGGTTTTCTACGTGGTAGATTGCATCAGGGAGCCTTGGAGATTAACACCAAGGTGCACCCGGAAAACTGGGCAAAAGCGGGTTTTGCCAACACGGTGGCCGGGGAGCCAATGTGAACATAACCGGGTTATGTGATTGTTGTGGTGGAAACGGGACTCGGTGAGTCTTGGCCTGCGCATATGGCTTAAATTGTCGTTGCAGTGTGAGCACGGGTCAGGCGGAACCGTACCCGGTCTATGTCGTTCGGTAGGACCGTTGGCATGGATGAGGGTCTTCGGCGGTCTATGGCTTAAATTGCCGTGACCAAGGCCAGGAAGGCAAAATGCTCATATGGATGACCGTCCAAGAGGCGGTGGTGGATTGGGAACGTCTATGGCTTGAATTGACGTGACGTTGGCCGGTTCGCCGAGAATGTGCCCTGAGTGCACGGGGTGTGTGGCCGTGCGTGCCTATGCCTGTGGTGAAGTGCAAATACTTTATATAATTGCCTATGCTAATAAAGTGCAGGGAAAGAGCATTGCCGCCCCGAGTGTGGGGGCGGGATCGTTATAATTTGGTCAGCATTGCTGACCATTGCTGTTGTTTGCCACCGGGCGGTGGTTTGTGGCTTGCAGGTACTGCAGAGCAGAGCGGGAAATAGCGGGCTAAAGCCCTTGTTGCTGTGCCAGCCCTCGAAGGCCAAATTGCTTATGTTTCTTTCCCGTTTTTCCATGTATGGCCGGCCTGCGAGCCGAAGTATGAAAACACTACTTTTGTTAAGTGAACAGTGTAAGGCCTTAAGGCCACTTCTCTTTTGGTTTATGTATACATTCATGAGTTTGTAGTGGACATTCATGCTGTTGTGGCTGGGTTCTTATTTCTTTTGCAACCTAATAAATTGCTTCCGCTAGGTGTTGTGTAGGACGACATGATTGGTTGAATGGTTTCAACGCGTAACCAACCGGTCTGTCCGTAGTATATGGCGTCGGGCCCCGGCCGGACCTACTGCTATATGCTATGCGACGGATAGGGGTGTTACATCCTATCTCTAAGGTTGCGTTCAACTCCTTCCTTCTTTGAGTGATCTTTCAAATCAATGAGTCTCTCAACTTCTATGAAAAGAGATCAATTGCCTACTACTGTATACCGGAATACGGAGTCGACATGATAAAAATCAAAGAAGGATCAAAAAAAAGGAAAAATACAAATGCAAACATAAAATTAAAGATGCGTTATTTTATCGCAAAGCTCATCATGATCGGGCACAAAATATAATTAGCTAAGCATAATAGAGGAAGAAAATAAAATGTAAGAAAGAGAAATCATTTGCATTGCTTAAGAAAAGAAAATACACAAAAATTAAAATAGGAAAATACTATTCTACTACAAAAAGGAAATTACAATAATAAAAACTACAACAAGAAAATAACACTCTTGAACTAGCACTCAACTTTCTACCACAAAAACTTCTTCTCCAAAGCATGAGGCAAGGGGTCCTTTTATAGGAGAGGGAGAAAGTTCTAGAAAATAGGAAATATGAAGGGAGCATGGGGGGTGGCCGGCCATGTAAAGAAGAGAGGGTTCATGCATGATATTTAATGCGGGAGAGAGAGAAGGGACTAAATGCATGCATTTCATTTTGGAAAATAAAAAGAAATAAAATAAATATAAGAGGGGGGATGAATGGGTTTAAATGAGAATGAAAGAGGGGAAAAGAGGGATGAATGAGAAATAAAGAAGGGAGAGAGGAGTGGATGAGATTCACTGCATGGCATTTAATGGAAATGAAAAGAGAAAATAAAATAAACAAGGGGGATGAAAGAGGAGGAAATAATAAAAAGGAGAGAGAGGTGACATGATGTGGGTGGGATTACATGTAGGGGCAGCTCTTAAAGTGGCAAGGCTGCTCCATGATGAAGGGCTTGGGTAGCTTGATGAGAAGGGGTCGGGCTGCACCTACAAAAATAAAACATGCATTAGTTAATTCTTTAAGATAAAATGACACAACAAAAAACATAAAATATTATAGAAATTAACAAATAACAAAAACATAAAATAACAAAACATAAATAATAAAAAACATAACACACAATTACAACATAACAAAAAAATTAAAATATTAAAACATAGCATACATGAGATAACATAACATAACATAATACATAAAATAATAAAAAAAACATAAAATAAAACTATAGATTTTCATATCATAACACAAAAGACTTTAAATAAAACATAACAAGCATAAAAATACTTAAAATATATAATTAAACTAGGAATTTTTCATACTAAATTACCCCAAAAACGATGACTAAAAGTAGTCATCAGTGGGTGTAGGAGCACCAAACACAAAAGGTCCATGATGGAACGTTTAGATTTCTTCATGGGGAGCCTTCAAGGCCCTCAACCCAATGTATTTTCTTCACCTATTACAAAGTGCATTATTTCCATTATAATAAGAATTTCCATTCTTCCAGTGACCATGCATGTTGTCCTAATCATACCAGTTAGAAGTGAAAACCACCTTTTGAAAGGTAGTTTGGAGCACAATTGGAGACTTGCCCTTCCCTTTGGAATTGGTAGCTCTAGCATTCCACCTGAACCCTAATCCCCTCTTATTATTTTGAGAGGTGAATGAGTCAATTAGTGGCAACATTGTCTTTTTCTTGGAAACTCAGCCACTATCATCCTCTCTTTGAGGAGCTTCTCTTCAAGATCCATAATGATCTTTCTTTTCTGGATTATGGTGCCTATTTGGATTATAGTCATAGACCCCAGCTTACTAATTTCTTTGCTCATCTGAGCCAGCAGTGAAGCTGACTCAAATTGAAATGATTTAGTCTGCTGTAAAGTGACAATCTCTTTAGCCTGCCTTTTGATAAGCTTTTCTCTCTTTGAAAAATGTTTAAGTTGTCTACCTAAATCACCTAAAGGGGGGTGAATAGGTGAGTTGTGCGTATTTTTGCGGAATAAAAATTTTAACGATCTATACACAAAAAATAACAAAGCAATCAAAGACGACACCAAGAATTATAGTGGTTCCCCAACCTTGGGTACGTCCACTTTCCACTCACCGATCTACCAATGCACTAGAATCGGCTACTCCGCTAATCTCGGATTAAAAACAATCCTACTACTCGAAACAACATTCCTATAACTCGATCCAAAAATAGGATCTACACTCGGAAGAGAAAAACTTTCTATAATAAATCGGAGAACAAAGCTCCTACACTCGGAGAAGATTCTCCTACAAGAATAGATTTGAAATAAGAAATATAAACATTAAAATCTCTCATATCTGGAAATTTCTGCTTAGGTCTTCTTTCTTGAACTTTGTGACTCTGCCAGAATATGTTGAAGAAGACTCGGCTAGATCCTTGATCTAAAATTTCTGGACTCACAAGATCAAAGAGAGGATGTGTAGAATATAGAAGATCTTGATCTGCAAGTCGACTTCTCTGAATCGTTCTTGATCGAAAGTCCTTGGCGATGAGGAAGATGAGCGGCGACTTCCGATTTTAGGAAAGAGAATTAGGGATTCAGAATTTCTTCTTACGCGTCTGCTTGTCGGTCGAATAATGACAAGACATTTTATATGATATCCCTAACAGTCATAATTATGATTAATGATGGGCACGTGGACCAATCACATCAACTCATATTTGAAAACCACGTCTGTTGGGACTTAGATAAAATTTCTCAGAAAACAGTACAGCATTTCTCGAGAGAAAGTATTTTACTCGAGAAAAAGGATTTTAGTTCTCGAGAACAATTATGGTGAACTCGAGAAAGGAAACTTAGTATAAAAAATGGAGGTGGAAAACAATGATCTCGAGAAATAAAGAAAGTACTCGAGAAAAACAAATATTATTCTCGAGAAGAAAAGCTGGTACTTGAGAACAAGAAGACTTATACTCGAGTACAACCGACATTACTCGTATAGTAAAATCAAAAGGCGGGATTTCGCTATTTGCAGACCAAACTTGAAAACTATAAATAGACCCTCAAGGACACCTTTGAAGAGGATCTTTATTTGGCTTTTTTCTCTTCTGGTTAGTTCTGGTTTGCATAAAGTGTCATCCAAGGTGTCCAACTCAGCACTGACTAAGGAGAGGAAACTCTCTTCGATCTTCCGGGTGTGTGGAGGGACCTTCTCGCTGCAGCTCAGGGTCTATTCCTTAGTTCGAAGCCACCAGTCAAGTTCTCTTACTTGGAAGAATTAGGTGCGGGCTACTCACTTGAGTCCGAACTCCTCTTGGAGCCGAATTTTGATTCCAAACTCAGTTTTACACATTTGTTGCCATTTGTTTCTTTTGGAGATATCCACTAATTTGTATGATTAATTTATCAATGTTAATGCCTTAAAAAATATATGGCTTTGCACTATTTCCCATTAAGCTGGGAATTCTAAATTTGATATACTGGGGGTGATCTTTTTCTCACCTCAGACTAGCCACCTCCTTGGTTGGAATTACCCATATTATTTATGGAATTATCCATATTATTTATGCTCAAATTCCCAATTGCTTGTTATTACTATTTAATCACAATGTAGCTTATTTCAATGTGTTTGTTATGTTCGTGGGCGATCAATCCAAGATTGAAGCATGCAATGTTAGATCACCACGTCCGCTACGCTCTTCTTGATACCTGTATAAGACACAGAGCATTTGCACAACATCAACTGCATAGTTTGTTATTTATCAAGTCGAGGACACCGAAGCATGAACCTCCATAGACTTCTCAGTGCTCTGCTCTCAATTTAACGAGGGTGCCAATTGAGGGTGGATATGGCTACATTCATAGGAAGGACATCACATCATATACAATATTTATAAGTTAATATTTGCAGGTGTATTAAACACCTCTGGATAATACGAGTGATGATTTGGGGTTTGTTTGGCGGAGCGCGACGGAGCGTCGGGCGGAGCGCGGCGGAGCGTCGGCGGAGCGCGGTGGAGCGTCGGGGGGAGCGTCGGGCGGAGCGTCGGCGGAGCGCGGCGAAGCGCGGCGGAGCGTCGGGTGGAGCGCGGCGGAGCGCGGCGGAGCGTCGGCGGAGCGCGGCGGAGCATCGGGCGGAGCGTCGGGCGGAGCGTCGGCGGAGCGTCGGCGGAGCGCGATGGAGCGCGGCAGAGCGTCGGGCGGAGCGCGGCGGAGCGTCGGGCGGAGCGCGGCGGAGCGTCGGGCGGAGCGCGGCGGAGCATCAGGCGGAGCGCGGCGGAGCGTCCGGCGGAGCCGCGGCGGAGCGTCGGGCGGAGCCGCGGCGGAGCGTCCGGCGGAGCGTCCGGCGGAGCCGCGGCGGAGCGTCCGGCGGAGCCGCGGCGGAGCGTCCGGCGGAGCCGCGGCGGAGCGTCCGGCGGAGCCGCGGCGGAGCGTCCGGCGGAGCCGCGGCGGAGCGTCCGGCGGAGCGCGGCGGAGCGTCCGGCGGAGCGCGGCGGAGCGTCCGGCGGAGCGCGGCGGAGCGTCCGGCGGAGCCGCGGCGGAGGGTCCGGCGGAGCCGCGGCGGAGCGTCCGGCGGAGCCGCGGCGGAGCGTCCGGCGGAGCGCGGCGGAGCGTCAGGCAGAGCGACGGAGCGTCAGGCGGAGCCGCGACGGAGCGTCAGGCAGAGCGCGGCGGAGAGCGGCGGAGCGTCAGGTGGAGCGCGGCGGAGCGTCAGGCGGAGCGTCAGGGGGAGCACGGCGGAGCGTCAGGCAGAGTCGCGGCGGAGCGTCAGGCGGAGCCGCGGCGGAGCATCAGGCGGAGCCGCGGCGGAGCGTCAGGCGGAGCCGCGGCGGAGCGTCAGGCGGAGCCGCGGCGGAGCGTCAGGCGGAGCCGCGGCAGAGCGTCAGGCGGAGTCGCGGCGGAGCGTCAGGCGGAGCACGGCGGAGCGTCAGGCGGAGCCGCGGCGGAGCGTCAGGCGGAGTGCGGCGGAGCGTTAGGCGGAGCCGCGACGGAGCGTCAGGGGGAGCGCGGCGGAGCGTCAGGCGGAGCCGCGGCGGAGCGTCAGGCGGAGCGCGGCGGAGCGTCAGGCAGAGCCGCGGCGGAGCGTCAGGCGCAGCGCGGCGGAGCGTCAGGCGGAGCCGCGGCGGAGCGTCCGGCGGAGCCGCGGCGGAGCGTCAGGCGGAGCCGCGGCGGAGCGTCAGGCGGAGCCGCGGCGGAGCGTCAGGCGGAGCGCGGCGGAGCGTCAGGCGGAGCCGCGGCGGAGCGTCAGGCGGAGCCGCGGCGGAGCGTCAGGCGGAGCCGCGGCGGAGCGTCAGGCGGAGCCGCGGCGGAGCATCAGGCGGAGCGTCAGGCGGAGCCGCGGTGGAGCGTCAGGCGGAGCGCGGCGGAGCGTCAGGCGGAGCCGCGGTGGAGCGTCAGGCGGAGCGCGGCGGAGCGTCAGGCGGAGCCGCGGCGGAGCGTCAGGCGGAGCGTGGCGGAGCGTCAGGCGGAGCCGCGATGGAGCATCAGGCGGAGCGCGGCGGAGCGTCAGGCGGAGCCGCGACGGAGTGTCAGGCGGAGCGCGGCGGAGCGTCAGGCGGAGCCGCGGAGGAGCATCAGGCGGAGCGCGGCGGAGCGTCAGGCGGAGCCGCGGCGGAGCGTCAGGCGGAGCACGGCGGAGCCGTGTTCTAGGTTCGACTAACTTCTAGCATAATTCGCCAATTGGGTTTTTCCTTTGTGTTCAGCAAAAGTCGATCTGAGCTCGACAAAAGTCGATTGGGTTTTCCGTTGTGTTCGATGAACTCCTACCAGAATTCGTCCAATGGGTTTTGTGTTCGACGAACTTCGAGCAAAATTCGTCGAACGAAGTAGTTCTTCCCTTTTGTTCTCGAGAAGTCCTCTTGTTCTCGAGAAATCTATTCTTGCTCTCGAGAAATCCATTTTTGTTCTCGAGATCCGTATTTCATTCTTGAGAGGTTCTGTCTTGCCATTCTCGAGAAGCTTTCTTTAGTTCTCGAGAAGCCGTTTTGTACTCGAGTAGTTCTTCCCTTGTGACTCGAGATGGCCGTCTAGTTCTAGAGAAGGCTCTGCCTTGAACTCGAGAAGCCTTCATTCCACTCAAGAAATCCATGGTTCTTCTTGAGAAGTCCTATCCAGCTTACCCCTCCCCCGATTCTTTTCTTAGAATTTTAACTGTTTTAGGTAAGAAAATTATTTTAATATTATAGTTATACCTTAAATATATATAAGAAAACTTCTTCTTACTCCTTCGTTTAGACCGAATTCCTGTTCATCTCTCGAACCAGAGCAGCGTGAGCGAGAGAGAGAGAGAGAGTTTTTCCGTTATTCTTCCGGTGCCCTCCGACGGCGCTCCGGTGCTCAAAATTTCCAACCGATCATAGATCCAGAAAGCTCTCAGACTGAGCTTCGTCGTCATGGTAAAATCTTCCCCTTTTCTTGAGTTTTTCTCATTAGGGTTTTTGTCCCTAACCTTTATTTCGGCTATTTCTTGTTAGATTTTGACTTTTCTTGTCTTCTTTAGCCCCGATCTATGATAAGGAGTGATTGGAGAGTTTTTTCGCCCAAACCAAGGCAAGTGATGGTTTTCCCTCCTTCCCCCTTTTTTCCTGATCTTGATGGTAACTGTTAACCTTTTGTTCTTTAATCTTTCTGAACTTTAGTCTTTCAAATTTGTAGATATGTTTAATCTTCCCTTGGAATACTCTTAAATTTATAAATTCTTATCATGATAATTCAACCTTGTAGTGTTATAGGGATTTGATGAAATGTTATATTGGTTGCATTAATCGCCCTATCTATTGTTATAAAACGTGTTAGAGTTTATCTAGGATTGTAAATCCTTCCTGAAGATTGATCAACCGCTTCTTAATCTATAAATGTCTAGTAGAATCCGATGTGCTGAGTCTTGAGATATATCATGATTCTCTGGTTGCAAGAGTTAGAGGACGTAACCACCTCCGGGATGTTTGAGATTTATATCATGGTTTTCTTTTGTTGCGAGTGTTAGTGGGCGAATCTACCACTGCAAGGTTTGCTTCCTTTATTAGTACCTTGTGAAATCTATTGGGTGTTTGGGCGTCTGCGGTAAATGGTGGAGTGTATGAGTCTCCCCTGCAGTTAGACGAAAATTAAATATCTGTGAGGGTGTGTCCAGATGAGTGACCACCTCGCCTGTGTTTTTGGGTAGAGTTGACCACATGTGGCTAATAAAGTACTGAGTATTCTTTCATATGATTTAATCTTTCTTTACACCTTTTTAGCCGTGTGCATCTGGTGTGATTTGTTGTATGTGACGATTCATGTAAGTTCTATTTTTCTGATTTTGGTACTTTTCTTATGTACTTTAGTTCAGTACTTTTGTTCTTGGGTTGGTACCCCTTTTGACATTTGTTTACTTTTTGGCTTACTTTTTTGTCACATCTTATACCTTCATGCTGAGGTATTCTGTGTTTGGAATGCCTCAGGTTCAGAGCTTTAGCAGGTAGTGGAGCTGGTTTTGGAGTTCCTGAGCAGTAGTGTTGGCTGTGATTTTCACCTCACCGTTGCGAGGTAGTTTGTTGTTTTAGTTTGCTTACTTAGTTCAGACAATCTTCTGTTTTATGTGGGTTCGTGTCAGATTGTTGACGCTCACAGGATAGTTGATTTTGGATACCTTGCTAGCTCCTAGTTGTTTTCATTGTTATGGATTAGATTACTTGCTCTCTAGGATGTTTTATGCTAGGACTGCATATTAGATATTTTTTTAACTTATAAAACCCTATTATTAGTATATCATACATGTCATCTCTTTCAAAATTAAGTCACTACATTCTTGATTGCGTAAAGACTTTTAGTTATACTTAATATAAATCTAGGGTCTTGCAAAACATGAGTTATCCATTGGGGACGTTTACACTCATGTAGGATGTTTAATCTCATAAAAGAAGTATTTTCCGCAGTGTATACTATTTTTTCCCGTAGACTAGATGAGCCACTAAGCCGAGGGATACGACTAGCCATTTAACTAAAATAAGATTTTTGTAAGACCGCCCCTCCTGGAACACAAAACACAGCACGAGGGAGTCTTATGCCCAGAACAGCCGCCTTTCGGTAGCACTAGCACTCAGGCTAGCCTGTACTACAAGACGCCTATTCTGCCGGCCTTTACAATATCAATAAGGCCAACCCAACAAGAATAAAAATCAGAAGTCAAATCCACACAAAGCATACAATTGTCCAAAAGTATAACATATAAAGAAGCTACAACAAGCTTCTAGAATCAGAGTACGTAAAATTTTTTCCCAAAAGGGCTACATCAAAAATCTCTCACACTCACATTAGTAACCGACGGTAGCGACATCACCGTCCCTTCAGACCCTGTCATCTTTGCATGGCTGTCCTGCTGCATAATCTGCGGCTGCTCTACCTGCGGGGTTTCCTCCTAAAAAGGAATACTTAGCAACCGTTAGTCATAAAGACTAAGTGAATTTAACCTCCGCTCCCCCAGCGACTCCTAGGCACCGGGCTGAGAAATGGACAAAGGTACAATATATATAAAGAATGTAAGCATAAGTACAAGCAGGTGGTATAAACTGAATATCATCATGTATATAAAGCAACTTAACAAGTGAGTAACATCTTGTTTTAGCAATTCTACCATCTACAACAGCATAAGAATATATAAAGATACAACAGAAAGTAACTCAACTTATATGAATGCCCATACAAACATATAAGTTGAGGATCGTTCAGTAGTATGTAACTCATTGTATATGAGTGCCCATACAAACTTATATGATGAGGATCTTGTGTATGCAATGAAGTGTAATGACATGTATGCAATGCAATGACTCTCCCTTGATCTCGCGCATGCAATCACTATGTCGACATAGACTTAAAGTTCGCACTATTCGAGCAGGTAGCTAACCTCTCAGGCATCATCCGTTGTGGCCAGATAGTGACAATAAAGCGGGCAACTACACTACTAGGTTGGCATCCACACTAACAGGCCTAGGACTTCGTACGCCTCAACACTAAGAACACAACAACGGAGCTCACACGCGTACTGCGACTCAGCGGGAGTATCGGGCAGATGTGCACCTAGAACCAAGCCCCAAACTGGCCTATGTTGTGACCTGGAAGGAGCCTCGAAAAAAGCACGAGAACCAAGCCCAACAATTCACTTGGCACGGAAGGAGCCCCGAGACGTGAACATCGAGGACCAAGCCCAACCGCAAAAATTTTATCTATCAACTCCCATTGGTGTGATGATTGGAGAGCTCGTAGACCTGCCACACTGTCCTTAACCCGGGATTATGACACCGCATGTCGACTCACACCACATGCAATACCACATCATCGTGGCACGGAAGGAGCCTCAGATCAAACATGAGGACCAAGCCCAACCATTCACTTGGCACGGAAGGAGCCTCGGGACATGAACGCCGAGGACCAAGCCCAACCATCTATTTATAACTCTTCTCGACGTTACAAACAGGTGAGATCAAACACCAGCACTCACACCCTTTCACAATCTTGTGCCCAAGGCACCTTTCGGGTTTACACCCAAATACAGGTGGCGAACCACCTCATACAATGGAACATCTTAGACTTCCTTATATGACAAGCCTCACTACCATGCATCACACTTTTCGGCCAACATGATTACGTATAAACTATGGTCACATAACTTTAACATCACCGACGAAATACACAAGTTCAAGGTAATCTTGTTATTAATCGATGAATTACCATTCGTTCACTAACCCCCACCAAATCGTTTCGTTTAATTCCATTTCATTTCACCATTGTTTACGTGGGGTTTGTACAACAATTTCATCACTCGTTGAATCATCATGGTTAGACATATTATAATTTGCCAAAACCTCAACGTCAATTTATTACAAGATCTTTACCGAGTCTAAACCCGAATCTACACCACCCTAGGAAATTCTGGTGCAGAACACCTTCTGGACAGCAACTCTACCGGAGATTCTCGAGGCTACAGTAATCCGGTGAATGTGTGTAACCCCTTGATGGAAATATCTTTCCATGGGTTACAACTATCATGTTAAGTATACAACCCAGGTCAGACTGTATCACACATGAAATTGGCTCCAAAGCCTGTCTCGTACAGAATACATTTTCTGCACGCTTAGCCTGATAGCCCTCTACTTAGATCAGACTTTCCCGTGGCTACGGACTTTGTCTGGAGATGTGTAACCACTCGTTGGAAAGGTATTTCCAAGGGCTATGACTTTTGTGTTTAGTTGAAAGCCCATATCTAGCCATATGATGTCTGAAAATGGCTAAGAAGATCGCTTCGTGTAGAACACAGATTTCTGCACGCATCTTAAGGCAAAATGAACAGCATCAGTTCATCTTCCTACTCTATCCGACCTTCCCAAATCACATAAGAAATTCCTACTCCCTTATTCACCCTTATGAGGCCATTTCTCTTCACGAAACCATCTACCTATCATCACATAGAAAGAAGGAGAGGTTGAAACATCACTATCCATAGAGCAGAAGCCCTAGAATGACCTCTTCCTAGGAAGATCATCATCTCACAAGTCTAGACTCTTTTGAGTCTACATCTCACCTAAGAATAACTACAGATCTAGCACCAAGGGAGAGGGGAGTAAGCTCACCTCATTTCTTGCATTTCCACCATTTCCGGCCATGGATCTCGTCACCCTTCGCGGCAACATATTCTTTTCCTTGGCGGCGGCGGTGGTTCTTCACGGAGTATAGTTGATTCAATCTACTCCTTCCCTCCTCCAGCAGTTTTTCCAGAAAATTGCTTGGAAGAGAATGAAAAATGGCTAGGGTTCCATTTCCTCCTTTTTATTCAGAAATGACATCGGTAGGGACACGCCCGTGTCCCAACCCGTGTCCTGCTCGGGTGAATTGGCGTCGACGGTTAAAGTGACGTTTGGACACCAACATGGGTAGGGACACGCCCGTGTACACTACCCATGTCACGCGACACGGCCGTGTTCATACATGTGTTCTTACCCATGTCCTTATCGGGAGACACAGCCGGTTTCTTGGAGATATGCACACGGGTAGGGAGACGCCTGTATCTCTACCTGTGTCCTAATCGGGACACATTTCGTTGATCTCCACTCGACGCACACGGGTAGGGACACGCCTGTGTATCTAGCCGTGTCCTACTTATGACAGACCTTGTCGAGTTCTACTCAACGCCTCTTGAGTTCTACTCGACGCACATGGGTAAGGACACGCCCGTGTCTCTACACGTGTCCAATTCTGGACCAATTTCTCTTTTCCACATCAGTGTAAGCCTTGTCTCCTGCACTCCTTGAGCCCAAGGCATCTCTCTTGACTCAAACGTGCGCAAGAGGGGCCTAGCGCGAATCGGGACATTACAATTTTTTTCTAAATGATTTTAAAATCTTTCTTTTTGTGTCACGTAAGAGTTTTTCCTGAGCATCCGCAGTTATCCCCTACTGATGTGGCATCATGACACGCATTTTCCCTTACTCTGATATATCTTTGAAGGAGGTGAAAAATGTGGGTTGCGACAGCAGGGTAAAGCTCCGCCCATGCCATTTTCCTTCATGCCCAGTTACATCAACTGTGCGCGAACAAAAATACACGAGTAGGGACAGATTTGAGAATTTTAGGCGAACACGAGACCGTGTGATTTTCCTCTCGCACGGTTGAAATCAAACGTACGTGAAGAAACGTACGACCCAAAAAAAATCACCAAAAGTTTAAAAAAGCAGGTACCCCATGCAATTTTGTTCTCATATGGTTGAAATCAATCGTGCATGACAAAAATGCATGGGTAGTGGTAGAACCCTCATTTTAGCACAAAGGTCACGCATGGGAAAAACACCCATACACGAAGGAAAAACTCATGACCGTGTGATTCTCAAGATTCTCAAGTTGTGTTGGGCACACCACCCACAAATCCAAAATAGTAATAAGACTGCAAAAACACCTAGGGAGCACCATGTGATTACCTCCAACAATAATAGAGTGCAAAAGTACACCACAATGGGCCCAAAACATGCACTTTGTGTGAAATACAAATCGAGTGAATTATAAGCATTAACGACAAAAAGTGTAGTGTGTGTGCATGAAAACTAACCCGAATGAGTCCGAAAAAGCACTATAAAAATTGGAATCATCTGTAATCTCATTATTGGGGATGCTAGCCATGGAGTCATTACTAGGATCAAGATCCACAATGAAGCTCTATTTCTTAGCTTCCTGTCTCAAGTGGAGCTTAAGTGAAAGTATCTAATTTTCTACCTAAATCACATAGAGGGGGTGAATAGGTAAATTCTATGTCTTTAAGCGGAATTAAAATACTTTAAAAATAAGCACACAGAATTAGAGAACACACAACACAAACACAATGATTTATAACGGTTCTACAGAATGGGTACACCCACTATCCCACCTCGCCTATCTAACATTTCGGGCTAGACTTGGATACTTCAATAATCTTAGATTCTATCAAATCTTACACCCCAGAGTCTTTAACTCCTATAAACTCAGTGACAATGTCTCCTAAAAAAACTAGGAGAACAAACTCTCCGACTCTCGATCCTCTAAATTAGGATCTACAATACTCATAAGTGAAACTTCCTACAAGAGTTGTAAAAATGGTTTTTACAAAACAAAGTAGATTGCAATAACAATCATATTTAGATCTTAGAGACTAAATCTTCTTCCTTACTTGATGTAAATCTTGAAATAAACTTAGAAGGAGAATACTTTTGGGAAGACTTGATATCTTGATATGATCTGAGAATCATTGTATCTTGGAGAAATTCTTGGAGAATTTGAGATCATAGATCAGGTCGAAACTTTCTTCAAGAGGAATCGTGATTTTGAAATGTAGATGTCGAGAACTTTTATGAGCAAATTTGAGTTAACCAACAGTATAGAACTTACAAATTTTCTGGCTCGTTCATGATTAGGGTTCTCGGAATTTAACCGTTAACTGTATATAGAGATTCCTCTTCTAATAGCAAGAAAAAAACTTCAAGACGGAGCTCCATGTTTACTGTACATGGCTGGTGCCCTAAAGGAAAGTCGTCAAATAATTCAAAATGAAAACCTGTTAAGTTCATTTGTCGAGTCTTCACATGACATATCCAGAATACTTGATGAATTACGTAATCACTCGACGAATTGCTCGATCCTATTTGACGAAAAGGACTTGGATGAAAATATAATGAAAATGAAACTTTTGTCCATTGTTCACGTGACCTTTTGAGAGTACTCGACGAATTTGTCGAGTATTCATGAGAGATCAACAGATCACTCAAAGAATTTAACTTAGCCAAAATAGAAAGGTCTATGAGACTTTTAGAAACTTTCTGAGTAAACTCAACAAATTATACGAGTCCTCACATGATGTCTTGATGAATGACACGAGTCTTCACGTGTGTACTTGACGAATTTTACTTAGGAAAATTCTGACTATCCTGAACTCGGCAAGCAACCCTTCCTTGATTCTTCTATTGCACTTGGAGATGAAGTACACGTCAATAGAGAGATTACACTTGAGTCAACACTATATCCTACACAATGTGGAATTATATTGAATAGTCCTATGTTTTATGACCCATTGTAATCTAAAATTTATTTGTACTTAGCAATTAAAGTTCTCCAAGTACATAACTAGAATGAATCATCAAATATAATCTCAATTCATCTTAGTTCAAGGGGGACTTCTTCAAATCAAGGCTAGTGTGGATACAATACCCAATAATCTTCCCATATTTGAAGAAGTTGGAACCCTATATAATAAGGTGAATTGTACAGAGAAAAATTATAAATAAGAACATAGAAAAAGACATAGTGAATGTAAGTAGAAATAAATTATCAAAACATTAATATCTATATAAAAATGTCTTATAGACATTCACTGTTATCACATATATCACAGAGTTAGAAATTGAATTCACTTATTGTTTCCCCTTGTTGTTTTCATCTTGCATGTATAAATAAGCATATGGCTTGGAATAATACTTTGGAGGAGGAGGAGGAGGAGCATCAAGATTTTCCCTTCCATATTCTTTGAAGTGCAACATCCTCTTCACATTTGAAACTTCGTGTTTATCCCATTCATCTTTGCTCTAATATATCCGTTTCCCTTCATTTGTTAGATAAACAATATTTTAAGTGTCCAAGATAATTCCTTTTGAAATTGGACTCCATGTTTTAGCATACTCCATATTCTCTCTATTAGGTTCAGATCTCCTAGCAGAAGGGCCTTCCCCATATCTTCTTCTCTTCTGAGGAGGTTGAGACAATTCTCCAAGGATCTCTACCTCTTCCTCAGAAACATTAGACAAAACTTGCTGATATACACTAGGAGGTGCATACTCAACCCATTCAGGTTGTTTCTCAAAGTACTCTTCTTCTTCAACATGGAATTCTCCACCTACAGCAGGATGTTCAACCTCAACATGTGGAGCTTGATCTAAAACTTTTCCTGTTGATTCTTCATGTAGACACTTAATGTTCTGATAAGTATAAGTATCAGCTCACTTATCCTTCTCTATAGTCTTCCTTCCCCCTTTCTTACTTTTGAAATGAGCGTTTGGATGATCTCTACTTTGTTGATTCCCATCTGCATATCTATGTGATGCATGTTCGCATCATGTGAATAGATCATGGCATCATGAGATTAAGAAAGATGAGTTTCTTCATTGTATACTTGACCAATGCTCTTTATCGAATGGTCGACTGCCTTACCCCCTTTGGTTAGCCATTCAATTAGAGAGTTTTATAACTTATCCATATCGTGGTTTACTTGAGCTAGGCCATAAGTTTGATCTTTTTCAACTTTTGCCACTCTGCCAACAACTTGCTGCAGTGATAAGTCAAAATGTTCTTTCTTCTTGGATACCATTTCTTCAACTGATTTTTATAGTAAATTTTTAGTTGGAGGGGCATTCTCACCTTCAAATCTCATAACTTCAATTCTATAATTTGTTTCTTGGCTACTTGAATCAGCTCCCCTAGAGATAGTGAGTATTGGGTTGGAGGAATGTCCACATCCTCCCCCTCACTAGAAGCTCTCAAGGAGCTATTGTCCTCTTGGAGCAAGCCTTCTACTATAGGCTCTTGGACAAGAAGAATCACCACTTCTTCTCTTACCTTTTTAGAAAGCACAATAATTTCTTCTTCTTGAAACTCTTCAGAAGGAATAATCTAATTATCTTAAACTACCTCACAGAAAACATCTACCTTCTCCCCCCAGTAGTAAATCTAATATCTCGTAGGCCCTCTTGGAAAGAGTTTTCTAATTGCTCCCCCTCAACCAGCACAGTAGGTTCCTTCTCACAAGGAACACTGAAAGTGAGGGTAAGATCTACCTTTACTCTAGAGGGGGGGGGGGGGGTGAATAGAGTATATTAAAATAATTTTCCAAATTAAAAAATTATTCAGTAGTGGAAGACTTGATTTATATATATGTGTATTGTGCTTGCAGTAAATAAAAACTAAGTAAGAAAGAAACAAATCACAACACACAGCAAATCAAACACAGCAACCAGAAGACACAAGGATCTATAGTGGTTCCCCAATCAACCTGGGTACATCATCTCTTCTACCACCCTAGGTAGGAATCCACTACAGGAATAGTTGATCAGGTGTCCTGGGCACCAATGAGCTTTTGATAAGGTGCTAAAAAACCAAATCAGATTTTTTGATCAGGTGTCTTGCCACCACTGAGTTTTGACAAGGTCTCAGAAACATACCACAAAACTTTTGAAGGGAGTAGATCTTCTGTCATCAGTAGCACCTAGGGAGGTTTGAGATTTAGGTCTGGGAACAACAGCCTCTGGGTACAGCTTCATATAACTCTCTGGATCAAAGAATTTTCTGGAGGAGTATCTTTCAAGTTCTTTCTTTCTTTGCTCAGATAAAGTGGTGATGTTTGAGGTATCTCTCCCTTGTTCTCTTGCCTTCTTTATTTGATCTAATGCAGCCAATTCTTTCATCCTTGCTATCCATGAAAGGGGATTGTTCTCTAGATATTCAAAGGGAACAGGAGGTTCATATCTTTTATTGAATCAGCAGGAGGAGCTCTTGAAGTAACAATTTCTTTAAGCTTGTAAGGGAAAGGACCAGAAGTTTAATCAATGGGTCCTTGTCCTTCCCTGTGATAAGGATGTTGTCTAGGTTGTACTCTGCAATAAACTTTGTGTCCTCTTTGGTTTCCTCTGTACTGGCCTCTCCTTGATTGGTAGCCTCTCTGTTGATACCCTCTTGATTGTGATCTATCTTGAGTTTTAGAGGAACTTTGAGTTTTAGTATATGAGGTCTGTGAAGCAGAACCTCCACCAATTCCTGCATCTGGTGAAGGAGGTGGAAGAGGATGATTATGGTGAGATGATCCTTTGTCATACTTTCTCTTCTTCTTCATTGCCTTCAGCTGGTTCCTTGAGAATTGCATCCAAGGTTCAGTTAAAGGACAGTCATGCAGAATATAATAGGGAATGTCATTATCATCCTTTACTTTCTCTGGAGGAACTCTCTTCAAAGCTTTGCTTTTGGCTTTCCTCTTCCTTGCAATGGCTGCAAAGGAGTCATCAGAATCAGTTCTGAACTTGTCACTATCTGAGCTCTGAGGATTGTCATACAGCTCATCAATCCTTTTAATATACTCTTTCTATTGTTTGGATTGTTCAGTTGAAGCAGTAGCAGCAGCAGTGACAGAAGCAGTACTTGTAGAAATAATAACACTAGCATAATCAGAAGAGATAGCAACACTAATAATTGGAGCAACAACAACATTAGAAACAGAAATAACAACAGTAGTTTCTGAAACAATAGCAGCAGTAACATCAGGCTCATCAACAAGAACAGCAGGCTCTGAATCATTAGCCTCTGTCATTAACAAATCATCTGCAATAACACAACTAACTTCATCAGCAGTAGAAACATCATTCACAACATCAGTAGTAGTAACACTTTCCACAGCCTTTATAGAATTGATATATGAAGATATCAGGATGGGATCACAACTGAAAATAGGCACAATGGACTTAGTAAGGTCTTCAGCTTCTTGAGCTGGAAGATATCTGCTATGGAGAGCATCAAATGTTGAAAGCAGTGACTTAAAGTCAACTAAACATAAAGATAGAACTGGAGCTAGGGCTGAAATCTCTGGCAGAATTGTCATAACTTCTTCTAAAACAAGCAACATTTCTTCTTCATGTGGCATCTCCCCCTGCTTGGATTTTGTATATACTGGATCAAGGCACCCCACAGAAGGGATTACCTGGGGAGGACAGAAAGAGTAGAGCCTGGCAGATAAGTCCTGTATAGACTTAAGGAGTGGAGCCATGGAGGTCTCCAGCAAGAGTGCTAGCCTGGGAGCTAACATCTCATAGAGCTTATCTGCTAGAGCTGGAAGATCTACATGCTCAAGGGATGCTTGAGTAAGGGTAGAGGAGAATGTGACAAAAGTTGATGGTGTTGGAGGAGCTGCAGTGATGTGGAGAAATAATTAGGATGGTAGTATGGATGGTTGATAAATGGGAATGGTGGTGATGGAATTCACTGGAATGGAAATGGATGGAGTGAAGGATGGTTGAGCTAGAATGTCTTAAAGCAATTGTTGGTAGTAAGTAGAAGATGATGGGGGCTCAAGGGGTTAGGAATGAGAATCAACCATGAAGGAATCATCTAGTAGATTGAATGATGGAATGTGAGTGGATGAATCAATGTCAAGGTGTGGATAATAGTGTAGAGGATGGAAATGGCCTTCAGTAGTTGCTAGTGGTGGTGAAAGAGTTGAGATTGGAGATGAAATGGTGATGGGGTATGAAATTGAAGTGGTGATGATGGATGTAGGGATGGTTGAAGAAACAATGGGTGAAGATGGTGGAGATGAGGAGGAGGAAGACAATTCTTCCAAGAGGGCAGTTGCCTGAGGGGAAGTGACTTGTACAGTCTTTGTGCCTGAAGTTGAAACCACTGCAGGAGCCCTGTTGGGTTTAGCAATTTGCCTGTCCCATTTTCAAAAGAGGGCACATGATAGTCTCTTGGAGGCACTGATGTTCATGCCACTGTAAACAAGCAGTTGAGGGCATCTGTTATGAAGAAACAGTCCTAGAATCCTCCCAAAATTAACAAGGTTCTTGTTTATCTTTTTCTTAATTAAATCAAAGAATATCTCTCCCCAATTCAAATGCTTATTATCAACTAATGTACCCATTAAACAGAATTGATACCTAGATATGGTATCATGAGCAGAATGCTTTGCCAACAGTACCTTTCCCACAACATCTACTTAAATTCTATACTCCATTGACAAATTTTCCTTAAGCAACTTATTAGGGTTTGCTGCTGAGTGACCCATTCTATCCAGCATACTAGCAAATTTCTCTCAAGATAACTCTACAGAATCATACCCAGTACTCAATTGGAATACTTCTGTAAGGAGAGCAGGAGTTAGGGATACCTGTGTTCCTGATATTGTTCCAATCACTGTGTTCTGATCCAAGTTGTGTGCAGTATACACCCATTCCTTAATTTCATCTGCAGCTAATTTCATTCTTGTGGACATGATAGGAACCAACTATTGTTCCTTGAACAGTTCTAGAATATCCTTGAAGATTTGATCACTGCCTTCGAATGAGTCCATGTCGATGTTTAAACCCGTGTCAAACTTCATCGATGCTAAGACTGCAATAGAGACGACCATTGTTACCTGCAAAAACGAACAAAAAAGATCATGTGCAGAGATGTTTGGAGGGAAAGAGAAGATCTGCTGAAAGTATGAAAGCGCAAAAGAGAATGACGGTCGAAAAATGAATTTTATATTAGGGTTCGACGTAGAAAAGGAAAGATCGTTGAACTCAGTTCGACGATCTGGGCTTCTAAAGGAATCTGAAAGGTCTTCAACATCATCGATCTCTGTTCGATGATATTGGAGAGCGTCGAGCTCCGTTCGACGATCTCTGACCGGAAAGTGATAGCCTAACACTATCTGGAAAACACTGAACTCCGGTCGACGATTTCTGAGAACGTCGATCTCCGTTTGATGATCTTGGGGAAAAACGTCGAGCGCAGTTCAGAGATCAGAAATAACCTATAAACACTAGAAAAAAAATCAAGTATTTAGCCTAGTATTGGTCAATTTTAAGGTTTTATAATCATGGATCTTAATTTAAACTTCCTCCATCTAACATTCCAAACTGATTCAGGAAGAATGTGTTTCTTTTCATCCAAAGGTTTGGTGAAAATATCTCCCCTTTGCAAATCAGTTCGGATATATTGAAGTTCAATTTTATTCTTCTCAACATTATCTCTTAAAAAGTGATGCCTAATCTCTATATGTTTTGTCCTACTATGGAGGACTGGATTTTGTGCTATAGAAATAACATTGTTGTTATCACAAAATAGTTTTGACTTATCTAGGTTGTAACCATAGTCTAGGAGCTAATTTTGAATCCACAAAATCTGTGAGCAACAACTACCTGCTGCCATGTATTCAGCTTCAGCAGTTGATGTGGACACAGATGTTTGTTTCTTACAAAACCAGGAGACAAGTCTGTCACCAAGAAACTGGCAAGTTCCACTGGTACTTTTCCTGTCTACTCTACATCCAGCATAATTAGCATCTGAAAATACAGTTAATTCAAATCCTGAATCTTTTGGATACCAGAGACCTAGATTTGGACAATTTTTCACATACCTAAGAATTCTTTTTACTAATGTTAGGTGTGACTCTCTATGGCTTACTTAGAATCTAGCACATATGCATGTAGCAAACATTATGTCAGGTCTACTAGCTGTAAGGTACAATAAAGAGCCAATCATTGCTCTATATTTTGTCTGATCAACAGGTTTCCCATATTCATCAACATCTAATACAACATTAGTAGGCATAGGTGTTTTCATACATGATGCTTCAGACATACCAAATTTCTTAACCAGTTCTTTTGCATACTTGGTTTGAGAAATGAATATGCCATCAACATGCTGTTTGACTTGTAATCCTAGAAAGAAGGAAAGCTCACCCATTCTACTCATTTCAAATTTAGAATGTATTAGGTTGGAAAACCTTTTGCACAAATTTGAATCAGTAGATCCAAAGATAATATCATCTACCTAAATTTGTACTAGTAGGGTATTAGACTTATGGGTTCTAATAAAAAGATTTTGGTCTACTCTACCCCTTATAAAATCATTTTTCAAAAGAAAGCATGCTAAGGTCTCATACCATACTCTAGGAGCTTGCTTAAGACCATATAATGCTTTATGTAATTTAAAAACATAATCAGGATGAGTTGGAGAGATAAAACCTGGGGGTTGTCTAACATAGACTTCTTCCTTAATATCTCCATTGAGAAATGTACTCTTCACATCCATTTGATAGACCTTGAATCCCTTGTGTGCTGCATAAGCTAGAAATATTCTTATGGCCTCCAACCTTGCAACTGGTGCAAAAGTCTGGTCATAATCTATTCCTTCTTCTTGTGAGTATCCTTGTGCAACTAGCATTTCCTTGTTCCTTACAATGATTCCTTGATCATCTAGTTTGTTCCTGAACACCCATTTTGTTCCAACAATGGAATTATCCTCTGGTCTTGGCACTAGTTCCCAAACTTTGTTCCTTTTAAATTGATGTAATTCCTCTTGCATTGCAATGATTCAGTGTGGATCTTGTTCTGCATCTTCTATGGATTGAGGCTCAATTTGAGTTAAAAAGCAGGTGTGCATCAGATTTTGGTTGACCTGATTTCTGGTTTGCACACCAGCTGAGATGTCTCCAATCACTTGGGAGATTGGATGATCTCTTGATGTTACTAAATCAACATGGGGTGTTGATTGTTCACCAACCTATGTTGTTGTTTCCTCTTGTGGAACAACAACTGGCTCTTCAATGTGGTTCTCACCAAGATGTTGAGTGTCCTCTTCATCTTCACTACTTCCACCTCTTTATTGGATAGGTGAATGTGTTGTATCCTTTTCTATAATGTGTAACCTATCAAAATTTTCTGAAAGAGAATGTACCTGCAAAGGTTCTATGGTAGAAGTATTCTTCTCCTTATAAGACATGTTAGTTTCATCAAAAGATACATGTATAGATTCTTCAATTTTAAGAGAAGATTTTTTATACACCCTATACGCTTTACTGATCATGGAGTATCTCAGAAACACTCCTTCATCAGCTTTGGCTTGAAATTTTGCTATGTACTTCTTGTCATTATTGTGTATGTAACTAATGAAACAAAAATTTTTGAAATAATCTACTTTAGGTTTCTTCCCTTTGAGTAATTCATAGGGAGTCTTGCCCTTTAGCTTATGTATCAAACTTCTATTCAACACATAGTTTGAGGTGTTCACTGCATCTGCCCAAAAGGATAGAGGAAGGTTAGCATCTGTCAATAATGTAGTAGTAGATTCAGTAAGGGTTCTATTTTTCCTTTCAGCTACCCCATTTTGTTGAGGAGTTCTAGGGGCTGAGAAAGTGTGCATGATCCCTTCACTCTGACAGAACTCTTTCATAAGAAGAGAATCAAAATCTGTCCCATGATCACTTCTAATTAGGGCAATGTGAGTATTGAACTCAATCTATATGCATTTGAGAAACTCTGTCAAACACTTAAAGTTATCAGACTTCTTCCTCAGAAAGAACACCCATGTGAATCTAGAGAAGTCATCTACAACTACTAAAGTGTTAGATTTCCTTCCTAAGATTTGTACTATAATGGGTCCAAAAAGATCCATGTGTAACAGATATAAAATCCTAGGTGAATCACTCTTATTAAGTGACTTAAAGCTATTTTTAGTTTGCTTTCCTAATTAACAAGCCCTGCAAAGTCCTTCCTTCTTGTAGGGGCCAGAAGGTAGTCCTCTAACAAGGTTGTCCTTAGATACCCTAATAATGGCTCTAAGGTTTATATATCCTAATCTCTTATGCCAAAGTTCATTTGGTTTACTAACAGAGTTGAACAAGCAAATATCTACCTTAGTTGAATGAAAATCTACAATATAGATATTACCTTTCCTTTTACCTGTCAATACAGTTGTGTTGTCCTTTGATTTGATTTTGCATGAGGATTTGTTGAATGTCACCTGGTAGCCTTCATCATATAGTTGACTGATACTGATTAGATTGTGCTTCAGTCCTTCCACATAAGCTACCTTCTTGAATATGACTGAGCCTATTTGGACTGTACCATATCCCTTGGTCTGTCCAAAGTTTGAATCTCCAAATATTACTTTGGGTCCAAGCTTGGATTTGAAGGATGTTAAATTATCCTTGCTTCCTGTCATGTGCTTTGAGCACCCACTATCCAGATACCATTTCTAGTTTATTGTTGGATAGGTCTTCACCTGCATACATAATAATTTACTTATTTTTGACCAAGTTCACCTTGGGCCTAGATTGATAACCTTTAAATTCTGAAATAAAAGACATCCCTGGCTGACGCTTATAACCTTCAGGATGATATCTCCTAGGAGGTATTATCCATTCAGCATAAGGGTTAAAGCTTTGGGATATGGGACCACTAGGATTGAAGTTTGATTTACCCTTAAAACCTTATTCAAAGCTCTGATCTCTATTCGACGATCTCTGAGCTGAGTTCGACGGTCTTGGGTCAGATAGTCGAGCTCCGTTCAAAGATCGACTTTGCCAGAGTTCAGAGTTCAGAGATCGTCGACCTGAGTTCGACGATTCAGCTTGAAATCGCTGAGCTCTGTTCAGTGATCGTCGAGCTCTGTTCGACGTTTTACGTTGAACTTTGTTTTTCTAAGGCATATCAGGATTCTTCCTAGCTACCTCTACAACTCCCTTTCCTTTATCTGAGATAAACTTAATTGGGGTTGTTAACAATATAGGTTGGCTAGATGAAGCACCCAAGCCAAGTGTACTGTTAAGTCTTGAGTTCACTGTTCTTGTAATGTCCATCAGTCTGATGCTTATCCCATTGAGGGATTCTTCAAACTTCTTTGCCTGGGATAGTTCACTTTTCAGTGAAGCTATCTCCTCCCTACAACATTCCAACTCCTCAGAGAGTTTGAGGTTATCTGATTTTAAAGTGCTATGTTCAAACAATTGATTTTTGAGAGAGATAATCTCTTTCTCAGACTTTAGCAGGTCTAAACAAAATGCCTTAAATTTAGATCTAAAGTCCTCTGAATTGAAATCAAAAGAATCTATTACCTGATCTTCTTCAGCTTCATGTTCAGATTCAGATTCTGACTCTTGTTCTACATCAGAATTATGTTGAGAGGCATTGATGGCCATCATGCAGAACTCCTTCTCTTGAGCATCATCTTCATCATCACTTGAGCTTGATGATGCCTTTGATTCTTCTTCAGTTTCACTCAAGGTTTCAGCTACAAATCCCTTCCTGGTGTGTTTGTTCTTGCTGGAGGAGGATTTGTCATTGTTGTTTCTTCTGAAGTCTTTGTCTCTTATCCTGTCTTTCTTATCTTTCTAGTCCTTATTTTGATTCTCTGGACAATCAGGCACAATGTGGCTTGGTTTCCTGCATCCAAAACAAATAATTTCTTTGTTACTGGACTTGTCATACCTTGGCTTTTCATGGCCTCTGGATGACCTTTTCCTGAAATCTTTCCTGGCCATCTTGTAAAATCTTTTGGCTAGTAGACTCATTAACTCTTCATTGCCTATGAACTTGTCTTCAGGCAATTCTTCTATAGCTTTGAAAGCAATTGTCTTCTCCTTCCTTATTGTTGGAGAAGCTATCTTTTGCTCTTCTTCTCTATTCTTGATAAGCAGCTCATAAGACTTGAGCTTGCCCAATAGAGCTTCAGTGGTGATCTCATTTAGGCCTCTGGCATCCTTGATTGGACAGATCCTTGAATCCCAAGTGCTGGGGAAGCACATTAGGATCTTATCATTGAGTTCAGTCAATGAGATCTCCTTGTCCAAGGTCTTCAGTTCACTAACAATTAGACTGGGTCTGTTGTACATGTCAGCAACTGACTCAATTTCTCCCTTCTTGAAATTCTTATATTGGGTTATGAGATGGGATCTTATATCCTTTTTTTCATCAGCTGATCCTGACACAAGCTCAGATAGCTTGTCCCAAATTTCTTTTGCTGAGTTGCATTCAGCCACTTTTTTAAATATGCCATCAGACATAGTCTGAGCCAATATGTTCATTGCCTTGGCATCAACAACTTTCCACTTTTTGATTTCTGCATATATTCCTGAGGGGGGTGGAACAGCACTTGTACTTGTAGTTGCTGGAGGTCATGGACACACTGTCAAAACAGAATTAAAGATGTCCTCATCAATAGAATTCATGTATAATTTAATCATTGCCTTCCAAAGTGCAAACTTAGAAAGATTGCACACTTGAGATATGGTGCTAGCATAATCTTTGTTCTGTGCCATGATTTTATATGAAAATAAATATAATAAAAGTAATAACCCTCTATTAAAGATTGATCTTATCAGAGATCTTTTGGTTAAGGTGTTAGCCTGTAGGAACAACCAATTTGATGGGGATTTAGTTGTTGAATAACCAACCTTCCTTTGATACCAATTGAAAGTGAGGGTAAGATCTACCTTTACTCTAAAGGGGGGGGGGGGTGAATATAGTATATTAAAATAATTTTCAAAATTAAAAAATTATTCAGTAGTGGAAGACTTGATTTATATATATGTGTATTGTGCTTGCAGTAAATAAAAACTAAGTAAGCAAGAAACAAATCACAGCACACAGCAAATCAAACACAGCAACCAGAAGACATAAGGATCGATAGTGGTTCCCTAATAAACCTGGGTACATCCACTCTTCTACCACTCTAGGTAGGAATCCACTGCAGGAATAGTTGATCAGGTGTCCTGGGCACCAATGAGCTTTTGATAAGGTGCTCAAAACAAAATCAGATTTTTTGATCAGGTGTCTTACCACCACTGAGTTTTGACAAGGTCTCAGAAACCAACCACAAAACTTTTGAAGGGAGTTTTGAGTAACCCTTTTACAGCAGAATAAAAGAAAAATAAAGAGTTGATGTTCTTCTCTGTCAACAGTCAAATAGAAGACTAGTGGATTATTGTTGTCAAAGCTCCCCCTGAGATTTGTAGTTGTTCAGGAAGTGAAGCTTTGCACAGAGTGATAGGCCTTCAGTATGTTTGAGATCTCCAGCAATGAATGATTTCAACAAAGGCTGAAATGTAATGTGTCTGGAGTCCTTGATTGATGAAGCCTTGAACACTTGAATCAGAAGAGATCTTGAAAGAATAGAGGAATTATTTTCTGTGTGGTGATCTCCTTCACAGTTGTATTCCTTGTATTCTGTAAGACTTCTAACTTGTAATCCTGTAGTACTTGTGTCTCAAAATCTATTCCTTAGAATAATAATCTTCATATCTTCTCAATTACTCTGAGAAGATATATTGAAATTCAGTCTTCTAGATAGCCGTTGGCCAGTCATAAATGACTTCCTGAAATGATATCTGTCTCTGGAGGAAAGTCCTAAGAGACATTCCATTTAGTCTTCCTTGAAACTTGCTCTAGGTTAATTGAAACGGCTACAAAATCCTTTGAAATAAATGCTGGAAATGAATTATGTTGGTACCCTAGTTCGATTTGAGTTTAGTCTTGTCTCTTTAGTCCCTTGACCCAAGAAATATCTATGGTCAATGGTTAGTGGTCTAGCTGTAGAGTCCCCGCTTTTCCAGATGAAGAATTTGGTTAAGTAGTTTTTTGTTCGACTATAGTCGAACGTCGCTCGACTATCGTCTATCGGCTGATCGACTATCGTCTATCAGTTGGTCGACGCTCTGTCTGCGTTGATAGTTCGACTATCTGTTGATAGGTCGACTATCTACTTGGTTTGGTAGTTCGACTATCTGTTCTGATAGATCGACTATCTAATAGCTCGACTATCTGTTGATAGGTCGACTATCTGGTCCGCTTTGATAGGTCGACTATCTGTTGATAGGTCGACTATCTGTCGTCTTTGATAGTTCGACTATCTGTCCTGATAGTTCAACTATCTAATAGCTCGACTATTTGTTGATAGATCGACTATCTGTTTTGTGTTGATAGGTCGACTATCTGTCTTCTGTGATAGGTCGACTATCTGCTTGATAGGTCGACTATCTGTTTGTGTTTGATAGTTCGACTATCTGTCCGGATAGATCGACTATCTGATAGGTCGACTATCTGTTCTGATAGGTTGACTATCTGCCGAGGTAGTTCGACTATCTTCTTTGATAGGTCGACTATCTGGATCGTTCGACTATCTGCCCGATAGGTCGATGATCTCCGTGCGTCGGTCGACGATCTCTGAGGGTCGTTCGACGTTTTCTGTTTGCCTTTTTATTTTGTATTTATTTATTCTATTTAATAAATTAATACATTATCTGGCATTTTATTTCAGTTGTTTTATGATAATATTTCCAGGCAATATCTGCTCCATCCCTCTTGCTTGAGTAAAATCTTTTCAGATAAAGTTGTTTGTCTTATTAGTTGACATTGTATTTTACTTTATCTACTGTCAGTCCTTTATAGCCGTTAGACTGAAAAGTCTTCCTTATGCTATAAAGAGTTTATCTCTGATGTGATTTTATTTAGTACCTTTATTATCAGATTGCTTCCTACAGCTTCCTTGAAAAAGGTTTATCCCTTTTATAGAATATTTTGCTGCAGAGTTTGTTTGTCTTTGTGATATTTGCAGCCCAGGTTTCAAGTTTCAGAAGAAGACAAACAGTTCAAATTGAAAAGAGTCGTTGCTTGTTGCTGCTATAAAAGGAATCCTTTGGAGAAGGATTTCAGCTAGCTAACCAGTTATTAAAAGAGTTATTCAATTAGCATTCATGCTCTCATCAAGTCCAAGTTCATTGCTCTCAGCAATCCTCATTCAACTGAGAAGTGTTAAGCTCTTCTGCTCTTCTTCAACCTGAGTTCTCCTGTTCAAGGAAGTTCTGACTCAGAGTTCTTTTGAAGAAGAAGAAGAAGATAGCTGCTAGAAGATTATATTTTTCTTTTATTATTTTATATCTTCTTGTAGTTCTTCCTTCAGTTCTTACTGAAGAGTTTCTGCACTGAAGCAAGACTTCACCTGGACGTTCTTTGAGCCAGGTGGAGCCTTGATTCTTTTAGAGCTGTCTAGCTCAGTGCAAGTTATTGTGCTTCTCTAATCTATTGTAAAATAGAGAAGACACCTTAACCCCTTTCCCCCTCCTGTACAGGGTTATTACTCCCTTCAAAAGTATCCCTTGGTGGCAGGGCACCTGATCAAAAACCTATGTTCGGTTTTTAGACACCTGATCAAAAGTCTAAAGGGTTTCTAGATCTACCTGAAGCAGATCTTGTGGTGGCAGGGCACCTGATCAAAAACCTGTAGTGGATTCCTACCTTGTTGGTAGAAGAGTGGACGTACCCAAGTTGTTTGGGGAACCACTATAAATTCCTTGTGTCGTCTGGCTTGCTTAATTTAATTCTTGCATTGTGGCTGTGATTAGATATAACTAGGTTTGCTAGTTGCTGATTAGGATTTCCAAGCCTTAACTGTAATTACAGTTAGCTTGAGTTTGTGCACAACACTTGTGTTAGGGTTTAGGGTTATCTCCTTATCTATAATCTCTTCATTCCGCATTTCACTCCAAGGGAGTTGGGTAGACCATTAAGTTTTGTCTAGTGCAAAATTTGATAACTCTATTCACCCCCCCCCCCTCTAGAGTAGTATCTATCCCTTCACTTTCAAATTAGATTGAATTCAATATCTGACTGAATTTGAATTCTGAAATCGTCGATCTCTCAAGAAAAGTCGTCGATCTGAGCTCAACTATCGTCGACCTAAGCTCAGAGACTGGAACTTGAATTTGAAACAGAAATCGTCGATCTTAGCTCGGAGATCGTCGAACCGAGTTCGACGACTCATTAAACTGAGCTCAGAGATAGTCGAACTGAGTTCGACGCCTTGTCAATCTGAGCTCAACAATAATTGCCATAAACTTCTGCACTTGAATTCTGAACTTAAGGTCTTGGGGGCAGCTTTCAAACCTAAGTTCTAAGCCTTAGACCTATTCTAGTTGACCTTTAAAACTATATAATTAGGTTAAGACATATTCCTAAGGACATAGTGATCCTTACCCAAATCAGTAATAGGGTGTTCCAACAAACACTTTCACCAACAACAACAATAGTAACATCATCTTAACCATCATCATCCTGAACATTTTCTTGAACCACTGTCTCAACAACATCTGTACTAATTGGAACTTGATCTAAAAGGTCTAGCTGACTTTCAACATTCACTAAAGTGAGGTTCTCCCTATTAGTAGTTGCACCAAAGTTCTAAGGTGCTTCATTAGGGACTAGAGATGGAATTCCTTCATCATCAAAGAACTCTTCCTATTCTATAACTTCTCTCATCCCACCCTTCTTGGGAATTCTTCTCTCCGATCGACTGAAGATGGAGGAATCTATCTTCTTCAAATTATGTATGGGCATTCCAAAGGACATATCAAACTCATTCATATCAACTTAATTCAGATATAATGTAAGAATCTTTCCAAAGTTTGGTGCATTGAGACTTTCTTTGACCTTATCAAACAGAACCACTCCCCAATATAGCCTTTTCGTACAAATAATAGTTGTTAGAAGCTTGAACATATCACTGGACATATAGTCGTGTGACCCAACTTTGCATAATAGAAGTTTTCCAATTATGTCAGACAATAGCTTTCCCTCGTCATTCATTGCTTTTCTTCGGATTGAAGTTGTCATGCTAGATAAACCACAGAAAGAAAATGCTCTGTGAAAATCTCTTTCTTCAAGTAAATCTTCTTCCTCAATCATTTGCAGCCGCAAAAGTCGATTAAGTAAACTGGACATCAGACGAACCACTGTATTTCTGACATTGCTTTTAATCATGGTACTTTCATTCCTTATCTTTGAATTCTTGAAAAATTACAAGACTTCACTGTCGAGGACCTTGCATGCATGGTCGAGAAGGATAGACGGACCAGTCATTTCCAGTATGAGGATTACATTTCGAAACTCATTAGAAATACTCACAAATCCAGTTCGTACTAGTTCACCATCGACCTACAGATTTCTACATCCTCTTGGTGCCATTGACTGGAATGAAGGTGAATTGTTTGGAGAGAGTTCAGTTTGTTGTCAGGAGATGAATCGGCAGGAGTATCTGTGAAGCCTCAATGAATTATGTGAAATACGTGTAGCCCTTAATACGATTTATATAGTATTAAAATTTTGAATAAATAGAGGCACGTACCTTTGGAATTTTGTTGACTCTTCGAATCCAATATTAAAAGTTAGCAAAAATTTCAGAGTGACAGAAATTCTTCGAAATAACACAGGAGAACACGACAGATTCGTTGAAAAGACACATAAGAACACAACAGATTCGTCGAAATGAAACATGAAGAAGATCTGATTTATAGAAATGTCAAGAGATGTCTCGACAAATATGTCAAAATTACACGAGTGCTTTCGACTAATTTCACGAAAACTTCCTTGAGTTCTCGAGAAGTTTAATTTCTTTACTTGAGTAGATTTATTGAACTTTTTATGATTCCTTGTTAAGCATAACAAGTTCCATTTTGAAGAATTTAACTTGACCTGATTCAGCGGCTTTGTGAAAATGTCTGTAACTTGCTTATCCATCGAGACATAGTTGAGATTAATATCATTATTATCCATATGCTCCCGGATGAAATGATATCGTATCTTGATGTGCTTTGTCCGAATATGAGAGACTGGATTATTTGTTATTTATATAGTACTGGATGAGTCGCAGAACACCAAAATCTCCTTTAGCTTCAGATTATAATCTTCAAGTTGATTTTTGATCCACAGAAGTTGTGCACAACAACTGACTGGAGAGATATACTCTAATATAGTGGTTGATATAACTACATAATTCTATTTCTTACTACTCCATGATATAAGCCTCCTTTTAAGGAAATGGCCTGTCCCGGAAGTGCTTTTTATATCGCCCCTACTTCCTACAAAATCAGCATTTGAAAAACCAATTAGCATGCAATCATAACTTCTTGGGTACCATAAGCTAAGATTTAGTGGGTCTTTAAGGTATCTAAAATCCTCTTTGCAGCGTCATAATGAGATTCCTTAGAGTTCACTTGGAGTCTAGTACATACACATATTGAAAACATTATATATGGTCTACTTGTAGTAAGGTTGAGCAAGTATCCAATTATCCTTCTGTACTCGGTTTCATCAAAATGTTTCCCTTTCTCATCCTTATCCAAAGATATAGTTGAACTCATTGGAGTCCTCAAAGAGGTTGCGTTCTCCATTTCAAATTTCTTAAGTAAGACATTGGTGAACTTCGTTTGGGAGATGAAAATTCCAACTTCAGATTGCTTCACCTTAAGTCCTAAGTAATACTTTAGCTCACTCATACTTCTCATTTCAATCTTTCTTTGCATTAAGTAAGAGAACTTTTTGCAAAGGTTGTCATCTGTAGATACAAATATAATATCATCGACATATATTTATATGAGCAGGATCTTGTCATTTACTTCCATAAGAAAAAACCTCTTATCTATCTTTTCTCTTAAGAACTTTTTTACAAGAAGAAATCAAGATAGTGTCTCATGCCAAGCTCTAGGAGCATGTTTCAAACCAAATAAAGCTTTATGTAAATAATAAACATAATAAGGAAAGAATGGATCGACAAAACATAGGGGTTGTTCTACGTATACTTCTTTCTTTAAATTACCATTAAGGAAGGCTGACTTTACGTCCATTTGATAGACCTTAAAACCTTTGTGAGCAACATATTCTAAGAATAACCTAATCGCTTCGAGCCTAACCACTGGAGCAAATATCTGATCGAAGTTGTAACGCCCCCGATTTTTTTGATGATTTTATTTGATGTTTTATCATCATATTTATGATATCAGGGCATTAATTTTTACATCATGTTGACGGCGTTGCACCGTTAGTTCATTTTCGCGTCCGTTGAGTCTATTTGACCAGATGTTGGGATTTTGATTAGATTGAATGTTTTCCTTCATTGAAAGGTTGAAGTTTTGGACTTGTCTAGTTTTATTGTGATTCAAGAATTTGGGATTTTCGGTGCGTGTGATGATTTTTGCTTGTGTAAGCATTTGATGATAGTGTCTCAAGAATAGTGCGTCAGATTCTAGGGTTGTCTTCGCTATTAAATTTGTTTAATTCGACGCACATTTGAGCCTCCATTTTGAACTCATATTTTCTTATTCAAACTATTTGAATATGATTATTATTATATTAAAGCCTTATGCTTCGTTCTGATTCTCGAGAAGACCTCTTATTGATTCTTGAGAAGCCCCCATAAAGGTTTTCGTCGAACATAGGCGGGAGACGAATTTTTGGTGCTGACTGGGTATTCGACGATTGTTGAATGGTTATAGGTTCGACAAATGTCGAACAATCAGGTGTTCATCGAACGGGTTTTGTGTTCGACAAATTTCAAATAGAGTTCGTCGAATGGGGTTGTTCTTCCTTCTTGTTCTCGAGAAGTTTTGCTTGTACTCGAGAACTATCCTTCATTCTCGAGAAGTCCATTTCAATACTAGAGAAGTCCTCCTCACTACTCGAGTAATCTTCTTCAGTTCTCGAGTACCTGCATTCTACTCGAGTAAAGCTACCTTCTATTCTTCTCGAGTAATCCATGACTACTTCTCGAGAAGTCCGGTCCAGCTAACCCCCTCCCCTAATACTTTTCTTAGAAATGTAATGGTTATAGGTAAAATTATTTTAATAATATAATTATACCTTATATATATATATGTACTTCTTCTTCCTCCTTGGAACAAAACTTCTGTTCACTTCTCGAGCCAGAGCAGTGCTAGAAAGAGAGAAAGCATCTTTTCAATGGGTTTTCTGGTGGCCGCCGATGGTGCTCTGGTTCTTGAAATCTTCAACCGAGTATAGATACGGAAAGCTCTCAACGAGATCTACGTCATCGTTGTAACATTTTCCCCCATTTCTTGAATTTTTATAGTTAGGTTTTTCGTCCCTAACTCCTATTTTTGGCCATTCTTGTTAGATTTCGACTTCCCTCATCATCCTTAGTCCCGATCTACGCCGAGATGCGATTTGGAGGACTTCTACGGTAAACCAAGGCAAGTGGTGGTTTTACTCCTCTCTTCCCTTCTTTCTCCCAATATGGTGAAATTTCTAACTTTTTTTTGTCGTTATCATTAATAAATCACTGATTATAGTACTGTCTTAATCCTTTGTTTAAATCCACTTATATTATCATGTTCTTGATTTTGCTAATCTAACCTTGTAAAGTGGTATATGTTTTGATGATGTGGTTGAATCTTGCTCTTTTAACCGTCCCTTAACTATTATGTAGGACGTGTTAGAGTTTATCTTGGATTGTAAATCCTTTTTAAAGGTTGATCAACTATTTCTTAAGTATAGAAATGTCTAGTTGAATCTGATGTGCCATGTCTTGAGATGTATCATGATTCTCTTATTTGTAGGAGTTAGTGTACGTAACCACCTCCGTAATGTTTTGAGATTTTCATAGCACTTTGTTGATCTCTACCGGGTTTTTGTGCGTCTACGGTGAATGGTGGAGTGTATGAGTCTCTCCCGTAGTTAGGCGAATATTATATCTATGAGGGTGTATCTGGTTAAGTGAGCACCTCGCCCGTGTTTTTGGGTAGAGTTGACCACGTGTGGTTAATAAAGTTATGCGAATTCTTTCTCATGATTTAATCATGCTTTCCACCTTTTTAGCCTTGTGCATCTGGTGTAATTTGTTGTACGTGATGATTCATGTAAGTGCACTTTTCTGATTTTGGTACTTTACCGTGTACTTTACTTCAACACTTTTCATCTTGGGTTGGTACCCCTTTTTGACCTTTGTTTACTTTTGGATTACTTTTCTGCCACCAATTGTACCCTCTTGCATAGGTGTTATGTCTTTAGAATGCCCCAGGTAAGAACCGGCAGGCTAAAGCATATCTCTCCCTAGATCTTGCTACTAGCCTCTCCTAGATCTAAACCCGATCTAGATGCTACACACAAGGCATTGATTTCTCCCTAAGCCGTACAAGGACTTGGATGCCACACACAAGGCTGTGATTTCCTCCTAAGCCACGCAAGGACCTTAACGCCACACACAAGGCGGAGATTTTATCATAAGGATTACAATGAAAATAATGATAAATATAATCTTTAGAATTAAGAACTCCCTCTAAATGTAGCACTGAAGATGACGATGAATCCCTGCAAAAATTTCTTTGAATGTCATGTATGTGCCATCGATCTTTCGCACTTTGATCTTCTTGAGAGTATGGAGTAATTCTAGAGGCTAGAGCTCTCTGGATCGTATGAATAGGAAGGAATACTTTAGGTAATCAGATTTGTTATGCCCACATAAAAAATCATCGATTTTATACTTTGTCAATATCGTCGGCGACAATGGCTGTCGCCAATCGGCAATATCACAACCTGCTGACACGTGTCGCACGAAATCGTCTTTTATGCTCTTCAGATCGAAACTCCTCCAAACGTGCACTATCGCCGGCGACATCGATGTCGCTGGGCAACAATGATAGAAACTCGCAGTCGTGCGGAGTCGTGTGGAATATGGCCTTCATCACGCTGACGTCATTTTTGCTATCGCCGACGACAGTGGCTATCACCAGAGGTATCTCCTTTTCACTTTTTCCTTCCAAACCTTTTCCAGAGTGTAGATGACTTCATTCTCATTTCGAAATAGGGTGGCACGTTACGTAACTCCTCCCAGATTGAAAGTGATGACCTTTTGAAGTTTAGCACACAATCAACACACTATAAACACACAAAAGAGTAGATCAAATACATCACGGTATTTGTTATTCTCAAAACAAGAGATGCGGAATGCATGCTCCAACAATCTCCCCCTTTTGATAATAGCAAATACCTATATTAAAAATTAGTGAATTTAAGAACATTTGTGTTTAAAGTACAAACTCATACTCTTCTTTTTTGAATTTAAGAATATTTGTATTTAAAGTACAAACACATACTCTTCTTATATTAATTTTAGAATATTTGTATTTAAAGTACAAACACATACTCTTCTTATATGAAGGCCCCTCTGCATAAGTGTTTCCTATATATTTTGCTCCCCCTAAATATCAGTTCCACTAGATTTATCAGTTTATTCTCCCCATTTTGTTATTAGCAAAAGTGGGTAGGGATCAATATATACCTTTTAAGACTGATAGGGACAAACTTACGGGAAGATTACTCATGATCGAGCAATAAGATATATCTGCACTTCTTATATGATTACTCCACCTACATAGATATTTCCTATGAAATATTCAATGTACTCCCTCTAAAATTTTAAGTTCATATAAGTTATTCTCCCCATTTTTATTATATCAAAGGAGGGTAGAGGTGAGTGTATGCAACAAAATTAATTTGTTCTATGTAGATTAGGAAAATATGATGATATAAAAAGCTTGTTAAATACCACTTGTTAGAATAGTAAGCAACATAAATGAAATGATAGAGTAAGCATTTTAATTTCAGATACCACTTGAAAAAAAATCATGAAGAAACTCAAGTAGTAATCCCATCGGGAAGTATAATAAGCTTTCTTAAAAAATAAACATCTTTTTAGAAATAGAGAATATATAAAAGTTAATGAGTTTTAAAACTAAAAATTAGATGTTTGAGCAAAAATTTCAAGAAATGTTATTCCATTGAGATATAATTGCAAGCATGATTTGAAAATATTAAGAAAAGATATAAAAATACAATGTAATAAAATTTGCATTTCAAGTAAACAAAAACATTGAAGTGGCCATGCTTTGCTATCTAGTGCATTTACTTAAGTTTGTAGAGAATTGTGTAGATATACATTAGGATCCAATTCTCATGAGTAAAAGTTTTATATATGATAATAATTTGTACAAAAGTGATTTGATAAAGTATACAAATGTATTAATCAAAACGAATGACATATATAATGAAATAATATAATATAAAAGTATACAAATAAAATTACTTTCACGATATTTCAATGCACATAAATAAAAAGTACAACTAACAAGGTACTTCGCACACACAATGCTCATGAAGACTTATCAGGGAGCGAAGTAGTGCTTGGGGGATCACATTTATTCTTTTTAACTTTGTTTTAATTTTTGTGATCCATTGTACTAAGAGAAGTGGTGAATACTATTATTTGTTACAAGACACTTTACAATCCTTTCAAAGGTGCTCAACCTCAAAATGCTCATTAAGACTTATCAGGAGTGTGAGTAGTGCTTGGTGGAGTTTTCCTTGTCATTTATTATATGCTTTTTATTTTTGTGACCAAGGACTCCGAATTCACTTGTTTTTGAAAAAAAATATCATTTAAATTTTTAATCCACTTTTCTCTAATGAATAAGTGCGTAAAAAACAAAGAATTGAAGTAAACAATTCAATGTAGTGTAGGTAATCTATTTATGCATTTTAATTATTGTGTTATTACACTACACAACCATGCAAGTATAAGATTAAAAACACATGTAGGTTATCATAATAACTGAGTGTGTAAAGTCATTATCAAGTACAAAACATTCCACATACTTAGTGGCATGTTAAATAATTCTACACATGTTTTCTACAACTAATTTTATTACACATAACAAGATAATAATCAAGACATGACATAAAAATTAATATTTTATGAAACTTTAAAATTAAATTAAACATTGTATTTAATGTTTATTAGATATAGTTAGTCATCCTTGACAATGATAATGAACAACAATCATTATTTATATATATAATTTTTGGATTTTTTTATATATAATAATACAAGACAATAAACACACATAAATAAACAATAAGTAAACAAACCAATATGCATGATATAAATAATCATAAAGTGTAAAATAATGTTCATTCAATGAAAGTGATCTTAGTATTTCCTAAATTATACTACCCAAGCTATATGTCTACACTCTAGCCCCGTACTTAGTGATAGATGGGCATTAGGAACTGCACACTTACTGTAGGTTGGGGTGTTAATCCCATATGCACACAAAAGAGGCCGCTACACCTAACACTCTTTCCCTCCCAGTGCCTCGTAAGGCCCAACTGGAACCCTTCCCCAGTTAAGGACAAGACATGATTTACAGATTAGTATCTCTAATGCATACAACCTACGCCCTCGCTAAAGTGAGACATAATGTGGGCGAATGATCATGGACATACTAAGCGTTTAAGTTTAAGAATGATATCATAAACTATCAATTTCAAATAATTAATTTTAGAATAATTCTTAATATATCATGAATTTTGATTTATGAATAGAATGAATTTCAGAATATGATATCAGCTAATCATAACCAATCATAGTGGTGTACATTAAGTTCATATTCATCCTTTTTAATTAATTTTAAGTGAAAGTTTGTAAGGTGAATAATATATATAATTCATTTTAGCTCATTTAAATCCATTTTTTTTAAAATAATTTCAATAATATATCTTGATAATATCACTTAAGAGATTCAATGCTAAATTTATAATGATATTAAAAGATAATTATAAGCAATGAATTTAATAAGTATGTATGCTCGAGACATAAGATAGTTAGGCCACTTGAAAATAATTTGACTTTTTATTCAATTTCATTTTATTTGATTCATTTAAGAATTTAGGCTCAATAAGTTAAAGTCATATATCAAAATATATTAATTGACAAAAATATGTGTTGGCTAAAAAAAACAAAAACAAATTCACAAAGCAAAAACAAAATTATATATTTTTATTTTATCATTTTAGCATATTATGAAGTAGATTTTTAAGTATTTCATATTAGATTGATTTCTACTTCACACAAGTGATTGCAAACAAATGAATAAGAGATTTAGGTATCCAAAGGGGACCGAGTGTGACGGTTCCATTGGGTACCCAAATATAGCGCGGTGGCTTATGGGGAGACAAGTATGAATTGGCTCATTCAAGTGTAGTTGATGCGCTATTTTGAAATTTGGGTCTCCATTCATACTTTGGTTTAATTTCATTTTTATATTTCACATTTCCGTATTGATAATTTAAAGTCTTCATGTGATGATGTTTGTTTGAAAAATAATGCGTTGAGGATTTAAAATTTTTGTCATTGTTTTCTAAGTTCAAATTATATTGTTTAACATAAAGACTCTTGGAATATTGATTTTTTGGAAATTTGTCTTCATTTAATTTTATATTGGAAATGGATTGATTTTTTAAATGCAAATGATAATTAAGTTTTGAAATTACATTTACACGTATTTGTTGTTTTTCACTCCCATTATCAGAACTTAACATGTTTTTATGATTAAGTTTTCTAATAGGTGTATGTTTTATGAAGTTTGAAATACTAGTAGATGACCTATATAAATTTAAAGATAAACTAGAAGTAAATGATTTTTTATTACTTAAAATTTTTTCCACAAACATTTTTAATGATTCCAGTTTATTCATTATAGCAATGTTTCCTTTTATCAAATTTTCATTATGCTCTTTTGAAATTAAAAGCTCTTTTTCAAATTCCTTGAATTTTTCTTTAAGATCATTGCAATCATAACAAGGTGTAGACATTTCAATTACTGAGCATGAAAGAGAATTTGATACATCAATATTACATTCTACTTTAGTGTTTGCTTTTAAACTTATATTTTATAAAAGTAGTTTTGAATTAGCATTTTTCAATTTCTTAATTCTACGTTTAGCAATTTTAAGCATACAAAATGTAGAAATAGAATTTATTATGAAAAGAGAGAATTTTGACTTACAGTGCTATTGGATGAGGCAAGATTTGAACATAAAGTTCCTTTGACATCTTCTTGGCATTCCTCTTCCATAAATGAATGTTCATCTTCTCTTTCGCATGATGTGTTCTCTTCTTCAATTACATTTGATGTGCATTCAGCACATCCTTGAATGGAGGAGATTTCTTGAATACATAAGGAAGCATTCATGTTTTGTACTTGTTTTATTCCTGTAGATGGAGAATCATAAGTTTCTTCAAGAGATTTCCAAACTTCATAAATAGTAGGAAACATATATATTTGTTTAAAAATATTTTGGTGTAGTGCACAAAATAAACTATTTAAGGATCTAGCATTTAAAACCATTTCATTTCTATTTAACATAGCTGGGGGCTTTTCAATAGTAATTTTCAAAACTTGCTCATATAAAGATTTAAGAAAGTTTTCCATTAGAATTTTCCACCCTTTATAGTTTTCACCCATAAATTATGGTGGTGCTAAAGATTTTTCATTTAATAAAATTTCATCCCCTCTAGTGGTTGCGAGATCATGAAGCGCCATTTTTCCCGATTATGAGGCCGTTTTGGAATAACCTTCCTCTGATACCAATTGTTGGATCTTACGGCGCCCTTAGATGGGGTGGGGGTGAATAAGGGTTAATTAATTTTTCTTAATGTTTGTTTACTAGGTACAACACTTAAAGAAAACAATACTAATTTTTCATAATATAATTAAACACTTAGAAATAAACAAAAATAGAAATGATAATCTTTTATTTCATAAGTGATAAATCAATATACATGATATCTCTATGAAGCTAGAGATAAGGCTTATGAAAAAAATACAATTAACTGTTGTTTTCGTCGGTCCTTCTACCAAGAACTTTCAGGCTAAAGCGTATCTCTCCCTAGATCTTGCTACTAGCCTCTCCTAGATCTAACCTGGATCTAGACACTACACACACGACAACGATTTCTCCCTAAGCCACACAAGGACTTAGACATCATGCACAAGGCGGTGATTTCCTCCTAAGCCACACAAGGCCCTAGACGCCACACACAAGGCGGCGGTTTTCTCTTAAGGATTTCAAAGAAAATAATGATAAATATAATCTTTTGAATTAAGAACTCCCTCTAAATGTAGCGCTAAAGATGACGATGAATACTTGCCAAGATTGCTTCGAATGTTGTGTATGTGTCATCGATCTTTCGCTCTTTGATCTTCTTGAGAGTATGGAGTAATTCTAGAGGCTGGTGCTCTCTGGATCATATGAACAGGAAGGAATACTCCAGGTAATCATATTTGTTATGCCCACAGAAAAAATCATCGATTTTATACTTTGTCGATATTACCGGCGATAATGGCTGTCGCCAATCGGCGACATCGCAGCCTGCTGACACGTGTCCAATGAAATCATCATTAATGCTCTTCAGATCAAAACTCCTCCAAACGTTCACTATCACCGACAACATCGATGTCGTCGGGCAACCATGACAAAAACTCACAGTCGTGTGGAGTCGTATGGAACATGGCCTTCATCATGCTGACATCATTTTTGCTATCTCTGGCAATAGTGGCTATCTCTAAAGGTATCTCCTTTTCACTTTTTCATTCCAAACCTTTTCTAGAGTGTATATGACTTCATTCTTATTCTGGAATGGGGTGGCATGTTCCGTAACTCCTCCCGGATTGAAAGTTATTACCGTTTGAAGTTTTGCACACAATCTGCACACTATAAACACACAAAAGAGCAGATAAAATACATCACGGTATTGTTATTCTCAAACTAAGAGATGCAGAACGCATGCTCCAACACTAGGTTCAGAGCTTTAGCAGGTAGTGGAGCTAGTATTGGAGTTTCAGTGCAGTTTTTTTGGCTGAGGCTTTACCTCGAGGTTGCGAGGTAGTTTTATGTTTTTTATGCTAGTTCAGACTTGCATAGTTTTTAATTCTGTGGGGTTCATATCAGTTTGTTGATGCCCACAGGGTAGTTGATTTTGGATACTTGCTAGCTGCTAGTTGTTTTCTTTATGATGAAATTGGTTACTTACTCTTTGGAATGTTTTATGCTAGGAATACATGTTAGGTATTTTCAATTATAAAAATAACTATTATTATTTCATGCATTGCAAGTTTTAAAATTCTAACTAATTATATTTAGCGACCGTAAAAGCTATTTTTACTACTATTATAAGCATAGAGTCTTGCATACCATGAGTTGTTCTCTGGGGGACGTTTATACTCATGTAGGATGTTGAATCTCATAAATGAAGCATTTTTTCGTAGCGTATAAACTATTTTTCTTTCATTGACATGATGAGCCACTAAGCCAAGGGATACGGCTAACTGCTTAACTTAAATTGGATTTTCTTTAAATCACTTAAATATCTCCCTTTTTGTGTCAAGAAGGAGTTTTGCCTGAGCGTCCGTAGTTATCCCCTGCTGACGTGGCATCATGACACACATTTTTCCTTACCCTGATATGTTATTAAATACAGTTAAAAATGCGGGTTGTGACAAAAGTCGATTCCCTTCTCTTGGTAACCTTGGGCTACAAGTCTGGCTTTATTTTTTATAATGACTCCATTTTCGTCCAACTTGTTTATGCAGATCCATTTTGTCCCTATCATATTCTAACCTTTGGACCTTGGTATTAGCTCCCAACTTTTGCACCTTTCAAATAGATTGAGCTCTTCTTGCATCGCAACGATCCATGAAGCATCCTTATTTGCTTCTTTGAACTTCTTTGGCTCAATATAAGAAAAAAAAACTCAAGTGCAAAACTTCGTTAGCTATACCTCTCCTTGTTCTAGCTCCTTCACTTGGATCTCTAATGATCTGATCAACGGGGTGATTTCTTGAATGTCTTATCCCAAGATTCCTTGTATTCTCTATGCCACCAGGAGGTTCTGTTACTTATAATGCACGCCCTTCGTCTTGATGTTCTTCTTTCTCTTCAATCAGATCTAGAGAGTCGATCTTGATTAAACTAGGAACATCTACTTTTGCTATTTCTTCCAAGCTTACCACTTTAAGTTTAGCAACTGCATCTTCAATAAAAATACAAGAAGAGGTGCTATGAAGCATACTTGTCTCATCAAATACAATATTGATTGATTCTTATACAACCAGAGTTTCTTATTGAAAATCCTATACGCCTTTCTATGGTTACTTTATCCTACGAAAGTACCTTCAAAATATTTTTCACTAAACTTAGTTCGATAATGTTTCCCATTAATTAGAATAAAACATTTGCTGCCAAAAATTCTAAAGTAGGACACAGTTAGTTTTCTTCCTTTCAGAAGATCATAAGGTGTCTTACGGTGATTCTTGTTGATTAAGGCTCTATTTTGCACGTGACAAGCTGTATTGATTACTTTAGTCTAGAAGTACTTTGGTGATGAAGAGTCATTCAACATTGTTATACATGCCTTAATGAGTGTTCTATTCCTTCTCTCGACAAATCCATTTTATTGTGGAGTATGAGGGGAGGAAAACACATGAAAGATACCTTGGCTTGAACAAAACTCTATCGTGGCACCATACAAATTTTTTTCCATGGTCACTTCTGATTTTGACCACATAGCAGTTTAATTCATTATGTATCTCATTATAAAGTTAGTGAAAAGAGTCAAAGTTACCTGACTTGCATTTCAGAAAGAACACCCATATAAAACCTGAGTATTCATAAACAATAACCAAGGTGTAAGTTTTACCTCCTAAACTATGAACTAACATGGGACTGAATAAGTCCATATGAAGCAAATATAAATATCTGTCAGATTCTTTGGAAATAATGCTTTTAAAGATATCCCTTGGTTGCTTGCACATCTGGCATGCGTGACACAGACTCTTTTTAATGCACTTAATATTGGGTACATCGCATACTAAGTTGTGAGAAAATAATATATTTATAGTTTTGAAATTAATATATGCTAAGCACTTGTATCATTGATCACAAAGAAATGCACTATATTTTGCTAAAAACATATTGGTGTAGAAGATTCTAAACAAAGAAAATTGAGACAGAAAATTTTTTCTAATCCGAGTGTCTTATAAAATCTTTTTTGAGTTTTCATACGACTTTATCAAACACTTGTCCTTATAGAACTCAACAATATAGGCTTTGTAACATAGTTGACTTATGCTTATAAGATTATGTTTTAATCCTTTAACATAAGCAACGTCTGTGAAAGCGACTATACCGTTGGTAATCATACTGTATCCTTTTGTGAGCTCCCTATCCGATCCGCAAAAAATAATTTTTGGAATGCCCTTGACTGGGGTATAATTCTGTAGTAGGCTTCTTGTTCTAGTCATGTTCCTAGAACATCCACTGTCCAAATACCAGATAAGTGTTTTGTTGCCATTTGGACATACCTGTATTTACAAACTAAACACCCTTAGGAACCCAACCTTAGTTCCTTGTTAGTCGAACACCACTAGAAACGTTAACATTGTTATGGGTAATTCTAGCATTGCAAACTCGTGGAGTCTTATAATTCTTATAATTGAACCAACAATCTATGGAAAAATGACCAAATTTGCCACAACACCAATAGTTAAATCTATTGCACCTTCTATTATTCTCCTGCTTCACCATTTGAATGGGAGGTCTAACAGGAGCTACATACTTCAAAGTAGAAGCCTCATGAGAGCAGCAAACACATGGCTTCATCTTCTCATGTGGCTTTACAACAAGTTTTACCTTTTGTGCTTTCTTAGCATTCGATCCATGAACGAATGGATCATGATCCTTAAGGATGATCTCTTCATTAGAATCCTTTAGAGCATTTGATCCAAAATTTCTTGGGTGGCTAAATCTCTCGTTGTTCTTGTTAGAGTAAACATTCGTTGCTCTAGCAAAGTGACCGTAGGATGTTTCAAAGACATACTTATTTGTCAAAAAGATTACTTTCTTGAAAGTAGTTTGACTTTGAGGAGCTTTCCCTTTACCCTCAAAGGATTTATGTCCAACAACCCTACCATTGTTTAAAGCCAAAAATCCATCGATGAGAGGAAGGACAGTCTTTGGCTTCGAGAATCTTTCTACATGCTTCTTTTTCAGCCAACAACTTTTCTTCCAGTTCTTTAATGGCTTCTCTTTTAGACTTACTAGTTCATTAGAAGTTTCAGTTCCTCTTTAAAGGATTGAAATTCACCTTTGAGGGGAGTCAACCTCTCGATTTCCACCTTCAATTCAGAGTTTAGTGCCTTGTGAGAGGCCATTTCTTAAAATTACTATTTAACAACCTTATGACATTTATCAAATCCTACTAGCAAAGACTTATGCTGAACCAATATATCTGAATCCTCATAAGAAGAAAAGTCTTCATGACCATCGGAGGCTATATCAGACTCAGAGAGAGGAGTGCTTGAGTTTACCTTCCCATCATATAGATTGTCATAGTTATCCTCTTTTGAATGAGTCATAAGCCCAAAATAGGCTTCTTCATATGAACTCAACTTATCTGAGTCGCTATTGACGAAAGTATTTGGATTCTTAGCAATGAAGTTCTTCTCTTCTCTCTTCTTTCCTCGAAGTGATTTCTTCTCTTCTTTTCTTGATCCTTCCTTCTTCTTGTTTGGGTACTCAGTGATCATGTGCCCAGGCATATTGCAACAATAACACATGATGTCAAAAGAAATATGTTTGTTCGGATTAGATTAATACCGATCATTGCCACTGAAGCTCTTCTTGTGATGATCACCATCATGACTTGATCTCTCGTAATCAAATGAGGAGGGCTAATTTCTTATTTTCCTCCTCTTTTTAAGCATCCTCTTAAATTTCTTGGAGAGAAGAGAGAATTCTCCATCTAGAATTTTTGATCTTGAGGTGCTTGGCTCTGAATCTTCATGATAACATGAAGCTTGATTTCTTGTAGGAGACACATCTCTAGCTTTCCTAGACCCTTCTACCTTTAGGGCCACTAACTTTTCTTTGGTTGAAAACCCACCTCCTTGTTGTTTAGCTTTTCTTATGTTGATTTAAAGCTCATAGGAAAGAACCTTCCCAAAGAGATTCTGTGGATCTATGTCGGTAAGTTTACCAAACTCCCTTATAACACAAACCCTATTATCCCATTATTTTGTAAGGGATCTAAGGAAATTATCATTAATCTCATCGTTTGTAAATGCACGACAATAATCCTTAGACCGTTGATAATCTTGAAGAATTACTCGTGGCAGTCAGCTATAGAATCTTTTCTGTCTTGCTTGAAAGCTTCATACTCCTGATTGAGGAGGGAATTCCTATCATCCCTAACCCCCTCCGTTACTTCCACGAGAACAGTTAGAGATGTCTACATCTCTTTAAAGGACCTATAGTAAATTAAATTTTATAACATAAAGTCATCCACTGCACTAGTAATAATATTCTGTCATCTTTTCCAGAGAGACGAGAGCAATCACATCTTTAGTTAAGTCCAGCATCTTTTTCGGAACCATCAAATTAGCATTCACAGTTAATGTGTAATACCTTAAAGTTCCTGAAAACAATATGTAGTTGGTCGCTGGATGTTACCGCCAGGTGATAGAGTGAGCACTGGCGGTATCCAGCTTATTTTAACCGAACAACATCTATGGAAGGTATCATTTGGTAGTAGTATGATACCGCGCGGTGGTAGCCAATAAATTAATTCAACTTTGTCTCTAGATGGTACCTCCCAGAGGTAGTGGTAATCCCCGCATAAGTGTGCCACATGTCAGATAAGGTAGAGGAAATCTTTGAGCTGCAAAATGATGCCATTTGGGCCAAGCGGCCACTGCTTGAGCTATTGCGTGGTGGTAGTGTTTTGATAAAAGCTTAAAATGACATTTCTTTATCATTTACTCTCTTTTCTCCCTCTCTCTATCTTTGATCCTGACGAAGAATAAGGTGAAGGTTAGGAGAGCACGGGCAAGGTTGATCCAGTCCTGCTATGAAGGCATTCTTGTGGTCAGATTTGCGAGTCAATGCCAGATCTGCGGAGAGGAAGGTGTGGTGATCATTTATATATGGAGCAAGTGCAAGATCATGGCTCCTAAATGATCGACAAGGGTAACGACCTTTCTCCTTGGACATGTGAAGTCCTTATTTTGCTCGGATAGAAATCAATATTAATTGGTGAAGAATAAGAGATTTCCATTGGGTTGATAGTTGATATTGAAAGTATTTGTTCAGTAGTAGCTACACACCTAGAGGGGGGTGAATAGGTTTGTTTTAAATCTTTTTGAATCTTTTAAGCTTTGGTCAAGATGTTTGCTAGAATTAGTTGTTAGTTCTCAAGAGTCACAACAACACACAAGATTTATAGTAGTTCCCCTATCTAGGGTACATCCACTTTCCCCCATCACATATCTTGCAGTGTGCTAGATTCGGCTAACTCCATCTTTCCCTCAGCTTTTTGAGTTTACACCTCAGATCCCTCAAGATCCTACCCCTCAGAGTGAATCTCACTCCTACAACTAAGAGTTAAGCAACTCCTACCTCAGACACATCATCCCTACACTAAGAGATACATCAGATCACCTACCTCAGATCTACATAGATATCTTACCTCATACACTAGCCTTCCTCGGATCCTAAATAGGATCTTATAACTCTGAGACTCAGCTCCTACATTCAGCCTTTATAATACAGGCTTACAGCTCAGATCAAACAATGATCCTATAGATTGAATCATTATTTTTTAGTGATTGACTTCAGAGAAATAGTCCTCAGAGTCACCCTCCTGGAATGTGTAGACACATTCCTAACTCTTCACAGCAGTTAGACTATAGATCTTCAGAGTAATTCTGCTTGTACTGAGATGAACTGATGCCGAGCTCTATTTCTTCAAGATTAAATATATTTGAGTGGAATACGGTAAGAACAATAACTTTTTTAAGTGCTTTGCTACTCTACCTTTTACAAAAAATTAGGTTTTCCATTCTTACTGAAGACTCCTTAGAGTTTTCCTATGTTTATCAATTCAATTAGCAAGCAACTTTCTGTATTCCTGAACACTTCTGTAAATCCCCGAGTTTTTTCTTCTTTCTTTTTTATCTTTTATTTTGTGTATCCTTTTTAATTTTTCTACAAGGAATATTTATATCCAACTGTTCAACCGCTCTTTGATCTGTATGGGAAAGCCAAAATAGACAACTGTAAAGTTACTTTAGCTTTAATTGTCATTCAAAAAGCATTCGACACCTTTTGTCTTCTAGTGTACAAATCCCGCTTAATTTGAATTTGGATGACGTCGGCATGACTCAACGCATGTGGACTTAGTAGTTTTCATAATCAATTTGCACAGTCATTGAGTGTAACTTTGTGACTCAACGCAAAAACACTCACCTAAAAATCAGTTTTAGGAGTTGAGTGAGCCTTTATCTCTCAATGCTTTTGTCTCAGAAAGCTAAACAGATAAGGCGATGAGTGAACCTTCATCACTCAACGTATTTATACTTGGCAGAATTCTTCTATTTGAAGGCATTGAGTGAAGCTACTTTACTCAACACTTCTGGACTTTGTTGAATTATAGATAAGCCATTGAGTGAGCCTTCTTCACTCAATGTTTCTATACATCAATTGATTTCCTTTTGAGCAGGTGTTGAGTGAACAACCTTCACTTAATAATTTTGGACTTAGCTAGATTTGAGTCTAGCACCACTGAGGCTTTGAATGCCTGATCTTCTATCAATGCTTTTAGCCTTCTGGCATTGAGTGAAGTGTACTGACTCAACACTTTTGGACTCAGGTAAATTTTTGCTTCTCTAGTATCATGTCTTAAGTCCAACTAGCATTCTGACCTTAACAACTTGTCTAATCATGGGACAGTACACAACCTGCATATTTTGAACTTGAAAATATATCAAATACAAACATGTGTATACTATTGACTTATGGGCCTTCTTAAAATTTGGGATATTGTGATTAATGGACCAAACAGTCTCCCCCTATTTCAAGAGGTTAGAACCCTAGTCAACGGTATACACTAACACATAGAAGAGATAGATTTCACAGCATAACGGAGCAATAAATAACAAACAATCAAGATATATTTAACACAATGTGATAATTATAAATAAAATGTGTGCTCATAATAATTTTCCATATTCCTAGGGCCCTAAGGAACATATTATATAAAATAGTTTTCATTGTAATCAGCTATAGAATCTTTCTTATCTTGCCTAAAGACCTCATACTGTTGATTCATGGGGGATTTCCTCTAATCCCTCACCTACTCTGTCCTGTCCATATACACTATCAAAAAATTCCACATCTCTTTAGCAGTAATGCTATGGACAAAGTTCATGAATGTGGAGTCATCTATGACACTTATAATAATGTTTTGTGCCCTTTTGTCAATAGTTGCAAGAATGACTTCATCCTTAGTTAACTAAGTGTATTTCTTGGGTGTTTGGATATTGGTATCTATATTAGAGACCTTCATGGGAATGAAAGGTTGCTCTTGAAAAGTTATGAATATTGAAAGTCTTTAGATTCAATAGTAGCTAAACACCTAGAGGGGGGTTGAATAGGTTTTTCTTCCGTTTTTTGATTTCTTTTGACTTTGGTGAGTTGTGATTAGTTTAGGTTTGCTTTCAAAAACACACAATCAGCACACAAATGGTTTATAGTGGTTCCCAAGTGTATGTGTCCATCCACTGTCTCTCCCACCTTTTTAAAAGATTGTAATTCAAGGCCAACTTCTCCAACTAGGCTCCAAGAGCTTACAACACAAATCCCTCGGGATTTCTCAAACTCTTCCAAGTCCTACACTCAGGCCCAAGGCCCTACACTCAGAGAAATATTCTCCTACAACTCAGGCACACAGGCCCTATCTCAGACTTTAACTCAAAGTCCTACACTCAGGCTTAGAGGAAATCCCTACACTCAGATCCAACACTAGATCCTTCCTCAGATAATAAATCTCCGACTGCTCAGGAACTTAATCCTACTTCAGATTCACACAAGGATCCTACCACTCATATTCCTAACTGGAATCCTATAACTGAGGCCCAAAGGTCCTACAGCTTTGATCTACAGAAAGATCCTACCTCGGCCTTTATAGATCAGGCTTACACTTAGATCAGTGATGATCTTACAAATGAATTATTGGTTGGTGTTGATGAATGACTGTAGAGAAACAATCTCTAAGTCTGTCTTTTCCTGAACTGAAATGATTCATTCCATTCTAATTCAAAGCTTCAGGATGGTATCTTCAAGATTAGTTCTACATGTGCTATGAAGGCACTGTAGTAATGGATTGCTCTATTTTTTCTTCTACCTCAGAGAGAGAACTCTCTTAACTTGCTGTTGAAGATGAGAATGTCAATAACTAACTTTCTTGAACTTCTTGTTTGAACAGAAGGAGCAAGTTTTTCAACTCTGCAACTAGGTCGAGAGAAAGAAGATGAAGCTCTGTAATTCCCCAAAAAGTATGTGTCTTCTTCCTTGACCTATTCTTTTCTATTCTGTCGTCCAATGGCTCTTTGAGCAGTGGGACCACCAGGAGTTGGTAGCTGCAACTTGTCTTTTGTATTAAATGTTGTACAATAGGCAAGAGGCACCATTTGTGATCTATTGTTCCGTTCCCACAACATTTGAATTCTTATTGACGTCATCATGACTCGGCACCTGTGTACTTAGCCAAATTCATACAATTCTACATAGGCATTGAGTGAAGCCTTATCACTCAATGCCAAAACATTTGGGTAGATTTTTGCATCTTAAAGTGTTGAGTGATCAGTCATCACTCAACGAATATAGACATTTTATAACACCCCCATCCGTCGTATGGCATATAGCAGAAGGTCCAGCTAGAACCCGACGCCATATATCACGGACAGTCGGAAGGGTTACATAAGAATATCAAAAATCAACTACAACTACTCGCCCTAACTCAGAGCATTCTAGCGAAAGCTTTTAAACAGTTTGAAAGAACCCATAATTGAATAACAACTATCATGAATTACCACTTACCACCATAAGAATGAAATAGAAAAAACACTGAAAGTTCTTGGCCTTATGGCCTTATAAGAGTTCACTTAACAAAGTAATGTTTTACATACATTGGTTCGCAGGCCGGCCACACATGACCAAAGTAAAACAACAATTCGCTTTGTCCTTCGAGGGCCAGCTCAACAACATGGTCTTTAGCCCGCTATTTGGTATCTTGCTCCCCAGGACCTGCAAGCAACATTCCACCGCACGGTGGCAAACAAACCAACGGTAAGCTAAAGCTGACCAAATTATAATGACCCCGCCCCTTACTCGGGATGGTAGCGCTCCTCTTCATTTCATTAGCCCAGCTAAAGAACAAAGTGCAAACATACTTTGCCATAGGTGTAGGATCGCACGACCAAACACCTCGTGCACTCAAGGCACATTTTCGGTTAATCTGGTAAATTCCATGGCTTCACCACCATCCCCGGGATGGCAACATTGTGAGCATTTTAGTCTTTCGGACCATCATCTAAGACTCCCGACTATGCCAATGGCCAGTTCCACTTTTGGGCCTCTAGCACCGAACCACATAGCCCAGGTCCGCTTCCACTTGCTCGTTGCTCACTCTGCCTTGTCACTTTAATACGTAAGTGGGGGCCAAGCTTCTCCCGGATCCTAATACATTCACAATCATCACATAACCTAGTTATGTACAAGGCTGTCACCCAGGCCGCCAAGTTAGTAGAACTACGTTTTCGCTCAGTTTTCCGGGTGCGCCTTGGAGTTAATCCCCAAGGATCCCTGCTGCAATCTACGGTGTAGAAACCCGAAAAACACATAGCACGGAGTCTTATCCGACAATCCATACAATATTCAACATCACTGATCCATACCAACACATCCGGGTAGGCTTCACACACAATGCCTAAGTCCGTACTTCGATTCCGGACACTATATGCAACATAAGGGGTATTATTCACATCTACCCCAAGGAACACCACACCTTCACCGCACACTTGCGGTAGCGGGTATCCAATGCAGAAAGAAAGAGAGATTCACATGCTCAAGTAGAGAATCATTACCCTTGAAGTTCGCTTTTGCGCCATGGAAATCAATCCGGATGGAAAGCTTCGCAAGGGAATTTCCTCCGCAGATCCGGTCTTGGTTCTCGACTCGGTGCTCCAATGCTCCGGCGGCGGCCGGATTCCTCCTCTTCATTCCTCAACCGGTCTCTCCTCTCTCTAACTCCTTAGAAAGAGAATGCTTAAGAGATAATGAGGAATTAATCCTCTATTCCCGGCCTTATTAAAGAGGGAACACATTTGGGCCGTCAGATCTTGTTTAAAGAAAACAAATGGCTCAGATTCACCTGAAATCTCATAATCCTGGGCCAAACACGGCCTTGCACATGACCGTGTTCCAGGATGTGTTCCCCGATCCAGGCTTGATCATCGAGCATAGAAAAATACACGGGTGAGACACACCCGTGTCTCAACCTAACACGCCCGTGTCAAGTCCCGACATGCCCGTGACCTTGGGGTGTGTCACAGATAACCGCCACGCCAACTATCATGTCACTTGGTGGACACGGGTGGTGATACGGGTATGAACACGCCCATGTCATGTTTGATACGCCCGGGTCGCTACTATTCATAGCCGTGTTTTCTATCATGTCCTTTACTGGACACAGCCGGCCAACACAGAGAAAGACACGACCTTGGACATGCCCGTGTCCCCGGCCGTGTACCCCTATATTGGCACCAAAAAATCCTTAGGACGCGACCGGTTCGATTACAACTTTCAGGGCGTTACACATGTTGGGTATTGTATCCACAATTACCTGGATTTGAGGAAGCCTCCTATCAAAGCTAAGATGAATTCACTATGTATTTGATGAATTTCTTCTAGTTGTGCTTGCAGTTATTCCATGCTAAGTACACACCAATGTCAGGGTGCAGTGGGTCAATATACACGGATCTGTGCAACGTAATCCCTCGTTGAGCAGATCAGTGTGTTGGCCTACGTGTACTCTCTCTATTGGGGTGTACTTAATTTCAAGTACAGGGCTATGATAAAGCTAGAGCAGACATGGAGCAAGGATGGGCCAAAGACCATCTCACGGGTTGAAAGACGAGAATCGTCTAAGTGTAAATCGTCGAGAATCACTAAGTGATTCTCATCGATTCGTCGAGAATCACCAGTGATTCTCGATGAGTCATCGAGAATCACTGGTTGATTCTTGCCGGGTTGGGCCGGCTGTCTCGACGCAGTCAGAAAAATCATCTAAGGCAGAATCGTCGAGAATCACCAAGTGATTCTCGCCGATTCATCGAGAATGACTTTGCATTCTCGACGAGTCGGCGAGAATCCAAGGTGATTCCCACCGATTCTCCCCGGCCTCTATAACCTGTGCAGCCAGAATTCTCTAAGTAGAATTCGGCGAGAATCGTAAGTGATTCTCGCCGATTCGTCGAGAATCACCCACGATTCTCGCCGAATTTGACTTGGGTATTTTTCCAACTCTGTCTGGACCGGTCCACGTTATCTACGGGATTTTGAACCGGACTTAGGTCTTATTGCTGGTGGGGCCCACAACGGTCATCTTCATGACCTAAGGTATAAATATGCTGTATTTATGAACAGTAAAAGGACGGATTACAGATCGAAGAAAAAGAAGCCGCCGTCAAGCCCTAGATCGGAAGCGAGCTCGGCCGACCTTCTCCGCCTCTCGCTAGTTGCTCGCCACCGTTGATCGGGGTTTTTGTTACCTCTCCCGGCGACAGAAGCCTAGTCGGGCACAGCGTCTCACGCGTCTATCCAGAGATCTTTTGTCTCTTGATTTGTGATCGGGAAACCTTCCCCATCCGAATCGATCGAGACGATCGATCCTAGTGTGACCGTTGGAAGACCTTGCCGACTTTGCTAAGAAGATTGGATCTACATAGCATCACCGCCTCTCTTGTTGAAGCCGTCGATCTAGAGAAGATTCTCTCCAAGAGAGATCTAGGGCTGTGGACTCTTCGTTGACTTCAAGAACTCGTCGTCGAACGAAGAGGGATACCTTAGTCTCCATACGTTGTTTGTATTTCTTACAAGCTATTTTTAATTCTTTGTAAAGGACCGATTGGTCTCTAGTTGTAGGGTTGGGTATAACCCGTGTAGTGGGAGTGTTGACTCCTACTTGTGGAAGGGTTCCTTCCGTTAGTGCAAGGATTGGATTTCATTCCTGTTGGTGAAGCGACCGAGTCGTCTCTGGTTGGGAGATAGGTCGAAGGGGGAAAGTGGACGTACCCAAATCGGGGAACCACTATAAATTGCTTGTGTACTTTCTGTGCTGTGTGGTTTTGTTTTCTTGTGCAGGTAAAACTTTAATTCCGCACATACGCTACAAAGACACCTATCCCCCCCCCATAGGTGTAAGTAGTTGACACTAGGTGGACTTTCAAGTGGTATCAGAGGGAGGTTCCTCAGCAATAAGGTTAACACCTTGGTAAGATCCTGCCTCTAGTGTCAACTAGAAGACGAGAATCAAGCATGGAGCTGGAATTTGATGTCCCTCCTCTGAGACTCCCTGCGTGCACAACTGAGTATTACCCTATCTGGAAGATGAGAGTTATGTTTCATCTGGAGGCCATCGACCCTCGGGCGTCAATCATCTTGGAAGAGGGTCCCTTCATTCCCATGAAGGCTTCTGATTCTGGAAAAGATATCCAAATCCCCAAGAATCCCGAAGAGATGTCTGAGACCGAGCTCTCACTGTACAACTTGGACAAGTTAATACGTCAGATCATCACTGACGTCTGGTCTGGTGTATCTCATTCAAGAGTGGACAAGTGTAGGACGGCCAAGTCCATGTGGCAAACCATCTCAGACCTCATGGAGGGATCAGAGAAAGCTGGAACCAGTTGTCAGCAAGAGGATGAAGCCTATGTAGGGGTCCTTATTTCTGAAGATGAAGGGCATGATCAATATGTCAGTATCAGGGCTCCTGTGTCCTTGTCAGAGACTGAAGAAGAAGCTGAGGAAAGCAGTTCTGATGAAGCTGACTCAATAGTCTCTGCTGATCTGGATGGTAACCCTGAACAACAAAGTCAGAAGCAAGTAACTTCTTCCTCATGCCCCTCTCCTCTTGAAGTTCCTGAAGACAGGAATAGTTTAGAGAGTAGTCCTTCCAGTGATGCAAGGGATACAGATAGCTTCCATCAAAAAGATTGAAAATCTTGATTCCCTTGAGAGTGCCCTTCAGACGAGCAACTTACTTGTTGAGGAACAAGCTAAGGAGATTGCTCAGCTGAAGATCTTGATGAATCTCCAACTGGAATCCATCAAAGTAAAGGACTCAAAGATCTCGGATCTAGAGAATCGTCTAGAGACCGAGAAGAGGATAGTTTCTAATTTTTCCAAGATTGATGCTATCAAGAGAAAAGCAGAAAATGGGTGGATCTTCCAAATTATTAAGTCATGGAGAAAAGGGGAAATGTTATTTAGACCCCCCACTCCAGAAAGGAAGGGTACTCATCATGCCTACAGGTATGATCACAGGAACAACCGTGGTCACTGCAAGGGTGATCTGCCCTCATGTAGAAGCACCCATAATGCAAGGGCTGTCATAGCCACCCTTGAAAGAATGCCTAAGGCTCGTTCTGAACCCTTTGTATTCTCGGCCACAGCCCCAACTCTGCATGAATCTGCTGATATCAGCTCTCACTGCGCCTCTCACCACCCTAGGACACAAAAAAGGGGGGTTAGAAGTCATGCAGTTAGTGCTCATAGGGCCTCTGATAGGGTGCTGACTGAAAGGAAGGCATCACCTCCCAGGCCCCATGACGCTCACTACATGCCTTCCTTCCACCCTTCCAAGTGTCACGATGGAAGAGGCAATTTTGAGAACAGATCCGGCTTTGTCCCGTTTAGACCTAGGTCCTTGACTACCTCAGTCACAGGTTCAGGTCACAAACGGCGGTACAACATTCATGAATGTTGGTGTTGTGGCAAAGTGGGTCATTTTGCCATAGATTGTTGGCACAACCCTTCTATGTCAAAGGCAAGGGGTCTTCCACATCCTCGAGGCAATGTTAGTCCTCCCTCCAGGATCCCTGAGGGGAGGCATCCCAATTATTATACTAACAGGAACCTAGGACCCAATACTTATTGGGTTCCTAAGGAAAGATAACTCTTTCCTGCAGGGTGGTCTAGGTTCCCGTAAACCTAATGGGAACCAGACAAGAGATGTTCCAAAAATGACGTGGAACAAGTATCTGGAAAAGGAGCAGTGCCATCAACACGGGCACGTTCAAGTTGACACTAGGTGTACTTTCAAGTTGACCACCTGGTGTGCCTTGAGCAGAAGTTCTAAATGGTACGTCTTTCAATCTCAGGTAAGTGCAATCAGCTTCAATATATGAGATATAGTGCATCGATTTTTACATAGATATATATGTATGTCTACATATCCACACTAAGTCATGAATTCCCTCTCTCGAAAGTAAATGGTCATGTATAGACTTACACTTATATGCTTGTTCACCTAAGGAAAGATTAAGATTGTAAAAATAACCTTTAGATACATTGTTAAAGATTTATCTGTAAATACACTGGTAGATTCGAGAATGAACCTCAACAGGCCTAAGTCAGCCCACTGAAAGTTAATGAAGATATGCCATTGGAAGTCACTAAAACTTACAACTGACATTAAGAAGATTGTGTATATCTCGATCGAAAAATAATCCATTAAAGTTGCTTGCCACGGTTATTGTCTTGGGTATACCAAAGTTGATATGCCTCCTAACTCTGTGTGGAAAACTCCTTCCAAACCCTCTATAGATTCATGTATTAAGAAACATATATATTCCGAAGATTAAGAAATACATATATTTAGAAGATTTCTCAAACCCTTTGATAACAGAAGATTTCGAGAATCCGGTATGTCTCCAATCCCGTCGATTTCTATTTAGAAAAACTCCCGCCGACTCTTCATCTTCCGCATTTCGCAGAGAAACCCGTCGATATTCCTCAGGAATCCCGCCGACCCTTCCTTCCCTCCTCCCGGCAACTTCCCGCATCTTAGGTTCCAAATCTCGTCGACCTCGTTCCGGATTCCGTAGACCTCTCTTCTCGCGTCCAGGGCGCTCGTCCAAGTTTTCATTCTCCGCGGTTTCGATCAAACAAGGGCACGAGCTCCTCCAGGCTTTCCGTCGTCTCCGTCGACTCTCGCTTCCTCCGCATTTGGGTAACCATTTCCTCTCCCTTATAGTGACTCACTGTTAGTATAGCTTCCCTTTTGATTTCTGATTAGGCGTAAACTTGGGATTCCCTTCCTAGGTTTGCTATGGCTCCAAGGATCACCGCCGGCCTGGTCACTGGATGTGAGTTGGTTCGAACCGGGTTCTCACATGCCTCGGATGAGTTCAGAAACATCATCATCATGCTGGAGGAGGCTGGACTCACGTTTGTACTAGAGCACCCCTGCAAAATTCTGGATAAGGAAGTGATGGAGTTCTTCGCAACCAGCAAACTTCGGAATGAAGACTCTATCATCAAGAGTAAGGTTGCAGGTGCAAGGATCAAGATGTCTGCAAGGAAACTGACTCAATGCTTGCAGCTCTCCAGTTCTGAGCACGAGGATTATCTGGAGGAACATGATAGAGCCAGGACCCTATTATTCTGTGGGCTAGCTAGGGGAACCAGATCGATAAAGAGAAAAGAAATGAATGAGGAGGGGAAACTCTTGTCCGACATCATTGGGAAAGTACTGATATGCAAACCCGGCTCACACGACCACATCTCAGCTGACATGTTCAAGATTCTTGTGGTGATAGTCTGCCGAAAGAGATTCAACTGGGGGGCCATGCTTTTTGAGAAGATTAAGGACACTCTCAGATCTCCAAGTTTTGGAAAAATCATCAGCCTATTTCTCAATCAGTTGAACGGAGATAGGTTCGACATGAGAAAAGGAGTTCCTTTGCATTATTTGAAGAAAATGGACTCCAGCGTATTTGACAGATGGGAGCGACTCATAGGGCAAGCTACAGTGGTAGTTGAACAAAAAGAAACTCCTGCCGAGGACAACAGAACTTCAACAGATTTCGTGGCAACACCCAGTGAAGTTCCTGACGCCCTGATTGCAGGAACTGAGGGGGAGCCTGTAACCGGTTCTGCAAACATCTTATCTGACATTTCTCTGATAGCTAAAGATGCTGTGGAGATGGTGGCAGATGAAGTCGCAGATGATGAGGAGGTTGAGAACGATGAGGCAGCTCTTATCGACGATGATCTGGGAGATGACGTGGCTGATGAGGAGGAGGAGGAAGAAGTAGAAGAAGATGTGCACAACTCTGCCGATAAGCCTGATCACTTGGAGACTGAGATAGAGGAAGAAGTACCAGAGAATGAGAAAGCAGCAGATTCTCAGGAGGATGCTGAGGTTCCATCTGAGGAACAAGCTCCTAAGCGGTCAGATGCAAGGATGGAGGGGGAGCAATCCTTTGTTCCCCCTGTGGACTCCATACTACTATCCAGCTCTCCCAGTGCTTCTGCGAGGGAGCCTGACCAGGGTCTGCCTGCAGCTCCTCCACTTCAAGCAAACCTAGCAAACCACACTGTTAATTTTGTCCAAGGAATGCTTGATGAGCTCAAGGATACGTTTGAGAAATCGCACAACAAAGTGCTAAAGAGACTGCGGGAGTCTGAGGATCTCATGCTTAAGAATGTGGTTCAGATCAACCACAAACTAGATGTGATGGAAAAGAAATTTGATGAAAAATATACAGAGGCAGGCACAGCCGTATCTCTTCTCATGCAAGGACTGAAGAAGAATAAATATTCCCACTCCTTGTGCCTGTCAAAATGACCTCTTGGTCACTTGACCATTTAATTTGGCACTCATCCTTGTGGAATATAGTGGCATAGCACAGATCACATAGTTAGTTTATGCTTATCAGGTTTTGTTGCAACCCTTCCACATAAACCACTTTTAAGATTGAGACTATGTTATTGGTAATCATACCATATCCCTGTGTAACTTCTCTGTTTGAACCTCCAAAGATAACTTTAGGTACATTCTTCACAGGAGTGTAGTCCTTCAGGTGACATCTTGTTTAAGTCATGTACCTAGAACTTCCACTATCCAAGTACCATATAGGTACATGGGTACTTGGGCTAACCTGTAATCAAGATTAAGTTTACCTTAGAACCCCAAAAGATTTTGGCTCCTAGGTCCTTATTAGTCTGAAAATTAACTTGTCTCCCTGCAACACTTTTGGAAGGAAGACTCATTTTATCCCTTGGCACACTAGGTTTGTGCCAAAAACTATGGCAAAGTGTCCCACTTTACAATAGCACCAGCACTCATGAATATTATACCTTCTCTTCTAAATAGGCAGTAGGTAAGCTGTTAACAGCAGACTATTTAGAGGGGAGAGTAGCTATAACGCCCCCGATTTTTTCGATAATATTATTTGAATTGGTATCGTCATATTTATGATGTCAAGGGGTTACTTGTTCTAAATCATATAGACGGCGCTGCACTGTTATTGTGTTTTTTTGCATTCGTTGGGTCTGTTTGACTAGATTTTTTGGATTTTGATTTGGATTGAATGTTTTCCTTGATTGAAAGGGTTGAAGTTTTGAGATTTTTTGACTTGTCCAGTTTTAATTGCGATACAAGCATTTTGGAGTCTCGGCGCGTGTTTGGATCTTAGTGATTTTTGCTTGAGTAAGCATTTGATGATTATGTCTCAAGATTGGTGCGTGGGATTCTAGGTTTGTCTTTGCTTGGGGTCGGCTGGTTGCGTTTGGGCGTCTATTTTGAACTCTTATTTCCTTGTTCAAATAATTTGAATATGATAATTATTTTAATTATTTTATTAAAGCCTTATGCTTGTTTTGATTCTCGGGAAGCCCTCCTTAAGGGTAGGTTTTTGTCGACCAGAGGTGGGAGACGAAGTTTTTTTTGGGCGCTCGGAGGTTGACGATCGTCGAGCGGAGGTCGGCGATCGTCGAGCGGAGGTCGGCGATCGTCGAGTGGAGGTCGGCGATCGTCGAGCGGAGGTCGGCGATCGTCGAGCGGAGGTCGGCGATCGTCGAGCGGAGGTCGGCGATCGTCGAGCGGAGGTCGGCGATCGTCGATCGGAGGTCGGCGATCATCGATCGGAGGTCGGCGATCGTCGAGCGGAGGTCGGCGATCGTCGAGCGGAGGTCGGCGATCGTCGAGCGGAGGTCGGCGATCGTCGAGCGGAGGTCGGCGATCGTCGAGCGGAGGTCGGCGATCGTCGAGCGGAGGTCGGCGATCGTCGAGCGGAGGTCGGCGATCGTCGAGCGGATCTCGACGATCGTCCGACGATCGGAGCTCGACGATCCTCGAGTGGAGCTCTACGAAGCGTCAAGCAGTTTTGGGTTCGACGAACTTCTAGCAGAATTCGTCGATCGAATTTTTCCTTTGTGTTCAATGAATTTCGATCTGAGCTCGACAAAAGTCGATCGGGTTTTACGTTGTGCTCGACGAACTCCGACCATAATTCGTCGAACGGGTTTTGTTCTTCCCTTTTGTTCTCGAGAAGTCCTCTTGTTCTCCAAAAATCTATTCTTGCTCTCGAGAAATCCATTTTAGTTCTCGAGATCCGTATTTCATTCTCGATAGATTCTATCTTGCCGTTCTCGAGAAGCTTTCTTTAGTTCTCGAGAAACCTCTTTGTACTCAAGCAGTTCTTCCCTTGTTACTCAAGATAGTTGTCTAGTTCTCTAGGAGGCTCTGCCTTGTACTCGAGAAGCCTTCATTCCACTCGAGAAATCCATGGTTCTTCTCGAGAAGCCCGGTCCAGCTAACCCCCCCCCCCCAATTCTTTTCTTAGAATTTTAACTGTTATAGGTAAAAATTAATTTAATATTATAAATATACCTAGTATATATATACTTTTCTTCTTCCTCCTTCATTTAGACCAAATTCCTGTTCATTTCCCAAAACAGAGTGGCATGAGCGAGAGAGAGAGAGATATTCTTTCGGTGGCCGCCGATGGCGCTCCGGTGCTCGAAATTTCCAACCGATCATATATCCGGAAAGCTCTCAGCGAGAGCTTCGTAGTCGTGGTAAAATCTTCCCCCTTTCTTGAGTTTTTCTCGTTAGGGTTTTTGGCCCTAACCTTTATTTCATCTATTTTTTGTTAGATTTCGACTTTGCTCGTCTTCTTTAGCCCCGATCTACGACAAGGAATGATTTGGAGAGTTTTTTCGGCAAAACCAAGGCAAATGGTGGTTTTCCCTCCTTCCCCCTTTTTCCTGATCTTGATGGTAACTATTAACCTTTTGGTCTTTAATCTTTCTGCACTTTGTCTTTCAAATTTGTAGATATATTTAATCTTCCCTTGGAATTCTCTTGAATTTATAAATTCTTATCATGATAATTCAACCTTGTACCATTGTAGTCATTTGATGAAATGTTATATTCTTGGCTTTAATCTCCCAATCTATTGTTGTAAAACGTGTTAGAGTTTATCTAGGATTGTAAATCCTTCTTGAAGGTTGATCAACCTCTTCTTAATCTAGAAATGTCTGGTAGAATCTGATGGGTCGATCTGGAGTTCGATGTTGGGAACATGGTTTTTCTAAAAGTATCTCAGATGTAAGGTGTTAAAAGGTTTAGAATGAACCACAAGTTAGACCCCCAGTATGTGGGACCTTTTCAAATTCTTGAGCGCATCGGAGTGTCAGCTTATAGGCTGGATTTGTCTGCTACCTTCCCTTGTGTCCAAGATGTGTTCCATGTGAGCCAATTGAAGAAGTGTGTTCATTGTGATCATCAAGTCCTTGACTCGGTGCCCCAGATTCAACCCAATCTTTCGTATGTGGAAGAGCCAGTCCATATTTTGGAATCTCTAGATCGAGTGTTGCGGAGGAAGACCATTCCTATGGTCAAGGTTCCTTGGATAAATCAAGACGTCGAGAGCGCGACGTGGGAATTTGAGTCGACAATGAGGGAATCTCATCCTCATCTCTTTTCTTTGTTTCTTGTATGTCTCCCTATTTTTGGTGAATGTTGGTTTTTTTCGTTTTGGTTTGATTTTGAAGTTGTGATAAGTTTTGAGACGAAACTTCTTTTTAGGGGGAGTGACTGTAACACCCTCGATTTTTACGATAATATTATTTGAATTGGTATCGTCATATTTATGATGTCAAGTTCTTACTTTTTCTACGTCATGTTGACGGCGCTGCAACGTTAGTGCGCTTTTTCGCCTCTGTTGGGTCTGTTTGACTAGATTTTTGGGATTTTGATTTGGATTGAATGTTTTTCCTTGATTGAAAGGGTTGAAGTTTTGAGATTTTTGACTTGTCCAGTTTTAATTGCGATCCGAGCATTTTTGAGTCTCGGTGCTTGTTTGGATCTTTGTGTTGATTTTTGCTTGAGTAAACATTTGATGATTATGTCTCAAGATTTGTGCGTTAGATTCTATGGTTGTCTTCGCTTGGGGTTGGCCGGTTTCATTTGGGTCTTTATTTTGAACTCTTATTTCCTTGTTCAAACTATTTGAATATAATAATTATTTTAATTATTTTAATAAAGCCGTATGCTTGTTTTGATTCTTGGGAAGCCCTCCTCAAGGGTAGGTTTTCGTCGACCAGAGGCTGGAGACGAAGTTTTTTTGGGCACAGCCAGGAGTTTTGTGAAGCGTTGATCGGAGGTCGACGATCGTCGAGCGGGGGTCGACGATCGTCGAGCGGGGGTCGACGATCGTCGAGCGAGGCTCGACGAAGCATCAAGCGGTTTTGGGTTCGACGAACTTCTTGCAGAATTCGTCAATCAGGTTTTTCCTTTGTGTTCAACGAAAGTCGATCTGAGCTCGACGAAAGTCGATCGGGTTTTCCATTGTGCTCGATGAACTCTGACCAGAATTTGTCAAACGGGTTTTATTCTTCCCTATTGTTCTTGAGAAATCCGCTTGTTCTTGAGAAATTGATTATTGCTCTCGAGAAATCCATTTTAGTTCTTGAGATCCGTACTTAATTCTCGAGAGGTTCTGTCTTGCCGTTCTCGAGAAGCTTTCTTTAGTTCTCAAGAAGCCTTTTTGTACTCGAGTAGTTCTTCCCTTGTTACTCGAGATGGCCATCTAGGTCTTGAGGAGGCTCTGCCTTGCAGTCGAGAAGCCTTCCTTCCACTCGAGAAATCCATGGTTCTTCTCGAGAAGTCCGATCCAACTAACCCCCCCCCCCCCGCTCCCCCGGTTCTTTTCGTAGAATTTTAACTATTATAGGTAAAAATTAATTTAATATTATAAATATACCTATTATATATATACTCTTCTTCTTCCACCTTCGTTTATACAAAATTCCTGTTTATCTCCCGAACTAGAGCGGCGTGAGCGAGAGACAGAGATATTCTTCCAGTGGTCGCTGACGGCGCTCTGGTGCTAGAAGTTTCTAACCGATCATAGATCCGGAAAGCTCCCAGAGAGAGCTTCGTCATTGTAGTAAAATCTTCCCCTTTTCTTGAGTTTTTCTCGTTAAGGTTTTTGCCCTAACTTATATTTCGACTATTTCTTGTTAGATTTCGACTTCCCTCATCTTCTTTAACCCGATCTACGATAAGGAGTAATTTGGAGAGTTTTTCTGGCAAAACCAAGGATAAAGGTGGTTTTCCCTCCTTCCCCCTTTTTCCTGATCTTGATGGTAACTATTAACCTTTTGTTCTTTAATCTTTTTGCACTTTTGTCTTTAAAATTTCTAGATATGTTTAATCTTCCCTTGGAATACTCTTGAATTTTTAAATTCTTGTCATGATAATTCAACCTTGTAGCGTTGTAGTGATTTGATGAAATGTTATATTGTTGGCTTTAATTTCCCTATCTATTGTTGTAAAATGTGTTAAAGTTTATCTAGGATTGTAAATCCTTCCTGAAGGTTGATCAACCTCTTCTTAATCTAGAAATATCTAGTAGAATTCGATGTGCCTAGCATTGAGATATATCATGATTCTCTGGTTGCGGATGTAGTGGACGTAACCACCTCCGCAATGTTTGAGTTTTATATCATGGTTTTCCATTGTTGCGGGTGTTAGTGGGCGAATCTACTGCCGTAAGGTTTGTTTCCTTTATAAGTACCTTGTGGAACTCTACCGGGTGTTTGGGTGTCTGCGGTGAATCATGGAGTGTATGAGTCTCCCCCGCAGTTGGACGGATATTATATATCTATGAGGGTGTGTCCAGATGAGTGACCACCTTGCCTGTGTTTTTGAGTAGAGCTGACCACATGTGGCTAATAAAGTTTTTGAGTATTCTTTCTTATGATTTAATCTTGCTTTCCACCTTTTTAGCCTTATGCATCTAGTGTGATTTGTTGTACTTGACGATTCACGTAAGTTCTATGTTTCTAATCTTGGTACTTTACTTTTGTATTTTACTTCAGTACTTTTGGTCTTGGGTTGGTACCCCTTTTGACCTTTATTTACTTTTTGGCTTACTTTTCTGCCACCGCTTGTACCTTCTTGCTGAGATGTTCTGTGTTTGGAATGCCTCAGGTTCGTAGCTTTAGCAGGTAGTGGAGCTAGTTTTAGAGTTCCTGAGCAGTAGAGTTGGCTGTGGTTTTCACCTCGCTGTTACGAGGTAGTCTTTTGTTTTAGTCAGCTTACTTAGTTCATACATACTTCTATTTTATGTGGGTTCATGTCAGATTGTTGGCGCCCATAGGATAGTTGGTTTTGGATACCTTGCTAGCTGCTAGTTGTTTTCTTTATGATGGATTGGATTACTTGCTCTCTGGGATGTTTTAAGCTAAGACTGCATGTTAGATATTTTCAACTTATAAAACCCTATTATTAGTATACCATATATGTCATCTCTTTAAAAATTAAGTCACTACTTTCTAGTTTGCGTAAAGACTTTTAGTTATACTTATTATAAATCTAGGGTCTTGCATAACATGAGTTGTCCATTGGGGACATTTACACTCATGTAGGATATTTAATCTCATAAAAGGAGTATTTTTACGCCGCATATAACTATTTTCCCCGTGGACTAGATGGGCCACTAAGGCGAGGGATACGGCTAATTGTCTAACTTAAACTGGATTTTTATCTAAATGATTCAAAAATCTTTCCTTTTGTTTCATGTAGGAGTTTTGCTTGAGTGTCCACAATTATCCCCTGCTAACGTGGCATAATGAAGCGCATTTCCCTTCCTCTGATATTTCTTTGAAGGCAGTGAAAAATGCAAGTTGTGATAGTTGGTATCAGAGGGAGGTTGGTTTGACAAGTTGGTCAAACTAGCCAATCTGATATAGTTTTTGTTTTCGATCATTAATTTTCATACACACAACGATGTGTCATCAGTACGTCTTATCTGAAGCATTGTCACTACACTCATATCATGATAAGAAGTATATGGGGCATATTATGTAGTATGGGATGCATAATATGTGTTTGTATATGGATCCACCATAGGAGGCAACATGTGACGGTTATGTAGTATGGGATGCATAACCACCATCACATGGATGCACATTAGCACGTTTTATTTTCTCATTACATGTGATATTATGTAGTATGGGATGCATAACATTTCATGTGTACGACGCTCATAGCATGCATTAAGTCTTTTTTAGAATGCATATCACTGCATACATAGCATATCATCGCATAAGCACGCTTGCTAAGTTAAGTTTTGCATGATGACACATGAACACACATGATTTAAAAAAAAAAAAAAGTCCATGCATTCATATCATATGCACATGAGTCAATAGGATGAGAGGATATCATCCTAAGTAGGACATAGCATCATTGTATAGTCCCAGAGTAATTTTGCAGCCTTAGCAAGTGCCTTTTAAGTATGTTCTGAACTAAGTTGTGTGGCCTAGTCGTAATCTAAGATTTTTGTTGAGTTGTTCATTTCCCCTTTAAGAAATATCGCCAAAGCATCCTACGACGAGGTCAACTCCTGTCACAACCCGCATTTTTCTCACTATATTTTAAATCAGAGTAAGAGAAAATCTACGCGCTGTGATGCCACATCGAGCAGGGGATAACTGCCAACGTTCAGGCGACACTCCAAATCCTTCAAATCATGACTTATTTGATTATAAAAACTTGATTTATTTATTGGCCGTATCCCTCGGCTCAGTGGACCAAAGAGTCCACGGTTTCAAAACTGATTTTTTATACGTAGCGGAAAATACTTCATTTATGTCAACATCCTAAATGAGCGCATAAGTGATCCCGGAGAGCCCTTACGCTGAACCAGAACTCTAGTTTTAATTTATACATATATAGGAAAATTCATTTGTTATACGTAATTAAGAAAGTACGCTAAGTGAGTTCTTTTTTTGAAATCATGCTGATCATGCTTTATACATAATATAGTTGAGCTTTTATAGTTTTAAAATAGCTAGCAACCTAACATAAAACTTCCCAGAGCAAATAGACTATCTCCCAGAAAGGGTAGCAGTAAGAAGAAAAACATATCTAGTACAAAAAAGGTAAAACTACCAGGGGCGCCAACAGCTGACACGAACCCACTGGCAAGTATGTATGTCTGTAGAAAGTGCAGTAAAACTACCTCACAATGACTCAAGAGAGTCTCAACAGTCAACAGAAGGACCTCCAACAGCACCACAGCAACAGCCACCTACTGGCTACTGCCCAGAACCTGAGGCGTTCAGAAGAAAATAGAACACCTCAGAGCAAGGAATGCAAGTGCTAAAAAGAAAAGTAAGGTAAAAGCAGGTAAAGAGAGTACAACTAGAGTAAAACAACAATGCCCAAGGAAGGGCGAAAAGCAAACCTGCACCAAGTGCGGGTAAACAGCAACTACTCTGCCTAAAAACCTGCAGAGTCAACATGGCCATGATGCCAAAAAAAAATGCTGCGACACCTACGGAAGAAACGCCTAACATCCTAAATTGTGAGAGGCGGCAGTAGCAAAAACAAGAAACTTGGAATCAGGTTGAAAGCGTTCCAAATCGCCCAACCACTAATTCCAAGTCAACAAATTGCTCAAGGGTTGACACGTGAAGGCACAAAGGACCCATCACTCACTTGCCCAGAAAACTACTCGGGTCAAGGTAAAGAGTGTGGTCAAGGCTACATCACGCCACACAACCCCTAAAAGAGCCATCCACCACCACTACTGACCACAACCCACGATTCGGCCTTCGAAAGGTAACAGCCGACAAGGGACTCTCGATACACGAGCAAAACACTCGGGGAGAAATCAACGCTAAGGGATTAGTCGTTGCGATTACGCAACGCCGCTGCGAGTGAGTACACTCACTCGATCCTAAGCCTAGCGTACGAGCACCGACATCGGGTCGCACGATTAACAGACGCACGACCATAGGCCGTGCGTGCACCATTACACCTAAACGCCTCGATTAGGCAAACTAGGAAAAATCCCAAACCCTAGACCTACACCTAGGCCTAACATAAACCCAACCCGACGCTAACCCACATCAACGCTACACACCTACCGCGACGCCGTCCTAAATCGGAAGCTACTAGCGGGAGGGTAGAAATCCTAATTTTTTTCTAGCGCGTTCCAATGGGGATAAGGGTTAGGAGGAAGTTAAATCAACAAATTTTAATTGCCATAATACATGAAATTACAAGGAATTGAACGAACGAGAGGCCAAACGGCGAAAAGAGGGGAAGCACTTGCCTCGCACGCGTCACCGAAAATTTCGCCAGCACAACGGCGCTATGGCGGACGCCCAAAAATTCCGGAACCTCCAACGAATCACCAAATCCACCACCTATATAGTATCTAATCAACAAAAGGAACAAAAAACACCCAAAAGAACTCCAAAACGAAATGAAATCGAAATGGAAAATCATGGAGAGAGATCGAAATGAGTACCTAGGCTCGTAGGCCTCGGCGAGGGGGACGCGGATCCGGGCTCGGATCGGAAAGGGGAGGCCGGAGCGGCCGGCGGCGGGCGGCGGAAGGGGGGTCGGCTAGGTCGCCGTTTCCGCTCGGTCGGGCTCGTACAGGGAGGAAGAAGCTGCGGTTTATTTTGATAAAGGGGGGGGGGGGGCGGCTGCTTAGGTTTTATTAGGGGGAGGGTTATTATAAAACTTATATTAAACTAATCCTAATGTTAATTAATATATAATATAACATAATATATACTATAATATAAAACCTAATAAATAATATAACTTATATACTTATACACCTATACACATTTATACATAATTATACCTATTCATCTATGTATACACATACATATACTCTATACACATATACGCATAATCACAATCACAAACATTCCTGCATATAAATACACGCGCTAAACGCACGGATGCGCACACCTCTGCGCACACATTTACATCCACGCATGCAAGCACATGCGCGCACGCACACGCACGCACAAAACATACCGGCACGCATAAAACACACCGGCACGCAACACATGCGTAAAAAGACATGCCGTCATAGAAAAATGACGACTCGCGCAAATTAACTACCGCCAAAACGACGCGAAAACGCGACGTCCTCGGATTTCGACCAAAATCGCACCGTAGCTAAATACCCGGGCTACGAGAACAACGGCGAAGTCAAAAACGACTTCCGACGAACAAAACTCGAGCTAACCTCGCCCGAAGCCAAACACGAGAATTCCCTGAAAGGCTCAACCGGGTCTCCAAAACAGACACCGGCTAGCTGGGGAAACCCGCAAACAGGCTAAACCTCTAAGAACACCTAACGAGGTACTCTAACAAC